>CM042758.1:19056318-19079721 GCA_022496165.2 Catalaphyllia jardinei | reverse complement strand
ATGATATCCATGCCCCTAGTTATAACTTACCCCAGGGAATGAAAAGACAGCAGGAAAAGCTCCCAGACCAGAGGGTTTTTCTTTCATATCATGCGGCAAATGATATCCATGTCCCTGGTATGGCTCCAGTTGATGAGTGTCTAATAACATGCACACGTTGAACGCGTCTGAACGGCGGATAAATGCCGTAATCCTACAAAATATAAAAAAAATTAACAGTCTCACTACTCATCCCTTCATGTTAAGAATTGCCTACCAGATTTCTAACCTGTGAATGAAGGCAGGACTACCCAACCTCGTTCCCAGGGTCTCTCATGTTACCGTGCTCGCCCCAAGGGGCGGTAAGATGAGAGATTGAGATTGAGGACTATCCAGCTTACCAAGCAGGCACAAAGATGGCCCAGTGTAGTTCCCTCCTACCCATTGCCCTCGCTGGTGACGGTCAAGTTAAACAATTTTTTCTTATATTACTCCAAACACTATTACTTATAATATATTTATTAACTTATTTAAAGTGGTACTATGATCAAATTTTTACCTCTTGTTTTTTTTAGTGTATCACATAGAATTCCATGAAAGAATAAAAACGCCGTTTACCGTTTGCAAATATCTGCCATAGTTCCGGAGATATTTCAGTTTGAAAAATGGGTAAAATATGCAAATGAGATGACTGATGACATCATACACTCAACCCAATATTATATTGAGTATATAAATAGAGTTATCTTGGCCAATTCGCAGTGCAAAACCTTGAAACTTGGCAGGCTAATAGATCTACAGGAAACACACTTATGACTGCAAAAAATTCTGTTCCCATGGCAACTCACTCTTTTCCAGGCCCCAACCACTTGATTTCAATATGTTGGTGATTTTCAGCTTGAAAATGTTAGACAAGGCCACAGAGTCAAGCTATCATATTTTTAGGCTTGCTGGATCATGCATATGAAGTGCTGTTAGCAAATATCAAAATGGAATGCCAAAGGTGGCCAGAAAAGCTTTCAATGTAGGAGACGTCTAGAACCCAGTATGTTGCCATGGCAACAGAACTGTTAAGCTCATATTGTGGAGCACATTTAGTAGAATCTTACTGCAAAAAATCAAACATTTCTGTTACAAACTGGCTGAGATATCTCTTTTCATCATACATACATAAACAAAATCTGGTTGAGTGGAAGACGTCATCACTTGGCTAATTTGCATATTTTAAAAACTTGAATTTCTCTGGAATGAAAAGAGATATTTGAAAAAAGTAAACAGCATTTTACTTCTCATGTAGTCTACTTGTTTATGTTTCAAAATGGCTTAAATAGGAAAGGTGTGATTTCCGTCATAGTACCACTTTAAGCAATAATTATACCTTCCTTCCAGCCGGCATTGCCGGACTGTAACTCGCGTATCTTGTTAGTATAGGTAATCATACGGTTTCGAGTTCTATTTGGAATTAATTTGCACAAGTGAGTTTTTCAAAAAGCTGAAATTGCATGAGCCACTTCGGCAAGTGCAATTTCAGCTTTTTGAAAAACTCACAAGTGCAAATTAATTTCAAATTGAACGAAAAAAACCGTATGATTACTTATTAATAATACAAACGTGAAAAATTTCGCGCGGAAAAAGTGCCGGAAGATGTCTCTTGAAGCCATTTTTTGCATTTGAGAAAACATTTTTCAGAGTTTCCGTACAAAATTTTTGCCATTGCTTTACATGACATCATCGACATCTTTCTGACAATCATAATCCAGAATTACGATGTGTAATTTGCACTGGTGTTACACTTATACTTCACTGCTCTCAGCCAATCAGAATTGAGTAATTTTTTCATGTGTATTTTTACGTAACTTACCTTCCTACGTAATCAATACTGGCTCGTGCAGTCAACGACTTCATGTCAACTGGTGTGGTTTGCCTACCAAGTATTTGGTAGAAATACAGAGTGAACTAAATACAAAGGTCATGAAATCTCATTAGAATGATAGCAAAACACTGACATCAATAACTTAAAAAAGCTATGTGTGAGCGACCGAAAAACACACTAACAGTTCTAGCAAAAAATAAAAAACAAAAAAAAACAAACAAACACGAAGAATAGTCAAGAGCTTAAAGTTCTATGACAGCCGCGAGGAGCATTTTTCCAAACCAAACAATTTCTGAAAAGTTTTTTTTGCATGGAATACTTAACAGTAATAAACCATGATTTGCCATCATAATAAAGGAGAACCAAGCTTGATGTTAATTTTTGGACTTTCAGGGTGGGCGCTTTTTTCGAGGTTGGTGCTTATTGGAGGCTGGGCGCTTATTAAATTTGCACCAGTTTCAGTAAGTAAAAAGTTTATTTTGTAACAAAACGATACATACATAAGAACAAAACATGACAAAATATTAAAGCATGTAAATTGTAACTGCTCAGTTTGTTCGGTTTAAGCCCAGTACTAACAACTCACTGTTCGGTCTTCGAAGAAGTCTCTTAAGCTATCAGAATTCTCAATCAACTTCAATGTCATGGTTGGGTAACACTTACTGTTGAATGGCCATGAAAGTGCAAGCCGGACAAGAAAGACTAAACTGAACGGAAGAAACACAATGGTCTTCATAGCTGGGTCGTCGGGAATGTGAAAGCAAGACTTACAGCGTGCAAATTATAAGTGAGAGGGGGGGTGCTTATTTGAGGTTGGGCGCAGTGCTTAAAAGTACTTTTGGGGGGTGGGGTGGTGGGGTGGGTGCTTATTTGAGGTAGGGCGCTTATTAACTTTTTCTAACTTCAGGGTGGGTGCTTATTCAAGGTGGGCACTTATTCGAAGTTGGGCACTTAATCAAATAAATACAATAGGTGAGAGAACATGAACAAGAAAATTAGCTGTCCTAGATCTTCTGTGAAAAGTGATATGGACATCCTCTCAAATCTCCTCTGCTAACAGCTTCTGGATCCTGGTTTTTAAAAGACTGATAAAGCTGTCAGAGTAGTGACTCCTAACCATGTAAAATTCTGACTGTTTTTAGCAGAGGGGGAGATTTGCATGCACAACTTTCATTAAAAGAAAACCGTGTATTTTTTGGTTACATTAATAACAGTTGCTGTCTCAGGGCTTTCATTATGTCTTAACGAGTCACCTGTAGCCTTGATCTGCGACAAACTTTTTACCTTTTGAGTGAAGTGTATCAACAAACGCCAAGTTTAACCAAAAAACCAAGGCCCCATCAAATAACCGCAGCAGGTGTTACAGGTTACAGCCCTAATTGACAGCCATGTATCTAACATATGTTTGCATGAAAATGATAATCACCTTTGACACCAAAGCATCCTGCAGTTTGCCCAGCCACTGATAGAGAAATGGTGCTTCGAGGTGTTTCTTTGGAGTGCTACCAAACAGTGACTTTTTTAGTGTAAGTGATGCTGATAGCTGGAAAAACACAGCAAAGTCAATAAAAAAGAACACATATTTAAAGTGATTGATGGAGCTAAAGAAATGCAGTAAAGAGGTGACGTGTTTGCCTAACATTTAGTGCACAACTCCTGATTGCACAGTCTGGTCTTAAGCTTACTGCACCAGCTGAGACATGAAGCTGCTACGAATTGCTCAATACACTAAAATGCTACAGTTCTATTCAATCATTCCATCAGTTGTCGGCTTGCTTTATTCTCATAACCAGCATTATATAACTTGGTATTTTTATTTAAAGGAGTAATAATCAGGTGATGATCACTTACCTCGACTGGTGGTAAAAATTGACACCATGAGGACAGTTTGACGTGGCTTTCATGAAGATGAAGAAGAGATGAAAGAAACTTCCAGTCAGCCATGTCACACTGTGCTTTCAACAAGTTACTCAATATGTCCACTTCAAAACTACAAGGGAAAAGAACGAAAGTTAGTTATCTGTCCAGTTGGCTTTCATGCATCGAACACGAGAAAAGACAAAGGTGCTAGAGACCAGTTGGGGAGCAAAGTGTTCAGACCTGAAGCATGATTTCAGTGAATCCAAGATCGGGTGATGAAAGCCTTTGTTGTGTCTGCAGAATAACGTAAAATATGGAGCTGATGAGGCATGTGAAGCGTCAATAACCCTCATACTGAGGGATATTTCCCAAGAAAATCAACAACATTGTTAAAACTCAGGACTGTTGATAAAAATAAAGAGCTAAACTGCACATGTGTATATGAACATACCGTCGGCAGATCTCATCAATCATATTTGACAAGTCTGAATAATTCACATTAGATGAGGATCCCATAATTGCCATGGATTCATAACTGAAAAATTACTGAGTCAAGGAAAAGTAATGAGGTTTGTAAGCAAGTTAATAAAGACAATACTGATGAAAAGCATATATCTCTAACAATATGACTTGTGCCTATATTGAGATCTTGGATGGAAGATACAAGTCAATTAATTCCTGTCTAGCTTGTGAAAATTGACATAGATGTCTACACAGCTCAGCCAACAAACTTCCTTCAAGTGGGGATCCTGTGGATGAGGAGCCGTGGGTGCTTTCTTCAATCTTTTTGAAGTCTAGTATCAGAGCTTTGAAGCTGTCTCTTACAGACTGCAATCAAATAACAGATAATTATGTTACCAACAGTTAAACAACACAGCCACAACATAATTATTGTTATAAAATTAATATAATTGTACGATAGGTGATTCCATGATACACAAATTCAAGGTACATGTAGATTTAATTCTACATTTGAACTAAATGGCCCATCAGGCCAGCACAGTTATCTCAGATTTCTGCAGCATGAAATGATTTAGTCAAATATTTATTTATGTATCCCCCCTGAAAGGGATGTCATTTCATTGCAAGGTTACTCCCACCTCCAAATTTGCCAATAATTTCTTAATTTTTATGTGACATCATCACCACCACATTCAATAATATTCACAAAATATTTCTAAAGTTCCAGCTTCTTTCATGGGTGCCAGGTTTTTTTCATTTGCACCTCTCAGGAATGGTTGCAAAACATCAGTGTCCATTACGTTACGTGCTTGAGTAGAGAGAGGCACTGTGAGGGTAAACTGGGTAGGAAATTGAATGGAGACCAAAAATTCTGGAGTGGACCAACATTTTGTCATAGCTTCTCTCAAATGACATAAAAATTGTCTCTCAGTAGTACATATTTACATCTTTCCTGAAGAACTTCTTGGCAATAAAAGGTAGAGAGAAGTACATCTTTTCTGCCAAAGCCAGGCGTGACAGAGTTATAAGAAGTGACGACCATGGTGTGCTATATACCAGTGGTAATCTTTTGGTTTCTTTTTCTTTCTCCTGAATGTAAAAAATAAACATCTTACAGTCACTTTCATCAGTCTTATCGTAATCAACTTGAGAAACATGCACATGAAATCAACCTTTTGTTTTTCTCAAAGAACGAAATAACTCTGAAGAATAAGATCATTCAGTATGACTGCTAAAAATCAGTCCTTTCTGAAGGCAAAAGCATCTGAAAGTTAGCTAATGGTTAAGGTATCTTTTGATTAAAGAAGCATTTAATATCAATATTAATCTATTAATTAGTCAGACAGTTAATTACAACCTGGGTTGTACGTGTAATAAATTTGTCAAGTAACTCCAGACAAGATCTGAATCCTGTGCTGTGATTGGCTGCCTGAGTAGGCAAGATAGGGCTATCTTTCCCGCTCGGAACTACCCACCATGTGTCACAAGAAAATAGCATTCTTTTTCCTTATAATAAATTGTTTATTGACCATAAGCTCATTTGGTCAAAGATGACTGAATATTTGTGTTTTAATTTATGGAATCCGATTGAGACAAAGTCGAGAGAAAAGAACTAGGCCTATATCCAGCCATCTTGACATTACCTTTGGTCAATAACCCATTTAATATTTGTCAAAGCAGTAACTCATTTTGTCATCCTTTTCTAAAGAATCAGACAAATAGGCCAGGGGTTCATTTCATAAAAGCCCCAGAAACTTTTCAGGCCTGGAGAGCCATAGAAGAATCTCGAACCTTACGATTACAGAGATGTTTTATTCACAAATTTTTAATATAAACAGAAGTTCTCTTTGTACAAGGAGTTTCAGGTGATTGCCCTTCTCTGTTTTTAAATACAGATAACCTGAAAATGGCTTTATGGGTGTAAAAAGTTTCCGGGACTTTCGGGAAACTGGCCCCAGGAGAAAAACTTTGGGTAACATCATGAAGTACAGTGTACATGTAGATGGTGATCTTTGATGGCAGCTGCCCTAACATTTGACAACCCTCTCATGACAATTAGGTAAGGTAAAGTCTGCATACGAGCTAATTGTGGCCCACCAGGCCGGAACGTATCCCAGTTTCTGTAGCATGAAGCCACTAGGCGTATTTCTACTCCGCCCTGGATGGGATGCTAGTCCATCACAGGGTTACCCCAGCATTAAATTTGCCAGTTCCCATTTATACACCTGGGTGGAGTGGGGCACTGTGAGAGTTAAGTGTCTTGCCCAAGAATTCAACACAATGTCCCCAGCCAGGGTTCGAACCCGGACCGCTCGCTCTGGAGTCGAGCGCACTAACCATGAGGCCACCGTGCCTCCCACACAATTAGTAAAACCATTATTAAATGTAACTAACCACTTGATCTTTTGCCTTGTCAAAGGCAAACTGACTGAGAGCATGAAAAAAAGACTCAAGCAAGGCTTGCTCTCTGGAGATGGGTGGAAGGCTTGGTGAGGGGCTGACACTTCTCTTCTCTGCAAATGACAATCACTCCAAGTCATTTATATAATAATAATTGACTATTTTCAACATTCCAAACTGTTAGGGGAGTCCTCAGTGCCCCAAGAAAATTAGTCTAGTTTCAGCAATCTCTCTGTCACACAATGCTTGTGTTATACATTTAAAGAAAATACACACTTAAATTTGGAAAATATGTTTCAGATACCCTGTATCCATCATCCTTTTGCCTTTAAAATTAAGGCCTTAGGGTTTAGGGTTAGGGTTAAGGCCTTAGGATTTAGGGTTAGGGTTAGTTAGGGCTATTAGGGCTTAGGGTGAGCAGTCAGTGTTAGGGTAGATGAATTAGGGCTATTAGGGCTTAAGGTTAGTGGTTAGGGTTAGGGTAAGCCTTTTAGGGTTAGGGTTAGCCGGAAGGGTGAGAGGGGCGATCCATTTTACCCCATTTAGGGGTAAATCAAGGGGTTAAGGGAGTGTGACGTCACATTTTCTCGAACTTTTGTTGGTGGCCATCTTGGAAGGCTGGGCAGGCAGGCTCAACTGGAACAAGCTAGACTACTACGCTGGACTTCCACGTCATCAAATGCCTGTATTCCTGAATGAAAGAGGTTGAGCTTTGAACAAGCAAGCCCACGGAAGAAAAGTACTTGACCTATTAGCTGTAAGAACAGATGCTTAAATGACAATGAAATGCTCAGAAGCATTAAGAAAACTTAGGAATGTTAAATAAGATTGTTGTTTTAAAATATTATGGACTTAATTAGTTGATGGCGCCTTAAGAAATGTTTTTACTAAAGTACTAAAGGCTAAAGCTAGACATTGCTTGTTGAACTACTGTTGATATATCTGTGAAATTTTCTTTGCGTCAATAGTGTCATCCTTTAGCAAGGTTTCTTGAATTGTGGATGATTTTGGTCGATGCATCATTGTGTAACAGTGTAACTAGAAGACAGTAAGGCTGGGACTGATCACTGTTTGTAGCAGTTTTGCTCCTCTTTAAAACCTTGAAATCTCAATGAGGAATAGTTGCTATTCTTATTCAATGAGATGCTAATAAGTTGCGGGGTATTCTGAAGTCTAGCCTGAAATAGTTACCTGATTCCATTTATATAGCTTTAAAGTAATTCAAGGCACTTGAAAAATAGAAAAGGAACATCTTTTCTGCAGCGCAAAACTCCATCGTCCGCCATGTTTGTTTGGAAAATGTAACCAAGCCTTATGGAAATCCCAGTCCTTCCACAGTCCTCGGTGACACAGGTCACATGAGAATGAGATAGAGTAATGGTGGTTTGGTCCTTGCTTATTTTCATCGTTATTTGATCGGTCATTCCGTTAAATCGTAAGTTAGTTCATATATTCTTATACTTCTATCCATGTTTTGTATCACTCAACTAATTTATGTGGATGAAAGATCGCCAAAACTTGTCGATCAGTGCTCTGTTGAAATATAAAATACTAAAACCCAATAGGTGGTGTTCCAAAAATGTTTGGCTTTAGGTGGTTGTTTTGAAGCCAGTGAAGTTGTCGATAAGATAAGAACCTTTATTTATTGATCTGTTTTATATTGTTTTGTTTCTGACACGACAAACAATGTAATTTGATTGTAAATCTTGTCTAGCCTGGGACACTGCAGTGTTGGAGTTTTGCTTTCCTCCAGGTCTTCAATATGTCTAGTTATCAGAGCCTTACAGATATTGCCTCAGGTGGTGATAGTGTGGATGATCCCAATCTTTCCTCAGGTAAATATAAACATGTATAAGCTTATTATTTATTTATGATATGTTTTTTGGGTGCAATTGGTGCCAGATAAGTGTACTTTGGATTCCAGAGTAGTGTCAAGCCTGTATTTTTTGTGTTTAAAGGAATATGACTGTTTCTGTCATTCTTAGCTATTGTGATGCCATTTGGTCGGTTATCAGTCGAGAGTGAAGACGTCAGGAAACTGAAAGTGAATTGGCAGTCTTATGTACAGTAAGTTTCCTTCTTTTACATATATGCATAATTATTATTCAACAAATTGTAACACTATCCAAATATGGTCATGATGCTCTCGATATCTGTCATCCGTAGCTAACAGATATCCGGCGATATACGTAGCTTCGTATGTGGGAAGAAAAAGTGAAGTGAGAAAATGTCGACAGAGAGATTTAAAAATGTTACGCTGTTTTGTTATCAATTTGTTGAATAATAAAACAATTATCCTGCTCAATCTCGCGGAATATTGTCTGATTTCAGCCAACTTGGTCTACGGCCGTCCTAAATAGCCGTAGAAGCCTGCCATGCAGGCATACTTAGGGTGCGTGAGTGCACACGTTCATATTAGGCTACCATCTTGGATTTGGTAACTGTTGAGGTTTGGGGTGAGGGAATATTTGCCAAGAGAGTAGGTGTGATGTCGAAGAAATGGGCAACCATCTCATTATTTTGGGCAAATATTTCTTATATGTCAACGCTTCAAGTATCATTATGTGTCGATTCAATGATTTCGTCTCACTTGTGCACGACAAAATGCACCTAAAGTAGAAAAATATATTGCAGTCACTTATAATAAGGAGAAGGAATTCAGGAACAAATGGAAGTTTTTTCTGTCTTTATAAAATTGTATTGTGTTCTTTTTCTTTCCCAGCTTTGTATCTTGATTTGTTCCTTTTCGCTGTTTTTTATTTAATAATTTATTAAATTCCATAAAATCAATACCCTATTAGTATTGACAACTCGACAATTAGCATGCAAATAATAACGTTGTAAATAGATCAACTGTAATTAGTGTAATTGTATTGTAATATATGTATTATAAGTAGTGCAAGTTAATGTACATGTAGTTTAAACATCGTGTAAAAAGTAATTATAGTGTAAGTACATATGAAAAGTTTTAAAAAAGTATGGCGTAAGTATATTTTAGTGTATAAATTGAAAAATTGTGAGTGAAAATCCTGTAAGTAAGGAAAAGAAAAGAAAATAAAAAATTGGGCAAGGGAAGGGATAGAAGAAGGAAGTGCTCTGCCTTCCACCCTACCTCTACATCAAGCCTCTACCAGACAAACATCTAATTACAATCTAAGATCGCAGCATCGAAAACCTGGTTTATCTGGCGCTCTGCTCCAAAATATTATCTGCCCTGTAGGCTATAGCTGTAGGTTCCAATTTACATATCAATGAAATTATTTATTTAACTTTTACGTATGTATGAAGAAGGATCATGTGAGTAGAGTGTATACTGCAGGGCACATTGTATTTCCCAAGAGCACACAGCGACAAGAGTTGTCCAATATGTTTAAATCCAGATAAGTGCATTTATCATTAGCCTAACTCGCTGTCCATGCTATGTGTATGCACTAGTACGGCCAGTGCTTGAAAAAAAGTGTTGTCTTGTTTTCTGAGAGTAGATTTTCCTAGTAGGAAAGTAACTTTTCATTCTCACTTGCCAACAAATCATTAAAGGAGTAAACTAATACTTGCACAGGGCTAGTAAAATTTGAGAGCTACTTGTCCCATGGTCAAGCTGGAATTCACATTTTTTCAAGCCCTGAGTGTAACATACTTAAATTACATTGCATAATTCATGCATTAGGCTTTCAGAATTGACTGTCTACAGGTGACTTTTAATTCAGTACTCTGTTGTTTGGATTATGTTGATTCAATATTTAATTTTTGTCAGGAGCCAAATGATTAACCAAGAAGATTACACAATGATAGCTGATTATGACTGCATGGGAGTTGAAGAAAGAGGAAAAATACTTGAGCAAAAGGGTGACCAGGTACTAACTAAATCACAAATAATGTTATTAGTTAACTACCATAAAGTATAAAAATTGTTCGCAAGGGTACACAAGACCAGGCGACAGTCATGTAATGAAAGTCTTGCTCAGCCAGTAATGATGGTAACAACACGGATCATGGGAAATAAATTCTCTCCTTCACAAATCACATCAATTGAAAATAGGCATTCACATTTCACGGAAAACTCCCTTTCCGACCCTCTACTGTACAGTAGTTAGTCTGTAATTTGAATTTCCTCGAGAATTTTCCCAAGAAACTTATTTGCCCATTGGGCAAGTGATGGACAGAATCAATTTGCTTAACTGGAAAACCCCACACTCAGATTGATTGATATCGGAATTTTTGTGCATTCTGTATCTAGGCAGTTGCATTGATTGTAGACCTTTTTGTGCATTAAATAGGATATGTGTGGAACCAGTGTGGACATTTTCAGATTATTGAATCTTGCACAGCCTGGGATTCAATTTAATGTACCTTTACATTTTATGAAACATTTAAGAAATAGAAAACATGTACTGAGTAAAATTGAATTGAACTCAATTGAATTGTGTTGCTATTGAGTTATAGAAGCACAAGTTGAAGTTTGGGAGAACAAGAAATGCTGTTGCAACATGAGCCACAGGCGAGTGTTTCCACAGCTTTTCTTGAGATCTCTCAAGCTTTCATGAGTGTTTCTAAAACTCAATGGAAACATTGAGAACATAAAATTCTATTTCTTTTAGAAAGCACTGCGATGAAAAGCGGAAAACAACTGTCAACTTTATTATTAACTCTTTGCCCACGCCATCATTACATCAACAGCTCATACTAGTTCAGTCTGTGTTTCTACTTAAACAATAAGTCAGAGTGTTTCTGTGAAGGGACTATTGACTGATAGTTGCCCCGCGGAAATTCGATCTTCTTAAAACAAATATTTGCCCGAGAAGCAAAGCTTCGAGGGCAAATATGCTAGTTTTAAGAACATCAAATTTCCAAGAGCCAGCTATCAGACCGATAGTTCCAAGACATGAGCACTCTATTGTCTTTATTGTTCACCACTGAATTTTTCCATAGCGGCATGCCTCAAAACTGAAAACAACAAGAATTTATTTATCAAAATTTCCAACCACTATGGAGTGCTTAGGTGTTTCATATTTTCCGTTGTATCCTCTTCAAATGTACATGTATAAACAATTTTATATGTCAACTGTTGACTTCTAAAGAACAAAACTTCTAAAGAGGAAACCTCGAACCTTAGCTTGAAACCTCTGCGCACGCTTGACGTTTTACTGTACCATAGTTTACTGCAGTTTTCAGCCTAAAAAATACTTCTCTTGCTCTCTTCTAACTAAAATTGACATGGAATCAGAGGAAAGCTGCCTTTGATGAGCCACTTCCGCTGAGCAGGCACTATCGTCTGATAGTCGCCCTAGGGCATTTTATTGACAGATAGTTCCCGCGTGAGATCGTACCATGTGATCAGTTTTGACCAATGACGGCAAAGGAAAATTTAGTGGTGAACTATGATGAGTTATAGAAACACAATTTTTTACCAATCAGTGCGCATATTTATTAAGACTGTTGTCTAATAATACATGGAGAGAAAAAAAAGTCATTTATGTTTTTTTTAAGACTTGGATTTTCTGAAGAAAACAAATCAACCAAATAAGATTACCATCTGTCTTAATTAATAATTTTGATTTAGAGTTTTGTTTTTGAGACCTGACAATACTGCAGTGATCCATCTAGAAATTGGCAGTAGTGAGTCCAGAGACTCGCACAGCCAAAAACCTGCGAGTCCCTCAGACAAAAGGGTGAGCCCCATACAGCATTTCTTGCATTTGTGGAACATCAATAGCTTTGAAACCAGGCAATTTCAAACTAGTTTCCAGGCTCTTGGGTCAAAGGCCTGGAGGTTAAAAATTCATCACAAATGAACTGGCATGTTTTTGGCCCAGTTTAATTAAGGAGAAAAACTTCTTCATAATAACCAATCACTTCGAAATTTTTGCTTGTGGGGTTGTAAGGAAGCTGCTTTATCGCTAATACAGCACAATTTTTTGTTTTATATGGAAAAATGCTCTGATTATGCGGATGCGGATGTTAGCAAAGTATGCCATTCTATATCGCCGAATCTTGTCAGATGCCCTGTCAAGAGAGTAAAAGACATAAGCTATAATCGTAGTTGTAATTTTTGCGTCCAAATGGATGCATGTGGGACTAAATTTGTTCGTCCTTTCGGAAATCTGAGACGCGGGACGCGCAGGTAGATGGATCACTGATACTGGATATATTAAGTGCAATGGACTAATAGATTCAGGAAACATTACATCTTGCAAAGGCCTTCTTCATACAGTCAGTGAACATTTCTTTCATAGTTGTTTATGTACAGTATGCATGTGTTTGTCTTCAGTTTGTCAAGAGCTGTTTGTCACTGCTGGCTCGACTATCTCGTGATCATACAATCAGATATATACTTGTCTTAATTGATGACGTCCTCACGGTGAGTATAACTGCAATATTTCTATTTTGAACTAGCATATTGTTAGGTCTGGATTATACTAAGTTAAATTAACTTATTGTTTTTTGACAGAGTGGAGTACAGTTTTTTTTTTAATTTAAGTTTATTATTTTACATTTAACACATTTACACCAAAAACATTTAAAGTTACAGCTCCAAACACTACTAATCTAATGTACATTGTGTACCACATACAATATTTAACTACATTGCTGATTTTTCCAGCAGAATTTTCCATGCATGCTTTAAATTAGTACCATTAGTAATAGAATATTACAGTTAAAGAATTACAAAAAACGGCGACCATGTATGTTGAAACTTATCTAATCTTTTTTTTGCAACTGCGATTTCCTTGAGTATTAATAATTTCTCCTTTACTCGCAGAAGAAAACTTTGGAAGCATATCTCATCCTTATGACCATTAGTACAAAAGATGTGGTATTTCGCTAGTATAATTAAATAGTTGAGTGGAGTACAGTTCATGGAGTTATCTCCCCATTAATTTCAAACACAAAATTAATAAGCATGTAACCCAAGGCCAATTTAAAATCACAGCAGCTGGCATGGTTACTCCCTAAATACAGCATATAGTACACAAGATCCAATTACTGATTAATGGAATTAATAGCAACTTCCTTTGCTTTTCATAAGCTTTTTGCACTTTCAATAAGTTTGAAAAATTGTAGGAAACATTAAGAAAGAAGCCATTAAAACGTGGGTAATTGATGTGCAAATGGTGTAGGTATCCAACTACCGGATAGACTAACAATGACTTGTATCCAGTAAGTTGCAACTGGCTCTTGGACACCCACATGATCGGACACCCACATGATCAGACACCCACATGATCATGCACTGATTGTGAGACTAACGGTCATGTACATGAGGAACTAATGATAACAAATTTTGTTATAGATCAATGATTTTTAGTATGTTACAGTCAACGCGTTTCACGCGTGAACGCACAACTTCAAACATTCATAAAATATTTCCATCACCAATTTGATTTTTCAATTATGAAATGATTCTTCGAACCTTCAATTGCACATTTGTAAATCAAATTAAAAGTAGTAAAACACTCATGGTAAAATTGAAATTAAGAAATCTGCAGTTATTACAGATTAAAACTATTTTCAAATTATTTTTCGGCTGTGCCGTTGTTTTCGCGCGGGAACAAATGAGCGACTGTGTCACCGCCGCGTTGCGTTGTTAAAATATGTGCTCATTCGCTCGTGGTTTTATGTATTAAAACCCAGGTTCAGTGAGACGGACTTTTTGCTGGAACTTTGAGTGGAAATTTCCCGAGAATCCTTCTTTTCCAAGCTATTGTGTACTTGAATTGACAAACTAAATACTTTGCCGCTCTCTTCCTCTCCTATGTACTTTTGAAGATGCAGTTTTTCTTCTTGGATAGCGCTCACTGGAATTCCCGTTCAAACAAACTTAAAATTTTGAGGCAACAATTCTCCTACTTCGGAAACGATGTCCTGTCTTATTTCTTTAAGTGTTTTGCTTAGATAAGGTGGCGTTCGCTTAACAAACGCAAGAGCATTGCTGTTGCCCTCAATCTTTATCTCTATAAGAATTTCCGCCATTTTCAATCATTTGATTGCGAAATCTTCAACTGAATGATTCGATTATTTGAAACGTGATCCTTATCTTTCAATCTCGTGGCGAAGGCATGTCAATCGAATTCATTCATGAACCATTCACCTGAATATTGGAACCTTACGTCGCCTAGCGTTCATGCATGAAGCACGTTGAGTGTAATAAATTATAGAAACGTCAAGTTTTGCAATATTACTGTGTACAGAATGATAAGAGTACTAGTCTTGTTCAGTACACTTAACATACCTGTGCATTTGTAGTAAGTTACTTTCTACTCTGCAGTTGCCTTAAAGTAATCTAAAATGTGTGCACTCTTTTTTTTCATTTTATTCTTTGAATTCATTTTTCATCTTCTTAATTATAATAAGATTCACATTGCATATTTTTGCGTACATGTGAAGTGAAAATATGTAGTGCTCAATCTCTACATTAATTTATTAGGTAACATTTTCAATTACCTATAAAATGTTCTTTTTCCAGGAGGATAAAAGCAGAGTGTCTATTTTTCACCATTTTGGTAAAAGGTATTAAATGTTTGCTTTTTTATAGAGTTTAAAAGAAGTAAAGAGCCTTCAATTTGTTATTAATTCAAGTGAAATTGTACTCTGATTGTTTACCACTGTACACTAGCAGTGATGTGTCAGTTTTTGTCCTCAGGGCCAACATTAATGTGTGGACATCTTTCTTGAAACTTCTCAACCGACAGGATCAGTTTATTGTCCACCAGGTATGTAAGATAACGCTACATGTAATTGTAGCGTACAACACAATGTAGTCAGTCATTGGTTTTTGCAGGCAGCTGATGGGCTGTTATCACTTCCCTGTGTTTCAGAAGTCATTTTTATCCCCTAGACAATATGTCTCTCTATTAGAAAGTGTTTAAATATATTGAACTTGAATCTTGTACCATATCTGACTTTATTTATTTATTTCATAAAAGTACATAATTTGTTTTCCCAATCTAAATTATAACATGTTTTTCCTTGCTGCATTTTTTTGGCTATATTATAGTACCCCTTCAACCCTGTGCTGAAGCCCTGTGAGGAAGGGGACATAATTTTGTTTCCCTGGAACCTAATGGGTTAACATGTCCCCAGGACATCATTTCAGCAACAATGTCTGCCTTGCAGTACAGGAATGGGGCTACTGAATGGCATGGCACCACTGCTGAAGTCAGTGGGTTTCATCTCACTAGCACATTTCAAGCCCAAACTTTCCCATCCCATAAAATGGTCCTATAGTACATGTAATGTCATTTCGCACACCATAACATTAAATAAACCTATTCTAAATTGTAACATTTTATTTTCCTTACTGCATTTTTTTAGACGGCTATTATTATAGCAAAGCTTGCATCATGGGGAAAGGTTTCATTATCTGAGAGTGATCTAAATTATTTCCTGTCCTGGGTAAAAACTAGCTTGGCATCAGAAGTAAGTGCTTCAAGTATTCATGTTGTACATGCAGTGGCAGATCTAAGGGAGGGGCCTGGGGGGGCCCTGGCCTCCCTTGTTTTGGGTAAAAGAGAGAAGAAATGACCCCCCCTTTTAGCTCAAGGTCTGGATCTGCCACTAACATGGGGCTTAGTACTTCAATATTATTATCTTATCCACAAATTGTTCTTTGTATTGCCCAGACATTTTTCATTTTGAAAGTAACTGGCATTTGTCGTATGTTTGTTACTTGTCTGAACTCATGGTTATTCATAAAATTTGGGTGGTAGTTATTTGTGATTCAGTGCAATGGGACTTAACTTATGCGCAACATGTTTTTGGCAGAGGAATTAGTTATTTACAGTCACATGTATAGGGTATAACATGCATGTCCAGAAAATGTCCATACTCCCCCCACAGAAGGGTTTGGGTTTTCTGGGGGGAGGGTCTATAAGACCCATACATTTTATGAAATGGGTGGAGCTTTATTGGAGGGGTGGGGGGGGGGGGGTCCTTAAAAAAAATCCCTGTGGTAGGTGAGGTATGGATGTTTTCAGGAACTACACAGTGTAACAGTGATTGTCTTGTGAGGCAAATTTGACATGAGGGGAGCCTGCTAGAATGAACATGTAGGTGTGTGGAATTAGTCATAGCTGATTTACGTGTTTCATACAGTCATGTAGCTATGGATTTTCTTAGCATGGAATCCACATACACGTACTATAATTCATCCTTATAACATCAACTGTTTGATGTGTTCTGTGTAGACAAATGATTACCAGCACAGTGTTGCACAATGTCTTCAGTTGATGTTGAGGCATCATACCTACAGGCAAGCGTTCTTCAAAATGGATGGCATTAAAAGGTGTGTAGATCATCTAAATGATTGGAAAGAAAGCCATTGAGCAGTACTTCATTACTTAATTTGTTTCCATTTATGTTGCATTTATTTGATCAAGAGAAATTGAAATTATCAGTTTTCTTTGACGTGACCTGTTGTGCGTGAAAGGTCTAGATTTTATTTTAATGAGATTTTCCACGAAGTAATTTCCTTGTTGCTATTTGCAAGGAGTGCAAAGTTGTAACTTCATTGAGCTACAGTGTACGAACAAGACAATGATCAATGTGTCTAAAAACATTCACTTTTTGGCTGGTGGGATGCAATCATGAATGAAAAATAGGAGATCAACAGATTTTGTCAGATAGTTCCAATGCCTTGTTGGTAGCCAGTTTTATTGCTGAGTGGGGAGAGGCACTTGGCAAGTTAAGTGTCTTTCATTTTAGACACTACCCAATGACAAACCAGCACTGTAACCTGCATCTCATGTTGCACAGTGCAATGTGATCCATAGGGCCTCCTCATCTTTAAATTCATGGCTTTGTTTTTTGCTCATTTTTTTTTTTTGTTTCAGTGTTGTGTCCGCCCTCCTGGTACCAAACATTGGTTTCCAACTCCAGTATCAGTTGATTTTTGTTCTGTGGCTGTTGTCATTTGATCCAAGAATTGCACAGAGAATGACTGGGTAAATTGTCCACAGAAGCTCTCTTAATTATACATTTTTGTATTGAGTTTGTCAAGATCGCAAGCTTAGCATTTGCATCGTGGTACAAGCCAAAATAAAAGGGTTAGGGCTGGGGAAAGACAAAATCAATTTCCTACTCTGCACCCTCGCTTCCCTGCGAGTACTTGATGAAAAAAATAGCACGAAGAAAACATATGTGAACTGACTTAACGGAGCAAATACTAACTCCATGCTGATATCCTCTGAAAGAAATCAGCAATAAATTGCTGATTTCAATTCCCCGAGAGGAATTGAACCCCTCATCTCCTGAACACCAGACGGACACTCTATCCACTGAGCTACGAGAACTCATGGGGAGCAAGGTCGTTTAACTGAGTTCGTATGTGACAGGCCTCCTGCATACTGCTACAGGTGTAGGTTCAGCACTGTTCAAGTCATCGTGAGTGTGACAAGTAAACAAAGATGGTGAATTTTAATCTAAGTTGTTACTTACAGGAGCAATGCTGTTGTTCGTGTGTTGGCGGACATTTTAAGGGAGTCAGGCAAAGAGAAGGTTACAAGGATCATCATTGCCACATTAAGGGTAAGAACAAGTGCCTCTCTCTACCCAGCTGTATAAATGGGTACCGGCAAACTTAATGCTGGGGGGGAGGGGGTGGGGGGTAACCCTGCGATTGGCTAACATCCCACCCAGAGGGGAGTAGAAATACTCCTAGTTGCCTCATACTAACTCATGCTATAGAAACCGGGATAAGCTCTGCCCTGATGGGCCACATTGGCTCGTATGCAGACTCTACCTATACAAGTATTTGGTAAAAACAGAGTTCACTGAGTGAATGGGAAAATACTGAACTCAAGGTAATTTTGATCAGCTTCAGTAAGGTCAGTGGGATGACCAGAACTCTTGACGGTTTTTGTGTTGAGGCTAAGTTAACTTTCAGTAAATATTAATACTTTGTGTCATATGCTAAAAATATTTAAGAAATAGAAAACATGTTTCACTGATTTGTTACTGTAAAGTGAAGATAGGATTCCTGCATTTGTGTTCACTTTATTTGTATTGAAGGATTTGTAATCTGTGAGTGTTTCTTGTGTGTTTGGTTTTAGAATTTGTTGGAGAAACCAGAAGAGAAAAAGAACGAGGCAGCGCTGTCCATGGTTCAGTGCAAGCTTCTTCCTGTAAGCTAAGAAACCCTTTCTTTCTTCCTAACTAGCAAATGGAACGCACTTTTTCCATTCGGAAATTCCGTGTGGGAATTTTGGTCTACCTTTCAAGAAATCCCGTTTTCCCAAGAAAATTTCCGTTTGGGGAGACAAAATTAATCTTCCATTTACATTCTGGCCGAATGTTCCGGATTTTTGTCTGTAGTTCTTCATGGACCCCTTTAACGTCTGTGATTGGGTGTTTCTAAGGGCTGGTTCACACTTTGATGTAAGCATAAGCACAAGCATAAACATAAGCATAAGAAAAATATGAAAAGCATGTGTGAACCGGGGTTACATAAGCATAAGCACAAGGAATGGAACTTGTTCCATTTTCTTGTGCTTATGCTTATGCTTGTGCTTATGCTTATGAAACCCCGGTTCACACGTTTTTCTTATTTTTCTTATGCTTATGCTTGTGCTTATGCTTATGTCAAAGTGTGAACCAGCCCTAAGTTGCGATTTTCCGCGCGGCAGTAACAACCAATCAGAAATGCTACAGAAATCTTTTCACCGCTTCGCCATCATTATGGAATTTTTCTTGTCAAATCTCAGACTTCTTGTGTTGACACACTTCATGTTGTCACTCCGTTCAGACCTCACTCTGCCTTGATGCAAATTACAAGATGATTCGTGTTTTTATTTTCGCAGGTTCTTTCTGTGCTGAATGGCAAAACATGGGTTGACGAAGACATACGGGTATGTCGCCTACATCACGCAAGACATTCTTTGGGCTCCTCACGCAATCTTTCTCCCCGTGGAAGATTGCGTGACTAGCCTAAAAGAATGTCTGCGTAGGAGGGTACCTACATCATCACTGCAAAACAACTAATCCATGAAATTGAACGAGACCTTTTTCAGCTACGAAGCACAAAACTTAGTGGTTTTTTCGTTTTTGTTCCTCTTCAGGATGATGTTGAGATTGTGTACGAAAAGCTGAATGAGCGAGTTCAAGACTTGAGGTGAGAAACGTCATGAAGTGATAACATAGGTTTACTTGAGCAAGGATCGCTTATACGGCTTTCTCAAACTCAAAGTTTAAACAAAGGAAATCATGAAATTGACCATGTTTGGATATCTGATCTTAATTATCATAGATTTTTACGATTATATTTCTCCG
Organism: Catalaphyllia jardinei; assembly: GCA_022496165.2. Classification (NCBI taxonomy): domain Eukaryota; kingdom Metazoa; phylum Cnidaria; class Anthozoa; order Scleractinia; family Caryophylliidae; genus Catalaphyllia; species Catalaphyllia jardinei. The sequence goes on along the minus strand of CM042758.1, from coordinate 19,059,884 downwards.
TTTACTCCTTAGTTTTAGTTTCATTTGAGAAGATAATAGAGAGCTTAAGAAACCAAGTCAGCGACGTCGGGGAAAACGAGTATCAAAAAATGATTTTATATTTTACCAACGAATCCCGCGATACTTTGAATTCATTTAGTTTGTTTCTCACTGTCAAAACTATCTCGAAACTGAATATGGAACGGAGCGTTAAATTCGGAATATAAATTTAAAAAAGTAGCCGATGTCGTCACGCCCTCCAGACAACGCAGAGTTTGGTCAGTTCACGTTGTGTTTTTTCAGAGGACAGCAACGAAATGTACAGAGAATTAAAACGCACGTGCACAGCCATTGCTCTGCTCATTAATTAAAGCTTTTGTTTAGTCACGGTCCCTTTGCTGTTGGCGTCGTGGTTTTCTTGGCCAAGTTCAGACGTCGTGCTTTACAGGAGTCAAATCGAATGGAAGTGAGAAAAATCCTTTGCTCTTCCTCCTCTTCATGGAAATGTAGTCAAACACGATCTGTCGTGTTTGACATAACACTTAGCTTCATCAGTTATAATCCGACAAAGGTTGATTGAATGCCGTAGAGGGGATTTTTAAACGTTCATCGCAGATTTACTTATAAAGCGTCCTTGATCAATGATCAATTTGTTGATTGACTAATAAATCAGTCGATTGGGGCAAAAAATTTGAAAACGGACTTAGACTGAACATCAAAGACATTTAAATCCATTTGAAAACCAACCTTTTATTAAAGAACACAGCATTAGAAAAGTAGGTAGTCGTGACATCCACCCATTTGTACTTCAGTAGCTTTATTCGTTTTCAAATGAACGCTAAAAGATCTACGTTTTGACAGTTCAACGACCTTCCCTCCCCCCTCGCAATAATCTTTCTTAGGTAACGCTATATGCTGTCATTTTCCATTTCTTGCAATCCGTGCCTTACTGTTCTTCTGATCGTATCATTTTTTGTCCCAGCACCTTTGATGAATATGAAGCCGAGGTTAGATCAGGGAGACTGGAGTGGAGTCCAGTGCACAAGTCCGAGAAGTTCTGGGTAAAGTAGCGAACTTTCTTGATTAAGTACCATCGAAAACCGATGTCACTGATTCAAGTTTTCATCGTCATCTAATTTCCATTACACGTACACATCATTACAAATCCCAGACGTGTTTTAATTTAGCACGGGGTTTTGAGTAACTTCACTCTTGTTTCTCAAGAAAAAGTAAGTTCATGTTGATTGTTTTGCAGAGAGAAAACGCCCAACGTCTGAACGAGAAAAGATATGAACTGTTGAGGTACACAGAATTTACACTTCATAATAGAGCGGTTTTCAGTTGAGCACGAGCAGATAATGGTTTCCAGCTTCTGTAGGAAAACTACGGCCAGTGAAGTTTAGTTAATTTCTTTTGTTCATTACTCAGCATCCTGACGAAGCTATTAGAGCAGTCCGCTGACCCGACCATTTTGGCAGTAGCGGCTCATGATATTGGAGAGTACGTTCGACATTATCCGCGTGGAAAACAGTAAGTTGACTTTTTTCCACTCCATACTCTTAACTCAAAATATCAATTCTCCTTCTTCAATGCGAGCTATTTCTTTTAAGGTTAGTCTTGAGAATTTAGTTTTTCATCGGTTGATATGGACCCTCTTTGACCAGTCTGCTCGGAAACTAATATATTTATATTATATGGAGAAATGATTTGGTCCTGGCCAAGATTGCTTCGTGATTGGTTACTTCAAATTTACTGCCCCAGTACCTTTCTGATTATTTTAGGAGAAATCACAGTTGCCATAGTTACAACGCACGAGCACGTGGAGATACTCATCCTTTAAGACCCAAATTAAGCCTCAGTAAGAGAACTTTTGGAAACTCTGGGGCGATTTTATCAACTCGTTACGCAAAACATTCAAACGAGCAGCGTCTTTGAAGGCTTTTAAGCAACCAGCGATAAAACACGATTTTGCATCGATTTTTTACAGTGGTCAGTGCACTAATGTCTAAACATTTTTTATCTTGGAATATCTTAGCCTATAATTGTTTACTAGAATTATAAATGTTGTATTTTTTTTATTTAGATTTTCTCAGGTCACAGGTTTTCAGACTAAAATTGTTTACTGTAATTGATTATAATATTGTAATTATTTTAGGCGTACACAGGGCCCGTCTGGACAGCAGCCTCCTTGCTGAATGGGCCACCCTGCTTTTAAATAAAGCACACTTTCTTACTAAGACACAAGGTACAGCTCAGGGTAGCTGTTCCTCAACCTCCCACCCAGAGTCTTCGCTCACCTTGACCAGCGGTGAGAAACAAGGGACCCTGCAAAATACTCTTACTGGGAGTCCGAAGATATCGGGTTCCGGTTGAATTGCGCACACCAAGCTGACAAACACGTAGCTTAATCGAGTCGCTGGTGTTTTATTTCTGCCCATTTTCGTATTAAGTTTTATGCTGTCGTATGTTACGGGATCTGCGGATTTTGCAAGGCGGTTTCTGGACAAGAAAGAACTGTCTCAAAGAAAACCTTCTTAAATCGCGAAAATGTGCGAAGTTTTGTCGTATCAGTTTTTGAACCAGGACTCGGGTAAAGGAACAAAATCTTATCCTGTCGTTTCCTTGCATGTTTACGTCTTGTGAGTTGACAAACTCGCTCAAGAATGTGAGACTTGTCAAAGAAAACCTTGTCTTTGAAACCAGATGTAAGCTGTCTGCGGGAGTAAATTAGAGTGTAAGGAAATATGCCCAATTGTTATAGGCTCACTCGACCGATTCAGAAAAACTACAGCGATGTTCACTGTTAGCAAGATGTCTTGTATAAGGGGACATGTGCAACAGTATTGCACTGCCCCGGTACCGCAGAGGTCATGGGTTCAAATCTCGTTCAAGCCTAATTTTTTTAGGCTTAAGTTTCACAACTGCTTGAGTTGCGTATGGTTGCTGCAATGATCAGCCATGTCTTCATACAAGATGTTTGTTTTGTTTTTAGCGTATTGGAGAATCTTGGGTGTAAAGTGAGGGTCATGAGGATGATGACACATGATGATCCTAATGTACGTAAGGAGGCCCTTCTGGCTGTACAGAAACTAATGGTCCATAACTGGTAAGACCTCACAGTACACTTCGTCTTAGTTACGTAATATGTTTGGGCTTACTGGGCTGTAGCCAGAAAAATTTTTATGACTGAGGCAATGCAGTGGCGGAACCAGGCATTGAGCTGAAAGGGGAGGAGGGGAGGGCGGTTTTTTTGCTGGCCCTTTTTTTTACCCAAAATAAACACTGTTTGTTGCATAACTAACGCTGAAAATTTATTGTTTTGTGGCGATTGCCAAGGCAGTGTTAACCTTCCCAAAACTGTTGACAAGGGAATGCCTATACACTACAGGCCCGGGTTGTTCGAAAGGTGGATAACGCTATCTACTGGATAAATCACTTTCCAGCAGATAAATTACTATCCAGCAGATAAATCACTATCCAGCGGATAAATCACTACTCAGCGGATAAATCACTATCCAGCAGATAAATCACTATCCAGCAGATAAATCACTATCCAGCGGATAAATCACTATCCAGCGGATAAATCA
>CM042758.1:19054253-19056308 GCA_022496165.2 Catalaphyllia jardinei | reverse complement strand
AAATCACTATCCAGCGGATAAATCACTATCCAGCGGATAAATCACTATCCAGCGGATAAATCACTATCAGCCGATAAATCACTATCCAGCGGATAAATCACTATCCAGCGGATAGCGTGGTTTGTTTTGTTAACACTTATCCACTGGATAGCGATTTATCCGGTGGATAGAGTTATCCAACCTTTGAATAACTGGGGCCTGGTAGATTGCACTGCTCTTGTTGTTCTTTGCAATGTTGTTTTGTTTGAAGTTAAATAAAATTTTTACATCGATTGAGTGAATGACCGATTTTTTTTCTTTTTCAACTTTTCAGGGAATATCTCGGAAAGCAACTCAAAGCGTCCTGAATAAAGGATTATCCTAAGTAGACAAATGAAAAGCTACTAGTAATTTGAATTTTGTAATTACCCGTGAAGCTATAAATTGAGCTATTAAGGGAGAGATGTTGGGAAATCTTGTCGTTATGAAAAAAGCCCGGGAGAAGCCGATAAATACCGATGACATTCATCGGTAAAGTCTCGGGAGTTTTCACGAAGTTAACAGTATGATTTGTCCATTAAATTTCCTAACCCGAATGTTACCGAGAATACAATCGTACAGCTGCTGTGGCGATGCTGTTAAAAGATGTACGGTCAGCTTGTGAATACAAAGTGAATATGGATGTTTCCAAAAAAAAAAGATAATAACATGTCTTTCTGAGCTTAGGACTTGTAAGAATTTCACCTCAACCATTTAAAATGCAATAAATTATGAATATTGTTCAAACGAGGGATTGTTTGCTGATGTATTTGGTGCTTGGTTCACGGAATAAAAGAATGTTTAACTTAACTCAGCTGAGATGAACTTGTCCTCCAGCCCCGGCCTAACGATCGCAGCATTTCAATGCAACGTTGGGCGCAACATGTTTTGCGCGTTTGGCCACCCTGTTGCAACGTGTTGCGACATGTTGGGTGTTGTTGGCTCAAATTTAAAAATGGTCAAATTTTTCATGCAATGTTGGATGATGCTGTGGTCGTTTGGCCAGGTTCGTGCAACAATGTTTCGCCTGGGCATGCGCACTAGTGCCATTTTCAATACCCAGCATGCCGCAACACGTCGCAGCAGGGTCGCCAAATGGAGGCAACTTGTTGCGATATGTAGCGTTGAAATGTTGCGATCGTTTGGCTGGAGCTTTTAAATTCTGGACCAACAAAATTGGAATATGTTGTGATAATATGTTGCGATCGTTTGGCCAGGGTTTCAGAAGTACCGTTACACCAGTAAACTTTTCTACACAATTCCTAATATAAAAAAATGCCCAATTCGTAGAAATTTACAGACGTTTGTATGACTGGGGGTATGCATTTTACTCCCAGTCATACAAACGTCTGTAAATTTTTTAATTCTCAACTTACATTTTCTCAGCTGATATTAGACCTAAAATGCTGAAACTTTGAAGGGTTACTAAAGGAAAGGGGTTCTTTCTAGTGCTGGTATACGTTTTTAATTTTGACTTATTTGAATTTTCGGCAGCTATTTTGGAGAAGGGTCTATTAAAGCCTCAAAAGGGTGTGGCTGGTTTCCATAGCAACCATTTTGAGTAAAACCTAACAACTTTATCTTCTCTTCATGAGTGCAATCATACACAATTGATCTTTCTTCACCCTTTTTGGTCCCCTCCAGCCTATCGAACCCCCTTAATCTCCTGATCCTTCTTATTTAACAATTAGACTACGAGTCCGAGTTTTCTACGAACAGATAGGCAACGAGGCGCAGCCGAGTTGACTATCGCTCGTAGAAAACGAGGGCGAGTAGTCTAATTGTTTTAGTATAAATTTACCGTAGTCTTATTGCATGAAAAGAAAAAAAATGTCAAGTAGTAGTGGTTTACGAATTCTTTGAGGGTTTTACCAACATCCCAAGTGGTTTATCAGCCTATAACCATAGAAAACATGTGGTCTATTGCGAGCGATTTTTCCGTGGGTTTACCGGCACAATAACCCACAGCTGATTGTCCAATCAGAGCGCGCGCATTGATTTGGGTATTATATAATTGGTTATATATAATAACGAAAA
>CM042758.1:19016753-19049253 GCA_022496165.2 Catalaphyllia jardinei | reverse complement strand
CAAACAGCGCCACAAGGAAAAAGATGTACGGGGAGTCTCTGGAAGACCCTTGCGTCGAAGGACTCGCGCATCCATAGGTATCTGCCCTAAACTCAAAGTCGGCGAGCGGAACATTCAAAATAACTACCACAGACAACCAAATAAGTAATAATATTGTTATGACTTTTCTTCTTGTGACGATGAATTGGTAGCGGAATGGTTTCTGAATAGCAATATAGCGGTCCACGCTTAATACACAAAGGTGAAGGATGGAAATGAAAGAAAGTGTCAGACCGATTGAGGCTACAGCGCGACAACACCATTCACCAAAAATCCACTCCCCGGTGACTGTCGTCACAGCATTCAAGATCATGATTATAACCATACTCAGGTCAGTTAGCGCTAAGCTTAGTAAGATAAAGTTTGTATTTGTCCGGAGATGGCGGAACTTCACCACAGAAACGCAGATTAAACTGTTGCCTACAATTGCTGCTATTATGATAAAGGTAAATACAGCCATTTGAGCGACAACCTTAACAGAATCTTCCCCGTTGTTGCTGGTTTTATCGTGGGCCATTGTTGCAGGTTTAGTGAAAAAACTCGACGGTACATTTACAACTCAGCAACAGGGAAAGTAAGCCTTTGTCAAAACTTTCTGTTGGCAGCTTCGCCGCATGGTGAGAAAACATCTTTCATTTTTCTTGCAATTTCCATGTGGTGCTGCGAGTGCAAACACCTGCAGCTTTAAGCCATTTAAAATAAAGTGTTTATTGTTATGGAAACCACAAAGATTCGATAGTATTTCGGAGAATGAAAGCTTTCTGCCCGCCAGCCAACTTAACCTGAAAACAAGTGAAAATGATTAAACAACACATTTTCAACTGGTACTGTGAAAGTTTTACATTTTTCTAAAGGACAAAACACACCTTGTGTTATTCGCCACTATCCTTTGTTTTCATTCACACTTGTTTGACGCAGAAAGCGGCTTGAAAAAGCTATTGACTTGAAAGACCCCTTACTGGATTGTCCTCGAACAAACAAGCTTGTTTTGGCGCCTGCTTTGTCGAAATCTGCCAAGGAAGTAAAAAGTCTGCGATTTTGATTGGACATACAACGGGATGTCATTGAGAATAGCTTGCACCTGCGAATTTTTCTTTCGCTACAGTATACTCGACTCTATTTTTTTTTTACAGGAAAAAGCACTGTCACTATCGACTAAACGCACGTTCAATTCAATACAGACATTTTACAAATTGTAGAATTCAGATATATATATATATACCTACTTAAATGCACAAAAGATTTGGTCAATTACAAGCAATTTAATTGAAAAAAAAGCTCTTAACAAATAAAGAGCGACAAATCTCCTCCATAAAACCGGCTTGTTCTATTTGTCATATTATTGGCAAGATGGATTTATTTTAAAGCAATTTACCTGAATTCTGATCAGATCCTTAAATCATACGAGAAGAATAGAATTAGACAGCAAAATTAAGTGAAATTTTGCTTTTATTGTTATGAAAGATAATGTAACAGACGCTCAAATGGCACGAACAAAAAAAACTCAGCTAAACACGTAGTATAATTGAAAAGACATGCTCTTGTTTAATATATGGACGGTCTGCTGGGGACAAGATACGTGAGGTCAAAAGCCCATTTTGCACGCATTCAAAAGAACCCGACATAATTGCTAAAACCTAGCCAAAATACCTTATGAAACAATGATTGCAGGATGAAATATTTTGTGAAATGTCAAATTGACATTGAGGAATATCTATTATTTCGTCCTCTAAACTCACGTTTGTAAACTTTTGTTTGGGATAAATGGAAGCGCAAATGTAATCTGATCATTTGAATCTTAATTTGCTCCTCCTTCCAACCAGGTGATTGCTTCTTCACTTTGAAACATTAGTGGCACGGAAAAGAGATAATTATTAACATCTTGTTCCATGACTTTATTAGTAAAAAGTTGCAGACGACCCCGCGAAACTCAAACGTTTGTGCGAACTCTGTTTTTGTAAAAATGAATAGGCTGCAGAAAAATTTCATGGCATGAAAAAATTGTTCAATTCCATAACATGTGACGCATATTGGCGCCGACTCGTCCTGTGAGAGTCCAGTCTCGGAGACACCCTGGGGACGAGCTTGAATTGGGCTTTCGTGCTGCGGTTCATGCGCCTGAGATATTGGTACATACTTGATATCTATTAATATATCCACTTAAAGCTTTCGCAGAGAAATTCTATTTGGCTCCGACAAGGCAGAGAATAGCACGCTGAGTCTAGACCAGAGTCTAAAGTTATCTGACAGACAATTGTATTTTAGGGAATTTACAATAAACCTTTTCACGATTTCTAGTGCTGTCTTGCTTGGGGGCAAACACGGGAAAAATTACAGTAAATGTATGAGAAACGTTAAAAATTTGATAGCTAATAATTTGAGAGTATATGGAAAAGATACCCAGCGGAGGGTTTCTTTGATTAAATTTGAAGAACATAGATTTGTTGCCGAGGCTAGGAATCGAAATTTTTTCTAACCAATATCTTTAGATCTTTCAGCAAACTGCCCCTCGGTTTTACAGATAATACTATGGAAAAATGGAAACCCTGATTTCGGCTTCTTCAGCGGGGCCATTTCCCTCAAATTTGATCAGTAAGTTCTTTTAAGTAACACGAATTTTCCGTGAGCTTTTAGACATTAAATTGATAGATTCTTTACTTTTTTTAAATACATTGACGCTAATTTTTGCCGGGCTTGTCCCCAAACAAGATGGCTTCAGAAACCTTGAAAGGCATATCACTGAGCAAATGATGAACTTTATAGTTGAGGTGGTTGGTTGATTCTAACTCATATATGAAAACATAGCAAGTGTCATTCTTTTTCATTTCTTTCTAAAAGGCTGATAAATCCCCTGGTAAATTACCGTCTTCTTTCTATAACTTATTCGCCAAAAAAATCTTACCCTGCTACGTAGATTAGGTTTGCTCTCACCCTAATTAGAACTATTTTCAAGTCTGTTTGAAACTTAAATGCAGTCACTTCTGGTCTCGCAACTGTTGCATCGGGCGCAAGATTATGTTTTACGATAACGCCGGTGGCGCGGTGGCCTCATGGTTAGTGCGCTCGTCTCCAGATCGAGCGGTCCGGGTTGGAGCCCTGGCCGGGGACATTGTGTTCTTGGGCAAGACACTATTTAACTCTCACAGTGCCTCTCTCCACCCAGGTGTATAAATGGGTACCGGCGAATATAACGCTGGGGGTAACCCTGAGATGGACTAGAATCTTATCCAGCATTTTATGCTACGGAAACCAGGATAACCTCTGGCCTAATGGGCCACTTTGTCCAGACCGTGGAGATGTGTAGTGTAACCATTGCATTCAGATGGTATTATTTGGTATGCAGCCTTTACCTTCCCAGAAGTTCTCAAGCTTATTGGCTAATTTTTATTATCAATGAGCGGACAGACACAAGAATTTATAATTTATGCGATGCGTCAGCAAGCGAATGTCATGCTTTGTTATCGAGGCTGTCGACTCGTGAATCCACAGCTTCTTTGACGATGTAATGACGAAACTCATGATCAGTAACAGGACAAACGCATGAAAAATCGATGTCAATTTCTTAACATAAACAAGGCGGGGAAAGGAATTATTTGTAATAATAGCGGAGCTACGGCGGCCCTTCGGGCTGCCAAGCTGAGCCCCATAACCATATAGGAAAAAGAAACCCATGTATTGATTTTCTCATGGTTATCATGGGCAACAGTATTGCTCGTGGGCGCGTACGCACGACGGCGACAACCACGACGACGACGACGACGGTGGAGTCGCGTAATATGACATCATGTTTATATATAGATTTAGACCAGCCTAAAAGCCTAGCTCCTTAGCCAAGATGGTTAAGAACCTGATTAAGCTAACCAGGAAAAGATACAATTTTGATTTGAGTTCTGCAACTTTGCGGTGAGGTTTTCTGTTTTGAGTTTTATAAGCACAAAACAAAGCAGGAAAAAACATTTGTATAGAAGAAAACGTTATAATTCGGATAAATTTTAATCCTAGGCTAGCGTTAGCCGTCTTCCGAACAACCCTGAACTGTTTTCAACAAGTTAACCTGACATGAGCGATACAATCGAAAACCAGCATTTGGTCAGCGGCCAACTTAAAAAAAACACGTGACCTCGATCAGTTGTAGACTTGAGCCCGGGATATGGTCCTCTGATACTGGTTAGCAGATACCTTGTTTTGACAGGTGTCAATTGTTCATAACATGGATGTCCAATATCAAAGAAGTACACGGTAAACCAAGGCTGCATGTCTCTATCAACCTGTTATTTGGATAATTATATAGCAGTCAGTTAATCCAGTATTGTCAGCATAGCTATTATTCTTTAATTTTTTAAAACTGTTTAAGGATCAATTTGGATAGTTTCAGATAGGAGTTTCCTTAAAAATAGGCAAACTGTTAAATTTAGAAAAAACAGGACAGTTTGCCTGAGCCAATCAAGTCCCAGAGAATACAATAGGTAATAGAAACTAGCCAATCAGCACAAAGCAATGACAGCGTCAACAAAGCATAGCGTCAGCCCTGTTGCAGCCGTTTATATTTGCAGTCGACAATGGAGGAGTTAAGCGCCGGAGATTTGCCAAATTTTTCCATTTCCCATGACCTTTTCAGCGATTTCACCGCAGATGAGAGACTTCCTACGATACCGGAAGAGGAGCTTGCCAACCTGAGAGGCAAAAACCAAAACCAGAACACTTCCAAGAGTACAAAAACTTGGCTGAATGTTTTCAATGAGTGGGAAGTGCAGCGTAACGAAGCGAGAAAGTTGGAAGATATCCCTTGTCATGAGCTAGATGCAATTGTTTGCCGTTTTTTTTTTCGCTGAAATTCGAAAAAAGCACGGTCAAGATTACGAGCCAGAAAGTTTGGCTGTCATACAGTATTTTGCGAGTTCGTGAATTTGCAAATTCAAGGTAACAACTTGAAGAGAAAGCAAGAGAATTGCGAGCGCAGGGTTGCGGAAAGCGAAAAAAATGCTTCTCATGCTTTAACGACGTTCGCGCCCATTGTGACTGCGCATCTCTAGTACGCACACTATTCATTGGCCACGCGCGTGCCACGTCATTTTCAAGCGCGCGCACTGAGTCGAAAACTCAACAAAATGTATAGAGCTGATGATGACCTGTGCGTTAACTTGGTGTGCGAATATTGTTGTTGGATGATCGGTGACCCCCACTTTTTTTCGGCAGATCACTTCCTTTTCTGATTCTTTCCATTATACTAAAAAACAAAAAAATCTGTGCGTGGGAAGTTTTAATTATTTCTCATATACTATTCAAATAGGGTCGAATTGGCATTTGGATACAGGTGTGCGTGACTTAGAAGTTGTAGCTTTTAAGGCTAACTTTAGCTGATTTAATGACATATGTAGCAAATATCTATCAAATAGGCCTATATATGCTGTGTTAAACACACAGAACTTACATATGATTCTTCAACTTAAATATATGCCGGTAGAAATGAATCCGGCCAGAATCGCCTCGAATGACTGGAAATCCTAGAAATGCTATGGTCTGTGCTACGCCTTATCGTCAAAACGAGTTCGGTGACCTCCGATTTTTTTTTATTACGGTTTTAATCTAATCTCATCATTTTCTACCTGCAGTCAAAGTTTTAAAAAAAATCTGTGCGTGGGAAGTTTTTGGGCGCGAACGTCCTTAAGTGAAGCAGACGAACATTTCCGCTGGAGTTCAGTTATACTATTGTTATTCTGTGTGATTATGGCATTCTATTCTGCCGAATATTTTGGAAATAAAAATAATTCATAATATTTTAGTTTGCCTTTCTTTAAGGATAATAGCTTGACTGAGCAATGCCCAGTAATTGACTAGCTATATAATTAATAAGTAAGAGGACTACATGCGCGTCCAATTTGGCAATAATTGGATTCGAAAAATTCCTCTGACAGCCAAACTGGACTCGGCCTGCGGCCTCGTCCAATTTTGGCTGTCCTCGGAATTTTTTTCATCCAATTATTTCCAAATTGGTCCTATTTCATATACGTATGGCCGCCATGTTGCGCGACTCCACCCTCGTCGTCGCCGTCGTGCGTACGTGCCCACGAGCAATACCGCTGCCCATGATAACCATGAGAAAATCAATACATGGATTTCTTTTTCCTGTATGGGGCTCCACTTAGATCAATTGACACCTGTCAAATCAAAATATCCGCTGACCAATATCACGTGCCCATATCGTGGGCTCAAGTAAATAGCTCATCGAGGTCACGTGTTTTATTAACCGCTGACCAAGTACTGGTTTTCGATTGGATCGCAGGCTCATGTCAGGTTTACTTGTTGAAAACAGAGCCGGGTTGTTCGGAAGCCTGTTAACTCTAATCCAGGTTTAAACGTTAACCAAATTACAACTGTTTCTTCTCTACAAATGTTTTTTGTTTACAGTTTTTTTTGTGCATCGTGTTTTGTGATTATCAACTCAAAATAGAAGGCCAAACAATATGCGTAAAACCAAAACTCAAATCAAAATTTAACCTTATCCTGGGTAAGCCTATTCGGGCTACAGGAGCTCCGTTTTTAGGTTGACCTAAATCTATATATTAACTTATTAGCAATGGTCTGGGAGTAATTTCAAAATCGACCAGCAAGAAGCGCGGCGTCGATTTGAATTTACGAGCACAATTCACTCTCTGAATTGAATAACACGAGGTCCAATTAATAATTAATGGTATCTATAACAAATTTCGAAATTAAAACAAGTCTAGATCAGAGAACTTCTTTTGGTACAGAGAGTTTTCAATGCGCGCGTGGTTGACTTGCGAAAAACGTGAGTATCCAATTACAAAATGGACACCCACGTGATAGCGCCGCCAATTACGTGACAAATAACTAATCCTCATGGGGCCCATGAGGACTCTTAAGATCGGAACGTGACAAAACGCAGAGAGTTTTGTAAACCTGTCAATAGCTGAAGGTTTTACAAGTGCATTCATTCAGCTGCAGTCACACTGACGAGACAGTAGCCTAGAAATTATCATGTTTTACACGAATTTTACTACCGTGAAGGTTTTGACCCCGATGAAATTAACGTCGTAGAACAACAGTCAGACTTCACATTTGGAGTTCATATCTTTATTGCGATAGGAATTAATTCTACACGCAGTAAATAACAATGAAAGAAATAGGAAATTTCTCCAAAAATAAATCAAAGGAAGAAATTCTAAGTATTGGCATTAAACCCAGTTTTAGTAATTATTAAAATATGTTACACTCTTATTTTTTATGTCTTTTTCTCAATAAATAAATAGCCTCTTTCAATCCAAACCTTCTCACAGCAAAAAAAATTGAAAACGCTCTTTAATCTGGAGGAATTTAAAAGCGCCAGCTTTTCGTTTAAGTGTAGACGGAGAAGCGTGCTTATCAAAAACTATGGGGAGGAGAATCGCATGGATATCGTGATGTTTTCCTGAAACAAAAGATTGTTGCGTTATTTAATTTCTCCGGCGTACTGTCGACGGTATCTTAGCACACAAAGTGAGAAATTTAATTTCCACTTGAATGAAAAACTGCACACACGAAGTACTATAATTTTTTAACGAGCAAGGTAAATGTACCTAGCGTTAACTGCTGGCTTGTGACTGATTTCCTTATCAATAATGACGATTCTCCAAAACTGTAAATAAATTCGTTTTGAGCTTTCAAATGAATTTCGCACAGCTTGAGAATCGACGAAGTACATGCATGCAAGGTAAAGAGCACAACAAATTCTTCAAATATAACAAATTCTAGCAAATAATTTTGTATGCAAATATATTCTTTAGTTCTTAATATTGCTGCTCTCGTAAATTATTTACAGTGATTTGAATAATATATCATAAACCCCACAAGGCATTCTCCAGGAACGCAGCCTAGGTTCGTAAATAGTATAATTATTTTAAGCAAAACTAGTTTTTCTGAATTTTATATTTTGGTCGTTTTAGCTTGTGTGTTGGTTTCTTTTTCTTCTTTTTTGAATTTTCCTCGTCAGTTCGAGACCCTGTTTTATAAAAGACGAGAGAAAGTAAATGATTAAAATACTTATATGATTAAAACTCACATCTTTATTCACTTAAAACACTTTGCAAATCAGAGATGTTTCAAGTATCAAAGGATTAAAAAAACCCAGCAAATTCTAGAAACCTTGCGCTTTTCAGTCTTTTCTTCATCTGATTTATATTTAAGAAATAGAAAACATGTACCGTGTTTGTATCGAGTTATACAAACACGAGTGGAAGTTTGGGAGAACGAGAAATGCTGTGGGAACACGAGCCGCAGGCGAGTGTTTCCACAGCTTTTTCGAGTTCTCCCAAACTTTTACGAGTGTTTGTATAACTCGATACAAACACGGAGTACATGTTTTCTATTTCTTTTAGAAAACACCACGACGAGAAAAAGGAAAACAACTTGTAAACTTTGATTATCAAAATGTAAATTCTCTTTGCTCGCGCCATCACTACGTCAACAGCGCGCGCTAGTTCTGTGTCTACATCGAGTTATACAAACAGGATTTTTGACCAATCAGCGCGCGTGCTTCCTTAGGACTGTTTTCTAATTGCTATTGTAAGTGACAACCATGCCCAATTATTTTTATGAAAATTATTATTAATATTTGCTTTTTTCGCATAAATATAACTGTTTCCCACCAGTACCAGTAGACATCTTAAGAGACCTACCCACTGTACTGAGCACAATATACCTTTACCAATTCTCTGACTATTTTTCCGTTGTTTGTTTCACTTAGCCTGGCCTAGATTTTTACAGATAATAAAAATTGAGCCGGCAAAGGAAATTGGTGTTAGTGGACAAGTGTTTCTCTATATCCCCGAATTTGTGCGTCCATTCATTTACACACTTCTGAACAAAAAGATGTACTGAACTACTATTTCTTACCTGTGCTTGCACTCGAGTCTAAAAAGAAGTCATCGTCGAAATTCAACTTGGCTGTTGGATCCTGTTCATCACTTTCTATTAGTTAAACAAACGGGGAAAAAAGTAGAGGCTGGTAAGTACATCTCCAATCTTCATACCCTCATTTCAAACTAATCTTAGGAGATTTTGCCCCAACATTTTTGGACAATTGTTTTTAATCGTAAATTTTCGATTTACGATTTTTGGATGTTTCTTTTGGAATACATTATCAAGGACAAGCCATCTAAAAAAAATACTTAGAAAAGCGCTTTAGCATTGGTACCTTGCTCAATACTAATGAAACATTATCTTTTTCATTATTTACCGAACTCTTTTCCTTCACTTTTAAATAAAAATCTCTTTTGTCATATGTAACTTTAAGGGGCACATCATTAGTTTATCTAGATGTGTCCCTCTCCTCTCCTTTCCGATATGTCATGATGTGATGTTAACTTGTACCATATGTTAATTTTCCTTTTGAATAATACTGTATTACTAAGGACTGGAGGAACAATTAAAATACAAAAAAATACACGTACATGTACATCTCCCAGGGCACAAATCATAATTAAGTCAGAAAAGATGATACAATTTGCCAGTATTTAAACGATGAACTAACTCTGGAGTATAACGTAATGTGTACAAAAATATACCTTCAGTTTAAAATACGAACTTGATGTACATTAAAGTACAAAAACACACCCCCACAACAACAAAAAAAACCACATACACACAAAATGCCTTGTGCAACATTTTCAGGATTGCAACACTCTTCAAAGAAAAACTGTTGCTTCTTTGGAACAATATCTGAAACATGGGATGGCTGCTTAAGCTACATGTATAGACTGCCATACAGTACCCTCTCCACTGTCTCCTTGCAGCACATGAGCCTGCTCAGCCAGTTCAGTTAGTCTTAGTTTAGGTCTCGCTGTATTTTTTTCTTTTGATCCACTGCCCATTTGATCAATTGTTGCAGATGCATCTTCTAAGTCTCCACTTGCTACCTTCTCAGAGATGAGTTTGAGGATTTGTTCTGAAATTTATGCACAGGATAGAAGTCATGAAGACAAGTGTTGTTGAGTTTTTTTAGAAGAGATTCGACTAGAAGCAAATTAAAGGCAGTTTACATTTCAAATATCATCTTGTCTGCCATTTTGTAAATGTTAAGCCTGTGAATCTCTCTCCCGATGAGAGTTAATAATTAATGACAATAATGGAAACTCAAGATATCATATTTAAAAAGCAGCAGACATGATATTTCACCAAACCACAGGAATACAGGTAAATAAGACTTACAGTATACTTATTTTAATGTGGCTAAATTGTAATTTAGGCAAGGTTAATCTCCGAGCTAATGCTGTCAGCGGTCTCGCCCATGTTGTGCATGATCCGTGGGGCACCCTTAGAGTTCTCAGGGGCAGACCATGTACAGCTTTGCACTATAGCAATCATTGCGGATCAATGCCTTTGCTTGCGATTCTTTGCGGATTCATTAGCCCCATCCTTCCAAAGGGCAACTCAACTTATTTTGGAGGTACAGTAAGTATTGTGTTTGGTAAGTATTTCCACTGGACTAGTTTCAGTGTGACGGTGCCTGTTAGCGGTGCCGTCTGTGTAGTTCCCACTTAGCAGGTTGCCATGGATGCCTCCCTGCAGTGCTTGTATTCATCAGGCACTTCCTGGCTAATTTTCAAGGCACCAGTCCCCAAGCTCATCAATTTGTGATGAGTTTAACATGAATGTAAATGATTATTAATGTTATTGACAATCCAGTGTTCAGGTCTCCTGTGATGAGAAAGTACACTGATTTTGACCAGCTCCCAATGTACATACATGTACTCACTTTATCAACTAAAGAATAACTAACAAATGTGTAATGTTTATTAGTAGCGTTATGTAATTCCCCGAAGGGTTACGTAACCCAAAACTGTCATGCATGTATTATTCGTACTTAAGCGCGCATATTGTAATTTGTAGTTAGTTAATGTTTACCGGTCGTGGATTAAAAAGGTTCTTTCTTAAATCGGAGTCTTTTGAGTAGAAGAACACAACAAAATGTTTCTCAATACTTTGGCTACAATATTTCTTTTCTCTTTTCAATTAATGAAATTTCTGTAAATACTCTTTAAGTTATAATTAATGTAAAACAATAAAAAATCTGAAATCTGAATATTGGCTAAACTCAATCCATGAACTGGTTTCATGGAGCTCATAGAATACAGGTGAACTAAAATTGCACAATTCAGTAACCTCCAAGCAAAATGCTCTTAGTATTTAATACTCACTGTATTAGAGTCCACTCCAGTAATCTCTTTTTTTAATACAAAAAAGTCTCTCTGTAGATAAAAACTCAATTCCTTGCTCATTTCTGTTTCTTAAGTAGTTATCTGCTTCAGTACGCACAAAATATTATGCGAAATGACATGGCAATTTCCTAAGACATAAAACTGTAAAAACGAACTATAAAATTGGACATTTCGGAGTAGTCATGTCATGACTCCATTATCAAGGAAAATATGTGTGATCATGCAAATTACAGCATATTTAAAGCGAATTTGGCGCAAAAAATTAACATAAGACGGTGTAAAGATTAAAAAAAATTACTATAAAAATACTTTGCACGAATAGAGTCTGATTGCACGTTGAGATTTGGCTTTAAAGCTCTGATAAAGAGCATTTCTGTTCATACACTAAGCAGTCAAATTTGTTTTTGCATTTCTTAAGCACTTGGAAACGCTTTAGAAGGTCCTGAGGCATTGTTCCTTGCATGTTCTTGTAGTGTTTGGCAATGGCGGAGGATTGTTGTTTGTGTCCTTTTACACGATTATAAAAAGGTCCGCGTGTGTAACCTACATAACCCACATCGCACAGGTCACACTGAAAGCCATAAATAACACACTGCCGATTTACAACTGGTAGCTTTGTTTCCTTGACAATTAGTGCTCGTTCAATTTTCCGGCTCATAAACACAGGGTGGATGGTGGTGTGAATTTTTAGGCTCAAATCCTTTAGTTGTTTCCTCACAATATCTGCTGAGATTTGGTTTATGACATGGCAATTCATGAAACAAATTAAGGTAAATAACCAACATGTACTGTTAATGTACCTTGCTTCTCCAGAACTTTTTCATTAGTGTACGGTGTCAATGGAAAAAGAGAAATGTACTTTGTGTCTTCTGGAAAATGCTAAGCATTGAATGCAAGAGATAAAAGGTGATATTAATAGAACTTCTTGCTTAGCCTAGAGTAAAGCATTAAATTGGACAAACTTAACATAGACACTAACATTAGGTAATACCACAACTGGCTGACAAAACTCAACTTGGTTGCACATGCAATAAGACTTGTAATGACTCACCACGACATAATTCCAATGTTGTTTAATCTCTTCAAGCTCTCTCTCCAGAGTTTCTCTAGGGTAAACAAATGAAAAAGATGCCAAAAACAATGTAGACACAAAAATGTAAATTTTGTTTCTGCCGGTTAGCTGCAATTTCATAGCTTGGTTGTGTTGAGTCAAAAAATGAAGGGGGAAAAACGACTGCACTGTGAAGGCATTTTTATCTTCTCTGTTGTCTCTTGCGTGACGATTCCTCTTTAATTGGGGATTTTTATATGATGTCACCAAAATACAAACTACAAAACTATCGATCGTCCCGAGATTTTACATTGAAATTCATAGCGTATAAGACAACTGAAGACTACAGTCTATTCATACAAACTTTCATTTCTGGGTTGGGTTCTTGGTTTTGTGATGGGCACCGGCATGGTATGTGCATACAAACCTTCACAAATTTGGCTAAAAAATTTCTCTGCATATCTTGCTTAAGAAAAATAATATTGCTGTGACCTGAATCTTGGCGAGAGTCTTTCCAGATTGACTGTCTTTCTTTTCCCAGATTCTGGACTTTATCTATTGAACAGTTAGGATATTTTATTTTGATCTATTTTGAATGGCATGACACTGAAAACCAGCAAAGAGAGAGGGGGACAGCCTGGTGTAGGCTGCAACTTGGATATAAAAAGTACAGGAGTTCTTATCACCCCTTTCAGGTATTAAAAAATAAGTCTGGGTATATCTTAGTGCATTCAGCTTTAGAGCGGAAGCTCTTGCAGTACTCTTTTAAGGTACTGAGCTAAAAAAATGACAGGAGATAACATGTTGCTTTAGCAATGGTAGCTTTTAGAGGTGAGAAAAAAGTCAAGCCACAACCACAAAACAGGATCTAGGCACCTCTTAAGGGTTTTTTTTTCAAAGCTTACGACAAGCACCCCTGTTCTTTTTATATGGAAGCACCCCCGCCCCCCCCCCCCCCCCCCCACTGGAAGGGGGACAACTGAATCCCACTTCAATTCTGCCCAAAATCAACATTGGGTGCATTTGGTTTAGGATCAATAATCCATGAGTAATTGGCTAACGGTGCATCAAAGAAACCATTATGGGGAGACATTCTGAAGCTTTTTTATTGGCTACCAGCTCCTAAAAGAAGACTGTTCCCATGGCTAAGAAATCCTGGAAACCAGGCCACCAACACCCATGGAGATGGAGAGAAAGGCACTCGACACACTGAATTAATAACAGAAAGAGGGAGGGAAGAGAGGGGGAATGCTTGAAGACATGCTCCCATGCAAAACAAAGTTCACTGTAAACATTATCGCTGTGAAGGTTGCCAAGTCTCAGTCCAGGAGAGTACATGGAGTCCTGGTGCATGCACATATCAAACATACATCTGACCACTAGGGGAAAGTCAACTAAGTTAAATTGCATTTAACTGCATCTAAATACATTCTGGGAAATCTTCATTTATTAATTCATTGCTTAGAATGGATCACCATTTACACTGTCCAATTGCTCTCATATGGCTACCAGAAGGCAGAAGGAATTGGGGTCGACCAGGAATTTTACCATGTATGAATAAAGGTATCAACTTAACAATGATGATGGATAATTCCAAAGAACTATGCCCTTATGGACATTGGGACCTAACATTTTTTTGCTTGCCACATGTATTTAGATACAAGAGAGGTCCGCCTTCACCATGTCTCCTTTTGTGAGCTAAAAAGGCTGCCCATGTTTGGTTCTGCACTGCCCCGCTTTTGAGTACATGTACCTTGATGGAAAAGGATGTACTTACAGTAGCAAATCAACAGAAAAGAAATCTTGCTTACCGTGTTTCACTGTCCTTGGTTTCCTTTAGCTCTTTGACACAAGCTTTGTACTTTCTAAAAACTTTTCTTTTTTCTATAAAAATATAACGATGAAAAAAATTCCAAAATATTCATACCAACCTTATTGAATGATATTCATTACACTGATGACAATCATTGGAGGTTTAGTTGGACATGTAAATGCTCATCAGTTGTCTTTTGTTGATTTAAAAGTTATCAGGTGCTTGGTGCTAGGGTTTACAAGCACGTTTCAGTAGCATGAAGTCACTACATGGGATACAAGACCAGTCCATTGAGTAACCTTTCCCACCTGGGGCCAGCTTGAAATTAACTAGTCTCCATTTCAATTTAACATATGGAGGGTCAGGCACTCCAAGACAAAACCGCCCACAATACACAATACAGTACAATGATCTTGGCCGGGACTTGAGTTCAAGCCCTTCAGTCTATCATAAAGGAAAACTCTGTGTCAGGTTGAATGGTCCATACTGCTGAATCAGAGAGCTTATCAGAGTTTCAATAGCTTCAAGTGCTTGGCAGTCTCAACTAGTCTATCCTAAGGTTACCCTCAGCATTAAATTTGCCAGTACCCATTTTATACACCTAGGTGTACAGAGGCACTGTGAAAGAAAAGTGTCTTGCCCAAGTACACAATACAGCAACTACCAGTACCCTATGTAGGCAAGGTAGCACTCATGGTTAGTGCATTTGTCTCTGGACTGAGTGGTTCAGGTTCAAGCCTTGGCCAGGGACATTGTGTTGTGTTCTTGGGCAAGACACTTCACTCTCACAGTGCCTCTCTTAACGCAGTTGTATAAAAGGGCACTGGCGATTGTGGTGCCGAGGGTAACCCAGAGATGGTCTTTGCTACAGAAACCAAGATAAGCTCCGGTCTGATGGGCCACAATTGGCTCGTATGCAGACTTTACCCTTATCTTTTACTGGGTACACTACGTTTCGATAACTGAATGTTAAAATTTGACAGTCACACTCACTCACCAAAAAATTTGACTTTCTTGGATCTTTTTAAAATCCTTTTCTCCTTGTCTTCTTTGGCTTTATCCTTGATAGCCGCCTTTAACACATTAAGCATTCTTTCTTGTTCAACCCGTACAGTGGCTGGGAGATCACTCTAGAAGTCACAAAGAGATCAAGAACTTTAAAAAATTATCTGGTTGATTTAAAAAATTGTAACATTGTTCTCTATTTTCTAATTTCAAAAACATTGGAAATACTCATAATTGTGTATTGGCCAAACAAAATTTGTTGGGCCAATACACAATTATGAGTATTTAGTTAGAGCGTTAGAACAAACCATTAGAACGTTAAGACAAACCATTAAAAGGTCAGGGCCGAGCGTTAGAACGTTAGCACAAAGCGTTAGAACGACTTTTTCTAACGTTTAACGGATGATCGTTAGTGTACGTTTTCCCGTGGAGGGTCACAAATATAAACTACAGTTTTAAATCAAGCAGCCCACTACAAGTCCAGGCTGTTTGGTGAGTGCAATGTCTTAAGCATTTACTAATCTCTAATTATGTTACTTTTGTAATTTGCGCTTAGATAGGGGCATGGCAACCATTAAGTGCCTAAATGCCAGCATCTTGCTTAAAGATTTTGATCTCATTTAAGGTGTCTAGGACGAGGCAGAAGCTACGCGTAGCCACGCGTAGCCACTCTCCGTAGCCGGCTACGCGTAAACAAGAAAAGTCCCGGGGTATTCTGCAATTTTGAGGCAATTGATACCCAACTTTGAAAATAATAAACTTACTTACAAGTTCCGCACATGTGCAACTTTTTGTTGTAAACCGCGCTCGCTTACTGTTCGAAAAATGTCTCACCTTTTTAAGCAGTCTTTGTGCATCTCTGACTTTGTTTTTAAGAGATCTTCTGTGTTTAGCCTTGCTGCTATCTCGCTGAAGTTCTTTTTTAGATCGATAAAGGCCATGTTTTCTTGGACCCATCTCTTCGCTCTCGTGACAGCGTGCCGACGGCGTGACAAGTAATGCTACGAGAGCCCGCATTTACCTGAGGCAGCACGCAACTTATTTAAGGCAAAAAAGCACCAGGGAGGGGAGAGCAGTGAAAGTTGAAGGAAAAACTCGGGTGTTTTGTAGTCTCCTTCGCAGCCCGTTTTTTTGGGATGTCACGCAACGCTTCCCCCAAAGGGTAACGTCGCGTGACATCCCAAAAAACGGCTGCGAAGGGTACTAGGTGTTTTCGGACAAAATTACGTTTCTGTGGTGATCACCTTCACCTCCATTTTTCTTCCTTGGCCAGGAGCCTGGGACCAAGTTGTCCATTTTTTTCCGCTTTCGGTTTTTCATTACAGTTTTCTTGCCAGAAAAACCGGAAGTACACGTCTTAGTCTGCGAGCGATCGTCGCGAAGTTAAGAAGGTGTTTTGCTTATTGGAGAAGCTCTAATCACTGTACTACAAAGGTAAGCTTTTTACTGATCTGTTAGGGGCTACGAAAAGTTCTGGGGTCACCTCATCGCGAATGCAACACTGAAGGGCAAGGGAATTGCTTTTCTGTAATTTTGTGCTAGCCTTTCTTATAAACTTGCAACTGTTGAGGAACAGGTAACTATAGTCTGCAGACTGAAGACTGCGGACCGTTGGTAAAATGGGGACTGAAGGTAAAATGCCGACTGCAGACCAGGAGTTAAATGCAGACTGTAGAGTATAGACTTTTTGACTGAATCTTGATATCATTAGCTAACCATGAACCCAACCGGAGCGTTGTTAAGGCCAACCTTACACAAAATACAAATAATGATAAAACAAGACAGTAACACAGAAACAAATGAAAGTGGTGAGGAAGCCAAAAAAGAAACGCCGAGGTCTTATATATAGACATTGGGCTCCCTCAGAGTATATGAAGTTAACAGTAACAGTAAGGCCAGGATCGAAAGTAAAATACAATGAAGGCAAGTATAAATTAACTAATTATATAGATCGAGTTGACAAAATATAAAGTATGGTACAGGTAACAATGTTTATAAAGATAATATCAGACATGTGAAGAAGGATAACTATTTACTACAAGATTTTTAATCAGGAGCCATAACCGGGGACGGAAGTCTTGGGATCCCCGCGATCCTATTTTTTTTTTAATTTTAGAACAAATTGCGACATTTTGACCAGGCCCGTAGCTGAAGTTTTTGGAAGGGTGTTCGTATTGACAGGAACTTTTAGTAAGGGGGTTATTATATACGAGCGCCCAAGGCGCGAGCCTCTAGGGGGGTCTGTGGGCAATTTTGAAATCTGGAGGCCCGGAAATGCTATTTTCAGCATTGTGCACGTCAGTATTTCAAACTCGATGGAGTGTAAAATAACAGGTATTTTTAGTCCTAACAACAATATTTCCCACGTTTCGTTAACTTTATTCATTCATACATACATACCGGCTTACCACACTAAAAGTTTTACAAAAGCTTGACGTGTGCTGCAAAGGAATCTCAGAGTAAAAGATGAAGCCCCCCCCACCCCCGGCTGCGCCGTCAATGTACTAAAAGCAGCGTCAAAGCGTCAATATGCACTAAATACACGTATCACCTGGGTCCCCCGAAATTGTATTCCCCGCCTTTGGTCTTTCGAAATTCCAAACGCCTGTTAATATTTTCAACGATGGGATTATTTTGTCTACATGTAATACTAGGTCACTAGGATATATTGAGGTCAGTTACTAATTCACTAAAGGATTATTCGTAAAGCAAACTTGACAATTGTATCAACCTCGGGTGGAGGCCTTGAAATAGATTGACAATTTCGTCCAGATCGACAGGCATATCATACTTGATATGCATGAGAGCCAGTGAGGAGAGCCTACCCTCGCCCATAGTACATCTCATGAATTGTTCAGCCTTCTCATTGTGCTAACAATTTAATTCCCGATACTGTTAGCGTTTTCTTGCAGGGTAATTTAAAAGCTGCAACACTCAAAGTTTGTTTTCCATTCCTCCATTCCTTCAACAGTTTGTGTTTTCAGTCCTCCATTATTGACCTCCTAAGGGAACCCCTCGAACCCCCCCTCCTACGGGCCTGTTGACGTCAAAAATCCACGCTGATCCACGCACGTGTCCTTGGTTCTCGCGTGGATGTTGTCACGTTGCGTGACCAAATGGCAAGAGTAGTTGTGAGATTCTCTAGCGGATTTCTTTCACATAGTGAAACTTAACACTACGAAAATAAAGTAGACAAGGAGTTTTGATAACCCAGCCAACAACTCGAAATCTTTTATTCGAGTTGATTAAAAAAAGCGTCATCGTAACTCTTCTGATTATTTCTGCTGTATTCACAGCTAAGCTTAATATGTTCTCAAGCATTTATAAACCTTAAACCATATGTTTAAGTGGCGGATCTAGGGGAGGGGCCCGGGAGGTGCGCCCCCCTATTTTGGGTGAAAAAAGAAGAAATGACTGAAGAGGCAAACTCCGGCTGGGCAAATAAAATAGACCCCCCCCCCCCCCCCCTTTAGCTCAAGGTCTGGATCTGCCACTGTGCTTAAACCTATTCAGAAACTAGAGATATTACATAAGTTTGATGTACGTTTTCACACCAAGGTACAGAATTCCAATTTGTCAGTGATATTAAGCGGGACATACCTAAATTCGACACTGTCTTACTTCACTCAAACTGGAGAAGATCGATTAGCGAAGGTTCTACAAAAAGGAAGGCGAAAATCGTTTGCGTATCTAGCGGCATAGCTATGGACTTGTTTGTTTAAAGAAAAATAATTGTCGAACTTTGAAGGCGAAGGAGAATTGTTAGAAAACATAACTTTACCGAATTCTAGTTGTCCAATATCGGAAAGTTTTAGTAGCTCTAATTCTTTGAAACTAGGGTCTGAATGAGAATCGAAAGTTGATTGCAAAAAAATTCTGATAACTCGCTTTTTGCAAAGAGACAAGACGGCGAAGATTGGTTTTGTACGTAGATCCCCAGACAATGATACAATAATGAAGATATAAGGATAAACTAAACATTAGTAAAGAGTTTTTAGACAGGGTTTAGATAGAACAAGTCTTGCGCTATTAATGACTCCCATTGATTTCGAGATTTTACGAGCTACTTGAGAAATGTGCGGTTTCCAAGCAATATGTACATCAAGGACTACACCGAGGGAGACCGTTTCCTTAACCTGTTCGATTCTTTGTTCATTTATGCATATTTTAGCCTCTTCCATGCGTTCAGTTAGTTGGGGCTCGGCCCGAAAAACAGCGCGCGCAAAAATAAAAAAAAGCGCAGTGATTTATTTTTTTGCGCGCTGTTTTCCGCGCTGCGCTCTGACTCAGTGAACGCGTGGAAGAGGCTATGCTTATTTGCATTGGAAAATGATACCTTTTCTGTCTAGGCCTAAAGGAGCAGTGTCACGAGGATTTGGCTGTTTTTGGTCAATTCTGAGTTAAAATCATTACTTTGAGGCTTAAATCGTAAACAAAATGCTTCTGTAAAGCTACAACGAAGTTATGAAATGGGTATTTTATCAAAGAAGGCTAACCATAATAAATTTCTTGAGGATTTTTGGAACACGTAGCATCAAAACTTGAAAAAATTGGCCAAATTTTTCAAGTTTCAATCCATTTCTATCCATGCTATCCGAAGCGACAGGCGACAGGGAACAGTTTCAGTACCTTCAAATAGTAGTCTTTAAAAACAAAACTAGATCATTAGTTTTGGAATTCAATTGATGCGAAGACACTTTCTAGCTTTTTAGAAAGTTGCCAAATGGCGTGACAATCCCCCTTTAAATAACATAAAGTTTGTTTTCTTCAGGTTTAAGGAGAGTTTGTTTGCCTTAAACCAAATGGATAATTTATTAAGTTCGGAATTAAGTGAGGCGGCTAGGTTGACAGGATTTTTACGGGACGTAAATAAATTAGTAACGAATAAAATCAGCTCGACGAGCGTCGACACGTTATTTAAATCATTAACATAGAGCAAACCAAAAGGGGGCCCAAAATTGATCCCTGGTGGACACCGCAGCAGATTGTGGAGAGGAGCATTGAGCATTAAATTGAACGAATTGCAACCTGTTGGGAGAGGTAGCTTCTAACCCAGTCCAGAGCCACGCCACGAATACCATAGTGTTCGACTTTGTCAAGCAGAAAGTCTAGTCGGGGGCTAGTCGGAATGAAACTGGGGTGATCACACTGTAAACGAGAGAGTAGACTCACACTGCGATTAACCTGAATACGTCCTGGTCGCTTTCCATTTGACCAAATATTTAGGTTTAAAATTCCGGGTATTCTAAAATGACGAATGGAACAGTTTTTTCGGTTGATTAGACTACCCCATCCCAGGTCATTGCGTTCCAAGTTTCGCGCAAAAATACGAATAAACAAATTTGTACGTACAAGTAGAAGGGGTAGCGAATGGTAAATGCGAGACTTTGCGAGACGGCGAGACTAGCGTTTTTCTTTGCGAGCCCGAGACATCTTGACTTTTTAAATTGCGAGACCGAGACTTCAAAGTGTTTTCAGCGAGCTCGAGACGTTCGGACTCGAGCCCCATGGCCAGATTTAGCTAGCAGAAAACAAACGACGGACACTTTGTCTTTTTGACCTTCTTTACTAGCTTTGAATTGCTCGAAGACTCTGAAGTTGAAACAAACGATGTATTATTGGTGGAAACGACGATGTAACTTTAAACTTTTATCAATGTATCAAGCTCTTACATGAGCAGCAATTTAAAAGGAGCCCGTGATGTACCTCTATTTTGTCTGACAAGTTCAATAGTCTCTTTGGAATGACGAGCCGTTCACTCTAGCGGTCATGCCCACATTACAAGTAACTTACATGTATTTTCGCACCATCTACTAACGCTTGTTGAGGCTACTCCACTGTAATAATGTTAAAGTGAAAGATTTAAATTCGTTTTTCAGATAGCGCAAACATGACGAACAACAAGAACAACACCTTTATTCGCCTTGTACATACATACATACACTTGTATAGATATCTCTGAAATATTGAGAAGCGCTGATATGTATTGAGAAGCTTGAGAATCGGTCATATTGAGTTTGAGAAACTGGGCCCGAGCTGCAATGGTCGAATGGAACTAAATTGCCGGTTATTCAGATTTTCCTGAATTTTAGGCCAACCTCGCGAGGAAAGAAATTCCGGTAAATGTCTGTTCCATTCCCTCCCCCACCGGGAATTTCCGGCATTTTTGGTCGAATGGAAAGCGTCCCGGCCCTGTTCACAGTACTTAGCACTCGATAATGGCAGGAGCCCACTACTAGGAGCCTGCAATTCCCATAATAAGCCAACGCAATGACATTTTTACAGACCAGTCTATTTTTAGATATTTTTTCCGCGAAAGAGGCCAGTTCCAGTCTACATGAGCACGCTTCGGTGACGATAAAACAATGCGGCCTCACGTGAACATGTCAACAACATGTCGACATGTCAACATTAGTCCGTGCTTGTGATTGCAATTGGTCAGTGAGGTTCTTGTGGGGATCGAAATTGATAATGGCAGGAGCCCACTACTAGGAGCCTGCAATTCCCATAATAAGCCAACGCAACGGCATTTTTACAGACCAGTCTATTTTTAGATATTTTTTCCTTGAAAGAGGCCAGTTCCAGTCTACATGAGCACGCTTCGGTGAGGATAAAACAATGCGGCCTCACGTGAACATGTCAACAACATGTCGACATGTCAACATTAGTCCGTGCTTGTGATTGCAATTGGTTAGTGAGGTTCTTGTGGGGATCGAAATTTGAGATAAATTCAAACAGAAAATAGATTGGTCTGTGAAAATGCCGTGACGAGAATATGGGGTAGTTGCAGGCTCCTAGTGATGAGCCCCTGATAATGGAAACAACACGATTCATACTTGAAAAGTCTGTAGTCTGCAGTCTTCTGCATTTTACCCTCAGTCTGCATTTTATACTGACCGAGATTTGAATCTGTGACAGATTCATTAAGTTCGTCTATCACAGTCGAATTACTGTCAGTGTTTCACCAAACTTAATTGCTGGTTTGCACTGTCATGGCATTATAAAAAAAAACATAACGCATCAGCTTACGCATAAGGCGACATACGCAAACTCAGTTCATGGGCGTAGCCAGGATTTTTCAAAGCGGGGGTGGGAGGGGGGTCACACTGAGTCATACAGAGGGTACTCACCAGATTGTCACCTGAATATTGTAGGTTGTTTGCTTACAAAAAGGCTTACAAAGGGGGGGGGGGGTCACGCGCAGGTACTCCAGGACCCCCCTGGCTACGCCCTTGCAGTAAGATGCTGATAATTCGCGCCTTTTGTTGGAAATTTGCCAAAGATCAGCATCTTGTTGCATCTGTGTGTGTCGGCTTATGCTTAGCTTATGCGCTAGCGAGAACTTGCTTTTAAAGCTCCGGCCAAACGATCCCAGCATTTCAACACAACATATTCCAACATTGTTGGTTCAGTAATTGATCGAAACATTGTTGGGTGAAACATGTTGCGCACATTTGGCCACCCTGTTGTGACATGTTGCTCTATGTTGCTATATGTTGGGCGCGGGCGCAACATTGTTGCACAAACCTGGCCAAACGACTAGAATGCAGCATCCACAAAAAGTTGTAAGAAAATTGTAAACCGTGTTTATAGTTAAGCCAACAACACCCAGCATGTTGCAACACGTTGCAACAAGGTGGTCAACACGCGCGCAACATCTTGCGATCAACACTTTTGCGATATGTTGCATTGAAATGTTGCGATGGCCGGAGATTAAGGCTTTACCCTTAACATTATTAAAAGATAACGACTGTGGAGTCAGTGATATTACCGGTAATTAAGGTTAACCAGAGCTCTTTACAGGCTAAGCGTAGAGCTATTTCGTCATTTCTCCATTTCGGCAAAACTAGTCAGGAGCATCGGATCAAATGCTGACTGTACAACAGTTGAAATAATAAATAAAGTCTAGAAGCCCTACGGCAGAGAGGGGAGATGAAGACAGAAGTCGATTTAAAAAAAATAGACAGCAAATTTTGGTTTGGAAAACCAACCTGCCTCGCGCCTTCCTCAGGGGCTAGAAGATGTGTTTTCCAAACGAAAATGTTATTGGGCAGATATATTGTGCAGTTTAATTTTTTTAAATTTGGTTTAGAAATCCTCATAAAATGTTCCAGCACAACTAACTCCTTTATAATATATTTAACTCTGAGAATTCATTGTTAGAGACCGAGAACGCCAACTAGTGCGATGAGAAGAGAAAATGATCAATTCGCTGTTCTCCTGAAACTGTAGCTCGCCATGGAAACAGAATTGATTCTCAACCGGAGTGTTTTCTGTCACTGGTCGTTTTCTGCCTTAACCCTAACCCTTACCCTAACCCTAACCCTGGGAGGCACGGTAGCCTCATGAATGAATGAATGACGTCTTTATTGCACTATTCACATAGAATTTACGTTACATTTGTAGAAGTTATAAATCAAAATTAAAATAAAGATAGAAAATTAACGAAATTAAGATGTGCGCAGTGACCAAAGTAGCAGATGCTTCCGAGTTGGCCACTGCCACGTTAAGCTAACTGGCGTAGACAAAAAGCGTGATGAAAATGGTTAGTGCGCTCATGGTTAGTGCGCTCGTCTCCGGATCGAGTGGTCTGGGTTCGAGCCCTGGCCGGGGACATTGTCCTGTGTTCTTGGGCAAGACACTTGACTCTTACAGTGCCTCTCCCCACCCAGGTGCTGGGGGGTAACCCTGCGATGGACTAGCATTCCATCTAGGGGGGAGTAGAAATACTCTTAGTCGCTTCATGCTAAGGAAACCGGGATAAGCTCCGGCCTGATGGGTCACTTGGCTCGTATGCTGACTAGCTTTACCTTCACCTAACCCTAACCCTAACCCTACTTGTTAATTTCAGGGTTACTGTGTTGATCATAGATTTTCAGGACGTTTCATGGGGTCATACATGGAATTCTGACTTAAAAAAGGGCACGATATTCTCTTATCCCAATCCCCCGTATAAGTGAAATCCACTGAAGAGAATTACATTGGGTAACGAACCAGTTTGTCAAAATAATGGAATGGCAAATTTTGGTCCGACCGGACCGGGGACCGGTCCGATCGGACGTTTCCATTTGACTTCCGACGGAGATCTCCGTAATTTGTGGTTTTATGGAAAGCACCTCCTGTTTCAGATCAAATCTGCTTCAAAACGGTACCCCTATTTCTCTACACCTTGAATGGAGGAGTAACCACCTGATCATTACTCATTTCGCTGCAGGATTAAACTTAACGTTTAGTTGAGAGGAAAACGCAGATGGAATTGGAAGATAAAATCAAGAAGCTCGGAGAACAATTCAGAGGCTTGCCTAAAGTCCTCATCAAGAGAACTCTTTGTGGCGATGACGTCAATGAAGACATCACAAAAGCTGCGGATCGGTTACGGGAATTTCAACAGATAAAAAATCCAAAGGCGGCTACTCTTGTTAAAGAAGAATCCAGAGGGAGTTTATATGTCCCCCCAACGGAGGAACTCGATATAAACCCAGTGACAAAGAGCTGCATCATAGAAGGTAAAGAACCCCGGGGGGATATCTATATAAAATTTCAAGGTTTGTCGTCGGAAATTTTGAAAGATCCTGTTTTGTGGGCTTGGCGTGAAATTCTTTTCTTCCCCAAGAGGTAACAATTCTTATACAAAACGCCCACAAAGCAGGATCTTGGTACCTCTTACGGTTTATTTCTAAACTTAGTACCAACATCTCCCTCTTTTTTGTCTAGGAGTCCCCCCCCCCCGGAGTTCTGTCAGTATGAACGCCGTCAACAGGCATGGCCCAGACAGTAATTACAAGGAAATCGTGACAAAAAATGTTTTTTAAACCGAGTTGGCAACGAAATTAACACTAGAGGAGATGAGCGATTCAAAGACAACGACGACAATCTACTCAGTTGTTTTCATTTTCTTTTCATAAAAGGTACTGAGACCGCTATGAGTCACAGGACAGGAGACAGAAAAGCAACAGATCCACCAAAACCAAAACCAAAACCAAACCGGCGGAAACCACATGGTAAGAATAAGTTAGGACAGGAGCCCATTAATGGGCTTTTGGTCAGAATGATTAGGAACTAATCAGTCATCTGACAGGAATGGAATATAGGAACTAATTACTCCTTATTATCCATTGAATTTACAGAAAATGACGAGGACTGTAAAGACACGCAAGACCTGACATTCCCACTATCCAGACCTTCAGCTATTGAGCTGCCAACACCCCATCCCCCATCCCCACCATATGCCCAATCAACCTCACCCCCACCTCGACAATATAAACGGTCTACACCACAGCAACTCCTACCACAAGCCCATGCAACATCAGCCCCACATCAACCATATGCTCAGATGCCACCACCCCACCCCCATTCCCACCCCTTGGATGTTCTACCACAGAGCCACCCATGCCATATGCGCAGTCAGCACCCCCCCAAGCCCCATCCCCACCACATAGGTCTACATCAGAGCCACCCTTACCATATGCACAGTCAACACCACCCCCACCTTCACGACATAGATGGTCTACGCTAGGGTCATCCCTACCTCATACACAGTCAGCAACACCTCAACCCCTACAACATAGATGGTCCACATCAGAGCCACCCCTACCATATGCACAGTCAACGCCACCCCCACCCTCACCACATATTGGGTTTACACCAGGACCACCCCCGCCACTTGCAGAACACCCATTGCTGACAAAAAGGGCATCCATCAAAAAGTGCGCCCACAGTGAAGTGACTGGTACTAAAGTAAGAAAGGACAATGATGCAGCCTTGGAGACATCGAAAGCTACTAACAACAACGCACAAGAAGAGCAAATGGAGTTAGAAGAGAAAGTAAAAATGCTGAAAGAAGAGTTCAGTTCTTTGCCCAGGGTCCTCATCAAGAAAACTCTTTGTGATGATGCTGTGGATGGAGATGTTACAAAGGCTAAACAGCGGCTAATGGAATTTAAACACCAGTTGAAGGATAAAGAACATTGTTTTAAGAATCCAGGGGGAGCTGGGCGTGATGCAGCAAAGTTAAACCGAGACTTGAACAGCTCTCCTGTATTTAGACCTACCAAAATGGCAAACATTGACTTTGAGGAACAAACTCTACCTGAAGGAGGTAATACAACGAGAAAAAAATGAAACAGAAGAACTACAGGCAGGTAGCCTGCGAACACAGAGTAACGTATTTCTGGTTGTCGCTTGTCTCCGTCTAGAACAGTCAACTGACAACCGGAAATACGTCAAGTCTTGTAGGTGGATATGTTTATAATTTAAATTCCCAGTGAGGATGAAAACAAGTCTTTTGAGTTTTTATTTCAGTAACTTAACAATTGTGGTAGATATTTTTTCTCGACAAGTTTTAAAACAAACACCTCCAATTAAGGGTTACATGTGAAAATTCACCGATAGGTCGATAGTGCAGTGGTTGTTTAAGTGCGATTAATAGCATGAGTTTTGATTTCAGTTGTGACAATTTTTTGTGACTATTTGTGTTGATAATTGTATTTCTTTTACGTTCATTTGACATTGAAAGAAATTTTATACCTCCGCCACACGAAAACCATTTGCAGTTCAACCTTGTATTTTATGCCCCGGGGGTTGGGGTACTCATCCGGCAGGAACTGTTGTTGTTGTCATCCGGCAGGGATGAAATAAAGTTTCTAATTACTCCTTATTATCCATTGATTTTACAGAAAATGACGAGGACTGTAAAGGCAAGCGAGACCCGACATTCCCACTATTCAGACCTTCAGCTTTTGAGCTGCCAACACTCTGTCCCTCATCCCGACCATCTACCACAGAGCCACCCCTGCCATATGCGCAGTCAGCACCACCCCCAGCCCCATACCCATCACATACAAGGTCTACATCAGAGCCACCCTTACCACATGCACAGCCAACACCACCCCCACCTTCAAAACATAGATGGTCTACATTAGGGTCATCCCTACCTCATACACAGTCAGCAACACCTCAACCCCTACAACATAGATGGTCTACATCAGAGCCAACCTTACCACATGCACAGTCAACGCCACCCCCACCCTCACCACATATTGGGTTTACACCAGGACCACCCCCGCCACTTGCAGAACACCCATTGCAGACACAAAGGGCATCCATCAAAACGTGCGCCGACAGTGAAGTGACTGGCACTAAAGTAAGAAAGGACAATGATGCAGCCTTGGAGACGTCGAAAGCTACTAACAACAACGCACAAGAAGAGCAAATGGAGTTAGAAGAGAAAGTAAAAATGCTGAAAGAAGAGTTCAGTTCTTTGCCCAGGGTCCTCATCAAGAAAACTCTTTGTGATGATGCTGTGGATGGAGATGTTACAAAGGCCAAACAGCGGCTAATGGAATTTAAGCACCAGTTAAAGGATAAAGACCATTGTTTTAGGAATCCAGGGGGAAAAGTAAACCGAGACTTAAACAGCTCTCCTGTATTTAGACCTACCAAAATGGCAAACGTTGATGTTGAGGAACAAACTCTGCCTGGAAGAGGTAATACAGTGAGACAAAAAATGAAACAGTAGAAGAGCTACATGTAGGTATCCTGCGAGCACAGACGTATTTCTGGTTGTCGCTTGTCTCCGTCTAGAATAGTCAAGTGCCAGCCGGAAATACGTGTGCTCTTACAGGCTACATGTAAACGTCTGCATACGAGCCAATGAGGCACACCAGGCCAGAGCTTATCCCGGTTTCTGTAGCATGAAGAGACTAGGAGTTTTTCTACCCCCTCCCCCCTCTAGATGGGATGCTAGTCCATCGCAGGGTTACCCGTAGCATTAAATTCGCCGGTACCCATTTATACACAAGAACACAACACAATGTCCCCGGCCAGGGCTCGAACCCGGACCGCTCGCTCCGGAGTCGAGCGCACTAACCATGAGGCGTCAAGTCATAATCAAAATGTGCAAGTTCAGTATGTTTATCACTGCTGTTTGCGTCTTATTTTTTATCAAATGTAATACCCTATTTATGACCTTTGCAGCTGAAACATTTGCCCTGAACATAATTTATGAAGGGCGTTTGTTGATGGTCTTATAGATAATGTTGAAAAAGTAGCTTGTTCTAAACAACATACCCTTTTTATCACCAAAATGGCCAAAATCAATACCCTATTTATGACCAAAACGGCTGATAAACCATACCCTTTGGGCCCGCACATATATCTAGTCCATATAAGGGAATAACCCCCCGGGGCACGTATGTACGTTGGTACTCTGAATGACCAGAAGCCCAACACTTGGAGCCTGCAACTATCCCATATTCCTGTCACGACGTTTTCACAGACCGATGTAGTTTTAATTTGAATCAACCTGGAATTCAGATCCTCATAGGAACCTCAGTAACCAACTGCAATCAAAAGCACGGACTAATATTGACATGTTCACGTGAGGCCGCATTGTTTTATCCTTACAGAAGCGTGCTCATGTAGACTGGAACTGGCCTATTTCGCGGGAAAATATCTAAAAATAGACTGGTCTGTAAAAATGCCGTTGCATTGGCTTATTGTGGGAGTTGCAGGCTCCTAGTATTGGGCTCCTGGAATGGCAAAATAGAATCTATGCAAAA
This sequence comes from Catalaphyllia jardinei, assembly GCA_022496165.2. Classification (NCBI taxonomy): domain Eukaryota; kingdom Metazoa; phylum Cnidaria; class Anthozoa; order Scleractinia; family Caryophylliidae; genus Catalaphyllia; species Catalaphyllia jardinei. The sequence continues at coordinate 19,020,570 of CM042758.1, read as the reverse complement.
ATGGCTACCTTTAAATTATTCTTTTGTTCGTATTCAAAATAGCCTCACTAACCTCGTTTGGGATAACAAATTCTTGGTAATTTTTGTCTCAAAAACGAGGATAGTGAGGCTAATTTAAATATGAACAATAAATAATATGAAGGCAGCCATTTTTGCATAGGGTCTATAGGAGGACGTTTGTTTCCATAGAAAACCTGTTGCCTAGGAACTGGATACCAATGCCTCGAGATGACCGAGGAAAGGACGTCGATGTTCATCTAGTGAAACTAGCGAGCTCGTCAGCTGAATACCAGGAGGTGGTGGAAAGATTACAAGAAACTGTCGCTTCCGATCTGATGATAAAGAGTGTAGAGCGAATACAAAACCCTTATCTTTACCAGGCCTATCAACTGCGCAAACAAAAAATGGACAGAGACAATCCCGAAGCTAACAACGAGAGGCAATTGTTCCATGGCACAAATTCAAACAACGTAAAGAAAATCAATACACAAGGATTTGACAGGAGTTTTACTGGATCTGCAAACGGTGAGGATTTCGAAGTAATGGTTAAAGGGACACGACCGGGGGAAACTCCCAACGACGACGACGGCGGTGGGGGGTGGGGGTGGGGGGCTGCTTTTAGTACCTTTTAGGGGTTGAAAAACTGGGTTTGGTACCTCTTATGATGTCAAGCCTAAGAAAGTCCATAGCGAGAGCTTTAGCGGTACCTTTTAGAATTACATTCTCAAAACATAAAGACAGCTCTGAACCCCATATACTTTGCCAAAAGTTGCATATTATATTAATCAAAATTCGATAATTTGAAAACAATTTACCGTACCGTCTTTGAATTGTAAGCCCTAAAAGCTATATATAAGGGTGTTTTTTAGCAAGTCAACTGTTGCTATAGTAACCTATTGTGTCAAGAAAATGATAAAAACGTGTTCACCCATGAGTGGGCAGTTTTGTGATCATGATTGTAACATTAATTGGTTAAGAGTGGTTACAAAGACTCATCAAAGCTTGGAAAGTGCTGGAAACTTTTTTGAGCCAACTTAAGCTTGTTGCTTGTCGTCTGACAGTAGCTAATTTTTCATTCGATGTACATGGATAGATAGGCTTAATGAAACATGTGTATGTGTATGTCTTGTGTAGCCAGCAAAAATATCGTCACTACATGTGAGGTGTTGACAAAACCAAAAATCTATATTGTACGTAAATACCGAAAAAATCGTATTACATTAATTGACCACGCCCATATGGTACGTAATCACCAGTCAGGACCTGTAGGAATATCAAAAATACAAAAAGCTTGTTCTGAAACAGTGAAAATGTTGAGTGTATGTATACGTAATTGGACCGGAACTTAACTGCCTCGTCATTCAACAATTGCCCACTCTCCAATGAAGCTTTCATTATGTATTTTTGCATGAGAGTTCTGTGAAGTAAATACTGGCTATTTTTTTTTAAATTTTATTATCAGGAGCTGTATACGGTGCAGGAGTGTACTTTGCAAGAGACGCCTCGTATTCAATGCACTACACTTGTGGCAGTCATCAGGTTTTGTACCTCGCCCGGGTCCTAGTGGGGCGATATTGTCAAGGCCGCTCGAGCATAAAGAAACCTCCCCCCATAAACTCCGAGCAGCCAGAGATTCTGTTTGATTCCATGGTGAATAAAATAAATGATCCTTCGATTTATGTCGTATACTATGACAATCAATCCTACCCAGAATATCTCATTACAATTTAGAATCAAATCATGAGAATTATTATGGTGGCTGGAAATAGCCTTTCCGACTCTTTCTGCAAGCAGAGCGGAGAGCGGGAACCTTTCCGGAAAATCTAGTTATATTCTAGTGTCAACGCATGGACATATATAGCTGTTAAAGTGGCTGGGACAGTTTCCAACACTTTGTAGCAGCGGAAGCCCATGCAGTTATAGTTTGACTGAGCACTTCTACTATAAGTGATGTTTCGATATTGGTATCCAATAAATGTTTAGTCATTGTTCAACAAATCGCGGTCACCTTCATTGCACAATAGATTAGATAGCAATGATACAACCTGTTTAAAATACCCTTAACTCTAGTTTTAAGGACGTTCGCGCTAAAATTTTCCAGTCGATAGATCTTTTAAAATTCTTACTGCAATCAGATGATGAGTTACTTGTGTCGAGATGCAGAAAAATTGGGGAGCATCGACTTCGTCTCAAAAAGTGTGTGTAAAACTACCATGATTTTGAAAAATTGGCGCACGTAATTCTGTAGCTAGCCTCCTACGCAGACGTTCTTAGGCTTGTCACGCGTTGACAAGCCTAAGAACGTCTGCGTGGGAGGCTATTCTGTAGCATGATAGTTAAAATATCTTAGTCATATTTTGTAGAGGTGGGTCTGTTGCGTAAAATAATTCCAAATATTGCCAACGTTGCGATGATTTCCCAAAAACAATCGAACAAAAAAAAAAGTGTCCAAGACCGGTAAACCCAGGTAAAATTATAAATTTTCATTGTTCATGGCGCGGCGAGTGAATTTGCGTGCGCAGTAACAATGCACAGAAACAATTAGCGCGAACGTCCTCATGTGTGTAAGAAACAAAAACGACTTGCGAACCCCATTTTTATTATCTTATTTTTATTATCTTTATTATCAAATTGTCAAAGTTTTGAAAAATTCTAACGAGTGGGTTGAATACTCTAAGCTCGAAGGAAATAAAAAAGTTTCCTTTTTCGTATTATGTTAAATGCGTATTTTTTTTTTGAGTGAACGGATGCCTTCTTTACCATCCTCTCAATATTGAATAAGGACTCGGCCGGACCAAAACTTTATTGATCGCCGAGCTGTGGCCGAAGTTATTATTTAAAGTTTTAGTCTCGTTCAACGTTGAAAGGACAAACGAGATGCCCCCATTTATTATTTTATATAAATGACTGGATTTATGAAAACAGTGTCAAACGTTTGCCCCATATCAATCATATTTCACCTTGATTTCACAACTATTAAAGGCAGCCTCCAAGCCATGTAAAAGAGAAAGAAAATAAGGAAATGACAGCAATAAAAGGAAGGTAAACGAGGGGAGGGGAAAATGTCTGACTGTTCTTTTAATCTTTGCGTAGTCACCTTTGCAGGAAAAAACACCTGGTTAGGGCGCGATTTCTTTGACACTGTTTCCATAAATCCCGACATATAAATTTTGTCTGAAAATTGAGGGGGCTAAGGCCTCCGAAGCCCCCCCCCCTCCGGCTCCGCCTTCCCTGTCAAGCGAAAACCTATAGAAGGTTAAAATAAACGGATGAGAAAACCATTCAAATGTTTCACCTAAATCGTTGACCTGATGTTTTAAAACGGATAAGAAAAGCGTTTAAATGTTTTACATGAATGATGCTTTTCAAACGAATGCTAAACGGATTCAATTCATATTTGGGAACGTACTTCGGTTTCAATTTGCGCTAGCTGCCTTGTTCCATGGGGACTCAGAAGTAAAGAATCACGAAGGAAGCGCGTTTACTTGTTCACATTTCATGTCCCAGTATAAACCCATAACAATATGAGAATATTCAGTTGCATTTGCCGTAAATAAGTCTTTTTGTATTTTTGTGTTGGATTGATTGAAGAATTAGCGGGAAAGAAAAGAAATTTCAGCGGCAATATTTTGATATTTGCACCTCAAGTGCAAATAAAATTGGACTACTGGGCAAACAGGACAAGAATTGGGCTTTGGTATATTGTACTAGCATAATTTTGAGCAGAATTTAGCAAAACGAGCATTATTTTGAGCTTTTATTTCAGTTTAGCACTGCTAACATAATACAAGCTTTTATGCGTTGAAAAGAAAAAAAA
>CM042758.1:18985136-19003157 GCA_022496165.2 Catalaphyllia jardinei | reverse complement strand
TTTACACTAACTTAGTTCTTAATTATATTGTTCCACCTATTAAAGTACACCAGTGAACGTATACGACGGCAATTCAATCTGACCATCTGCAATAAAAATCACTTTGATAATAAACTCCTCGATAAAATAGCTTCTTTTTAAAGCATTAAACATGAACAATCATTTTGGACATTTTTAGTTCAACACTGTATGGATTATTTGATCACTTTGCGATGGAATGCAACAGTTGAAAAGAGCTGCTGAATAGAAAGATAAAGAACAATAAAATTTCTAAAATTTCCTTATGGACCTCTGCCAATATACCAAAAAATAAAACTTCAAAACTCATTAAAATTATCTCGGAAAGCAAACAGCCCGAACAAATGGTAATAATATAATAATTCAATAATGTAACCGGAACCACTGCAACAAGGCACGCACAGTCTAAAGAAAAACAATGCGTGGGGCAAAAATTCCTTAAAAAAGACCGCTAATCTCTCCAATTAGGTCATGTGACTTGATACGGCCAAACAATTTACGACGATTTTTAATTAAACGAAAATGGGAACAGTTTATAGTAAGAGTGATTAAACTGAACTTGTATAAGGAAGGTGCTAATAGCAACAGGAAGGAAAGTGTGCTGGGCAATTGTTAAATATTAAAATTATTTTGAGAATAAATTGCTTTTTCTTCTAGCACCCAGTTCTCTGATGAGAGTAATTTGTCTGTTTAAACTTTTCTTTTGAAATATTTCAACATTTCTAAGCACAGAAACGACGAGCATAATGACCTTTATTTCGAAACTAAGAACAATTTTAAGGAAGCAAGAAATGCATTCCCATTTTACATAAGATATAAGATACTTTTGGTCCTTAAGAGGTCACGTGACGTAATTTGCACATTCTAGACATGCCAAACCGACAACAATTGATAATCTGTTGGATTAAAAAAGTTTCATGCTGCTACAATTAAAGAAACAAAAGATACAACCACCCCCACACTTTTTCCATGAATAATCTGGAGATAAATAAGGCCCATGGCTTAATTATCTCGAGTGGTATAGAAAAAATATATCAATGATGATTTGCTATGGATTAAGATTGTTAGAATCGCAGAATCTTTTGTAACTGTCCCACTCCGGGTGATCGACTTCTGCCGCTCCTCGTTGCATGTCTGTCAGACCGGCATCGAGGAGTTGGAACGCCTCCCTGTATTGATAAATGCTGATCCTGAACACAGCAAGTTTCTCCGCTTCCACCGTCGTTGGAATAGCCTTGTAGAAGAACACTGTTTTGTCTATCTTAACTAGCTTTCCAAGGCCCATTTCTTGCAACAAATTCATGTGTATTTTATTTTTTCGATATACTCGGGTCCAATTTATACGTCCAATTTCAGTCACATGAAATCTAATTCAAGAGACAGAAAATGTGAAAATCGACATTATTTGCATTCATTCCAATACAGTTTACCATGGATCAGATTGCGGTGATTTATTATAATAATAATGATAAAAATAATAATAATAATAATAATAATAATAATTATTATTATTACAATAATTATAATAATAATAATAATAATAATAATAAAAATATTATTGCTTATAGCGCGCAAATTAACATTCAAATATGATCAAATGCGCGTTACATGTAAGATACCTAAAAACTATAAACAAAATGCCTATATACATCATATAAAAGCTAAAATACATCATAAAAACTAATTACACCATATTAAAAATAAGATAATGAGCAGTTAAATTGGGTAAAATTAACAAAAAGCCGTGCGAAACAAAAAAGTCTTGACCTTAGTTTTAAAAGTGTTAAAACATGTCTCGTGTCTGATTTCACGAGGGAGTGAATTAAAAACGCTCTTTTGCAATTGCAATTTTTCTACATTTTTCTCAATGAACAACTACATTTGACGCGACTGAAATGTGAAGTATAACATGATTGGGGCCTAACTAAGTTGATGATCCGATTAAAATACTGATGGAAAATATTGCTCCTGTTATAAACCTATGATACTTATTGGCTTTCGATTGCAGTTCTTTTAAATTGTTTCATTTCATTGCAAATTCAAAGCGATCAAATTGTCCATATCATATTAAGCTAAAAACATCCAAAATGATCGTTCATGTTTAATGCTTCAAATTATTTATATAATGTTGAACTACAAACATCCAAAAGGATTGTTTGTGTTTAATGCTTTGAGGGAAAAACGAAAACAAAGCAATTTTATGAAGAAATTATCAAAATTTGAGTTTGAATTACCGCTTGTTATCGTTCCTAAACAATGGATATGTTATGCTGTTATGTTATGTTCGCTGATATACTTAGTTGGAAAAAAGTGAATTAAAATACAAATTAGAAATAGTAATGCTGCTGGTTTAAGGGCCTAAGTACCTACTGGCTTTCGATTGCAATTGTTTCATTGTTGTATTCAGTTGCCACGTGGTCAATAAATGAATGAACAGCTTGAAGCCTTACATTGATCCAAGATTGAATCCAGATTAATCCAAGATCCATTGGATCATAGTACGTCAAGGAACCGAAGAATCCAAGCGTGGATTCTTCGGTTCCTTTGATGCACCATGATCCGAGAGAACTTGAATTGATCTGTTTAGTAAAGAAACGCAAAATCCGTTCTCGGATTCTTTGGATTTAAGAATCCAATCTTGGATTTTTTAAAGAAACGCACCCTTAGTCATTCCTTTCAGCAACCCAAAAAACTATACCTCTCATATAGGCAAGATAACAAGGACAAACTCGAGTGACCCAGAGGCCTAGGGACCCAAACACCCTGAAATCCAGCGACCCAAAGACTTAGAGACCCAATGACACACTTCCGCCAAGAGACCCAAAAACCAATAGACCCAGAAACCCAAAGACCCACTTACCCAGAGGCTCAGTGACCCAGCGACCCAACTGGGCCCAGAGATTCAAAGCCCAATGAAGGCCCTGAGACCCAAAGACCCACAAACCCAAAGCCCCACTTAGGCCGAGAGACCCAAAGACCCGAAACCCAAAGACCCACTTACCCTGAGGCCCAGAGACCCAACGACCCACTGAGGCCCAGCGACCCAACGATCCTGAGATCCAGAGACCCAGAGACCCAGAAACCCACTGACCCACTTACCCAGAGGCCCAAAGACCCAACGACCCAATGACCCACTTACCCAAAGATCCAGAGACCCAGAGACCCAAAGACCCACTTACCCAAAGATCCAGAGACCCAGAGACCCAAAGACCCCAAAACCCAACGACCCAAAGATCCAGAGACCCAGAGACCCAAAGACCTAAAGTCGCATGAACCCAAAAACCCAAAAATCCCTAAAAACCCAGAAAACCAGCGGCCTAGATAACCCTAGGGATCCAGTGTATTAGTAGTTTACAAGCCATAGAGACCCAGAGTCCCAGCAACTATAATGAATCATTTAAATTCAGTGGTTGATATACCGAGAAAGAGCTGTCGGTATTTTGTCTTAATTTTCACCAATCCTGGTCAGTGGTCCAGCAGAACGCGCCATTGCCAGAATCCCGCGTTGCAATCAGAGAAGGCCCCCAGAAAAAAATGGCCCTTTCCTTTTACAAGACTACAGGCTTAACACAGGTATAGTATTTTAAAAGTCATGCCATGGCCCGAAATTCTCACTGATACGGTCGCCAATGCAACTAACATTTCATCCTTGGCGACCAAAAAGTCTGGTTTAATCGCGATAATGGCGGCTACATTTCTTTTTGTAAATGATGGTGATCAGTAACGGTTATTTTGTCACACATTATGTGCATCTAGAAAATCATATTGCAAGATCTTTGCTTCTAAAACATTCAACGTAAGAAAATATGTCAATCCATCCCTTTGCTCTTCTGTATTGATTCTCTCAGCTCAGAAAACTTCCAAATGGCTGAAGGTGTTTGACATCGCCCTATAATGCCTTGCAGACCCTTGATCATTGACATCTATGCCTATGGATTGTTCTGTTGTAACACACGGATCCTTCGTAATAGACCTCATACAAGTATTTGATTCGAAAGAAACTTTACTGAGTAGAACACTTCAAAAAGTATTTTCCATTAAAGTTTGTTTTATTTTCCGTTATGAACTTTGATTTACAGAGGATGGATATGAAGAAGACGGAGAACAAACCGAATTTTTTGAAAAGGAAGACGATTTTGATGTCAGTCATTTTGTCGAGTCAGAAGATGAAAATGGGGAAGGGCAGGCTAAAAATAATTCCACAGTGGAGTCGTCATCTGCTACTAGCAAGAATGTACAAGACGAAGATCCCGAGGAGGTGGAAGCAAAATTGAAAAAGCTTGAAGAAATCTATAGCTGTTTGCCACCAGTCCTGATCAGGAGAGTTCTAAATCGCGATGACGTCAAAGGAAACGTGGAAATAGCAAGTCAGCGGCTACAGGAATTTCAAGATATGGAAAATCCACTGGACATATTCAAAAACCCACCGACAGCTAAGCCCTTTACAAGTACTGTAGAGAAAACGAATTCTACAGGAACTGATCAACTGAGGAATTTTCGAGGAAAAAAGTGGAGGAGTAGCTTTGGAAGCGAAAATGACATGCCCAAGGTACATAGAGAGGAACGCGACTTGAGAAGAGGTAGCTTTGATGACAACAGGGTGGAAAACAGGGGCGGTTACCAAGGTAATCCAGGCCAACATGGAAGGCAAAGAGGAGGGTACAGGGGAAGGCCAAGAGGAGCACCAAGGGGAGGTACGAGAGGCAGTTTTGAACAGGGACAAAGTGACGTGCAAGGATTCAGAGATAATAATGCGGGATTGTCTCAAGGATGTGACTTTGGTGGCGACGAGATCTTTCAACCTCATAGAGGGCGTGGAAACCGCGGTGGTCGAGGACATCCACCAAAACCGAAGCCAAAGAACAGGGGTCGAGGCAACAGGGGTAGAGGTAATAACTATCAGACACCTGGCGAAGGTTTCCAGCATGGCTATCAGTCATTGTCTGGCGATTCTCAGCCTCAGTTTAATCAAAGGCAGCGTTATCCAGAGAGAGAAGGAGCCAGCCAACAGAATCAACGAAGAAGGGAGGTTCGTGGAAGAACGTCAGCCCCATTGCAACCGTCTGACTTCACCGATAGTAATGCGGTGAGACGCAGGGCCAATGACGACTCTTTACTAGGTCCTTTCGGGGTAGATGATCCACACAGACGCGTACAAGGAAACCGCGGAAAGCCTCGAAATAGTGGTAACAGAGGGCGTGGTTGGGGAGGGATGAAACGTGCGCAGAGCTTGTCGAGTGTCACGGAGATTGGTGACCAGAACTCTGGTCAGACTGAATCAAATGTAAAAGAACAGTCGCGATTTGAACGGAATCAGTTACTCGTTTGTGGGCTGAGTGGGTCAACGACCGAAGAGTGCGTGACAAACTTCATCGAAGTAATGAGCGGTGATGAGGTGAAGAACGTAACGCTGAGAAACGACAAAGCCCTAGTCACAATGGCCAATAACATAACAGGTAAGTCGAGGCGTGATTTCAAAGTTCATTTGGAGATCTCCTCTGTATCTTTGTTACTCTTTCTGTCAGCCTATTGTGTTCTAAAGGGACTAGGTGTTGGAATTGTCACGCAAGATTCCGGGAATACAAGCCAAAAAATTCTAAATACGCTGAGTTCAATTCAATTTTCGCTGCACAGAAATCCACATTGGCCAATGTTGGTTTTCCTCAAGATTCGTCCGTGTATGGAAATATTGCAGCAACGAGCACGGCTTACAGCCACGCCAATATTCCGTGAGAAATTGGGTTTCTGAATACTTAAGTATGATATACTAGGGCGACACAAGTCTACAGTCAAGTGTCATTAGCAAATGAGTTTTCTGAAGTTTGTTTGCATTTTTTCTTGCAATAGTTCGTTTTTGCGTAAGCAGGCGATATTTTCTAAAGAATGGACCCTTTTACAGTTCTCCGCTCGGTGACCTGACCTTTCAACGGCAGCGAGGCTGAAGGCGACATTGCTTTGCTTTGAAGCAGACCTCTCTTTCTGTCATGTAAATTCACCTAGTTAGGAAAAGAACACTCTTCTATACATTAAGTCTACAGTCGAGTGTCATTAGCAAATGAGTTTTCTGAAGTTTGTTTGCATTTTTTTTCTTGCAATAGACCCTTTTTGCGTGAGCGGTTTGTTTTTTCAACGAAGAGCAGGCAAAGAACAACTTGATTTACACAACAAAAGTAATGAGGTCTGTATCAAAACAAGGTCACCTCCAGCCTCGCTGCCATTCAAAGGCCAGGCCACTGAGCAGACAACTGTAAAATGGTCTATTATTCTTTTATTCACCTTAAATTTATTCATTCACGTGCACAATTTGACAGTTTTAAAATTCTCAAGAATTCTCAAGAGTATCATCACGCGGTCTGAAATGGTGCGAAGCTAAAAAGGTCCATTGTAGTTGTGTTGTAAATGAGCTTGATTGTATGAGGGAAGGCGATATGAATTTACTCATGTTTCTTTCATATTAGATTTTGGTAAAATCAAGACCAAAGGCGAGAAAAGAGGCTTAAATTCAGCAAAGGTTACCATCGAGCAAGTTCCTGTCTGTACAAGCATTGTCGTCAGCGGTATTTCGGAAAATACTACCCACGATGCCATTGAACTACACTTCGAAAGTCGAAGAAACCGTGGGGGTCCTGTGGAAAGCGTTCATTTCGTACCTAAAAGTGGTAGAGCTGTGGTCGTATTTGAAGATCCAAAAGGTTTGTAACGCAATTGTAACTAACAGCTACAGTTAGCAGTCTTTTGTTTATCGCTATTTAGGCAGGATATTCAGAGCCCATGTACACTGCCAGACATTCCTCTATCTATCTACGAACGCAAACGCAAAGGGGTGTTGTAGACAGAAGTGCTTGGTCCACCCATGTATGTCTCGTGCCAATCTCTAGAAGAGAAAAACAGATTGCAAATAGTCTTTGTTTCATCGCCATGGGATAGCCTCAACTACAAATCTATTTAAAACTTCCTCCTGCCTCTTGTTTTTCTTGTTTGAGGTTCTGGAGGGAAGCCGCTGGAAATTGAACAGGAATTATGTTTGTAATTTATTAAACTTCCATGTATTGTAATCATTGCACGGTTCTTTGGGTAAAGATATTTTATTTTTCCGTTCACAGATATGGAAAGAGTGTTAGCCAGACAGGAGGAAAAGCCACACGTCTTAAATAAAGCACAACTGTCAATCAGAATCTACAATGAATTTTTCGAAAGTGAGGAAGGTGACGTGCAAGACGATTCAGGTGGACTGGGGGCCACCGCAGGAAGCACCGATCAAACTCAAGTGAGCCAGCATTCCAAAGAGAATGCGCAGCAGTTGCACATAGCTGTCGACCCGGATGTGATGGAATTCGTCACCACTTCAGTATTTCGTGATCAGCTAAACAATTCCCTGGCAGCAAAGAAGAGTGAAATTACCTGGAAACCAAACAACAAAATGGCTGTAATCGTGTACCAAGGTGAAGACCGTGATTCGTGGCAGACTGAGTGCATTGATGAAGTACAAAATTACCTCGGCAAATTTTCAAAGTGCGATGTTCAAGTCAACAAGGAATTCTGGGATGCCGTGGTGGCGCAGTTATCCGGTATTCGCACCTGCTTGGGAGTAGATCCTCCGCTGGTCAAAACTATCGATGATTCGTTTGTTGCCAGAATTGTTTCCCTGAGTTCAGATGCGAAAGATTACGAGGAGAAGTTAAAATCTAAACTGGAGGAGATATACCAGGAGGAAACCAGGAAAAGCTACCTGAAGAAAAAAGTGCCCAACGTTCCTGAAGAACGCTTAATTCTGTTGAAGAAGATCAAGTTTGTGGAGAAACTTCAAGAGAAGAACAAGGAGCTGGAGATAAAGCTGGACATCGAAGGTGAAGAAATCTATTTTGAAGGTCCTCAGCCACAGTTTACTGAAGCAACTATGAAGTTTTACAAACAAATGTCGGACATGGTTGAAAAGACTTTGACTCTATCCGACCGCATCTTAGAGGTTTTAAGCTCGGACGAAGGGTTAAAGAAAGTGAAATGCGAGCTGGAAAACAACAATGTGGAGGCAGTGTTCGTCATTGACAAAGACGCCAAGATCGTGGGCACGTCAGCTGCGCATGCGGACAATACCGCAATGCTCGTGAACAAGCTGATGTTGGAAGAAAAAGTCCAAGTGGATGATAAAAGCAAATACTTGTTAAGATCAGCAGAATGGCGCACGTTGTGTGACGAAATCAACACTGCAACAGCTGTCCGTATCCATAGAAACAACTGGAATGATACCTACGTGGCTGGGTTCCGGGATGACGTTATGGAGGTGATGAAGAAGCTTAATACGTTCTTGGAAAGCAACTGCATTCGGGATGAAAGGTTTGTTTGTTCATCTCAGATTGTCAGAAAGTATCTTGCCGAGCTTCGTCAGGAAGATTTACGCACCATTGAAAATCAGCTGAAAGATTTTGAAGTGAAGATTAACAAAGGTAAAGGCAATGATGATTTTGACATTTCTGGGAACAAAGAAGGCTTGATTCGTTCGAAAAGGAAGCTTGACGCTCTCATTAAGGACATTGCGTCTGAAACATTTGACGTGAGACAGCCAGGCCTACGAAAGTTCTTTGACAGTGGAAAAGGAGATCGTCTTGTGAAATCAGTGGAAAAGGATCACAGCTGTGCGATACAAGTCCAGAAGAATTTTGGCCAGAAGCGGGATGAGTCGCAAAGCCAAGCAGCGGTTGTAGACTCTGTTTCGTCTGGAAGTGACGATGACGACAGTGATGTTGTGGATGACGATGATGGCAACGACGCTGCTGTGAGCGGTTCTGATGCGTCTACCTTGGTGATGACTCAAGGACACAAGATTTCATGGAAACCTGGAAACATTGAGATGGAGAAGGTGAGTGTAGAGTAAAACTGCTTTATCACTTTTCAGTACCCAGGCTTCCCGGGGAGACTCCCATATAAGTTGGTCGGGAATGCTCGTCGACTCGAGAAACCGGTGTAAATCGAGCCTAAAAATGAAAATAAGAGCGTTTTTAAACTATTATTTCTTCATGTCCACCCTGTTAGAATAATTTGCATTTGATAATCGTGACATGTCGTCGCCGAAACGTCATATTCTGAAATGTTTTTCAAAACCTTTCATCATTCATATAACTAAGCGAGACGACGCGCATTTGCGATCTTTTTTATTTGGGAGTCCTTCCAGGCCAGGCTGCGCGATTCGTAATGTAGATTAGTTGTCGGCGAGCCATCAATCATGAAAGTTTGAATAGAATATCTCCTGTAGAAATCAGTTGTAGTTATATAGTATTATTGTTAGTATGCTAGTTACCCCTAAGTCGTGTATGTAGCGTAAGTTGGAAAAAACATCTGTAAAAAAAATCAATCATGAAAGCTACGTGGAAGTTCACGATCTCGACTTATTAATTCAGTTGCAGCTTGTCAGATTTCAGGAAACTCCTTATTTCCTAACTGTCTTATTTAAATTTAGTTTACCGTCACTAACTTAATCCCATTTAAAGTAAGAACTGACAAACGTTTGTAAGCTCTAATTTAGTATACAATGCATTAATCAACTACTTAGCTTTTTTGATTGTTTTTTGGTCTTCATTAACAAAAATTAACTGGCTCCTCAACCAAAGTTGAATTTTATCGGAAAATTCATTACCTGACAAGGGAAAAATCGATATCCCACGAATCGCACGAATCGCGAAGCGATGAGTGTGATATCGGTTTTCAAGCGCAATTTAACGCGGAATGAATTTTCCTTGAATCACATAATTGAATAAAATAAGAAAAAAGAAAACAGCAATAATATTGTTTGGTTTTATCCTGAGAGCCCGCCCCAAAAAGCTATTTCAAAGTCAACTGTCAAAACTGTCATTGCGTTAGCAAATAAGAAGCAAGGTCAATCGTACACGTTTGAACCTTCGACAACTTTATTTGTGCCTCGTGTTTGTTTTCAAACTGTTTAAACAAGCTTTGCAGTAATCTTAAGTTGTTGTGTTACAATTTGACGACTATCGTTACGTAGATGCGAAACAATATCACTTAGCCTCGCTTTCAGCTCGCAATTGCACGCTAAATACCTCGCTTCGTAAACCAATCAGAATGCAAGATTTTATTTAATTATGCAATTCTATATAAATAGCGCACTCTCTTGTTACGGGTTTTTGTTTCCTACATAGGTCTTCATTTGAGTGTAGAAAGCTAATTGGTTTTGCACTTACTGCTATATGATTGGCTTAAAAAACTCACGCCACTTTTTCATCCAATCAGAAGTAAAGCCAAAACCAATCGTGATTCGCTCGTACGCGGTTTCCCGCGCTTTGCGTCAGCTGAATGTAATTACTTCGAGTTTTGATTGATTCACTGTATTGTCTGTGTCCCTTGTGATTGGCTGGAGTGATTACTTTGATTTTGGTTTTACGACATTCCAAAACCGCTCTATATCAAGCCTGTACTTTACAACCCTTCACAATACCTTTAACATCGGTCTGAGCTAGGAAACTAATTATAAGGCAGGCCTCAAATAGGGTATTGATTTAAGGGTCAGGTCTTCATTAGGGTATGGAATGTTTGTCAAGTTAGGGTAGGAAAAATCGCAGATTTTAGTCTGAAATAGGACACGGGTTTTGGGAAGTAGGCCACACACCACCACTCCCATCTTTTTCTGGGATTAGCCTTCTCCGGGGGAATAATAGTTGTCGTGTTTACTTACGTTGGTCATCACCATCTCTTATTAATAAGAACGACTGGCGTAGATCTTCCCTAGGGATAATTAATCTTCTAGCACTGAGATCCCAGCGTCACTGGGATTTGTAAGTCGCTCAATCAGCGGATACGTCTAACATAGGTGCTTGATCGTTATCCCAGCCTCCCCAAAACATGGGTGGATTTTCTCCACGATCTTAGTGCTGGCTAATAAAGCCATGTGTGTTGTGTGTTTTTACCGTTTATTCTTCCCGAATTTTTTTAACTTGAATTGCAGGCTGATGTATTGGTCGTATCAGTCGGAGCATCCTCTCAAGCGATGGTCAATGCTGGGGTTCCTGCAATGGCAAATCCAAACGTTGGAGACATTACTGTCAATTCTGGTCTACCTTTGACCAAACACGTGATCCACACAAACTGTTGCCAGTGGCAGGGAGGCAAAGGGGACGTGGTAGGTATATTTGTGAAATGAATAGTGCTCTTTTATTACCATAAAGTAACATTTAAGAAGTAGAAAACACTTTCCATGTTTTAATGGGGTTATGACAACACAAAAAGTTAGGGACAATGAACATGGTGGCTTTATTTGGTTCTCCCAATCTTTCGAGGTAGTAAGATACCAATGGAAGACCAAAAACTAGCAAGGCTAGTTACCGTTTGGGGAGGATCGTCACCGATAACAATCCCGTGACGAGATATTTTTTGCGTGAAACTTATTGGTGGAGTATTACTGTTCAATTCCCATTGAAAGTCCCTTTTGCCATTTCTTTTTTTTTTAGACTCTACGGGCCATCGTCCAAAAGTCTCTGCAGAAGGGCGAAGAGCTTGGAGCGAGGTCCATTGCATTTCCTGTCATAGGCGCTGGAAAACTCGGCTTCCCACGGGATGCAGCTTCAAGAATCATGTTAGAGGAAACGATCATCTTTTGCCAAAATCATCCTGCTTCTAATGTGCAGGATATTCGATTTGTTGTGTTCCAGGGAGATCAGGCATTAAGTGATTCCTTCAAACAAGAGATGGGCAAATTGAGAGCCAGGCACAAATCCCGTCCTGCCTACACTATGACAGGGCTGTTCAGTAGCCTTCGTTCTAAGTTCCGACGAAGGGTCCCACTCTCAACAGGGCGTGTGTGTATCGAGGTTGTACAAGGTGACTTGTGTCAGGAGACAACAGATGCCATTGTAAATATAACCAGCAAAGATATGAATATGGAGTCTGCGGGGGCCTTGAGCAAGGCAGTGAAACTAGCAAGTGGTCCTCAAGTGGAGGCTGAGTGCAATCAGTTGGGACAGCAGTCGGGTGGATCAGCAGTAATCACCAGTGGCGGGAATTTGCAGGCACGTCACATCATTCACATGATCCCAGACTCTAAGAGAAAGGATCACCTGCAGCAGTGCGTGGAAGAGTGTCTCCGTCTTGCAGAAAGAAAAAGTCTTCAATCCATTTCTATCCCAGCAATTGGAACTGGAGCATTCGGTATGTCTGCTGTAGACTCGGCCAGCCTGATATTTCAAGCTCTTGACAACTTAAGCGGAAGTTTCAACACCGTTCAAAAAGTTAGGATTGTAGTCTTCCAGTCTCAAATGCTGCAGGCGTTTCAACAGGAGCACCTGAGGTACACCTCACATTCTAGCAAAGGCACGACGTCAACAACTGGTAAGGATCGTCGCTTTAGCGTGGAAGTCATAAACGGTGATCTAACTCAAGAGACGACCGACGCCATCATGAATATCAACAGCACAGATATGAACATGAATAACGCTGGTGACTTGAGCAAAGCAATAGCAAGAGCCTGCGGTCAACAGGTGCAATTAGAGTGTAACCAACTGGGAAAGCAGTCCGCGGGCTCAGTTGTGATGACCAGTGGCGGGAACTTAAATGTTCCTCACATCATCCATATAATTCCAGGCTCTTCAGATAAACAACATCTTCAGCAATGTTTGGAGGAGGCTCTTCGTGTTGCAGATGCAAACAACTTTCGATCGATCTCAATTCCGAGTGTTGGTACCGGCGGATATGGCCTGTCCGCGGCGGACTCGGCTCAGGTAACGTTTCAAGCGCTCAACAACTTCAGTGGTAGCTGTAAGAGTGTTCGCAAAGTGAGAGTGGTTGTATTTCAAGCTCAGATGATGCAGGAATTTTTGCAAGAACAGCAGGGAAAACCAACTCAAGATCTGGACGAAGAAGAAAGCGACTCATCTTCAGATGAAACAGATGCTAGCCAGCCAAGAATGCGCGTAAGAAGTCCAATACAACAAACAGGTCTCGACCACTCTGTGCGAATTTGTATCATCGGCAACAAAAAGGCTGCTGTAGAGAAAGCCGTGGAATCTTTAAGGAAAGGTTTCTCTGACGCTTGTACCACGCAGAAAGTCGAAAATGAGGTCATCAGTCAACTTTCTCACAAACAGATTGTTGACCTGAGAAGAAAAGCCGAGGACCGTGACTTAAAACTTGTAGTCGAGGCTGATGTTCAGCGCATTGTAGTTAGGGGTCAACCAACTGAAGTGTCCAGCATGGTTGGGGAGATCTGGAAAGAGATAAATAAGAGGACAAAAAAGACCCAAGAGGAAGAACAGGCGCAGCTGGTGGCAAGGAACGTACAATGGAGTTATGAAATGCATGGAAGTAAAATGGTTTTCGGTCGGAAAGCTAACGCCAAGATTGAGATGGCGTGCAGCAAAAATGAGACCAGAGTACAAGTATCTTTTCGTGGAGATCAGTTTGTTATCGATTTGAAGGCAAAAACTGGCCGTGGACAACGAACCGGTGAGCAAATCACACTACAAAGAACGGTGAAAGGAGCTGAAGAAGGTTAGTGACAGTCCATTATATTAACAGTAATTACAAACAGTTCACCAACTAAGGTAAAAGCAAAGCAAAGCACAGCAGAGTCCACTCCAGTCCAGTCCAGTCTAGTTCAGTCCAGTCCAGCTCAGTCCAGCTCAGCCCAGCCCAGCGAAGCGCAACGAAGCACAGCACAGAACAGCACAGCAGTGCAACGCAAGCTTTCATAAACATTTTTCAAACAGTGACTTTAACAGAGCAGAAAAACAACAGTGTTACATCGTTTTTCATCGCCTACTTCTCAGAAACCGTAGTCGGCCCATGCCAATATCGATTTGTTTAGTGTCAATCATGGAGCTAGCAACCACGGACCCTCCCAGATTCAGCTTACGTTTGTGTATGACTCTATCGGGTATTATAGTGGGAACTAGAATTGATAGGTTTGTCTGTTCTCGCGTAGGCTATATCCTAATGAAGCAGCCGCCATTCTGTTTTTAGGAATTGCTCTTCCCAAACATTGGGCACCAATGCCAAATGCTAACATGACAGTGCACACGGTTCCACTCTTACAAAGTTCCACTGAGTACCAAGATGTCATGCGCAAGTTCCAAGCTACCGCCGGTGGAGTGAATATTACCAAAATAGAACGAATACAGAATCCTCATCTTTACCAGTCTTACATGGTAAGAAAACAAAAGATGGACAAAGACCTTGGTGGGAACAGTGAACGGCAGTTGTTTCATGGAACCGACTCCAAAAATATCAGCCATATCAACACACAGGGATTTAACAGAAGCTTTTGTGGGGCACATGGTGAGTGTTTTTGTTATAATACAATTATTCTATAAGGTTGGGTGTGAAACAAAAGTGACATCTCATTATGCCTTCTGCAGCGATTATTTAACTTTTTCGGTTGGCTTAAAATCAGATTTATGCAAGTGAATATATGAAATTTCATAAATTTGAACTGCGGAGAATTATATGAAGACATTATTGATCATCGCAGTTATGCACACGACTTAAGCAGTTGTGAAATTACTTAAAGCCTGAAAAATGCAGGACTGAATGGGATTAGAACCCATGGCCACTGCGATACAGGTGCAGTGCTCTATCCAGGGTCCGCGGAGGGCTAAAAAATCAGGCCATTGCAAATAAACTTTAAGGTCAGTGTTTCGTCCTTTTTTATCTTACTTTTGTGCGCCATCTAGAACCCTAGCCTAGAAAATAAATCCCAGCAAAAAAAAGTGGTAGGGTTATAGCCCTACCAGCGGCCCTCCCCATCCTCGGTCCCTGCTACCAACTGAGCCATCAAGCCACCCGTAATTTCACAAGTTGTGTGCATAACTGCGATGATCAATCATATCTTCATATCATTCTCTGCAGTTCAAATGTATGAACTTCCATATATTCGCTTTGATTATTCATCATACTCACTATGAAAAACCTGATTGGTCTAGAACATTCAATCAATTCACAATAGCTTGTGAACTTGACATGATAAATGCAATATCCGCTGTTTATCATGTCAAGTTCAACATCTGCCTGGTTATCAAGCCCCGTGGGGTGTTCTCCTCAGAAACAGAATGGCTGAACGCGTAATGAATGCCTATTGTTTAAAAAATGTGATTTAGTGAATTTTTCGCATGATATTATGAATGATCAAAACCCCGAGTCTGTATTATCTGCCTCAGCCTTCGGCTTCGGCAGATAACACAGACCTCGGTTTTGATAATTCATAATATCATGCTCAACCTCATCCAATAATTGTTTTGTATCCTTCACCTTCTACGGGCATATTACAAACTCACAAAGTGGCCAGCTCCCAGTTGGCTTGGTAGCTCAGTTGGTATAGCACTGCACTGGTATCAAAGAAGTGATGGGTTCGAATCCCGTTCAGGCCTGAATTTTTTCAGGCTTCAAATTCACAACTGCAAGTTGTGTGCATAAATGCAATAATCTATCATATCTTCTTAAATCAGATTCGGAAACAAAATTCGCTTCGACGGAGGGATAACGCTCGAAACGTCAGCTTTCGAATCTCTTTACTGTGGCCAATTAACATTATGAACCAAGTTGATAAAACCAAATTATCTTGTAATACTCCCTACCGACGCAGCAACACAGTTTTCTTTAGAAACTTACCCTCTTTGTATACAAAAGGCCTTCCATCTGAGTTCACTTCAGTGAATTACAGGAATATCTGCCCTATTCTTGCTGATAACATGAAGTAGTGCCCTCGAAATCCGTCTTCACTCACAAATTACTCGTATAGAGGTTTGCACGACGGCCATGTTGCATGGCAGGAACAATACATTCTTTTACTTATGGGAAAAAATGTTCTTTCTTATACAAGAAATGTTCATTGTTCCTGCCATGCAAAACCTCTATTACAGATGAACCGCGCTATTTTAAATTCTCGCGGAAAATAGTTCAAAGTAGGAGAAGTTCGAAATAACTGATAGGAAATGACTGAAAAACGAATCCAAGAGAAAGCGTTTTGGGAATTAGGGGGGAATTCGAAATTAGTTCGAATTAGCGGGATCCAACTGTACCTCTACTCTGATTGGTACCTACGTAATCTTTTTCCGTAATAAATTTTGTAATGCTGCCAGGGGCATCTTTTGGAATCATTCAAATGCAGAATATACACAGACAAATGTATTATTCTTTTAAAATATTTTCTTTTTCTGTTCATTTTCAGGAGTTGCCTATGGACGTGGAGTGTATTTTGCAAGAGACGCGCAATACTCACTTGGTTACGCAGGCGGAGGAGTCGGGACTCGCCACATGTACCTTGCCCGGGTCCTGGTCGGGCAGTATTGTGCAGGCAACCGTGCAATGATCGTGCCTCCCCCAAAGAACCCTTCAAGACCTGAGATATTGTATGAATCAGTGGTTAATAATCAAGGAAACCCATCTATTTTTGTTGTATTTTACGACAATCAATGCTACCCTGAATACCTTATAACTATGCAGTAGGCGAAAGCCTTATATGTCGACATTCTTGTCGACATATGCAGTTGAATCAGTTACTATTTTGATTATGCACTGTTTACGCGGTTTATTCGCAGAGAGCAGTGAATGTAGTGAGTAGTGTTTTTTTCTATGCACTTCTCAAACGGTGCTTTTTAATTTCAGAGGCCGTTTGTACCGGTCGGGGGGAGGGGTACTCTACAAAGTTTCATGGGGGAAAGTTTCATGGGGAGTCTCCGCTTCGAGGTTCAATCCCTTATCCTTTTGTATACCACTTTGACAGAAAAGGTATTCCTTTCACCATGGTAACCAAAAAAACAAGTAGTCATTTAATTCACCTTAGAAAATCGTCGCACTTTAAGACATGTTACTGACTGTGAACAATATATATTATTCAAGGCAGGGTTCCACCCAGCTTCATAAATCTTATAACTGAGAAGAGAACAGTGTACAATCTTCTCGGAAATTTTAGTCTTTCTATAGCTAAAGTGAACACTACCTCGTGACGTTCGTTGCATGGCAGGCTCAAAGGACTTTTAGAAAAAGATTCGGCAAAATTATTTTCTTATTAAATACACTTTGATTTATATTTTATCACTTTTAGCTCGTTTTTAAACTTTATTTTGATGTTGATAAGCTTTTGTAATGTTGTACGTGACATTACTTAATTTAAATCGTGGAGCACCTGAAAACTAGCGAACAGCTAAGTGTGTTTATTATCCACGTTAAGGAGAGCAGGGATGTATTTATGTATGTGTCTATGTATGTATGTGATTCACGTTGTGCTAGGTGTCAAGATGGATTTCTCTATCCTTTCATATTCCTCAACATGTGAAATCCCTACCCTTTATATACCTGGAGCCTGAAAATGGCCCCCCTTTCGGGCGGAGCCTCTGCGTATAGGACATTATAGGGAGCACCCCCACCCCCCTCCCACGTTGCCTTGTTATCCGTGGTTGCGAAATTCTTGAAAAACTAGCATTGAATTATATTTCTAGTAAGGATATTGTAGTTATGATGCCGTTTACAGGGGAATTTATTCATCCTTAACTCTTACGGTAATATCCAGAAGATATTAAGTAAAAACAGCTATAGCCTGCGAAAACAGCCGTCCTTCTTCGCTCCCCGCCACCCGGGCCGGGAGCAAAGAAGGACGGCAGCTACCCTTCTGTGGGAAATTAACGCATCATGATTAATTCCATTATTTTCTTCTCAGTTTCACTATGCCAACTCATGCTAAGCTAATGAAGGTATTCTAGGAATGCCTTGGAGCAGAAAAAGGATATTCTTTCGCTAGACTCCTGCGTTTTGTGACAATTCCACGGACTTGTTTGCAGTTGGGACTTTTAACCTTATGTTGTTCCTTTGTGTAATAAGTCGCATTAACTTCCCTCGTTTTGAAACTTTGGCACCTCTTGCGTTAATTTCCATTATTGAGGTGTAATTTTTCTTCAATTCGTGTTAATTTAAGTAAGTAGCGTTATTTTTGAATACCTTAATACGAGCGTTAATTTACTATCAGGCTGATTTAGTAACAGGACGGGAACGTCAAATAACGACGGGAGA
>CM042758.1:18970063-18977563 GCA_022496165.2 Catalaphyllia jardinei | reverse complement strand
TGACTAAGCATACTCACAAGTTATAGCAGCTGACGAACCAAAAAAGGTTCCAATACGATCTGTAAGTAAAAATGGATTGCCACATTGATGTAAGATGTTATGTACAAATTTTCAACAGTTTTAAGCGTTATTCGATTTGAAACATTATTGGCAGTCGTCTGGTAATAACTTTATGTAACCACATTAATCACTTTGGTTTGAGCTTGTCCTTTTTTTGCCCGTAGATGACCACTTCTCAGCGCAAGCAACCACTTTGTCTTGCATCAAGGGTGGTCGCATACGAAAGAGTACACTGTACCCATCATAGAGCACAAATGACAATGTTCTTACCTTCGTACAAAAAAATATTTGAGAATATCTCTGATTTATATTTTTCAGGTCATATCTCCATGTATTACCGCAAGCATGGAAAGCCCCCCACAATTTTCCAAGCCATTTTTGAAAGATAAAGTAATCTTATCAAAAACGATCGTTAACAGATAATCTTTGTCTGACATTTTACCCCAAAAAGCTCTTGCATCAGTTATGACTCATGACCAAACGTGTAGATACAGTGTAGATACGAGCTGCAGTTATCAGCGTCTAGGTGACCTGCAATCCATCGAATTTCCCAAATACTTTATCGATCAGTAAGTGACACCATAGAAGGGATCCACAGTTAAGAGAGCTGGATGATAAACGCGTTGATGTTCATATGAAACGCCTCATACAAAGTCATGAAACGCCTCGAGATGTGATTAGTATTGTATCACCTGACCCGGGAGTGCAATGACTGGACCAAGTCAACGAGTCTCACTGATTGGTTAAAGTCGAACATTCTAAAAAAATTATTTGCTTGCGGCAATAACAGGATTTTGTTAATTGTATAAGAGGTTCGTAATACGATGCTTTACGATTAGCACGACCAGAAATTTCCGCATCAAAATACTCACAGAATGACTGAAGGTGACTGAACTTTTGCTTTTCCAGAACCTTGGCTAATCTACCCTTGGCTGAGAGATCACAATAATTGAAATTATCATATACAAAAGGATGCCTGAGGCCAATCTCTTGTTCAGCTACACCGACTAGTTGCTCCATACATGTAATCCTCTTTCCCCAGCGCATTGTCTCCACCCTCCTCATTGCTAACTGAAGTTCCTTTCGCTGTGAAGCCAGCCAAAAGAAATATCCTCTGACAGTCTGTACCTCAACCCACTCCGAAACTGGGAAAGTTTTCTTTATTTGCTCCACCACGACTGCTGGCATAGTTTTTTGGTGAAGATTCTTAGCTGTCTTGTTGAATATATTTGTCAAAAAAATAATACATCCGAAGATATTCTCACCGCTGCTTTCTGCTTCTTTAAGACCCACCCGTTGCTCAGTTGTAAGTTCGTCAAAGCAACATAATCTGTCTAGCCAATTTTCTGGCCAGCAACTTTTACAGATGTCGTTACAGCTGCCCACTGCCTACGCACTTTGTCGTATATGGTCTCCTTCTCAGGAGTCAAAATATGATGACCTGTGACCATGTGCTCATCCGCCTCTTCGATTGTCTTGAAGGTGGCAATACAAACAGGTTCCAGGCAGCTAAAAGTATTGACAGACGCATTGAAATTGTGTTTCCCTTTGCCTGGCATTTCTTTTGTGTGACACGCGGTATCTTCTTCGTCCAATCCCCAATCCTTTCGAACCCATATACATCTTGTTCATTCCAAGACCCCTCTATATCCATGCCCTCACCAACATTGTAAGCTTGCCAGACACGCATGCTTTTATAAGTCAGAGAGAAATTGTTGTATTTCGTTATCCCTGGAATCTTGTTAACAGACAGATTATATGATCACGAACGTTTTTGTTACTTTACTTTATCTTGTAATCATGTAAAGGCCTGCCAAAATATGGAGATTTTCCATGCTTGGAGCAACAGAGAAGATTTATGACTTGAAACTAATTATAAATCAATGAAAAATTCAAGCATTGTTTAAAAGGATCGTTATCTCTAGGTAAAGCCTTCATCATTAGTGCTGTTTGATGGTTACTAAGTTTTGAAAGAAAGCATTAACTCATGTTTTGCTAAATCAGGGTGTTTATTGTGCTATCAAAGGCCTAATAAGAGGAATTGTACGGTGAGAGTTTAGGTAATTCTAAACAATGAAACTGATTTTGCCTTAACAATTCATTTTCATTTACCAAATACAGAACAAGGGAATCATGTCAACAATTTGGTTTGTTTATGGCATGAATTATGCTCAAAAATCCATTTTGAATGGCCTAAGAGGGGCATGGAATATTTGAGGCAAAAATTCAACAAACCTTCATAAGCCAAATTTTCCTCAAATTATTTTGATTATTGGGTCTTTAAAGTAAATAATGGTATAGGTATGAAGGTTATGCAAGAAGGCAGGTAGACACACTGATTTTTTGAAAAATAGCAATTTTGGGTTCTGCCAAACTCTAGCTCCAGGCACCTCTCTGTCCAAAACCTCGAGGACAAAGTTACATATATGAAATGAGAGCTCTATTATAGTAGAGTGCATGGCCAAATTCATTTGGAAGCACAATTTACCAATTGGGTTTTATGGCACTTGTAAAATGTCCCCCTGAAGGCTGGGTTTTTGGGGCTCAAAGGGTGAAAAATGTGACCCCCACTGAAATATTAGAAAATATATTCCTATACAGTTTAATTGCTAATTTTCGTCTTTTAAGTTAAATAGACCAGTTTGTTGCTATTACTGATGATCATGAGTTGTGTATTGGAACAACCCTGCCCTGCCCTGACACTCTTTGCATCCTTTTTCCCGTCGGCAGCGAGTTTTATAAATCTGCGAGCCAAAGGGAGAGCCATGCGGGTCAGGCGAGTCATGCGAGTCATGAGAATCACAGTCAAAATCTTAAGAATTATTATTTGTTAGTCACCTTAATAAGAAATCTTGCATAATAAGAAGTCATCTGCATAATGATCCAACACCGGTTTGTATCCTTACTGCTTTGTCTGAATTACATTAGTGCCACTCTATTTGCTGACTTTCCAGTCAGTCAAACATGAATTCATATACCGGTATCTATAAATAGTTCCACGCTTTAGTAACAGTGATGAAAAATCATGAAAAAAAAATTAGTTGAATTGGCATTTCTGAAGTATCCATACTTTCCTCAAGTTGGCAGCCAATTTTAACTGTGAACCATTGGAAAGTATTGTATATTTTCTGGAAATACAAAATCTTATCTAAGCTTTAAACTTTACCAAAGAAAGGCTGAGAGAATGCCAAATCATAAATGTCAAACAACTTCTGCTGAGGAGGCAAATGAACCTGATGGGTTGGTCTTGGAAGACTTAGCACATTACTACAAGTGCGGGCAGTAGGTGTAAAACCTGCATGCACAATGGGTTCTTCTTGGCCAGTGGAGTCTGCTCTACTTTCTTGTCCGGGATCTGGCCCTTGGTCAGAAGAAACTTGGACACTTCGGATGGAATCTTGAACTCTTGTGATGATCGGAATGTCAAATTCTATTGATGGCTTTATTCCAAATCCTAGGACAGGTTCTTCAGATGCACCTGTGACAAATTCTAATATGTGGCACAACTCAAGTTTCCTACGGCCACATGACCGTCGGCCACTCGCAACTTCTCTTACATATCTTACAAACAACATATAGACCTCTTTCTCATATCTGATCGCATCGCATCCTTCCTCTGAAAAGTTCGGTTTCAGCATTTGGAGAAGCCTTGGGACGCTATCTTGAGTTGCGAGCCTGGTCTCAGCAAATAAATGAGTGTGGGAAGTTGCTGAAGAGCTGATAACATGCCCAGCTTCTCAAGTCCAGCCTTCATTTTACTTACACATGGATCAAGGGTCTTGTTTGTTGAACGAATCTCCTGTAAAATGTGATCCTCTATATGAATGCAGGCATTTGACCATTCTGTAACATCGCCACTGCAATCATGATACCAACATAAAAGTAACCTTGTGAAAGGTATTGTCTCAGTCCATTATCAAAGTACTTTGCCTTCATTTCTCTGTTAGCTAATCTGATCTACCCCCTGCGTGGCCCTCCAAGGTCAACAGACTCTTCCCCATAAAATCTACTTTGAAGGTTAATGTATAGTCATCAACAAATTCCAGTTCACCGAAGGTTGTTTCAAGAACTGTCCCTGTCAATAGTCATGAAGTTTGTTTCTCCATCACATGTTTCTTCACAAGAGATCATGTCTATGGGGTGCCATTACCGCCAAAATTCAGCTATCGTTACTTTCGTAAATGGTGCCTCCAATTTTGTTTATGGTGTCTTCGTTTTTATAAATTGTGCCTCTGTTTTTGTAAATGGTGCCTCCAATTTTGTTTATGGTGCCTTCGGTTTCATAAATTGTGCCTCTGTTTTTCTAAATGGTGCCTTCGCTTTCATAAATGGTGCCTCCAATTTTCTTTATGGTGCCTTCG
This sequence comes from Catalaphyllia jardinei, assembly GCA_022496165.2. NCBI lineage: Eukaryota > Metazoa > Cnidaria > Anthozoa > Scleractinia > Caryophylliidae > Catalaphyllia > Catalaphyllia jardinei. Next base: position 18,973,142 of record CM042758.1, on the reverse strand, counting down.
TTTTTGTAAATGGTGCCTTTTACTTTGTAAATGGTGCTCCCATTTTTTTTTTGTTTTTTTGTTTATGGTACCTCTATTTTTGTTTATGGTGCCTCTGTTTTCACATATGTTGCCTCTAAACTTGTTAATGGTGCCTCTTATTTTGTTAAACTGGTGCCTTTATCTTTGTATATGGTGCCTCTGTTGTCTTAAAAAATGCTGCCGCTGTTTTCGTAAATGGTGCTTCAAATATTCAGCAGTCTGGGAACGACTCTCCGGCGACTCAACCGAGGAAAACTGAGGCTCAGTGTCAAAATGGCGGACTCCTTAGCCTGTCTTCGCGGTCTTGTTACAGGAGAAATTGCAAACATTTGCAGCAGTTTATCCCTTGAGCCCTCGGAGAATTTCGATCCCCTAAGTACTTTGGAGAAAATTGATCAAGTGGTTGTTGCCATCGACTTCTTGGATTCGGTTGTACGTTTGCCCGAGGAATTGTACCTTGACATGATTAGTTGCAAGACATGTAATAGAAAACCATAGGTAACCCAGGCTCAATGTGTGTGACGCGTGACATAACGTTATAACACAGGTAAATTCATAGAGAACATATGAGGCGAAGTTTAGGTCTGAAAATTTGCTAGTAAATGGAAATAAAAATCGATGAAACTAACCATGTTGTCCTTAATACGCACACGTAGTTTTGGGGAAAGTAGTCTCCATCGCCTTTCCTTCATAGTAAAGTGGCAAGGTAGGAGACTAAAAGCAAACTCGGGCTTCGATCGACCCAAAACAAACACGATTTTTTTTTCGCGAAAATTGAATCCAATCGCTAAATAAACACGCCAGGCTCGTGGAACATAAATTTCTCTAAGCCATGAATCCACCGAAGCTTCTCCAGCTAGCAACGCGAAGCTACCAGGCTCCGTAGAACTTGTAAGTTAACCTACTAAAATGGCGGCCAGAAACCGTTGCCGTCAGAACTGACACGGTTCACGCCTGGTGACGAGTATAATAAGTCCCCGTGCAGGGAAGGGAGATCCAGATTGCTCAAAGACAAAACTCAACGTCCGACTACACCCTCGGGAATCCATTCTACCCAGAGAGCCAATAATCTCGTTCCCAAAGTCTTCGTTCCCCTTGACCAGCGGTTGGAAAACAAAGGCGGGAAATATTTTAGTAGGTTAACTTGCAAGTTCTACGGAGCCTGGTGAAAACGAAGACACCATAAACAAAATTGGAGGCACCATTTACAAAAACAGAGGCACCATTTATGAAAGCGAAGGCACCATAAACAAAATTGGAGGCACCATTTACGAAAGTGACGATAGCTGAATTTTGGCGGTAATGGCACCCCATACATGTGAAGCTGTCTTCCTTTAACAATCCTTTCTTGAAGGAACCTTAATAATTCTACAGGGTCTTGAAGATTTTGGCTTTTGGCATTGCTGATTACATCATTAATGTCAAATGGACATTGAATGGGATGTTCTTCTATGTTTGAAGCTTCAGCAGTATTCACAGGATTAACATTTCCTTCGGTTGTGCTAACATTGCCGATGCTGCCTGTATCAGTGGGGTGCACTGTTGTTCCAGTCATGTCGGTTAATGATGGTGTGGTGATAGACCAAGTCATCGTAGATGATGATCTGTTGCTGCATGATGGTGAAATAATACAGGTTGAGGTAGAGGAAGAACTGCCGCTAGACATTGTTGTGTTCATTGTGGTGGATATACTGGTGGCTACTGAACTAGTTTTAGTTTGGTTATCTGGTATGCTGAAAATTGAGTAATTGAGCATATCATCACTTTCATCTGGAAGCTCAGCAAGTAGCCTTATGTAAATACATCCGTTTGGGGCTATTGATTTTAGCAAAAGCTTTGAGTCAATCCTCCTACCACTTGGGATGTTTGGGACCACTAGCGTTCCAGAACAGTTCTTCATTATTTCAAAGCAGAATCCTTCCATCTGAGTGCTTTTCAACAACGCTGCCAACTCTCTCTCTAGCTCTTTAGCAGACCATTCTCTATTAACTTCAAAACCTGAGATTATTCGTTTGGATTTCTCGAGTTCGATTTTTTCTGCTTTAGAAGGAACTCTATCATGCTCATATTCAATAACAATTACATCATTTGACACAGTCAGTAACTCGCGTGGTCGTCCAGTTGGACGCCGAGAAGGATACGGTGCAGGACGTATCGACCTTGAACCTCTAGAAACTCTTGAACATGCAGTTGGAAAATCTGCGGTGAAGTTCATCAACGGCGTTTTCTGAGCGCGAACTGCTTGAGTTACTTACAGCTGGAACAGGAGCAGGGTTTGATCTTCCCAAAACGTTTGAAAGCTGAGTTATAGTTTCGATTGCACTTTCTGCAATTCTGATAATTTCATCCTGCTGAGAATCGTTCGACGTGGAGCCTGATGCACCAGCCGCCATATTGAACAAGGACGAGCAATAGCTCATGGGATTCCACTCAGCTCGCAATGTCGTATGGGATTTGCTAAGAAATTCGTGCACAGGAAAAAGTAATTGATGAAAGGATTGAATAAATCTGAGACGGGTAAAATTAATTCAAGACTTACAAGTGAAAAATAATATGTAAAGTACGTAAAAATAATTCAGAGAGTAAAAATAATTATTTAAAAGACACCACAAAATTAACTGGACGAAAAGTGTTTTTAATTCAGTTTCGCTAAAAATAATTGATATAATTTTGATCAGAACGGGGCCCCATAGCGGTGGGACAGTACGTTTCTCTCAGAAGTCTTGGACCGTAATACATTTTTGTCGCATTATTTTTATTTTTTGCGGATCTTGAGCATTTGAGTAGATAGAATTTTCTCCAAACAACAAAATATGAAGAAAAGAAAAAAATTCGTTTAACTCGGGACAGCCATTACTATGACGCAAGACTTGGCTCGAGTACAAATGTTTAGAGCATTTTTCATATTTGACTCACCAGCAATAGTTCTGGCAACCGAAGCGAGATAAGAACTTTTTTCTGGGAATATTTCAATTTTAGGCACTTTTGTAATTGTAGTTAAATTTGAAATGAATTTGCAAGGGAAAGAGAGAGCACCCTTGTTTGTTTTGCTACATAA
>CM042758.1:18952563-18967563 GCA_022496165.2 Catalaphyllia jardinei | reverse complement strand
GATGAAACAATTTTGCAGCTGTACAAATCAATGAAGCTTAGGAAAAAGAATTTGAAAGGCCTCAAAGATATGAGGTTTGCAACGTCATCTAATAAATAATATTGATTCGCATCCCATCCAGTGATGTTTACAAACATTAGGGCTGTGAGACTGTGCAATATGGACTGGGAATAATCTGTAATATTTGTACTGGTAATCTGTGCCTCCATATGAAGATTTTGGCCTGATGGGGAGAGGTCAGGGGGCAGTGGACCCACATGAAAACTGTGCGGGTTCTCATTGGAAATTTTGGAAAGACCCCCAGGAGTTACCAAGGTCCTGTTTGTTGGTCGTGGTTTGAAATTTTTTTCACCCTCAAGAGGTGCCAATTCTAAAACAACACATTATTTACTGTCCTGCTCCTGTCATGCTTTTCTGAGTAATGCACAAAAGCTGCTGCTGTGTACTTTTTGAGGCTCTCGAGACCCTAAGTGGTATGAAAAGGTATGACGAGGACCCCTGTATATATAGGAGATCCCCCTGGGATTTGGGCTGATAGAAAAAATTGTAAAATTTTAGTCAAGATGGGATAGCTTTCCCTTCCCCCTGTCTCTAAACCCTCACTCTGTGTGATATGCAGTGGAACTGCTGCTCTAAGGACACCCACTTAATATGGACACCCCAATATTACAGACAATTTTGTTTGTCTCAACAAGAAGTTCATATTTCATCTATAAAATTAACCTGCTTATTATGGACACTCGTTAACAAAGACGACAGACACGTTTCTGCATCCCCAGTGACAAACTCTGATACATCATCAACCCTGCTTTCCAAACAGTATTTAAAAAACAACAGTAATGTAATTTTAGTCAGAGAGTACTGAGTGAGTACATGTGCACACGGTTGCCACAGTTTAAACTTGTTGCAGTTACAACTGTTACAATTACAGAAGAAACTAAATAATGGTTTAGTGCTGCTAAAATTTCCACTTGAATGCCTGTATCATTTATCTAAGAGTATGATAAATGATTATTTAGGTTTCTGCAGTTTAAACTTGTTAAGGCTAAAGTACAATTTAAACATTTTGTCTGCTTTTTTATTGATAAAACATGTGTGCTTGACCTTATATCTGAGGGCCCACTCAATATGGACACCCAGGCATGACCCAGCTGCAAGTCCCCTTGGTGTTTGCATTAATGGGGTCTCACTGTGTTTGTTTTGCATCCACCCTGAATTAATGAGTTAACTGCTTGTATTAATGGGGTTTTCTTATAAAATCTGGGACAAAAATGTGGCCATAATAAAGAGGTGACTGTGTTTAAGAGGTGGGCAGCCATAAAGGGGATTCCACTGTATTGTCAAAAATGATTTTATTAGCAATTGTTCACAATTAAATATTATTATATGCAAACTGTTTCAGCTTACTTAAATAGTATTAGCTGTGTAGTACCAGGAAGATAGAAACAATAAATGTAATATCAATATTTAATATCATAATTTACCATGATTTTTTACTTTGAACCAGGATTTCCTTTTCCTGAGAATTGGACACTAATGCCACACACTAACACAACTGTGCACACAGTGCAGCTCTCCCCAGACTCCTCAGAGTATCAGGATGTCATGAACAAGTTGCAAGCCACTGCAACTGAGCTAAATGTCCAGAAAATTGAACGAATACAAAATCCTCATCTTTACCAGACTTATATGTTGAAAAAAGTGAAAATGGACCAAGACAATGGAGGAGTTGACAATGAACGTCAACTCTTCCATGGAACCAGAGGAGAGAATATCAGCCATATCAATGCACAAGGTTTCAATCGGAGCTTCTGTAGACTCTATGGTGAGTTGCAGGGAATTAGTATTCAACCTGACCAATAGCAAGAATGACCATTAAATTCCAATAATAATCTATTTAAAATAATATATTCCTCTTGTGTGAGTCACTCCTTCAAAATAAAAGTTAAGCATTTGTCTCTCCGAAAACATATCAAGCTCGTAGGTTTGACCAATTGCTTTACATTATATGGCTGGCTATTGTAAATTACATAGAATCTCCCAGGGGGTGGTACTTCCAAAAAAAATTGGGTAGGGGTGTGCTGCGTGCTTTCCAAAACCCTTACCCTATTTGTTATCAAAAACTGTGATATTCCCTACCCTATTTATCGCCTAACTGAAAATGTGATACCCTATTTATTACCTGACCCTTAAACCCTCACAGACCTGCATTAAATCAAGTTCTCTAGTTCAGACCAATGTTAAATAGGCGTAAACATACTTAGTGAAAGGCTTTTGTTGATTTTCTTTTTGATAATGATGAAAAAGTGTCTTCTTAAAAACATACCCATATTAAGGCTAGAGTGCAAAAACCATACCCTGTTCATGGCCAAAATGCTCAAAATCATCTAAAATCAATAGCTATTTATGAGCAACACGGCTGATAAACCAAACCCTTTGGGCCCACATATACGTATACAGCCCAGATAAGGGAGTATCCCAACCCCTCCCCCCAACATGGAACTAATTTTATTGTGTGTTGTTTTACTCCATATCTCTATATGTTATATTTATGAAATAAACTCATGTATCAGTATGACACAAAAGACATGGTGGCATTGATACAGACCTTAGTGAAATACTTTTCTTAAAACTGGGTGGAGGCTCAGTGGTCTTAAGGTTAGTGTGCTCTACTCTGGATCGAGTGCTCTAAGTTTGGCTGGGGAAATTGTGTTGATGTTGTTGGCCACTTAACTGATGGGCCACTGGCTCGTATGTAGACAACTCTACCCCTCTTAGAAATTACATGGTGGTATAAAAATGAGTTTCACAGGCACAGGGTTGTGGTATCAAATTGCTATTGTAGCCTGCTCTTTAGCTTTTGAAGCAGAACAGACTTTTTTTACAGATGTTTTTCTCAAGTTTGTAAGTTATTGTCTGGATTACTTTTGCAGGGGCTCTTGGACGTGGTGTGTATTTTGCCAAAGATGCTTCTTATTCAGTTCGGTATGCAGGGAATACACCTGGAAATCGCTACATGTACCTCGCCCGGGTCCTGATTGGTCAGTACTGCACAGGGGACTCTTCCATGATTGTTCCTCCAGCTAAGGTTCCGTCCAGGCCAGAAGTGCTCTACGATTCTGTTGTGGATGTGTCGGAAGATCCAAATGTCTTTGTTGTTTTCTTTGATAATCAGTGTTACCCCGAATACCTTATAACTTTTCAGTGACCTCATTCAACTAGTCTTAGAACAAAAGCGGCTCCAGGAAATAGATTGCACGGCACGCATGCAGTTTTACAAGGCGCGCGAGGACACTACGAGTCACGCGAGGTGTCCACTCTAGAGAGCTCAAACATCTTTCAACAGCTCCCAGTTGTACTACACAGTTCAGAGATTCTATTAATGTATACCAGAATTAATTTTGTCTAAATGAATTTCTGATATTTATTCTTCACTTCACTCTGCCTTAGATTATTATTTTTGCTTTTCGCGGACTAAAGTGAATATTAAGTTAGGAAAACTTGGAATATTATTTAATAAACTTGCAACGTTGTAACTTTTATTAAAATTTGTAAAATACAAAACGTTGTGTCTTTCTCTTCTGTAGACCACAGGCCACTTGTCGCTCTCAAGTTCTAGAACTTTTTGTAATTTTCCGGGCAAAACGCTGATGACTCGGCCAAAAGTAACCGGAAGAAAGCATTCTTTTAAAGGTTATCAAGGCCAGGTTTGTTGGCTACTCTCTTAATTGTCAAAACGGAGATAAGGTCAAATGATACAAGAATCAAGGTATTCTGTTTAAAAAAAACATACTGTTTAAATGAGTATCGTGGAAATCCACGAGATGGATATTATTTCCATGAACAAAGCAATGACAAAAGAATCAAAGCAAACGAAGGCCAAGACAATTTTGGTGGTTATTCTGAAAAGAGCGGTTTTCATTGAATGGTTCCTCAAAAAGTTTTCAATTTCTCCACATACCTTGCATAAGAAAAATTGCTGTGACCAGCTGAATCTTGGAGAGGGTCTTTGTAAATTTACCTTCTTTCTTTTCTCGGATTCTGGACTTAATCTACGGAACGGTTTTGATTTTTATTTCGATCTATTTTGAATGGCGTGGTTTTGCATTCTCGCTAGAAGCCGCGCTTATTTTGGTCAGCACCAAATCTCTTCGGGGTGCGCCGTCTGGGGGCAAAAATGGGATTTTTTTTGGTACCCTTCATCAACTAACCAAATCCTGGTGCAGTAAGTGACAACTTCCTCTTATGAGAGAAAGCCTCGGATACAAGTGTTGCAAGTGGTCTATCGATTCCTTGTTACAAGAAACATCTGGGCACAGTTAATTACAGCAGAAGGAAGCATTTACGTAAACCATATGCTTATACGGCCACGGAAACGGCCACGGCCACGGTCTTTTTTTAATAGAAGTACCACTAGATCTAATTTCTATGGGTTTTATAGAACCGGTGCAGCGTGAAGGCGCACCCCTTAAATGTGGAGCAGTTGACTCTGCGATCTGACAAACGAAACTTTGAGGACAAGCACAGGGAATAGTTAGATTCAGAGTTTTCATAGACAGAAGATCGTCAATATAACCTGGAGCTTGGTTATGTAAAGGCTTGTAGACAATTAGAAACAGTTTAAACTGGACTCTGAACTTTATAGGGAGCTAGTGTAGGTCAACAAAAGTGGGCGTGGTCAACGCCTGCCTCTGTCTCGAACGACACCAATGGACCTTTCTACCCATGTCACGCAATATCAACAAATTTTCGCAGTGAACAGAGCGAGAAACCTCCATATATCTGTATACATGGTATACCATGTCGCAAAGTAATGAAAATATGGGACCCAAAGTTACTAATTTTAAAAAGAAATGATATGTGCAGGATTGAACTCCAATAAAATTCAAATTCTTCATGATAAACATCACAAAGTGTCCTCATTGGTAAAAAGTCGCAAAACACTCATAATTCTCTCAAATATGAAGTAATATGAAATGTCAAATAACCCTGTCAAATATGAAGTACTAATTACAGCGGTTATCAATCACACGCGATCTTCAGCGCAAAAAAAGTCTAGACAATACTTGCCACCTATCATATTTTTATGAGTTTGCAATTGATTCTTATGAAAACTCGTATATTTCCTGAAGCAGACATGATAATTTGAGCGGTGAAGCTTAAATTTTATTTGTATGAAAAGAAAGGGAGAAGCGTAACATCGGCACTAAAATATGTTCAGTTTGGATAACTTCAGTGTTCGCTTAGTGCAATAGTAGAGGGACACATATGCGGCAACTATAAGCTCGCTCAAATCAAATAACATCAAATCTGTATTCACATTTTATTCACATATTGTTTTCTGCATTCACACTACAGACAAACAAACTGTAAGTTAAAAGTAAGAAATATGTGAGTTTAAAATACGTGCACAGCAGCCAAATTAAGTGGCAGAGGTTTCAAGTTGGTTGCTGTCTATTCACACATAAAGGAAAGGAAAATAAAATGTTCGACAGTTAAACAATTTGACAATTTGTTCTACACAGATTCATTTTAAGAACAGTTTAAAATCTCCTTGTAGTACTGCAAGATTTTTTCATTTGGAGAATTTAGGTTTCTAAAGAATCATTCACCACATCGAGGTTTCTTTTCAGTTCTTTTGTAACCGGTTAGAAAAATCCTAACAAAAGCTAACAAGTTTGAGTCTACGCACTACATTGTCATTATGACTAAAAAAAATTCGAGAATTCAAGGGCTGAAACGTTATCAATAACTGACAAAATTTCCAAAAAACTTGTATTTCAACTAAGCGATCTATAGTTTGATGACAAACTAAACAGTGTTTAGAGTCTGTTTTCACTACAAAAGAAGATAAGCGAAGACAATTCTATAATATTTGATAGGCCTTATCACGGTTTTCGGCGCCATCTTGACGGGTAGGCAAAGCGGTCAGAAATTACAGTGTTTGTATGGGAATCCGATGGCAAATAATTGAATTTTACGCAATTTATATAATTGCAAAGTTAAAAGACTAAGTAGAAGATTGTATTCACCAAGTTTGAAGAATGTAGGTTGGATAGAAGACGCTCAGTTAATTTTTGCAATTTTCCATACATTTGTCTGTAATTTATTTTCCCGCGCCGCCCCTTCTACCCTGCCAAATTCACAGACAAATGTATGCAAAATTAGAAAAATTAATTGAACGCGTTCTAGCCAAGCTACGTCCTTCAAACTTGATGAATACAATCTTCTGCTCAGTATTTTAATGTTGCGATTTCATAAATTGCGTAAAATTCAATTTTGGAAAAAAGATTTTGCCATCGGATTCCTATACAAATACTGCAATTTCTGACCGCTTTGCCTACCCGTCAAGATGGTGCCGAAAACCGCGATAAGGCCTATTCTGACAAACTCAAGATACTAGCCACCGTCCCCTTGAAAAATCCTGAATCTGCCCCTGCCAAGCAAGAGGGGTTCGTCATTGACATTAAGGCCGGTCACACATCCTTCTTTTCGTCTTGCACTACTCTACGTTTCCGTCTGTTCCCTTGGTCTCTTCCGTTGTCTTTAACAAGATCGTAATTTTTCCACACAAAATACATCAGGGAATTCTCTTTCTCATCTTTTTCAACAGCTGCGACCTGCTGATTTGAATACAGCAAGCAGTTCATGGAGGTCGTACTCTGACACCAGCTTCCTGCATTACGGTAACAGAAGACAAAGGCTGCACAAAAGGCGTCTTCGGAACAAGACGCATTGCACTGCGTAATGTTACCAGCTATCTGGGATCTACGTGGCTGCTGATCTGTTTTGACCTTCAGGTGAAGAAAAACAAGAGTGTTCCTTTCTCGCTGTAACCGGGGTAAGAAAACGATTATTTTAGACGTTGGTTTTTCCTCGACCCGTGTCATTCTTGCGTCCAGGAGTTTACAGCCACTGGTCTCCGTTGAGTACTGCACTGCAAGGCAGGTGTCCTCCAGAAGGCAACTAGCTCGACACCCTGCCTCGTCCATGTTTGTCAAATACCTGTAACCTGGAAAAAAAATGGAAGAGAATCTTGGTTACCATGCTCGGAAAAGATGACACGATACTAAATGTCCTGGAGACTTCCCAATAACTATATGTCGTGAGAACTAATGTATATCCAACTCGTTTTACTAACGTACTATTTAAGTGAGAAACGAAAGAGCATTGAAAGGGTGAGAAACGTTCGCTTATTCCTCGTGTATTAGTTGTGCTCGTCCTGAGGAAAGTTGCGTGATACATATAAGCAGGCTCTCTTCTCCTACTCCTTCCTCAGAACCATTTTTACCATCCCTTTCTTTCAATCTGGGGTCAACTTTAGACTCAATGTTTTGGTCATTCCTTGTCATCTACTGCAGAGATTAAACAATTATTGGACAAGGCTGAGCAAAATATCATAATTAGTCAGTGCATGGCAAGTAAAACAATTGTAATTTTTCCTAAGCCGAAGGCTGAGGCAAATAATTGATCTGCGAAATTACGACATTTTGTGATAACCGAGTTCAATAATTGTTTTACAACTCGATCACGAAGTTTGTTTCAGATTTGAATCACTCTGCCGTTTTTCACACAGGAATGTGGTTACATTGATCACGAATGAGCAGAATATTATTTGCAACAAGACACATTTAGACGGTTTTGCACCTGAGCAGACCATTATTTATAGACAGTTATTTCTGGGTACAGTGGTGCGATCCTGGCTTATGAGAGGAAGAGGAAAATGAATCATATAATAATAATTAGTAGTATCACCCAACTAGTGGACTAATGTAAATCCTGCATTTTGATTGGCTACGCTACTAGGGGACTAATAGTAATAGTTATCGAGTAGCGAAATTCGCGGGTTTTTCTTTCTTTTTTTTCCCAAAACAAATATTTCTTCCACTTGCATTTGCTAACTTTATTATTGCCTTTTCTGTAGTTGGGTGTTACTAAAACATTGAGACCCTTCGCCCTCAAGGGCCACGGGTCAATAGCCCATTCGGCTTCGCCTCTCTCACCGTGCCGTGGTCAGAAAACTCCGGACCGCGTTAAGAAGCAATCAGATTTCAGAATTCGTTACCCTGCACTCTTATGAAAAAATAACTAGAAATTATTCAATGAAGCTGCGTAGGATATGAAGAATTCTGCAGATCTAGGAGGGTGTTATCCATCGAGGCCGAAAATATCCCCAAAAATGACACAACCTCGTCCCCAGGTATTATCCGTCAGCGACTCAATATTCTGCAGCGGGCGGCACTTTTGACGTTATTGGTTCAATATAACAAAATTCTTTCCAAATTTAGTCAACAGAAGCTGATTATGGTGAGCTATGCGTGTGGTTTTAAACAATCAGAAAAGGGGAAATATTTTCAGAATGTCATGGACTCCTGGAATGAATAATAATACTATTTGCAAGAGAAAACGAGGTGTATTATTATAACCAAATACAAATCCGAGTGATATTTACCAAAAGATTGGACGTCAACGCCTCGAAGAGCTGTCCCCAGATTAATGCTATTATCACATGAATCTATCTGTCCTTTTTTTCTCAAAATCTGACAATAATTCCTTGAAGTGTTCATCAGCCTCTCTCGCATGGCGTTCAGAGCAATCCCAGGAAGATTCTTGGCGTACCTTTCAGTAAAAAGGTCATAGACTGGTGATAGAGAGTACTTTGTTGGAACTGGGTTTTCCTTAACAGATGAAGCCCAAGCCATAGCATCGCCATTACTAGGAGGAGCTGCTCCCACAGTGATAGTGCTGGTTTCCACGGACTTCTGAAAGTTGGAAACCGCGGATCTCTGTTCGGAATCCATTGAAAAGCCTCCTCCAACACTGAAAAGACCAGAGTAGCTGGCTTGTGCCTCTACACTTATTGACTTCTCTCTCAGCTGTTTATAATTCGTTTGGCTGACTTTATGCCGTTTCGTGAATCGTGCTCCAAAAGTCGCTTCTGACACGTAATGAGTTCCAAAGTATTCTATGAACTGAACGAGGTCATCTTGACTAGCGCCGTCTGAGGAAGACAGTTTTTTCGCCCAGCTCACAAACCCTGGATGAAATGGGGGCGGATCGGTGCCATCAAGTTTGCTAAAGTAATAGCGACACTGCGCCTGTGAAACTATGTACAAGAACTCCCCTGACGACATCTGGGCGACGGATTCTTTGTAGCTTGCGCTGGCGGAAAACTTAAAGCCCCATCCACCTCCTGTGGAAAATCATTTTATATTAGTATCAGGTTTTAGGATTTTAATGGATACTGTGTAAGTTAAGACTAGACTGAACTGTGTTAAGGTCGCATTTAAAACGATCGACAACTTCATTGAATTCCAGTCATTTTAGACAAGAGACCATACATGGGCCCCTTCCCATGATAATCTTTTTCAATCTAATTTTAGCGCGTGGTCAAGCTGCGAGGCTATTTTAGGAAAGACACCTGATTGGCCAATTTAAATGACGTATTAACATTGAGGTTTAACTTTAACAGTTAATCCATTACGCAAAAAACTTTTCGTCGGGATTTTCGAAGCGCATTTTCGCACCTCATTTTCCCTCGTTATAGATCAAGAGAAGATCAGCTGTTGTTCTAGAAATAACATAATCCGGTCAGTTGTCTGCGATTCACCCTATATTACAGTTGTCAAGATTCTTAATTACTCGTTTTTTGTCAAAGAAAGTTTTCAAGATTAATGTGAGCCCAGCTAGTCCTAGCCTTGTCGCTGTCGCTTTGGCGGAGACAAGCGAAAGCTGGAAATACGTCTTCGTTCGCAGGCTGGGTTACTCCCAGCAAGCTACATTTTCTTGGGGACGCACCTTCAATGTTAGCTGCCGCGGAAAGAGACGAGGACATCTCCACTTTGTTTCGAATCAATTTGGACGAAAAGGAGGTTACACACGACACATCAGGCACGACAATCAGCCCTTCGGGAACACTGTAGCGACAGTCAGAGGTCTGCTTGCCGGATGAATACGTTGACAGAAAGATTGGATGAGTGAAGCCAGGATCATGCCCTGACGCCAGTGGATATCCTTTCAAGACATCGTACCCAAAGAATGCGTAATCAAGATCTGGAAATGATCTTTTCCAGTGAGCTTCTTGGCATTCTTGAAGCCGAGAGTCTAGCCGCACTCCTAATGGTAAAACAGAAGAGGTATAAGTGTATGATAGCAGAAAAAATAAAAATTAAAGTTGACTTTAACTTTAGGGAGATGAAAAGGACGCTGAAGTGGTATTGTAAGGCAAAGACCACGATATTTTTTTATTTAAGACAGAGGTGCAAAGCTAAATTAATTGGCAAATAAGTGCGTAAATGTTTTCTTCCGAAGTGCGTAAATGTTTTTGCTTTCCTCTAAAGCCATAACACTGGCCAGCTTCCCCGTGTCTTGAAGATCCTGACACTGATCTCCAACCCTGTTTTTCCATTACTTGTCATCTTGGAGCTAAGGTACGTGAACTCTTTGACTTCTTGGACTACCTTTCCATGCAGGATGGTCGGTTCGTCTGGGTGGTGGGTGGTTCGATCTCATGTATAGCTTGGTTTTCTTCGTTCGACCTTGAGTGAGAATGGAAAGTGTTGACCGTCCAGTCGTAGCGATCAAATAAGTCCCCCTTTTTCGCAAGCTTCATGATCAAGCCAGTCCCCCGGAAATCCAGAGTTCGCGGAAAGTCTTCAGAGGGTGATGAGGGGTCAGAGATTCTTCTGTTTCTATTTATTCAGCGCTCATGTCGTCTGCTCCGATCCAGGCGCTTTGTCTTTCTCATTTATGCGATGGCCACGCTGGTTTCCTGGATTGAAGGCGGTTTGGTGTTTTTGTATGCCGATGTCTTGAGTGCCTCCGGATATTGAAACCGTATTTTCAGGTTCTGGTGGATTGAGGTTACCGCAGAATTGCTCTTCGCGTCTCTTCAGCTGGTCGTCTGCTCGAGATAAAAGTTTGCCTTTCTCATCCTTAACAGACACGTTTCGACTGCTGTATATACCCCTGAGCGCCTTCCCGACGATCTACAGGGTCTTGCCCTGCTTCAGCCTCTTCTTCCTTTTACCCTTTTCGATTTATTCCTTCTTTTTCCTTTTGGCCATCGTCTTCACTTCCTTTTCCAGGTCTCGATCGGTATATTTTTTTGCACTGGTCTTTCACTCTCTCGTTTCCTTAGCATCTTCTGTGGGTACGTAGCACGAGATGATAGTGTACTTAAGGTTCAGTCTAGCCATGATGAGTTTTTTTCCTACTGCCTACCATCCCTTAACATTCCTAATCTTATTCATCTCGCGTCCTTATCATGATGATGTCCATTCTGCATCCCTGCGAATCTCTTTTACGATTTGAGGCACCCTGCCGGCCTAATGCATGGTGCTTGCATTTTAGCAACCAACTCCGAGTCCGATCTTTGGCCAACACCAATCATTGGTCCATTTACGTGGACTGCGTTGTTTCTGCTGCTACATCTTTGCTTTCTGGTTTAGGCTTCGTTTATTTTATTTTATTTATTTATTTATTTTTTTTTTTTGGGGGGGGGGGTAGGGTTGCCAGCCTTCCTGGCAGCCCCCAACCTGGAGTACTAGAGTGTCTTTCGTCTCACTCCTTACCTAGACGCGTACAGTATGGTTGAGCCTGCTGGAGGCACAAAACCTCTCCCGTGACATAGCTCCAGGGATCTTAAGGGCAGGCAGGCAACCACACCAAATGCAAGGCCAGTAAGATACTATTGTGGGACTATAGTAACAGTGCAATAATTATCATTGTGAACTCATGGCATGAATAATTTTTAATCTGAATTTTCTTTGCTATTCCTATTGTAGATAACGCTGTTTAATCACTGCGCGAATCATATCTCACCTTTTCGACCTGCATTTAATACAACTGACATGAGAGTGATATTGTGGGCGTAAAAATCAAATTAGATGATTCTTCAACACGTCTTCCTCCCCCTACAGTTTCCCTTCCCCCGTCTCTCAGATGTCTTAGCCGGTTGAAAACAAAAATAACATCTGACTGCAATTCATCAACGTCGTCGTTTATCATTTTAACGGCGTTAGTTTTAGCTTTAGACTATGAGCAATTTTACGATAAGTTATTATTATCTTGTAGATTTTATTTACAATTTATTAGGATTTAGGATTAGGATTAGGTTTACCGCGATTCCAGGACGCAAGGGGCGTCTACTGTAAGTACCGCAGGAAGATGGTAGGAAATTTTTGTATCATTTCTTACATACTCTCACTAAGGTCTTCGTCCTGCGGTCAGGGAACGCGTCATAATATGTTTCAGTGACATGCCGATGTTATTGAAAAAATAAACCAGAAAGGGCCGATGGAATATGACACAAGCTTATAAGGTGAAATATCAACTCGTTTCGCTGTCACAAGAAACAATGCGAAGCTGAAACAAGACTGTGTTTTCCACTGAGATGCTGAGATG
Organism: Catalaphyllia jardinei; assembly: GCA_022496165.2. NCBI lineage: Eukaryota > Metazoa > Cnidaria > Anthozoa > Scleractinia > Caryophylliidae > Catalaphyllia > Catalaphyllia jardinei. The sequence goes on along the minus strand of CM042758.1, from coordinate 18,955,158 downwards.
CCGATGGTAAGTGAGATGTCAGCTGACTGAAACCACATACGACAGACTATAACGCTTTCCTCAACTGCAAAACAAGAATCTCAGTTTGAAGGGGTACTTACAGTAGAAGTCATTTGCGTCTCCTCATTGGGCTGCCGATCTTTCTCTTAACCTACGTCAACAAACAGACTATAGGCAGTTGCAGAAACGCGAGAGGACTGGGAAAGAGTATGGTTGTTTTCCGTTTGTTGGAAAAACTACGACATTCAAATGAAAGATCAACTAAATTTGAGAGTCTTTACCAAGAATAGAAGTATATTCAGAGGAGGAAAATGGCGAAATGCAGGCTCTTTCTTAAGTTAAATATCACCTAAAATAGAGAGTTTGTGTGGATTGGGTAGACAAGCCACAAAATTATAGAGATTTGTGTTGAATTTTGCAACATTTGCGAGGCTCCCATTTGAATAATTTTCCGCTGAAAACTCTTAAACTTGGCTGGGTAGCTTTTCATTCAGGAACACTTCAGTTGAATTTCAGTCCTCTCACGTTTCTGCAATTGGCTATGTATGTATGTTTGTATGCCTCCTACACTCCTCCCCCCACCAACTGCCCCTGATCTTCCCGCTTTTCCTCCTACTCTTCTTACCAAAGTTAAGGAAAGGTTTCCCATCTTGCCCTTGTTCCAGCAGCATTTCAAGCTTCTGAGATGACTTCTGAGGCCATTGTCCCGAAGAACTAGCGTACCTATGATCATTAAAATACATGATATAAGTATGTATTAAATTTTTCCTTACTCCTAAGGCCAGATTCACTGCAAGCTATCGCAACCATCCAAGCTTCCAAGGATGGCAATAACTTTTGACAATTCCCCCCCCCCCCCCGATCAATTTGTTACGTTTTCTTGTCCAAGAGACTGCTGAAATAGGGATGACTTTAAAGTTTGTAGTCAGTCAGTCTATCGTCGTATCCGACACAATGCATTTACTGAAGCTGAATCAAATCTGTCTTTACGGATAAAGACAGAAAATAAACTGCTTATACCAGAGTACCTAATGCCCTACACAAACGTGTCATGTAACTGTCCACTGAGTAACAGGTGAATCAAGACACCTTTCCTATTTAGATTTAAAGCTGTAGTCAGATACGTTATAGGCGAATCAATTAAATGTTTTTGTTAAGTCAAGTGACTGTAATAAACTCCGTACCTGGAGACAGATAACAGTGTTGCCAATACCGACACTGTTATACAAACCAGTATGATAATGGCCGTCTTCCAGTGCCTTTTTAAACATCCCTGGAAAATAACATCAAAATGACGTCACCTACTTCCTTCCCTTTTCTGCAAAAAGAGTTCTAACGTAGGCGACTCCAATACAGGCCTTTATCTTCATTTTGTATTTTACCTCTTTTGTGATCAGTATGTCTAGATGCATGTTATTCGAAGGTTTAAAACTGTGGGGCGGATTTAGAGCTGCCTTAAATTGTCGCAAATTTAAAGTGGAATCTTCTGAATCTTTTCCCACGAATTTTATTTAATTTCGAATTAGGAAAAATGTAGGATCTCCACAACTAATCACTCTTCAACAATGCAAATAAGGAGCCACCGAGCTCGATGTTGAATTATTATTACTTAAAGCTAAACTTAGTGTGTTTCTGACAGTTTTTACTGTTGTGCTATCACCTGAGAGAGTAAGGTACTACCCAACCACCAAAGTATATAGATGCTTAAAAAGTACTAGAAATCGGTGTCACCCACCTTAAAATCCCATAGTTCGCCAGCAACTCATGTAAGAACTCCGTCAGCTCGAAGCGGAAGTGTAGGGAAATATTAGGCAGCTTTTGCTTAATTAAAGGTCATATTTGCTACTGAGTTTCAACTCTAACAGCAATTATCTGTTTGATAAGAGGGACTATTATGAGCAAGCTTCTTACGGTCTCTTTCTGCATGATAATCGAGAGTGTACTCATTAACATGTAAAAGCAGCTCAACAACTAGAAAAACAAGAAGGGATCGTCGCTTCAGGTCTCACCACTATTTTAGCTAGTACCCTCAACATCCAGAATAAAACAGCTATAAGCCGGTCTAGATCAACGCTATTCAGTAACTTAAAGTAGTATTAATACTAGCTACCTTGGACTTTGCCGAACGCGAAGAATTAATTACACCGACTTGACTCTCCAGAGCCTCTATTTGCCTTTCCTGTTTCTGTGCAGTTTTTGCAGTTTTATCCACCTCTTGTTGCAACTCGATGTTTTGTAGGTATCTAGCAGCTGGACCCTGCAATGGGAAAGATACGTTTCAGACAACGTTTATGCTTTGTTCTGGCTTTCACTGCATGCCGGTGAAACCGGTTAAAATCGATGATGAAAAACAAAAAAGAGTGAAGCACTTTAAAATAGATATAAGAGATATGAAAATAGCACGACGTTTCGATGACTCCATGCCGCCATTATCAAGTTCGAAGTACATGATAGAATTGATTGTATATATAATAGTAGTAGTGTGAAAATATAATATGTAGGGCATTGAAAAGGGTATTAAAGTATTCAATTGTTATGTAAAAAGTTTGGCGCCAACTGAATCCGATTGAATACTTTAATACCCTTTTCAATTCT
>CM042758.1:18938583-18948583 GCA_022496165.2 Catalaphyllia jardinei | reverse complement strand
TTGTTGGATTTCTTAGCAGTGTTATACAACCTTTGCTTTTTCCTTGACATCCTTCGGTGTGATCTATTAAACCAGGGAAGGTTATATCTGCTTGATGCTGTTTTACTGGGAACATTTGCTTCCATAGTGCTTAATATAGCCTCCTTGATTGCAGACCACTTTTCATTAACTGATGAGTCACTCAGATTAAGAAAATAATGATCCGAAAAATTCAGCATGTCCTCTTCCATCTGCTGGCTATTAGCTTTCTTCCTTAGAAACACCGTGCGCTTTGGAATACGTTTCCTTTGACATTTCAACTTCAAATTAAAGTTTACCATTTCATGATCACTAATGCCAGGTACCACCTTAATACTCTCCACCATTGACTCATTGTTTGTAAAAACAAGGTCCAATATATTCTTTGTATTATGTTGGGATCTGGTAGCCTCGTGTACTAACTGCTTGAAGCCACATTCACCTTGGATATGTAGAAGGGTATTTGCTGGTAATTGAGATGAACAGCCTTCAATCACTGAGTCATTATTCCAATTGATGTTAGGTATATTGAAATCACCAGCCAATAATACGTCATTGCTGTTTAACTTCTCCCCCATTTTCAAGAGAGATGTTTCAAGTTCCCGAAGGCTTGATACATTACCATTTGGATTATAGTAAGTTCCCAGAATTAGTGATCTTCGACCTTTTATTTGGCATTGTGTCCAAATACACTCACAGTTTGAGTCAAACTCCTGCTTGTGAGTAACAAGTAAGTCAGACTTGATAGCTTGAAACACACCTCCTCCTCGTGCACCAGATGATCTATCTTTCCTGAACACAGTAAAGTGTGAAGGGAAGATCTCCCCATTCTTTATATCAGAGGTAAGCCAAGACTCAGTTCCCATAATTACATCTGGGTTATATTGATCTATTGCCTGTTCGAAACTTGCTAGCTTAGACTGGACACTTCGACAATTAAGCAACAGGCATCGTAGCACCGATTTTGGTTTAGCTCTTGGTTTGGCAGGTAGTTTGAAAGTCAACGGTGCCTCATCCTCATTTGAGGGTTGCACTTGTGTAATTGGTGACTCAGAGAGTGGATGGTATGAATTGGACAATTCCAAAGAGGATGAAGAAACATCGGGCAGGCTGCTGGAGTAGTTAGGGACGTCACATTCCGGGCATATCCATGCACAAGATGAGTTAGCAAGAGTTTCATAGCAGGTGGGGCTTAGGTCCAGACACTTTGCATGCTGCCATACATCACACGAGTCACACTGGATCCCACGCTGGTTGGATTTCACTGGCTTTTTGCACACACCGCAGGGATATTTCCATGTAGGGCCTGGGTTTACATTGATATCTCCCGAGAGTAGAAGTAGACTGGATAGAATACTGAATTTGGGATTCGTATCGAAGGTGGTGGCTTGTATTCTTCTACGACTCGAGGATAAGAAGGCTTCTTTTCCAACGTCCAGAACGGTAAATAGTTTAACAGGAACGTTAAAAAACGCTAGCCCAGAGTTATTGTCAGGATAGGCAGACATTAAGGAAAGCTTAGACTGAATAAACAGGGCAAAAACTAAAACAAGTAACGGAGACAAGAATTTTACAGCCGCCATGACCGACGACCGCTGACCCCGTTTCACGACCGCTGACCCCCAACTTTACGGCCGCCATGTTTGTGCCCCTCCGAAGGCACAAACATGGTCTTCCATGATACAAAGCTCTATAAATTTGGGTGACACACTTCTGCAAATAACGCGCGAATGAAAAACAGCCTGATTCTTGGAGGTTGTTTATATATATCAATCATCTATCGTATCCCAGATTCTTGACTTAATTCATTGAATGGTTACGATTTTTGTGTGGCTTACACGAAGTGTAATGCCACATTATGGCGTTATGTGATTTATTTATTTGTTTGTCCACGAGAGTCGAGCGCCTGTCACGTGGTCTAGTGCCGTGGCCATTTGGCTTGTGAGCGTGGCCTCTGGTAGTGTTTTCAGGTGATCGTTGCGCGAGTAAGTTCTCCTCCCAGAAGCCAACACACCCAGACCCGGGTTGTGTTATAAGTGCAGCTCGTGGAAGAGCTTTTACCTTCTCAAAAGACAACATTTAAGTGCTTGAATCTTCGGTACGTGTTGTACAACACTGGAAGGAGTCATTGCGCTCTCGCAAGCTAACAACTGTCGGCCTTGATCTATCGATGCGGCCCGGGTTGCACCACTGAGAGTTTGAAAGTGTTTGAAAGTGCCTAAAACAACCTGAAAGGTGAAGTAGGCTGTTTTGTACTTGCGTCCTCCTTGCACTGTTGAGAACTCACGGAAGCATATTTGAAGGGTTTCTTGCTTGCCCAAGATCAAAACGACAAAAGGAAGTGTCTCTTACCTTACTCATGGTTTGCTTGGCTTAATAAAAGACTACAATTCTTGCTGGTTGTAATGCTGGCTGCTCAAGGAGACTTAAACTTGGGCTTTAACTGAGTAGCGCTACTTGATGCCAGAAAACCAAGAACCTGACTTCAGCACATCAATCTAAATGGCATTAAAAGTAATTTCATTGGTCCGTGAGCCTGGAGTAGCATGACGCATGATTACCTATATTGGATCTCGGGATTATTATATCACATCATGTTGTTGGGTTATTTCCCTATATGTAATTTCCGGTTTTTTCTGGTATTCTTAGCCATAAGCTTTCAAGTTAATGGACTTTTTTCCTGAACGAAAAAAGGTTTTCATCAATTTTTATCTCTTTTCGCCAGAGTTTTCGTTTCTAGATCTATCTTAGACATCTGTAACGGAGACTATAAAAATAAATAAAAATTTATTTCGAACAGAGTTTGCGTCAGTGAGATCCTCACTGCTGGGTCACTGTAGTTTCGAAAAGCTCTGCCGTGACATTTCGTGACGGATTTGCGTGAATTAGTGCTGATGGTAGGTCTAACCATATAATTAAGTAAAGCTCCCTTATTCGTAAGAGTCGTTTGGTGTTCGTTATCCACTGATTTGGATATAAAATTTATAATCACCCGGGTGTCGGTGCTGCTTTGCGGCTGGGCAAATATTCATCATCATTCATTACTACTATTGTTTTGTGCATAAACATCATGTAGAAACATTTCATGAGCTATAACTTGATGTATGTTTCTATTGCGCATAAGTTCTTCTGTGGCTGGAGAGACATTGTCTTACCAGTACGTGATAGGATATTTGAGGAAGGTGAAGAGTAGCTTATTGATAATGCACGGATGTGAAGGTAACCAACAGGTCACGCTCGATAGGTCAATATTCTAACATGGCTCAAAGCTTTCTGGTCAAATTTTAAATTTTTTAAGTTTCTTTTGTCTCTCAATTCCCAAAAGAGACTTGGATACAAAGAAAACACCACCAAATATAGGAGTTTGTCCTGAAAGCCTCGGAACAATGTTCAGTAGAATATTGATATATGAAAAATGACTTATTTACCGGGAGGGGGGGGTACTTAACAAAGTTTAATACGGGGAGGCTCCGCCCCGAGGTCCAAACACTTACCCTTTTATATACCATTTTGGCAGAAAAGGTACCCCTTTTATATACTTTTTATTGAACAAAGGTACCCCTTACACACACGTACTTTAAGAAGTCTTGTTGTAATTTTCATTTAGGGCGTCTATTCGAAATATTAAAATTAAAAGCCCTTTTAAATACCTAAATGACCGATTTCCCTACCCTTTTATATACCTCAATTTGTGAAATCCCTACCCTTTTACATACCCGAAGCCTGAAAAAGGTACCCATTTTGGGCGGAGCCTCCCCGTATAGGCCATTATAGGGAGTACCCCCTGGGCCTATTTATCGACTTTTGCTCAGGCTCACTCTGTAGAAGCTCTATTCCTGTTCAACTTCATTGCTACATTTAGTTCTTCTTACAGAATTTCTCACATTGGAAATAACATTTTGAAAAACTCATGCCTGCAGCTTACATGTATGGTTTCTCATGCCATTGTTGTTGGGGACAATATGCAGAGAATCTTTTTGACGCGTAGTTGTATTAATACAAGTCATCTCATGATTGTGCAAAACCTTTAAATTCAAACATTTCAATCATTTGTGACATTTGTGTTGTCTCGATTTGCAAAAAAACTGAACGAAGGAAAACTAAATTAACAACTCATTGGGCTAACAGGAAATTGTAAATCAGATACATGTGCTTACATATTTCTGTGCGATCAACGGGTAGAGAAAGTAGAGAAACTTCAACAATTAAATGAACATAGCATTCAAAGTCCCTGACACGAAACTACTCTTACACCAAAACCAAGTGCTACTGAGTCACGTGACCTAATCGATATCAGTTCGCTATTCGTTCATTCGGCCGCTAGTGGGCCCAATCAATTGTGTATTTGTTTTAAATTTCAGTGTTAAGAGTGGGGCTTTCTTTTGAAGTAGCTATGTGGTGTTCATCTTGGAACAGGCGATTATGGACCGACCAGGTAATTGACCACAGTGCCATGTTACTGCGCCAGCTTCGTTTCCTTTACAAGTACTCCGGGCAAGGCTTTGAAGCATCGCACAAGCTGCATCGTGGTCTATACTCAAAAGCAAAAACCTATGATGCATCAGCACCAAGGTAGTCATGTAAGTTCAGTGACTGTCTTGAAATTGAGAGTCAATTTCAGTCTTTCATTGTTGTGTGATGTCTGCATTTTCTTCATAGTAAGTGAGCAAGAAATTGCCTATGCTTACTGCAACACTCAACTTTCATGAAATCATTTAGACTATCTTACTTAGCCAGAAACTAAAAACCGGGTGTTTTCAAGAAACAATTGCCAATCCTAACATAAAATAAAATATATGATTTTGTTTCTAATTGAATTACCACAAAAATTGGACTAGTGTTTAATTATCCAAAACATTTATTGGTGAGTAATAATTCATGTACTGGTAATCAAACTTGTAGGGGTCTCCTTCACAGCATGCTTCCCTGGAACTGCTCTCTAACAGGGCAAAATAGGCGAATGCGTGAACATCTTCCACTTGCTCTATTACCACCAAAACCAAACATGTTACGCAGTATGTGCTCTGACTGGCTACTCAAACTCGGGAAACATCTACTTATGACCTCCCAACATTTTTCATTTCTAAGGCAAAAGGAAGTATTTGGTGATGGTTATCTACTGGTAATGGAGTAGCAAGTTATGTGCATAATGTGTGTACTAAAACTATTACCTCAGTGTCAGAGACGAGTGGTAGAAATTCGCTTCGCTGCTCTTTAGCTCGGAGGATACCCGCCTCTGTTTTCCTTCCCTTTGGTTAGTAATATGATAGTTGCTGTGAACAATCTATATAATATATAGGTACAGGGGTACAGGCCAGATGGAGATGTCGTCTTCCTTGTTACTGATCCCAAGATGACCCTTTACTAAACAATACAATGCACTGGTGGGCTACATGCACTAAATACTGTATACTTTTCTTTGCAGTGGGTCAAATTCTAACCCACTGCTTTTCAACAATGCTGTTTACATTGAGGTGTTCTTTTCGTGAAGCCAAGAACTCCATTGTGTTTGGCGAGTAAAATACTGGAGATCTTGGTAATGGCAAACTTATCCCTGTAATTCCTTAACACGTTAAAACATGTCGCTTTAGTATTTTAATCTTGCTCGCAGCCATTCGGGGGCGCTGGATGGGATGACAATTAGTAATCGATTTTTTAAAGTTTCAAAAGGTATTATTAGAATATGATGTGTACCAGTTAATAAGTGTAAATATTAGACAGAAATATTTATTGTTATTGGCTGGATCTTTGCCTTTGACTTTTTGATATATGTGTATAATAAAAACAAGGTTACAAGCGTTGACGAAAATATCGTGTCCGGCCTTTTGGAGTATACCCATGATTGCGGGGGAGAGTGAATACTTGAAGCAACTAATAGACTTTTCTGATAAAGTAACAGAATCAAATGCTCCTGTGCAGAATTGTGGTCCGAAACAACTGGACTTTATTGATGCACAAACTGCCCCTACACCAGTCATGCCAAATCAAATTCTTCTGAAGAGAAATATGCGCCGATTGGAGGAGAACGCGTCACGTGTCCTGGGTCAAAACTCATTAACTTCCTAGGGCGAACAAAACTCACTAACTCATTTGGGAAACAACAACGTGAACTTTCGACTCTCACGTGATCAGGTCGTGCTCATTGAAACCGCGGCAATTTTGTGAGCCAGCCAGCGTAAAAGCAAACGATTTCTTCGCAGTTTTTTTCTATTTTTGAGTTGGGAGGTATAACAAAACAATTAACGACTGGCCCCACGGGAAACAGTGAGTTTTGTTTCCCCTCGACCTCAATGTTTCCCGAGGCTTCGTCTCGGGAAACATTGGGGGTCTTAGGGAAACAAAACTCACTGTTTCCCTTAGGGCCAGTCATTGCCAACGAGCCCAGCCGAGCGAAGACGCGAGGCTGGCGAGGCGGCAGCATTATAAAGCCGTGCGTATTACGGAAAAGATCTCGAGTGTTTGTAAGGTAACATTCCTGTTGTAAGGTAAGATTCTTGAGATTCCAATGACGTAGGGAATAAGAGGTCGATCTTTTTGCCGACGGACCAATCGTAGCGCGCAGAGATGGTGATGTCAAGGCCGTAGGGAATAAGAGGTCGATTGTTTGAGGAATAAGAGATCGATTGTTTTGCCGAGGGACCAGTTGTGGCGCGCAGAGATGGTGATGTCAAGGCCGTGGGGAATAAGAGGTCGATTGTTTGAGATTGCAATGACGTAGGGAATAAGAGGTCGATTGTTTTGCCGACGGACCAATTGTAGCGCGCAGAGATAGTGGTGTCAAGGCTGCATTGTTGGTGATCGTCGATGCTTACCAGCTTTGGCATTCGTCGAGCGGAGTAGAGACCAACTTTGAGGTAAGAAAAACGCTATTTTCACCCGTTGTTGTTGCCAACGAGTCACCCTCGCGAGGACGCGAGGGTGACGAGGCAGCAGCATTATAGAGCCGTGTATGAGAATCTCGAATGCAAATGTGAGGTAATGTAAGAGTGACATCATCGGTAATTGTTTTCAAGTTAGCCAATGGCATCGCAGTATTTTTATCTGAACCAATCACATCAGCAGGATCATGATCGGTACACGTAAAGGTGTTGACAAACCTACCAGACTTTTACCTTTCTCTGTTCGGTTTTTCAACCGATTTAGTCGCTTCACTCGTGTTTACGAAGGACTCTTCATGTCGTGTTATTAGGAGGAATTTTAAGTAGAGTTAAGGCTAAGTTCTAAGGCTAAAGTTATCCACAAGTAAGCCTTGTTAACAGGTACGTGACGATGGCCGCGGGAAAAAATTGAAAACATTATCGGCTCTTCGCTGTCCCGCGTTGTTCTTTGTTTGGTTCTCTTTTGTAGCCCACTGAGGTCAAATTTTCCGCGTCTAAATCACCCAGGAAAAGTTCGAAAAAGCTGTTCCCATTCAATTTTCAGCTCTCAGACAATAATTCTGGATTTTTAGGACCAAAGCGTTGCTTCATGTTATGATATGTTCATGATTTTCGGTGCTATGGGCGACTGTCGCTTCCTGTGTTTGACAAAAGGAACTGACAGGTTTAACACCCGGGGTTTAACATGATGAAGCTAGATTGCTAAGGAATATATTTTTCTTAACCGATGTGAGGCAGCTATTAATGCTTTGAAGTCAGGGTTTTCGGAGACTTTTTTTTTTTCGCAATATGCCGGTTCAGCGTATTTTTTTAATGCTAGATTTTTGTTCACCCAGAAGGAAAAAAACCCGGAAAAGGTCATTTCATTGACCTTTTAAAGAAACTTAAATTTCTATATGTTCAGAGATGAATTTCTAGCGAAATAAAAGGATTTTTGACGAGCACTGGGGTTTAATTTTTTCCACCCACGAAACACTGGTTGAAAATAGATTTTAAAAACTGTGCTGTTTCAAATTTTTAGATTTTATGTCGCTTTCGCCGAGTTTGACACCTCAGTATTTTGCCACGTGTTTATGCGTTGTTTAGGCTTATATCTATTGCAAGATGTGTTTTTACTCTCCAAGCATTTGCTTTCGAGGGATGTTCAAGGGGGAAAATATGACAATTACCGCGAACGTGTTGCTTAACTTGCATTGGTCAGCTTAGTTCTTACACAAGACCATGGCTTCGATCCTCCATGTGGATTCCATCAGTTGTCGGTATTTCTAAATTGATTTTCATTCGGCAAGCAACTGTCACAGTTTTTACTCGTTGGCACTCTACCGGCAGGTATTACTAGTTAAGTGCTTATTAACAAAGGCAGGGCAACAATATTCGATTTGGCCTAATCAGTATGGGATCTGACAAATCACTATAATCAAACGGTAATCGGTGGCCCGGTTTTTTTTTTCGAAACAACGCTTTCAGTTTCTTTGTCTCCTTTATTTGCACTCAGCGGGGAAATGGGATGTTTTCTTTTTGGCAGCTGCTAGCTACTGGATCCGCCTTCCCACTCTTCCAAGATTTCGCCACTCTGTACCAACACGTGTCACACACTGCGCTTTTATCGCCCTCCAAAAGTTCCACACCGACCACTCTCTCAAACCTTTTTTGCGAATCCCCCAAAAATATTTCGTTTCTTTTTCTTCGCCAAAAAACAAACCCACACAATCTGCAACAATAATCGTCACATTGTGGATCCATCGTACAGAGGACGAACAAAAGTTGCATGTTTGGTTAGATAGCAAGAAATTAACTGAAGACGCGTGCACTGTAATTGGCCGATCGTTCCCACGTTCGGTCGACATAGTTGCGTGGTCCGTGCAACGGCGATTTGCTCATTGTGGAAAGTTTCAGAAGTCATTCTCCCCAATCAACGATCTAGGAGAAACAATAAGGAACACTGGGTACTCGACTAGCTTTCCCCACAACCAAAAACAACAGTGTAGAAATCACGTACATTACCTGTAAAAATTTACGATATACCTTCGATAAATCCCCCGAGAAAATTGATGGAAGAGTATTGGTTCCTAGCCCCCGGGTTGACGCTTGCGATTTCCTCGGTTTCGTTAAATATTTTTTATTTCTGAAACTGCCCAAGACAATTCTCTCGTTGTAGGGGCCAATTGCAAGCAACTAGGTCCATACTTCTTGTAAGAAGGCGACAGAGTTACCCGGCTAGACCTCCTCGCCGATTGGGCAGAAAAATGTTTTCCTGGCCAATCAGCGGAACGGAATTCGATTACTTCTGGAACTGGTTCGGTAAGAAGAAGATTCTCTTCAGCTCTTGAAGCAAACTTTCGCCCCAAGATATCGTTTGCCCGAAAATATTGTATCTTCCCGGTTAGTAGACCCTGCCGGGGTATCCGAGGATGGCCAAGGGACAGTTTTGAAAAATCATCCTGCGATTTAATCATCATGCAAACGACCACCTTGCATACGGCTGACCCGCCTAAAATTTGAATTGACCAATCGGGATTCAGCAGGCGGGAAAAACTTAACTGTCCTGACGTTATTGTAAGTTTTCAGGGAAGGCGTTGAAATTAGGCAACTTTTCTCACTTGTGAGTGCATTGAATATTTACGAAAAGGGATTTACAGTTCCCAAAACCGCATCAGGTCGTAAAAAGTGAAAAATAGGAAACATTTTGTGCCTTCAAGCTTCTAGTTTGTCGCCAAAAGTGAGTCGCCTTTCGCAACTCGCCAAAGCTCGTCGAGTGTCGCCAGGTAGGATAATAGCTGTCTTATTTTGAACGAAACATGTTGTTCCTCGTCAAATTAAGCCCGGAATTCTCAAGTTAACTATTAGAAGAGGCCAAAATAAGTTTAGCGTTGTATTTATTTTTATTAGCGGCAACGAATAATGTTCCCTGCTAGGAGAGGCTCTTTTCCTGGTGTTCGCTGACGAGAGAAAAGAGACCTCTGCCATGAATCGAAAGTGGCTTCGATATAACCGCCGTCCACGATCTTGGACGGCTGTATTACAACGCATGCTCCTGGCGGTGTTTGCTGACCGTAACTTGAGCCTGTTGCGACTCGCGCATTTCTTTACATTAATTCTGCTGT
>CM042758.1:18899540-18923591 GCA_022496165.2 Catalaphyllia jardinei | reverse complement strand
ATGATAATAATAATAATAATAATAAAAGAGGGACTTCCCCCGCATAGGTCAACTGAAATAACTCAACAATAGCTGCTTTGTCTCACGCGTTTAAAGGGATCCGAGAAGGTGTAGGAAATTTAACACTCGATTAAACGCCACTTTAAAAAAAACACCACATTTGAGAGGAGAAATATTGATAAGAGCCCCCCTTGAATAAACGTTTATTCGAATAAAGATGCAAGCAATAATCAAGTTTTTGCAAGCCTAAAAAGTATTTTCCTTGATTGTAACAGTGTTTTAATATCAGTACATTCGAAGCTCAAAGGAATATAATCAAAACATGAGAACGTTAACAGTGGGCAGAACAATATACACTCAAATAATAAAAAAAACGCCGCGGTGTTAACGTTTAATCGAGCAAATGCGGTAATGAGTATTCAATTCCTCAACTCCGAGCCCCCCGGTGCGCCGGCTTTTCAGCTGGCTTTTTGTCTGTTGATGATAACTTAAAATATACACATGCAGGCCGTATCAACCTCAAGAGCACAATATGCCACTTGACTGGAATTCTTGGAAAAACCGGATGTCTTTCGGGGGACATGATTCCAAATGAGCGACATGGGCCAAAAGCAAGCTACAGCATATCAATTGAAAGCGCATCAAACGGCAATATTCGCTTTAAAATTGGGTAGCTGGGGCGGGTCAAATGAGATGGAACTTTCCCGGGTGGGTTGCGAAAGTGAAAATGACGGAGAGATCTGGACCGTCATCACACAGACTTAGCAGCGGAAGTGATGCAAGGACGACTAAACAAGGGATCTATAGACGTTAGCGTTGCTGCTTTTACTCAGTTTCATGGGAGCCAACAGCAGGTAAGACTTATGATTTTACTGGTTTGTCTTTGCTTGATCTACGAAACTGTGTCAGTTATCGGTGATTTCGTTTAACTGGCAAACGGCAAATTCTAAATCGTTTATTGTATATGCTCAAGTAACGAAGTTTTCCATCACGCATGAGATGGAAGTGTATATGTATGCAGGATATCGAATAAAACGCCAGCAATCGTTTGTAATTATAATTAACATACAGTCGTCAAGTTCGTTAGCCGGATTCAGAGCTCACTGGTGCAATTATACAGAGGGCTATGACGACGTCTATTTACAATGACATTTCAGTCGATTATGTGGCCGGTAAAATTCCAGCACTCAATTGCAATTGACCATTCATAGACCTCGTCACCAGGGCTGAAAAGGCTTCTCCTATGTTTACTAAAATTTTTGACTTTAATGTTTTAGCCTCGGAACATCGCGCCGCACCTAACACTGGCTGATTTTGCCGTTTCGTTCAATGCCGCGGAATTTTCGGGGTCTGATGAGTTTGCAAAATTCAGTATTAATACAAACAATTTAAATATGCAAGCTTACAACCGTGAAGCTGTAGATCCAGAGAGCAACCCTTCACTCAAACGAGCCAAACAATGGAATCAGTAATATGATAATACATAGCTGCAGGGTTCTTCGCGAGTCATAAAAGCCAGAAATGGATTATGACCTGATACGAATAACCAGACTCATTGCCATTGGTGTTTTTTTGTTTAGTGAGTAGTACTGTGATGCTGGCCTCAAGTTTCTAAATAAAATCATGTAACTGTGGTAACCCAGTCTCCCTTGAAGTGCCCTTAACTTGGACGAAATCGAAAACGAATTCATGATCAGAGAGTTTGTACTCTAGGTTCGATGACATACTTCGATAACTTGGATAATCGAATGAATAAATATTAACACTTCCCACTTTCAGAAACGTTCTATCGAATCATTCGATTGGTTTTGTATAAAACGCCAGAACTGTCTTACGATACTTTTTTTATTATATTGGGTGGTTATGTCCTATTTAATACTAATATGTTATTATATTCTGTGATTAATTAACTCATTATACTCGTTGCTTATGTCTTGATATGCGAGTTCTGTCTTCATTATATTCGATGCTTATTCCATTATATTTGGTGCTTATTCCATTATATTTGGTGCTTATTCCATTATATTTGGTGCTTATTCCATTATATTTGATGCTTCCTTCGTTATATTAGGTACCTTTTTCATTATATTCGGTGCTGGTTTTATTATATTCGGTGCATTCTTCATTATATTCGGTTCAAACTTTGTTTCGTGTTTTCTTCATTATTACGAGTGCTAACGCCATTATATTCGGTGCTCCGCTTTTCCTTATACTCGGTGCAAAGGCCATTACTTTTGATACTTCCTTGTTCGGTGATTACTTCCTTATATCCGGTGCTTACTTCACTGTATTCGGTGCTTTCTTCGATATCAAATCAAATCAAATCAAATCAAATCAAAAACTTTATTTACCCACGGGATCATTTCACTAAAAAGTGGTCTTCTAAAGAGCCGTGCACATTAACCTTAAATATATAACCTATGTTAAAGGGCGCTGTATAAGTTAACAAATTATTAATTAAAAACTAAGACTAAAAATTTCCGAACTATTTTAACTATTTTAACTTAACTTATTATAACCTTATTTTAATTATTTTAACTTAAGATTTTTTCTTTTAGAAAAAGAAAAAAGTCTTAAGTTAAGTTATAACTAACATACAATAGCGGAATAAAATCTATTCAAAGTAGTGGCCTGCTTAGCCTCCACCGACACGCTGTTCCATGTTACTGCGCCCCTACAACGAAAACTCTTCTTGAGGGCCTCAGTGTTCAGCCGCGGAATGAACAGGTTATGTTGGGCGCCCCGAAGATTATGTCTGGGGATGGTATTTACACTGGTGAATTTATCAGACAGGTATTCGGGTACAAGGTTATTAGCGATTTTAAATATATCATTAAAGATTTCAATTGTTTAGCACGTCTGTCAGCGAAGCTTTCCCATTTGTGGGCAGGAAGAATCTGGGCAGATCTGACCTCCCAGCCATCCCTGACATCCCTGTTATTATGAGTGCTGCCCTATTTTGTAGTTTCTCTAGTTTTTGGGTGAGGCCATTGCTGCGGATACATCCCCACACGGAACTGCAATAATCGAGATGTGGAAGAATCAGTGACTTATAAATTGGGGTACTTTGGGGACATATCGGTCTTAGCCTCCTAAGGGCAGCAAGTACTTAAGCAACTTTACTAACGACCTCGGAGATATGAGCTTCCCACGAGAGTGTTTCATCCACCCAGTGGACACCTAGGCATTTGCAACTATTGGCTCGTTCAATTAAGTGTACATCAAGGCAATGTGAGGTTCACTAGGGAGCAAAGAGATTTTGTACCTTGTGCCTGTAAATAATAAAATAAATAAATAAAATAGCTAAATTAAATATATGAGTCAAGGAGAATGTTGGAATACCATCGAGGCTATCAGCCTTGCCCCCAAGGATATCGTTCACAACTTTACGCAGTTTGTCAGTGGTAAGTAGTTCTAGCTCGAAGGTGCTGTCACAAGATTCAAAGCCGGCTCGAGGAAATTTATTTGAGACGCTAAAATGCCTTTTAAATGCGTTGCTGAGCTCATGAGGGTCAGTTATCACCGCTTCACCAATAATAAACAATTATTGGATGAGGTTTTGTGAATAATCAAGGCTTCGGCTGATAACCCTTACCTCGACCTTGATTATTCTGGATATCACAAAAACCGAATCTAATAATTGTTTTATTATACATTGAACAAAAAAAAAATGGAGGTCATGTTTTTGCTTCTTCACTGACGGGAAGCAACACAAAGCGCGCGAACTTGACATGATTACCCTTAGAAATCATGCACTGCGGTAATATATGACACGATAACCCGTGACCTTGAGTGTCCTTGACATGATAATTGTATAATCTCTAGTTATGACGTCACGGGCGCTGATTTCGAAAATTCACGCGTTCGGCCAATCAGAAACGAGTTAGAGAATTGAATGTATAATAATCAATTTTGTCGCCTTAGCTAAGTTTTTCTTTCGCGATAATAGTGTATTTATTCTATTCCAAGTTGCTTTTGCTTTTTCAACGTTATCCACAAAGTAAGGATGATAGTAATCCTTTTTGGAAGCCTTAATAGAATGGTTAACTCGATTCTTACCCCGTCTGAACTCTTCCCATTTCAACTGTTCATTGGTGACGGTGGCGTTTCGGTTTGTTATATCTCTTTCCCACATCAATCGTTTGATTTCAGGAGTGAGTCAGGGAGCCTTAGAGTTTCTAACTCTCTTTCTTAACTGGTGCATGAAGGTTGGCTACTGCTAAAAACGGGTGTCTCCACACCTCCCATTCTCTTGTTGGATTGTCTATTAGCTCAATCATGTCCCAAGGAACCAGGGCCATAAAGTAATCGGGCGTAAATTTTTTGTATTGTCTCGATTCAATGATTCGCGGGAACGACCTAGGGCATGTTAGTATTCTTGAGACATAAATTAGACTGTGATTGCTACAACCAATATGGGACACGCCTGATGTTCAATTAGACCTAAGAAAATCAGCATAACAATCCGTAAGAAGTGCGGACCCTTTACGATTAAGGTGGAGACCCCTACGATTTAAACAAGTTAAGTCAATGTTAGTGATATGGAGCAATGTGAGCCGACGAGAGCTGCAAAACGAGTTTAAGATCTTATTGCCCTCCTTTTTTTTGTCGTTTAATTCTAAGTTATCTGACCTGGGTAGCAGTGGTGAAATTGCAAGCTGTGTAGTCGGGAAATCCTTATTATTATTATTATTATTATTATTATTATTATTATTATTATTATTAACCTGAGTTACCAAGTTGATAATGCACTCAGCCACGCTGCGTGAACTTTCTTCGCGTATGTTATTAGTTCCAACATGGAGAATGACTTCATCTGGTTTCTTTCTAAGCAAGGGCTTTAAATAATCGTCCATTTCTGCAATTCGAACACCCGAGAAGGACTTGACTGCCACATGCTTATCACTCGTTAATAGTTTCCAACCCTGGACGTGTTGAATAATGGAGTCCCCGCTATAAAGATAAGCTTCTTTTTTTCCGTATGATTTGTTGTTGGATTTCCACCGGCGTCCGAAGTGAAAAGATTCTGAGTTTGTTGTGCAGCAATCAAAGTCCCCTGCTTTTGGTGGCTTGTTTGGTTTCGCTCGACAGTTGGCCGTGATGGTTCGGTTGGATTTGTACTCGGCGACAATCTTGAATTGTTACTGCATTTTCGTTTACACCTCTATTTAGAGTTCGTATTGTTAACAGTTACCCAGGAGGATTCCTTGTTATGTCCCGGTGACACATCATTCACACTATCAGATATCTGGTCATGCAAATTTTGAGAAAAAGTAGAAGAACACTTTTCTTCATTAGGGTTTTGAAATTCGTTATTTATAAGTTGGAATGCTGTTAGAGAAGACCCTTGTTCTCTTCGCGCAGCGAATTATCTTCCCTTCCTGTTTCAAAATGGAGTGGCAGAACTCCAGCTTCTGCAGTTTCCCTTGAAGGTCTTTATTGTCAGCATCTCTTGCGGAATTTATCCTTTCTTTTTTTTGTTGCAGCATGACTTTCCTTGCCTAGAAGTCTAATCACTGTTATTAAACTTTTATTTTCGTGACTGAGAGTTCAGTCTTGCTTCTTCCCTTACACTTTCGTAGCGAGACTCAAGCTCCTGAATTCTTTCGTTGAGTAGGTCGTTTTCCTCTCGAAGAGATGCTATAGTTTCGTTAGAATATGAAGAACTTGCCTCTGGTTTAAGCTTTTCGGTTTCAAGGCGACAAAAATCTTTTACTTTGATTTCAATAAGGGAATAGATATCTTCCACGTTCGGGGTACCTTGGTTTCAACTGCTTGCGAGCTTTGCTTTTCCGATACAATGGCGTCTTCGAAAGGGGCCGTAAAATTTGGAGGTAGTCTGGGGAAAGCTGGATGGCAGCTATTCTCAAACAACATAACTTGGGCAATCTGGTTTAAGTATTCCAAAAGGAGAAGATTACCCCTGATATAGTTTCACCACATAGGTAACCCAGGCTCACTGTGTGTCACGGGACACAACATGGGTAAATATAGAGAACATATGAGGCAAATTGTTCTAGAAAATGTAAATAAAAATCGATGAAACTTACCATGTGGCGAGTTGCTGTTGTCATTAATACGTACACGTAGCTTTGGGGAAAAATAGTCTTCTTCACCTTTCCTGTTTCTCGCGAAAATCGAATCCAGTCGCTAAATAAACACGCCAGGCTCGTGGAACATGAATTTCTCAAAACCATTAATCCACTGAAGCATCTCCAGCTAGCAACGCGAAGCCACCAGGCTCCGCAGACCTAATGTTCTCTATATTTACCCATGTTACGTCACGTGACACAGACGGTGAGCCTGGGTTACCTATGTAACCAACGTCTGCATCGAAACAAAATCTTCCAGATACGAGGAAGTAGAGCAAACTTCTGGCCAATGCCATACTCAGTTTCGGAGCTTTACTAGACTTTTCGTTGTGTCGGAATCTACTTGGCAGAGAAATTTATTCTTTTGTATAAAGTCGTCACCTTTGGCTCCATCGTGTAAAAAGAATGCAACGCATTCTATCGTTTTCAAATCCATGACACTAACTATTACTTATATTTACACTGCAACACAAAGTAGACAATCGACAACTGGCCACAACTGAATGAAACTGGTCTCGGGTCTCGGTAGCGGCGTGTGCCCACGCGTTCATCTTGATTTGACCTTTGACCGAAGATCTGAAAGATGAGAGGGTCCACGCGGGTAGGAGGCTACATTCATCACGGCGATCACTATTTCTAGTCATTTTCTCCACTGCGTGACATCCGGCAAATAAAAGAGAGAAAGTGAGATTTCCGGCGGAACGTTGAGATCCACAATCCCAACTTCCTAACAACCAAAATCCAAAATCCATCCACGATCCGAACTTACTAAGAACCAAAATCCAAAATCCGGGCCCAAACACTGGATAAAACCGCGATCCGCTGTGATCATAGGCTCCGAGGATCCGTTAAAAGTTCGCTCTGAATCCAGAATCCGGGCTAAAATATTTACCAAATCCGCCGATCCGTAGTCCTATTCACCCCCTCTTTCACTATGGTCTATAGGTGAACTGAATCAGTTGAGTATAAATAACCGAGGTGATATGATTAAACATGCGCCATCCACGGCAAACGATAACCTCCAAAGGAACGACTCGATCTGGAACTCCAGCTTTCGATATCCCCAAGTCAGTACTCGAGAATCACATAGAAGGGGGTGTCATGATCAAAGAAATTCAGTGCCTCTATGTTGTCCGTCTCGGAAAGTACAATTTATCGTACAATGCAAACCTACGGACTAAGCTCTAGATTTCAGTGACTTTTCTGATGAAGACCTTGATTATCGCATGTCAGAATTATCGATGACTTCCCCTTTTGTGGAGAGGGAATGATGAAGTATCGTCTTCCAGAAAGAGGCATTAAGGTACAAAGAATGCGACTTCGGGACAGCATCCACTGCGTGGATCAGGAGAGAGTACTCGAAAGAAAGAAAGGCCGCTTGCAACGAAGAGTGTATAGTGTCCAAGGTCCCAACCACTTGTGGTATATTGACACTAACCATAAACTTGTGAGGTGAAACTTTATCGTGGTTGGAGGAATCGATGTTTATAGCCGAATTCCTGTAAAAGCTTGACATTTGGAACAGAGCTTTGTGCCAGCACAGAATGAACACTGTCATCCCCTATTAGACTGTCATCACCTATTAGCTAGACTGTGCGGGTTGCACGTCAACTTCAAAACCCAGTAGGAATAATACAATTGAGAAGCGAGGATATACCCTATGAGATGGTATGTCGCTACAAAAGGCATAGTTTTGCCTTTAGTCTGTTTGGTTTATCATTTAAGTGCTGACCATCGTTGGGCAAAGGAGACATCTGATATCGTTCTTTCTATCAGTCTTTTTGGGTAGCCACGTGCTTCAAGTTGTGTTTTGAAGTTGCCCATGGCCTCCTGGAAATTTTTTCCCGAGGAGTTTGTTCTAAGAAATCTGCTTGCTTCTCCTGTAATAAAGCCTCTCAACACCCAGTGGGTGGTAAGAGGAATAGTGTGTATATTAAAAGGTCTCGGCCGGCTTGTAGTGAGTTTTAAAATCGAGGATAGCTTCGTTTTGGAATCTTCACCTTTGCACACTACCATGTCTAAGAATGGTCTGAGGTAGATCTTTGACTGGCCGCCTAGGTTGCAGCTCTGACCGCCCAGGAACACTTGGGGGGTGTTAAGTCTCGACAATGAAGCATTTCAAATCCACCCGCTTCTCGTAACTGGGAAGACCCCTTCATGTCAACCGCATCATCTCTCCCCCAGAAATAAGCTTTCCATGTACAGAGGTTTCATCGTCATCTAACTGAAGTTCGATCTTCTTTACTTCCACGCCTGTCTTGTGCAATGTTTGCTTCTCGGTGGCTGAAGGGAGTTTGCACTGATACCTGTCAGCTAAACAAACAAAGTGAACCCCAGTCGAACTACCCGCGGATTGTTTGTATTTGTTTTTGGATTGCGTTCTGGAGCTACTAGTATTAAGAAACCTCTCTCGCTCCTTACGAATTGCATCAGCTGAAGGTCTTCCGCCAGCAACACTCTCACCGCCAGCGCAGGTCCCAGCGCTGTCTCCTTCAAAGTCTCTGCAAGCAGTCCCAATCGAACACGATCTTCAATCGCTGAAACACCCAATCGTTCAATTTGCTCGTCGGTCATCGCCGAAATTGTCGAAGGAACTTTTCTTTCTCTTTTCAACTGAGCTCCTAACCCCTCAAGATGGAGTTCTTTCATAATGTCCTCCAATCTGCGATGAAAAGGCGGGAAAAGTAGAACTGCATTCTGGGTTTTTCCCGGCTTTCACCAGACTACCTCCAAATTGTACGGCATCTTGCAAAGACTGGTGATGATCATATCGAAGTAAACTATAACACCGAATATAATGAAGTAAGCACCGAATAGAACGAAGTAATCATCGAACAAGGAAGTACCCAATATAATGGCCTTTGCACCGAATATAAGGAACTGAGCACCGAATATACCGGTGGTAGCACCCGTAATAATAAAGAAAACACCTAACAAAGTTTGAACCGAATATAACATGTATAATAAAACTAGCACCGAATATAACGAAGAAAGCACCAAATATTATGGTATAAGCACCGAGTATAATGAAGACAGCACCGCATGTAAATAATATTAAATATAATAATAATGTAATAACATAAGTACTAAATATAATGACACAACCACCCAATATAATAAAAAATTATCAAAAGACAGTTCTGGCGTTCCATAATCCACCGTAAGGAAAAAGATGGCGACTGGTACGTTTACCTAAATTGCTTTGCGCGCGAAAACTCTAAAAACGCACAGAAAAATTGTAAGTCATTCACACTCGACAAGGCCAATGCTGTTAGTATAGGAACGACTGTCGTTAAGCCATATCGTTCTATATGCCCAGTGGACTTAGTTTGGTTCGCAAGTTATTGTGGTAAAATGTACAGCCGCCATCTTTTTTCTTACGGTGGATTTTGATTGGATTGATTAATGATCCATTTGTATTGCCGGCTATTGTACGTTTATATGCTAATGTTTTGTTTTTCTCCGTTTTCATGCAGTAGAAGAAAAGGTTACCACTCATTACTTCACAAGGAAGGTAAGCCCATTTAAGGGATAAACGGCAAGGATGCGCTTGCCAGGGAAAGGTTGTCTCTATTTATGAAGTGTCCCGTAGTAACGAGGCAGGAGCTTATCCTGATTTCTATCGGCATGAGGCGGCTTGGAGTATTGCTATACTGGCCCTGGACGGGATGCTAGTCCATCGCAGGTCACTTCACAAAAATTTGAAATTTTAGGTTTCCATTTATACTCATGGGTGAAAAGAAGCAGTCTGAGAGTTGTCTTGCCCAAGAACACAACGTAATGTCCCTGGTCAGGGCTCGAACCCGGACTGCTCGCAGCGGAGTCGAGCGCACTAACCATGAGGCCACCGCGCCTCCCAAGTTAAAGTGTATATAACCAAAAATAATATGAATCCAAGAACGGAGAAACTATCAATTAAAGGAAGGACAGCAAAAGTGATTTACTCGTTCTACCAATTTTTGCAGGTAAAGCCATCCAGAGGCAAAATAGGAACATACCTTTGGATCAAAAAGAGATCACCTCTGGATCAAGTAAGAATCAAGATGACGTGGAAGTAGATACTGACAGGAAATTGGAAAAGAACGTGTTGCAGGATGGTGTTCAAGTTCATAGAGCCAAAAATAGTCCCAGTTGTTCTGTGACTAAAAGAATGGAAGTGGACAATGTAAGTTCCTCCAATGCAAGAACTGGAATTGCAATGGATGGTGAAAAAGGAGATATCATTACAGGAGGCGACTGTGGTAGCAATGTCAGTAGTAGCCTCAGACCTGCTGATGGTAAAAACGCTCTTGACCGAGGCAGCCGTGGCAAAAGTGGAATTGGATCTTCTGATTCTCGAAATCCTTTTAACTGTTTTGGCAGTGACAAAAAAGGAACTGGACCTACTGATGGTAGAATGGCGTCTAACCGAGCTGACCATTACAAAATTGGCTTTAGACCTACTGA
The DNA here is from genome assembly GCA_022496165.2 of Catalaphyllia jardinei. Classification (NCBI taxonomy): domain Eukaryota; kingdom Metazoa; phylum Cnidaria; class Anthozoa; order Scleractinia; family Caryophylliidae; genus Catalaphyllia; species Catalaphyllia jardinei. The sequence goes on along the minus strand of CM042758.1, from coordinate 18,913,053 downwards.
TGGTAAAAAGGCTTGTGACCTAGTTGGCCATGGCAAAATTGGCTTTGGACCTGCTAATGGTAAAAAGGCTTGTTATCGAGATGACCACGATAAAGGTAGCACTGGATCAGCTCCTTTTGACTGTGTTTTCCATGCCACTGGAAGCATTGGACTTGCTGATAGTAAGGTTGTTCCCATCCATTTTGGTCAAGCCAATAATACCATTGGTTATGCTGACATTAACGATTTTTATGACCTTGTTGGCCATGCCAGTAGAAGAGATGGATCTACTGACGATAGTAATAGTAAAACCAGTGAAGCTGGGGATGATAATAATGATGATTGTGGCAATAACAGTAGTGGGAATTGGCTTACTGATAGTCAAGATGCTTTTGACGGAATTAATAACGGAAGTGGACTTGTAGATAGTACACATCCTAGTAGACACGTTTTGGCTGCCTACCCTGCTGATGAAGAAGAAGAAGAAAAAGAAGAGGAAGAAGAAGAAGAAGAAGAGGAAGAAGAAGAAGAAGAAGAAGAAGAAGCAGAAACAGAAAAAAGAGAATATGATGATGATAACGATGATCATGATGATGATGACGATGATGATGATGATTATAAAGAAGAGGATGACGATGAGGAAGAAGAGACACAGTCTTGCGCAAAGGCTACGTTGGATGAACATGTTCTCATGGTCAGTGGACTAAGTGAGACAACTACAAAAGACGCCTTGCTCAACTTTATTGAGGTCTTAAGTGGTGGGGAGGTCAAAGACATCACCATGGTAAAGCAAAGGAACGCCTTAGTTACCATATTAACACAAGTGCAAGGTTGGTGAATACAGTCTTGTTGTTATTGATATTATTTTATTGGGTTGAAATATCTAAGAACCCCCTAAAAGGCCTCTCTGTAGACCTTGTAGAGCCTTCTCTATTACTTCCCTTCCCTATTTACAAAATGGTAGGCGAATATAATGCAAGACGGACCCAACTAATTTGCGGTAACTGTATGGTATTAGCGTTATCCGTGTACAGTGTTGTGCAGTTAAAATTAAACTTGCAGTAATCAAAGATTACAGCAGTGCGTTCACTCGTGTATTCTCAAATGGAAAAAGTGAAGTTATTTTTAAAGAGAAGTCACAGCCTTTTGGCACGCTACACGACAAAGAAAGTTTGTTTTCTGACAAATCATGGTTACTTGCCGAGCTAGTGCGAGCTACAACTCGGAAACTTTTATTTCCTTACCACATATCCTGGCCAAACTACAAACCGGAAAAATTAGTTTTTCCGACTTCAATTCATGGACATTTGCCGTCACCGAACTACAAAGTATTAACTATTAAGAGACGAGGTGCTTCAATTTGTTACTATGTGCGCCCAATCGGCGAGCAAATCCGTCTCAAAAAATCTAGATACAAACTGGATTAAGATGCGTTACACTTCGTGAACCCAGTAATCATCAAACAGCGTCATAACTTATTTTAAATTACTATCCGTTGAATATTTTCATGACATAGTAAATACGCCCCCGACATCGCATTTCAATCCTTTAACCACCCGTTCCCAGGTATAACATTAAGTTATAATATTCTGCTTGTCGTACAGGTATTGCAAAGATGCAAGAGAAGTGCAAGAAAAGGACGTTGGACAAAAGCACAGTTACGATTGAAACTACACCTGCCCCTACAAGTATACTGGTCAGCGGCTTATCCCCCAGCGTCTCACGTGACCTCTTAACGTTATACTTCGAGAATCCTCGCAGTCACGGCGGGGCAGTGGAAAAAGTTTATTTTACAAGCAAGAGTGGGCAAGCTGTTGTTGTTTTTAACAACACCCAAGGTAAAGCGTGAAAAGGGCACAATTTGATAAAGAAACTCTGATGTTAACTTGGCTATGCTTACGAGCGTTTATTACATGAAACGAGCAGTCTGCTCTTGTGCAGTGACCAGTGACAGGCTATCGTTGGCTAGACATTCGTGGTCACAACTTCATAATTTGTTTCATTGCTAACTTTTAACCTGCAAACGATATACAAGCATAATATTCCTTATCACTTCGTTAAAGCTAACTGTCCTCGCAATCGCATAGATGACTTTAAGTTTTCAGGGCCAGGCTTATCACCGGTTCTACTGCATAAAGCCACTTGAAGTGAACCTTCTCCCTTTGAAAGAGATCCTAGCCATCGGAGCTGTTGCCCCCGCCCCGAATATTATCAACTTTCTCTTAAATGTTTTGTAGCCTCGTGAGCTTCAGCGTACGAAGAGAACTATGACTGAGTAACCTACCTCAAAACTATCCGCTAACTCTATTTTATACCTCTGGTTGGGAAGCTACGCCCTCTTGTCCCAGAGTTCGACGTGTTAACTATAGGACACGTGCAGCGTCTTTATTAACAAAAACCTAATTTTCTTATATTATTTCTTAGATATGAAAAAGGTGTTAGCGAGGCAGGAAGAGCACCCACACGTTTTGGATGGCCGACAATTGGCAGTGTCGATTTTCAACGAGTTTACTGACCCAGCAGACCTACCAAGTTCTTTCCCTACTCACGACAAATTTGACACAAAGCAAGTAACCCAGAAGTCAATGTACAAAGAAATACAGCAGCAAATTCATTTGGCTGTAGATCCTGATATAATGGAGTTCGTCTACGAATCATCCCATCTAGATCAGTTGACAACATTGCTGAAGGATGCAGAAGGTGTGATAGATTGGACTCCGGGAAGCAGACATGCTCTTATCATGTGCACGAACACACTAAATGAAGATTCTTCTCAGTCTCTGTGCATGGGTATTGTGCAGACGTTTCTCGACAGGTTTGTGAAGTGGGATGTCCGAATAGAAGATGACCTAAGGGACACTCTGCAAGCGGGCTCGATGTCTGTTGTTTTCAGTTGGCTAGACGATGACCCTCCACTTGTTAGAAGCATCACCAATGGTTCAGCGTTTTACTTGAGGATCGTTTCATTGAAATCCAAGAGGGAATTCTACGAGAAAATACTCCAGGATAAACTGCTAGAAATGTACCGTCTGGAGAGCAGAAAGAGCTTTCGGGTGGAAAAAATAACGGGAATCTCAGAAGAAGAAATAACGTTGCTGAGAAAAATAAACTTCGTACAAACGCTTCAAGATGAATTCAAGGAATTGACGGTGGAGTTTGATGCTGAAAGCAGGGAAATCCACCTTGAAGGGCCTCAGGAAGAGTTGATATGTGCTAAGAATCGATACCAAGTACAGGAGGGTAACATGAAAGAAAAAGAATTGTATATGCCTGAAAGTATCTTGAAAGTGCTAAATACCGTTGAGGGATTGCAAGCTGTAGAAGCCGAAATGGCGGCAAACCAGATAGGAGCTGTATTGATACTTGGGAAGCTTGACGAGGACAACCCATACTGCGTAGCTGCCAAGGTGTTGGGAATTTCAACTGACCATGCAAACAAGGCATCCAATCTTATCAGCAGTTTGACAGCAGAAATGATGGTAAATATTGAAGACAGAGATCTCCTTTTAACAACAACGCCTGAATGGAATCAGATCTGTGCCGAGATCGTTCAAAATGGCAAGGTGGTAATCCAGAGAGATGATACAGGCAAGATTTGGGTCGGTGGCTTCTCAAAAGATGTCATTAGTTCCGTGAAAAGGTTGAACTCTTTCCTCAAGGAAAATGCCGCAGAGGAACTGACAGAAGAACTTTCCTGCTCGTCAAAAGACGCAAGGACGTATTTAAGGAAATGTCGGGAAGACGATTTAACAGCAATTCACAAGATACTGTATAAATTTGATGTTAAAATTCTTGATGGGCAAGATGCCAGGACTTTTGTCATATCAGGCCGCCAGGAAGGCTTAACACTTGCCAGACAAGCCCTAAACACACTCGTTCATGAGATAGTGACTAAGGAAATGAAACTAAAGCAGCCGGGGCTTCGCACATTCTTTTCGAGCGGCAAGGCAGACGACCTTGTGGGAAAAGTCGAAAAAGACCAGAAATGTGTGGTTCGAGTGGAGAAAATCTTCCCGAAGATCAAAAAAGAGAGGTCGGCAGCAGCATTTGCTGAGTCAGACTCTACGGACAGCGAAGTTGATGAGATTGTGTATGTCGAGGACAAGTCTGTCACACCTCCATCCAAACATGCGGCTTCATTTTCTGTGACAACGCAAGGGCACACCATCTCATGGAAAACTGGGAACATTGCACAGGAACAGGTAAGTGTAGGTAGATGTGATTAGAATTACCTAAACTATGGTACGTTAGTGTAAATAATTTTTTCAAAATGGTGTACTGGTGGCCATGTTTCTAATATAGTCCAAGTGACCCTAACTAGTTCCTTGCTCAAACATATGAGGCTGGACCGGAGGAAAAGCTGATGACATGACTTAAGGTTCAGAGATCCGTGTAGTTTAAGTTCGCAGACGTAGAAGCCAATCCTAGTCGAGCATTAGATTTATTGCATTTGAAGTCTTATACGATTCCGGCAAAATGACTAGCAAGTAGCTAAAATCCAGTTACCAATGTATGGCAATAGGCCCCAATGTTTTCTTGTGAGATCATGTTACCTCTAATTGACATCATTCTTTTGTTGTTCATTTTTAGGCTCATACAGTGGTAAGTTCTCAAGGAGCATGTGCCAATGCAGTAAAACGTTCCGCTGGTCCAGGAATGCTAGCTATGGCACCACCAGCTGGGGAGATTCGAGTTTCCACTGGATTCGGATTGCCATGCCAACACGTAATCCATACGCGTTGTTCAGAATGGAAAGGAGGTGTTGGAGAACGGGTTCGTATTCATCAAAAACCTGTTTCCATTTCACAGTTATTCCACCATATCCCAAGTTGTAAACGACGTACAATTTAACCATAAATTATTACGTCGCTTGATGGGGAAACCTAGATTATTCAAAATAAACAGACACTTTTAGTCTTTTTGTATTCTTCAGGCCTCGGAACCAAGCTGGATTTCAGAATAGAGATTGTAATGAAGGATATTACTGTTTGAATAGACGTTTTACAATGGTTAATTGTCGCAATTAATGTCAATTTATTGTTTTGCTTAAAATTGGATGTGATTGAAATAAATATTGTATTTAAAAAATTGCAATTGTATTTGATGCATGTAAATAAAGCTTTTTTCACTCGACTGTAGGTCTTGTAGTATAACTTGGTTAAGGCCAAGTTGCATTGCAGAGGGATAAATGTCAGAGTTTAATTAGCAGATCGACTTTTATTGCAATGAACTGGTTAGGGATGACGTTATTTTGTTTGATTCTAGACACTGAGGGATATCGTGCGAAAGTCTCTGTACAAGGTTGATGAACTTAAAGGAAGCTCCATCGCTTTTCCTGTGATTGGTGCTGGAAATTTACAATTCCCTCCAAATGAGGCTTCAAGAATCATGTTGGACGAAGTGATCAATTTTTGCAGCAGCAATCCACATACTTGCGTGAAGGATATTCGCTTTGTTGTCTTTGATCAAGACCAAAGTCTAATTGCCGCATTTCAGCAGGAGATGAACTCTTTGCAAGTACGCTTAGGAGGAACTATCCCAAACCCCAGCGAAGTGGCGTGGTGGCGAAAAGTGGAGGTTGTTCAAGGTAACCTTACCCGAGAAAGAGCCGACGCCATTGTCAACATTATTGGGAAGGACATGGACTTGTACAGGGCTGGAGAACTAAGCAAAGCAGTGGCTAAGGATGGCGGGGAGAAAGTGATTCAGGAATGCAGAAGACTGGGACAGCAACCTGGAGGGTCGGCCGTGATGACAAGGGGAGGGAATTTACCCGCACGCCACATCATCCACCTAGTGCCAGACTCCTCAAACAAACAGCATCTCCAGAGTTGTCTTGAAAAGTGTCTTCTCCTCGCTAGCTCGAGTGGCTTTAAATCCATAGCAATCCCAGCCATTGGTACAGGCGCTTACCACATGACGGGGACTGATTCAGCTCAGCTGACCTTCCAAGCTTTGAGAAGCGTTAGAGGAAGCTGCGCAAGCTTCTCTCGAATCAGAATTGTGATTTATCAGCGAGATATTCTCGGCGCCTTCACCCAAGAACATCAACACGTCATGCAGCTTAAAAAACAAGATTTGCCTGTTTCCGCCCCCAAAGCGCCTACAGCAAAACCAAAGTTAGCGAAGAAAGTTACGGCGAAAAAGAAGAAAAAGCCGCCGTCAGTGACGGCATCGAGCAGCGAGTCGACTGCCCACATCTTCGTCACTGGCGCGAATGAAATAGCTGTAAGCAGCGCTTTAGAATCTTTGAAGACAGGGTTCTCTGAGGCCTTTACTAGTCAAAAGATTTCAAGCGAATGCGTAGGTCAGCTATCAGATAGGCAAGTAGCCTCCCTGCTCCAGAATTCGAAAAAGCGAGATGTAGAGCTCAAAATCGAACCTTCGAGGAATCAAATTGAAGTTCGTGGCGAGGCAAAAGATGTAACAGTGATGATTGGGGAGATCTGGCGCGAGCTCAACGAAAGATTAAAACGAACAAGAGCCCGCGAGCACGCCAAACTGCTGTCCAGTCACGTGGAATGGTGTTATGTTGTGCATGGCCAAACCAGGCGTTTTAGTTCGACAAAAAACGCCAAGATCGAGGAGGCATACAGCAAACAATGTCAGAGGGTGACAGTTGATGTTCGAGGAGAGAAGTTTCGACTGGATTTTGAAAACAACACAGGATTAGGCAGTCTGTCAGGGGAGCGCATCACCATCAACCGCAAGGCACTCGGTCCGACTGAAGGTAAGACATTACCAGGCCTTTCTTTAGAGCGGTTTTCATTTGAGTGTCTAAAAGTAATTGGTTTGCAAATAATTTCTACGCTACGCGTTTGGTATAAAAGCTCACACCGATTTTATTTTTATGCAATCAGAAGAAAGACCACACGTTTTCCCAGGTTTTGCGTCAGCTATGTGCAATTACTTCGAGTTTTGATTGGTTCACTGTATTGTCTGTGTCTTCTGTGACTGGTAGAGTGTTTACTTTAGTTTTGGTATTGGTTTCACGACTCTCAATTGAAGACCGCTCTATTTCAGTTCGTTGTCTTGTTTCTTTTTTATTTTGTGGATCATTTTCACTTGGTTTTTAAATCACACCAACTTCCGTCTTTGGCATCGTGTTATTCATGTACTGACCTAGTGGGCAAATTTTAAATTATTCGTTAATGTAATCGATTGAGCCAGAGATGGTTTTAAAGAAGCTGAATCACGATATTTTGAGTTATTTTGAGCATCGACAAAATTACCGTTAAATTGAAGGAAACCTGAAAATAATACTTTACAAAGACAGAAAAACATCGAAGAGATGATAATAAACCATAAAGGAACAAGGATGGTTAAAGTGCTACTATGATCAAAAAATCATTTCCTTTTTTTCTTCCGATTTTGAAAGCGTGTTCGCTTAACACCTAACCGGCAAAATTTAGAGCTTTGAGTTTGATCCGAGGCTGTTTATTTTGAGTGTAAGTTTTGGATTTGACGGTCCGCCATTACTCACGTTCAAAACTGAACGATAGGACATCAGAGGGTTGGATCTAGAGAACGTCATTTACTCACTAGCTTAACATTTCAGCGTGTAAACGCAATTTATTATATATGCAAAACACGAGTTTAAAGGTCTGAAAGCCCAAAAATCCCGTGCTGCATATTAATTAAGCCGCGTACACACGCATTGCATTCCTAAACTGGTGAGTCTTTGACGTCATTTTCTTCTCGACCCAGCGCTCTCAAGATTTTAAAATAAGTAATGGCGGACCAATAAAAAAGAAAATTCCAGTAAAAATAAACATGTGTCTTTTTAAAATCAGAACTTAAAACTTAGGTTAGTTAATGTTTAGTTAACATAGTTTTGAACATAGTTTTACCACTGAGGATGGAGAAGATTAACACGGATTGCAAACAACGTAACTGAATCTAAATCTTTAATCAATTTTAAATTATGTTGCTAGACAGCGATTTTTTTTTGTACATCTGGTAGTCACTTTAGACATTGCTAGGACAGCACAATCTACGAAGTTACGTTGGAAATTAGCATATACCGCAAAATTGCGATGATATTCTCATTCAACATGTTCAAGTCTTCTTTGGCGGTCTTGGTTTTAAAGGGTAGGAGGATCTTACGTTCTTTGTTTATGTCGCTCGGTGTGGTGTTGGAAAATTTCATGTTGGTGCAGTGAAAGATTCAAATCGTCTCAAAGACATCATTTCTTAAGGGTGACGTCATGAATTAGAGGTTTTAACGGCGGAGAATGAGACCATCAGCGGGGCTACTAATTGTCTTTCTTCCATTAAGCTCTTTCGCGTGAACAAATTAAACAAGGCGTCAAATGATAAGTCGTTAGAGCTGCTAATAAATCGCAATGTCCTAATTATTTTAATACGGCCACGGAGGCCGTTCAATTACTTTGTCGGCTCTAACTGTGTGCATCGTACTTCGAAAAGATATAAAAAACTCATCCTCCACGAACATTTTTAATTGTAAACTGAAAGCGTGGCTTTAAACAAGAATTTTTAAGCTGAATTTTTTTGGTTATGTATCTTTTTATATTATTATTATCTGTTTTTGACGTTTTCTTAATTTTCTATACTAGGTAATTTTTTTTATAGATTTAATTTCTTGTAAAGCGCCATTAAATCATTTGGAAAGGACGCTCTGAGAATTTTGATATCATTTGATAATATCATTATCACGTGCCCATTACCCGGAGCGTGCAACTTCCCTATTTCTCGTGCAACGGCGTTTTCACAAGTAGGGTTATTTTTAGATACGCCTTTCCGGCTAAAATTACTGTTTCCCGAAGCTTTCTTTGTCTTTTTCGCAGACTACTGTTTCGCAGTCCGTTTCGAAGATGAATTCGATTCCCCACTGCGCGATTTTCGCCTTTCCGCTTACGGAGTTCCTCGTACTGCAAATTTTTTTTTTCACTACTACTTTTTACATAAAAACTGAAATTTATCGCTTGAAGTACTGCCGTAGCAATCAGAGGAAAATTCCTCGCATGCATCCGCCATGTTTGGTTGTAACGTGTGTGAGTTGTAGTAGTTACGCCTTGAAAATTTATTCTTAATCAGAGACCCATTCGCTCCTGATTGGCTATTGAAAAACCCCATACATTTATTATGCATGCAGAATTATTAATTATGTATGTGCTTTATTGTTTTTGAAGACAATAGCAAATCCCTAAGGTATTAAATATATATATATTGATAATTACTACTTACCGTATGAATAAAAGAGGACTTGATTGCGCGCTGTCTTTTCGTCGATCCTCTTCTTTCCCTAGGTCCATTCTTCTCTCTTTTTCTTATCACCCAAGCGCCTTACCCATTTTTTCCTTTTTCTTCTTGCACCCTATAAGGTCTCGAACCACCTACCTTAAGCATACCTCTCGCTTACGAGTCTCTCTTCTACACCACTACACCACGAGGTTCAATTGACAATTACCCCTCCAAAAATAATTTTTATTTTACTTGACTCGTTCGCATTCCAAAAAATTTACATTACAGTTTACCTATTCATGTGTTTAACGCATGTTGCACGCTGCACGAAAACATGCATCGTATTTGTGGGTCCCTGGTGAATAGAAATGGGGGAGGAGTTATTTCCTTCGACTTTAGCAGTACTGTTAGTTACGTATACATCAGTGTCTTCAATGAATTTTATTACACCCTGCCAAATTTTGGTGGATCACGACCAGTGAATACAGTGGTGCAAGGAACACAACCTGCTCGCGTCGTGAATAAAGTGTCCGCGGGAAAATTGTAGCAATACATAGACGTGGACACGACGAGCTTCATCGAGAGATGGGTGCGAATGGCGATGTTCGAGAAGAAACTGCAATGGCATTGCATCAACGCGCATTGAAAATACATGTTGGGGAGTCAAACAAGTTTGCCTCGTACAGGAACTAACATCCAAAGATATCTCCGAAAGCTATCTACGGGAATGGTTGTGGAGTCAACACTACGGAGACGATCCTTTTAGAAACATCTATCAGGCACATCGGCGACTTGTATGGAGCACGCAAAGATGCGTAAATTGGTCCTCGTACCACTGTATGCACTGTTCGTGATCTGATCGGCACTTGATGAAGGAAAGAAACAAAATACAGAGCTTCAACGTATGGGACTGAATTTGAGAAAGGGAATCAAGGGGCTAAAAACGCGGAATAACTCGATGAAAGCAAGCAATAATTTTAGTTCGATTCATTTCCATTTACAAAATTAGTAAAATAGTCGCTGACCCGATCAACATTTTATAGCTAACCGCAAGCAGCCTTCGCTTAGGCCTGAGACACTATTTTCTAAGCATTTTTAAACTAGCGCAGAGGCCAAAATCGCTATTATTGTAAGCAGTTTTAAGCCTGTGCTCATTTTAAAAATAAGGTTAATGCACCCCAATTCTGATATTACGTTTCCGTTTTGCGTACTTTAGATTTTAATTTCGAAAAGGTTTTCTAAGTCTCTGAGAAATCGCTTCGTTTTTCAATATTTGTGACATAAAATCGGGAAAAAAACGTCTAAAAACTCTAAAAGTATGCGACACTTAGAAAAAAAATGGTAAAATTTAAAGTTATTCAAAGCGAATAAGTCTCAAAGGGGCGCTATTGTTTCCGCTATTGTTTAGTTAAACAAAGAACTGTATGCATAATAAATGTATGGGGTTATACGGAAATCTTGCCAAAACGGATTCCCGGGAAGGGTTTATCTAAAAATAAACCTACTTGGGAAAACGCCGTTTTATAGAGGCAGTATGGAAGTTGCACGCTTGGGGTAATGGGCTCCTGCATTATGTGAACAGCCCTGATGCATGGTTAATATTCACCAACAATTACCATCGCATTCAGACTGACAGGGGGGGGGGGGGGAGAAGGGGGCAATGGGGGGAGAGAGGCATATTAATGCAAGGATCAGGATTCTAAATTTAAGCTGTAAAATGAGCCACCTTTAACTGATAGCTAAGCTCAGCGAAATCTCTGTTTAATAGCTGAGAAATGCGCTGAGTTTTTATGAAGAGGTAGGGAGGCTTATTTCAACAGAAGCGTTCCAGTTTCTGAGTCTAAGCTTTTGCTTTCAAGTCGTAGGAATTTCTTTGCCCAGCTGCTGGGCTCCAATGCCAAGACAGCGGAACGGGAATGAAGTTACCGTGCACACTGTCAGACTGGCACCCCACTCGTCTGAGTTCCAGAGTGTAGTGCAAGAATTTCAAAAGACTGCAGGCGCTGTAGCCATCACGAGTATAGAAAGGATTCAAAATCCACTGCTTTACCAAGCCTATCAGCTGAGAAAACAAAAGATGGACAAGGACAACGGAGGCAACAATGAACGACAACTGTTTCACGGGACAGCGTCAGGAAACGTGAAAAAAATCAATTCCCAAGGACTCAACAGGAATTTCTCAGGGGTCGCTCATGGTAAGCCGAGGCTAATAAAAGCCCTCATTTCGGTACTAAGAGTAGCGCCTTGCAGGCGTTCAGCTAGTTGGGGCGCAGTGCGAGCAACCGCGGGAAAAAAAACGCGCCGCTTTTCGCGCTGCGCCCCAACTAAATGAACGCTTAGAAGAGGCTTCACTTAGTGGTTCAGTTATTAATTGTTGGCAAAATTTCATTGGGGTGAACTGACACTTTTCAATAATTAAACAACTTAGTTTGTTATAGCTTTGAGGATTTAATTAACCGGTTAGAGCTCGCTTGGTACCTATTATCGCCTAATGCATACATCATTTAAAGTAACGCCATACCACATGTACTATTAGTTTTAGTTGCACCAACCTAACTTCGGGGGAAGATTGGGTGGCTGGCCACCTCCCTTTGTTCTTTGGAGAAGCAAAAAAAATTAAAAAGATTGTGAATATTATGACAGAAAAAGGCAAAAACGCTGGAAAGGTGCTAGTGTTTCTGGTGCCATTGTTTTCAATTAGGTCCCAATTCTCAAATTGCAGTATTTTGTGGGCATGTCTCATTGATTAAGCCACCTTCCCCCTTGAAAACTCCTGGTTCTGCCCCGTCCTGCGCTGTACGTCATTTGGGTCAGCGTGTGTGAATAAAATAAATATATTGTAGGCAGCATCGTGCTTTTTATTCAACAAAATTTCTCTCCGCAGGGACCGCCCTCGGCAAGGGAGTTTATTTCGCCAGAGATGCTTCCTTTTCAATGAAGTACACTCCTCAGGGTACTGGTGGCGGTAGGTTTATGTACCTTTCCCGGGTCCTGGTCGGGCGATATTGTCATGGTGACTCCACGTTGGTTGTACCTCCCCCAAGGGATCCTTTGCGATCAGAGATTCTGTTTGATTCCGTGGTGGACGACATAACAAACCCCCGAATTTTTGTTGTGTTTTCTGACAGTCAGTGCTATCCAGAGTATCTTATTGCGTTCTGATGGAAAGAAATGGAAGCTTGTTTGTATATAAATGATAGTAAAATTCAGTATGACAGACCAGAAACAAAATTTTCAACATAAAAGTGGTAAAATATGTTGTTGTAAAGATTGTTCTTAATAGCTAGTAGAAGCATGTTCATTTCATTATTATCATTTTTTATTTCTTAGTAAATGTCCATTTCACAGTTGGACTGGCCAGCGGATAGTTATGCTAGTCTAGGCGGGCCGCTCTTTTAATAGTTTCTAGTTATCATTATTATTGCTATAATTACTATTATTATTACTATGATAAATAGAAAAAATAGAAGGTTAGAAAAAAGTGAATAAAAAAAAAGAATAAGTGGGATAAGAATAAGAAAAGAACTTAGGGGTAATTAGATTTAATGGATAATATATTTGTTTTTACTACTGAGATTTTAATTTAAAAATTATCTTGTGAACCTCAATCAAGGGATATTCGTCTTCAAGAACACTTAATGGGTTGTTTTTAATTCTGAGTTTGAATAATTTCTTTGGTAGTTCTCTCAGAGAGCTTGGTATCTCATTTCATAGTTTAGCACCAATTCTCGCAAAGGCGTTTTTTTGTTTTTGAAGTCTTGAGGCTTTCATGTAAACGTTACCTGAAGTAAAAGAACTCGTGTTATGAGAATGGACACTGGACGTTTTCGTAAATAAATTACGTATGTTAATTGGAGCAGAAGCAGTGCATTATCAATTCAGATAAATTTCTTTTCTTGGGCTGCACTGTCACGCAATTAAAATGATAATTCGGAAACCATTCAGTGTATAAAGTCAAGAAATTGTAATAATATAGGAGATATCTAAATAAGACACTTCTCCGAGTTTTAGGTCTGTACTGCTTACCAAACTTTTTATATTTGTCGAAATTTTTTGCACCAATTTACAGAGCCAAGTATGGAGCCGCCATTTTGGTGCACCTCTAAGGGACACCAACATGGCGGCCGGAAAATAGTGTAAACATCTGGGCCGGGTTGTTCGAAAGCCAGTTAACGTTAATCCAGGATTAAACGTCAACTGCAGCATTGGTTTTTCTTGTTTAAAAATGTTTTTCATCTCTGACGTTTGGTGTAGATTGAGATTACTGCAGCTGAAAACTGCAGGGCAAACAATATAAACAGAACACCTCATCAAAAAGTTACAAAACTGG
>CM042758.1:18889540-18894540 GCA_022496165.2 Catalaphyllia jardinei | reverse complement strand
CCTCATTTCGGGATTCTCTCCGGCAAAAGAACTGGGCACTAGAGCAAATCAGAAAATTTTCGGATACAATCGGATACGAGTGGCGGCTGAAAAGGATTCGAACACACGGCGTGTGAACGTGAAAATATTCGTATCCGCAAAAATTTATTTGCAGAAAAAAACAAATTCGGATACGTGTGGACATGGCCTAAATATGTTGTTTTCATTTTTTTTGTGTGAATGGTAACTTGACGCTACTGTTTTTCACGCACAAGTGGTTGCAAGTAAAACTGACTTTTCAGTGACTCTTGTTCACACGGTCAGAATAAACAAACAAGAAGCCAATCAGGCGGCACGGCCAGAAATTTCTTTGGATCTATCTTTTCTTAAAGTATTCGGTGGCATTTTAATATTTTGCATTTACTGGCATTTCTGAAACACGGTAATTTTTAGCGGAGATTTTCTAAAAGACTCCACGGCGGCAAGTTAAACCGCGACACAGTGGTTCTTCAGTTTTCAAACAGAGTCCTTGCGAGGTTCGCGAAATACAGTTCCTTATAAGGTGACAAGACTTTTTTTTCTGTAACTGACTTTTTTGCCAGGCGTTGGGAAGCGTAATGTGACAAGAAAACGTCCCAGACTGTGCAGATTTCATGGCGTCTCATAAAATTTGTACAGTTTTTCCCGTGTCTGGTTTTTTAAGTTCAACTTTACCCTTCATAATGTCTCTTTGTTTGAATGGGTTTTGATAGCGATATTAATGGCACAAAAGCGCAAACTTTAGAGCACCGAAACAGTCAATGTTATTCAATGTTAGGACGTCCGGAAGAAGTGTTTATAGGAGCTTGTGACCCTCACGGAAAACCAAGAAGACAGCTTGGATATAACTAAACACGTGCCTTTCAGTCAACAACTGTTCGGAAATACTCAGTATAGACCCAATGCAAATGGCTGCCTTTATATTTTTCATTTGTTCGTATTTAAATTAGCCTCACCAGCCTCGTTTTTGAGACAAAAATTGTAAAAAAAATTGTTATCCCGAACGAGGTTAGTGAAGCTATTTTGAAGAGGAACAAAAGATGAATTTAAAGGCAGCCATTTTTGCATAGGGTCTATGGACGACTAAACGTGGCGTATTAATGCGAAGGCCGAACACACGGTGGCCGAACAGCAGGTGTACAGTACGACTGTAATAATCGAATATGGTTATATGCAGTCACAGTGACTGGTGCAAGCCAGTTTTCTGGAGCGGCTAGCAACCGACTGAACACAGGTTTTACACTTAGCAACTGAGCGGGTAAGCTCACCAAAAAACTCCACTAAGCTGCTGTAAGTTCCATCTGGACAACCCCCATTTACTGAGAGAGGCTAGGTTCGATCTGATCGTCATTCCAAGATGGCAACTGGAAGTTGTGAAGAATTGCAAATGGAGGTGCATTCCCCAGCGTTAGGCACGTAAGCCGGATGAACACGCAGACTCGGGGTTCGTTTGGCAGACCAAGCGAACAGTGAACTCGTTGCTTCGATGCGTAACACGGAGCAGATGATCCGCGAACTCTATGTAATTTTCACAGTTCAATTCAATACATGTACACAAAGTCGAAACACCTTCAAAAATGTCTCACCTTCTGTTTATTTCCTGAACACGTACACGTTGCTACGAACACTACGCTGTCTACACAAGCTACTCCTTGCCAGAGTCGCTGAATCTTTCGAAATTACAGTACTCAGTTTTACTCCTGTGAGAGTCATGCCATCTTGAAGGCCCTGTTAGGGGGGTTTAGTAATCCCTTATTCCTTAAATTCCGTGGGCAATAATACCTTATTCCTAAAATTGTCTGGACTGTTCTCCCCAAATTACTTGTCCTTTGAATTTCACAACAGGTGGCAATTTTAAAGTGCAAAGCGACCGGTTTCTTAATAGATAACACAATACTGCATAATTATACAAAAACACCATAGTTTTGAATGACCTTACCTAACTAATTATTTGCATACCTGAGAGTCCTGGGAGAGTGCCAGGCAATCCTGGTAGCCATTTTGTCTAGTTCCTGTATGGCCTTCTCCCAGGCCTTCGCGATCAGATTGATTCCCAGACGAACGGCCTAGAGTACATACCAACTTGTTGTACCGCTGTAAGTAGTGTAATGTTGATAAAACTAAATTGTTTATTGTCCGTATTTTTATTCGATCACTAAACGCGTGCATACAATCGTCAGAGGACTGGACACCAGCTCGAAACGAGAGACTTCACGGGGGTAGGGGTGGGGACCAAGATCGGTAAGTCCACTTTTTTCCAAAGATGTCTTCAATCTCCCTATTCTTAATTATACTCGCTTCGCACACCCAACTCCGCGTGCTTTGCGCTCGCTATCGCTTCACTCGCCTTTTTTGTGTTGAATAATAGAGAGGCTGTAAAGAGACTACTGAAATAAATCCATTGTAGGTAACAACGTGGTTAATTTTCATCAAAATTCCATATCACAAGCACTGCCCTGGGCAAGGGAGTTTATTTCCCCAGAGATGCTTCCTATTCAGTGAAATACGCTCCTCAGAGTACTGGTGGCAGAAGGTATATGTACCTTGCCCGGGTCCTGGTTGGGCGATATTGTCATGGTCACTCAAAGTTGGTTGTACCTCCCCCAAGGGATCCTTTGCGATCAGAGATTCTGTTTGATTCCGTCGTGGACGACACAACAAACCCGAAAATTTTTGCTGTGTTTTCTGACAGCCAGTGCTACCCAGAGTATCTTATTGCTTTCTGATTATAAATAATAGCTTGGCTAATAATAAATAATAGCAAAATTCAGTAAAATCCATAATCAAAAATTTAACATAAAAATGAAGAAGCAAAGCACTAGTGAAAACAATTATTTTCAATTATATCCACTGTAGCTCGCTGTGGAATGTTTATTTGCTTTTAGTGTTGTGATTGGGGTCAGGTTTTCATTCAAGTGTCGTGAAGTAATTGGTTTTGCTCAACTACGCTTTATGATTGGCTTAAAAAAACTCGCGCCAATTTCGATATATATTAAAATTCAGCCTATGACAATAGACCTCAGTACGAGGCTCTAGGAATAAAGCTCATAAATTCTGTAGTTATTCCCCGGAGCCTCGTGCTGAGGTCTAATTGTCTTAGGCTGAATTCTATTGGAAACCGCTCTACTGCATTTACTTTTGTAATTAGTGAGTATGTTAGTATTAATATTATATTAGTTATTTGTTTGTAAATTATTTTGTACTAGCAATAAAGGCAAAAAGGCTATAAAAAGCAAACCAAAGAAATATTCTTGCAGCCCTTAGTTTCACGCCATACAAGGGAATCAAGGCAGGTTTGGATTCTGTATTTCACGAGGTGAATTTCGGATTCCAGGTATTGTATTCCAGTCTTTGTTATTTGAACTTGCGTTCTGTATTTCAGTAGTTAGTGGGATTCCGGATTCCTTGAGCTGTATTCTGGATTCCAAGCCCAAGACTCCAGGTTCCTCAAGCAAAAATTTCACGGTTTCCGGAGTCCGGATTCCTTTCAATGGGGCGAATTAGTTATATGATGGTAAGGAAACACGTCTGGCAAAATTGCGTGACTGTTCTGAAGAGGCAAGTCAAGCACTATCTTAACTTATGGAGAAGTAGGCATCCAACGTTTCAGTATAGTAATAAAAAATGACTATAATGTCATCCGGATATTCCTTTACCTTCCTAGCGAATTTTGTTTGAACCCAGAAGTATATATCAGCAGCAGTAGCCCATAGGGTCCTGTCAGTAGCTCTTTTATAGTGTTTACGATAGATACCCTCAAATATTGATGTTATTGGAGAGTACTGATCAGTGACCGCTTATCTTTATTCTTTTGAAGTCCTCCAAATTCTATAACATCAACCTAAGAAGCTCTACAACAGCGGGTACAGTAGTGAATCTTTGGACTGCGTGACTCTAAATGTTGCGTGACAAGCCAAAGACTCGCAGGGTGCTGCTGGGCTGGGTACTTCATTTTGGCGCCACTGCCGGTTCGGGATTCACATTTCACACTAACAGACGAGGTATAAAAGCATTGAAATCTGCTTGATTTGGTGGAGGGCCGAATTCAATCGAATAAAGCGCTTAGCGAGAGGTAGGTGTTCTTTATTGAATATCTGAATGATTCAATGACAAAAGATCTGTGTCTGAATCAATTGAATGTTTTCAAAACGCTCGATCGAGCTCGAGTCCTAACCTGGCCCCAAGTTATGGACACATTGGTAGTATTATTCTACAAAGAGTTATTGTTGAGGTTTAGTAAACCTTCACTTGTATTATTATCTGCTGATTTCCGTAAGGGTATCGTTAACTGAAATACGTTTCGTATCCCTCGTAATAGAACGAGCATCAAAACTAGATCAACTCACAGTCTCGATCTTTGAAGACCTTGTGATCACGTGTAAACAGTCATTGATATTGATTACATCAATTTCTTGACTTAAGGCCTTTAAAAAAATCTTTCACTCATGTACCAATTTGCAAATTCAACGTAACAGATATGTCATAAGCGGGCGGGCGATTGGTGATAGGCAAGGAGTAAGAAAGTTAACCTTTATCTTTATCAAAAATTCATTTTCCTCGGCACGAAAATATTAAACTTTGACCCCTCAAGGTAAGCTGGAAACGGGGGAGTCAGTTGGCTAAGCATGGAGTATACTGTAATCAGCCCTGGGTTTCATTAAAACCGTAATTTGTCGGAATAGGCAAAGAACTGTGAATTTATAAATCGTTTGAATTTACCCTGTGTGCCAGAGGTTTTTCTTTCGCGGTTTCTGGTGTCATGTCTCGACCTCCGATAAACGAAGCGAAGCATTTCCGTCCGCCGCGCGTGAGAAAAATCCTCTGGTACCCAGGGTAGTGTGAATTTCTCTGGGATTGTAAAATACCGTAGAAAGGCATACACTTTACTTTTATCGTAGATAAAGGCAAATGTTTACAAACATTGGTCTTGTTAATAAAGTTTGCCAACCAGCTGAACCAGTTGTTCAAAGACAATTCTCGCT
>CM042758.1:18868419-18882327 GCA_022496165.2 Catalaphyllia jardinei | reverse complement strand
ACAACCGCAGTTCAAATATGAATTATTTCATATACACTTTACATCATGATGTTTTTAGTCGCAATAATTCTTTCCCCTTTATTATGTCATTCGATTTCTGTGTAAAATTAATTATACTCATCCATTTTCATTAAGCATAATTATTACCTTCTAACTCAACTAGCCTATGAGGTTTTCTGCTCTACCGTTGTGAAATATAAGAAAATCCTGATGGCGCAAACGGCCACATACGTTTCCCTGATCCGCTGCTTACCCGCCAATGATAAAATGCTACACAATGTAACTGCAAATGGCGCTGAATGTGATCTGTTGCTTACTTTTTTCCTCTTCAGATTTTGCCATGATTTGTGAGGAGGCTGCAAAGCCAAAAAACCAACTTGAAAAAGTCAACGTTCTGATTGAAAGAGCACCTGTTTGCAAGAGCATTTTTGTTCGCGGGATCCCTGAGAATACCCCACAAGAAGAGATTGAAAACTACTTTGACAAATTTGGTGTTGTGGAGAAATTTGTTACCAATGCAGAAGAAGTGAAAGCTCAGAGAGTGAATGAAAAAATGGCCATTGTGTACTTCAAAACTGATAAAAGTACGTGACTTGAGCATTTTATAGAAATAGGTCTACGTATTTTCTGTTTATTTTTTCAAAGTTTTTAACGGAATCGCATGAGTAGAGACAACCTTTTACTCTTTTCTTTGCCAAGATTGACATACTCTTTAGGTGTAAACCTCTGAATAAGCTTAAAGGGGGTTAGTGTTCTCCATGTTTGGAAAATACGCATAGACAAAGTATTACTGCTTTAATTATTATAACCCTCAAACATGAATTCACGATATTAACTGCAGTAGGGGGTGAGCTGTAAAGTTCACCGGTAAGCCTTTACGATTTACTCACGGCTTCTAGTATCACCATGCTCCCAGGTAATCCTCATTTTACACATTTGATCAAAGGGAGGGTATTTTGGGGGCAGAGGTTGACATTTGCGATGTGAGGATTTTTGTGGGTACAAAACTAAAAATTTTCATGGTTACAGCAGTTTTGATGGTTGACAAAAAGCGCAACCCTTTGTAACAAGGTTTATATCTTTGTACCGGTTATTTTTTATATGCACGTCTTTAAATTGAATGTGTTTTGTTCTCCTTTTAGGTGCGAAGAAGGTTGTTGAGAAAGATCACTTCCTAAATGAAACCCCACTGCATGTGGAGAGATACTATCCTTTCATGGGAACAGTACAAGACGTTAACTCCAAATTACCGCATCGTACCACTACGGTTCCAGTATTATCGGTTAGTCAGTTACTAAGTCTTTTAGTTAGTAGGTAGTTTGTTACTCATTTAGTTAGTTAGTTAGTTAGTTAGTTAGTTGGTTAGCTAGTTCATTCGTTAGTTAGTTGGTTAGCTAGTTAGTTAGTTAGTTAGTTAGTTACTTTCTTACTTACTTACTTAGTTACTTTGTTTGTTCGCTAGATAGTTAGTGAGTTTTTATCATGAGGGCTTACTTTTCTTAGTTTTGATTTTGATTTCTACAGTTTAGTTATTTGATTGGTAGTTTATTTTACTTTTTGATGCATGAGATATTTTAAATGCACTGTAAAGCGCTATTGGATAGTAATAGAAATAGTGCTATATAAATAAATTATTATTATTTGAACAGCCCTACTTCCGCATGGTTGTAGACGTGGATATCATCGAGTTTGTCATGAGCAAGAGCAATCAAGGGCTGGCATTGAAGGACCGACTCTTCCACGAACGTGCTCAGATTAACTGGACCAACAAAGATGGATATGTACTCGTGAAGTACAGTCAAAAACCAGATAACGAGTTTGACGAAGATGTTTGGGAGAAACGCTGTCGTGAGATTTTAACTGGCATTCTGGATCTCTTCATCATGAAAGATATTCCTGTCGAAAAGGAAATCTGGGAAGAGGTCATTAATCAGCTACCATGTTTTGGAATAATGTTTCCCAATTTTTCTGCAGACGTGAAAAAAGTTGAAGATCTAAAGGAGCTGAAATTAGTCTGTCTCGAAAAGGATTTGCCAGCGTTTGAGGAGAAATTGTTAAATCGACTGAAAGAAATCAAACAGGCTGAGCTAGAGAAAACTCTCGAACAAAAAACATTAACCAATAGACCGAACGAAATACTTCGACTTCTGCAGATTCTAGAGATCCAGGAAATTTTAAAGAGCGACGTTCATCAAGATGTACAAGCTACCATAGACCTAAGTAAAAAAAGCATTTTTCTGAAGACACCTAAAGGCCACATGTCTTCTGTTGTGACCTACCTTGACCAACGTGTTGAAGAGATAGAGAAGAATTCGCTGTCAGGGCCGCCGGTGGAAACCATAGAAATCTTGAAAACTAAGGTTGGAAAACGTAAGTTGAATGCTGAGCTCAAAGAATCCAACGTGAGGTGTGGCTTCAATGTTGATGAGAAAAACAAGAGAATTCTCTTCTTGGGAAGAACTCCTTCTGACACCGAAAAAGGCCGCAAACTAGCTGAAACGGTACTGGTCACTGTCCAACTTCCTGTGAGAGACAGGGATAACGACTTACTGCAATCAGATGAATGGAAACAAATTTGCCGTGATTTTGAGAAGCGTTTGAAGATACGCTGTCAAAGAAGGTTGATGGAATTCCATGTTATTGGACTTAAAAAAGATGTCGACGAAGCTGTGAAGGAAATGAGAAGATTTTTAAACGAGAAGAAAGCCATGGAAGGAGAGTTCAGATTGGACTCACCAATCAGTCAAAGATTTTTTCGCGAGTTTTACACTGAGGAAATTAAGAATCTTGAAGAGAGCCTTTCAAACTATGCAGTTAAGATCACACATGATGAAAATGGAGATTTACTCTTTACTGGGGCAGATGAAGGAGTGATGAAGGTCTCAGAGAAGTTGAAAGCTTTACAAGACGACATAAGAGAAAAAACTGTAAACCTTACCTTGCCTGGAATGCGAAGTTTTCTTGCAAAAGACGAAGGTATATTGATTGGGGCTTTGGAGCAGGAGCACAGGTGTGTTATTGAAGTGGAGGAGACAACTGGCGAAGGACTGGATCATGAAGATGACAGCGATGACATAGCAAGCCTTAGTAGCGACGGGGAGGACGATGAAGATGATTGCACCATGACCACCCCAGAGGGCAAGAAGATCATCTGGAAGCTTGGCAACATAGAGGAAGAAGAGGTATTTAGTACGTTTTAACAAGAAAGCTATTCTTTGAAACAAACTCTAGATAAACGTGGGGAACACACATACTCTGAAGTTTTGAAGTGGAAAAATTCCTATTTGCAAAAAACGTCTTGAGGTGAAATCGCGACAACCAAAGAGTACAACTTATGCAAAAAGTGTAAATTAAATTGAGATATAGGCTTTAGGACTACAGCTATCGATGCCTACATTTTTAAAGCCCCTGGCGATCATCATTTTTTATTCAAAATTGACGTGGTCATTAATTCTATTTCGAATACCAAGGTACTCCTTTGGTATTAATGGAAGTATACCAAGAACGTTACCGTGGCGTTAGCAAACCGTAGTAATTCCTGGCGTTCCTCAGCGCAAGTCAGTTAATCAATTTTGTCCTTTTGATATTTGGCTTGTTTTAATATTTTGAACAGGCTGACTGTTTGGTGTGCTCAGTGGGGTCAAATTTGAATCTGTCAATCGGTGCGATAGCACGAGCCATGAGCCAGGCAGCTGGTCCTGCGTTACAAGACGCACTTTTTAAAAACGCGGCAAAGAATCACTTGAACTATGGAGAAGTCGTCCACACAGAAGTTGCTTCTGGCAAGTTGCCTTGTAAAAATGTTTTGTTCTGTGCGTGCTGCCCGTGGAATGATGGAAAAGGAGAAGTCAAACAAGTAAGAAATGTCTGATATCCTTAATGTTGTACGAAACATGCCACGTTTGTTTGTTTTAAGCGCATGCTGAGATATTGAAAAAAGTGCCATGTTTGAATTTAGTGGTGTGCTGTTATTCCTCATTCACTATCGGCAAGCACCATTTTTAACTTGGAAAATATTTATTATTTTCCAAGTTGTAGCGGTGGGTCCGATTTCACTCCATCACTCCTTCACTCCATCACTTCCCGTTAGACATTTGGAAAACCCGGGGGGAGCTTCCATATAAAAAAGCCGCAATGAATGCTCTTCGAAAAATTTTAATTTAACTCCAACGAGAGACTTATGTGGACGTTGCCTGAGCTTCAATATACCCCTAAAAGATACTACTTAAAACGGAATAGGTTCGATTACTAGCTATTGTTCAAGAGAGGATCCCTTGGGCACTTGTAGACCCGACTCACGTAATCGAGATCAGCCTGAAAACCGAGAAATTAATAAATAAGAAGATTTCTTTTAATAATTATTTGTTCTAGTGCACCCTTAACGATACTATGACAGCTAAAAATGGCGATGTTTCGTCGTCAGCACCGTAAGTGACACCAGAATCCTTGATTTGTACCCGAGACGACGAAAATTTCTTAACCTTTACATGTAAGAGTTTCCCCCTTCGGGTTTGAACATCAGGCGTTTAAGACCGTTTCATGCTTGGTTGCACCGAACCAAGTTAGTTATTCTTTGAATTCTATCCTAAACAAATTGTAATACTGACTGCCTGCCTCTTTTAACTTTTTAGTTATTTCAGGCAGCCAGACCCCCTATATCTATATCTATTTGAATAATTTATCTGTATGTAAGTAAGTTTATGGGGTAAATAAATTGTTGTCTAAGTACTTAATATCTTATCGCAGAAATGCTCTACGTTGAATAATTAAATTCTCGCACGATCACGGACGTTTTTAAAAACAGAAGCTACCTGTAATTATAGAATTTACCGGAAGTGCTCGCTCATACAGGTTTAACCATACTCGATTGCCGAAAAAGAAAAAGAAGACACTGAAAGTTACAAAATTGACGAGCTGTATGAATTTTCTAGTGATGAAAGCCTTAAATGTTCTTAAAGGTCAACAGTCGAGAGAATTGAGGAGAATTCAAACGATGTGTCCCGCTGTTTATTTATACGACTCCCCGACGACTAGAAGTGAAGTGCTGCGAGCGAAGATGTTTTTATGTCATTTAGGAAGTATTGTAGAGGGATAGTCAACATGAGCTACTAGATAGAGTATTTTGCCAAAGGCTAATGAGCCTAAAAACTCTTCTGTTAAAAAAGAAAAAACTGTTCACTCATGCGAAAACCTTTCAGCGAGTATTCACGATTGCCGCGACCGCATCAGGTCACGGTTAATTTATGACAATAAGGTATTTTATATCTGTTTTCAATTGATGTTCACTTAAATGCTCCTCCGTTAAACTGACGAAACTGCTTGTTAGATGTTGAAATGGTCCTTGAAAATCGTTTTACGTCATTAAACTCACCGTTCGATCGACTTTTTAATACTGTTTGACATTCTGAGAGCTCATCCGCAGTCGCGCTGTTATTGGATGATGCTAAAGAATGCATCCAATTAGGGTGGAGCAAACAGCGTGACTGTTGCTCCTGGACACTCAAAATCCCGGCAGCAGATGCTGGTGGCTTCGAAAGCTGCATTTCCCGAAAATTATTAGGCGGTTGGCAATTGTATTTCGATTGAATGCCACCAGAAGAAGCATCAACCTTTCAGTTTATCTTGTGCTCGATTTTGAAGCTGGACGATTCAAATTTCTTTGTGAAAATGGCTTGGCGCTGGAGGAGCCTTAGTAAGAGTCATCGCAAAACCCACCAAGTTGAGTGGCTCATAGCCACTTTGATATTAAGTTAATTGTCATCTTCCAGTTACTATATCTAGTTAATTAAGTTTCGGTAACCCATGAGCATGACCAGTGTCCATTACGTGGTCTTGTCGGGCAGTACAGACGACTCAAACAATATCGAGAGCTCACTGAACACAGACTTTAATACTGAGCTTGACCACGAGGACTTCGTGTTACAACAACAACATGATCTGGGGAGCCCGGATGTAGTTTCCCTTAGGGAGGGCCTAAGTACAAGTGACGGGCCAACATCCCCCCTTCTTTGAAAAAAAAAAATAATAATAATAACAATAATAAACAAAACAGAGTAAAGTAGGCAATATTAGCCTTGTGTAAGATTCTGTTCGGACTGTTATCATGGAAAGTTCTGCAGTCGTGCTGTTATGCAGCGCGAACGATTATGGTAGGCATTACGTAAGTTCAAAGTCTTTGAACCGAGTGGGTGGTTTGATGACTCTTGTGCGTGTTCTCACTTCGGGTTGATGATCCCTTAGCTGTTCTTGAGTAATTGTAGCAAGGGGTGTGTTGGTAGGCAGCTCACTTTGGTCCGTGTCCGGTGTGCTTGGTTCTTGTGGTTGTGGCGGGGAAGAGGTGTCAAGATCTGGGCCGCTGTTACTTTTGTCCGGCAAGGGAGGTGGTTGCTGTGTAGGCTGATTTGTGGGCGTATTCAGCTCTGATCCTAGAGGATTGCAGAGGCGGTTTCCTGGTCTAGGCGGGAGCGTGGGTGGAGTGCAAGATGGTGTTGGGGGAGGAGGAGGTGCTGCACGCCGGATGTGTATCCGATTTCGTCGGATGGTACTGTGGGGCGTTTGTATGGTGTAAGATCTTGAGTGGCGTTTTCCAGTGACACGGCCATACGCCCATGGGTTGCCTGGTTTGCTTGTCGGTGGTCGTGCATACACAAATTCACCAAGGTTGATGCTGGTGTGCTCTGGACCCGCTGTCTTGTCATAGTGAGCTTTACTGGCGTTGCGTTTGCCCTTGATTTCTGCTGATACAGTGTCACGGTTGATTGACATGGGCTCGAGAAGGTGGTCAGCTGTTGGGAGCCTCGTTCGTGTCCGGTGGCTCACCATGCGTTGGGCAGGAGAGTAGGTGTGGCCTTTTGGTGGTGTATTTCTGTAATTGAGCAAGGCGATTTGGAAGTCATCTGATTTCTTTAGCATAGACTCCGATACTTTCACTGCTGTCTCTGCTCGACCGTTGCCTTGGGAGTGATAGGGACTTGAGGTGGTATGTTTGAACCCATACTGAGAGGCAAAGTCCATGTAATCCTTGCTAGTGAATTGTGGTCCGTTGTCTGTGTGGCAGATACGTGGGATGCCAAACCTGGCGAAATGAGCTTTGGTTTTGTTAATGACTGATGTTGCCAAAGTGTCGTCAAGTTCATCCACTTCGATCCAGTCAGAAAAGTGACACACTGTTACAAGGTAGGCTTTTTGTCTGTAGAGGAAGATGTCTTGGCTGATGATCTGCCATGGTAGTGTTGGAATCGGGAGTGATCTCATAGGTTCTTTTGTTGACTTTGATCCATACTGTGCGCAGGTACTGCAGTTGTTGCACATATCAAAAACTGCTTGTCTCATCCCGGGCCAGAATAGTACTTCTCGTGCCATGCGTACATTTGATTCAGGACCAAAGTGGTTTGCATGGATTTTCAGCAGCATCTCAGCTTGCATGGACTGCGGTATCATAACTTGTGCGCCTTTGTAGATGAGGCCATTATCGGTGGTTAGCTCGTCTCTGTAGGTCCAGTATGCTCGTAGTGGTTGCGGTAGCTGCTTTCTGTCATCTGGCCAGCCTTGGGCGATTGTGGCCATTAACTTGGAGAGGTGTTCATCCTTTTTGGTCTCGTCGCGTAGGCGAGATTCGGTGGTTTCTGTGAGGCGAGGGTTGTGTGTATCGGATTCCTCTGTGAGTTCAGTCCTGAATACTTCAAAGTCTGTGACCCTGGCATGTACAGGGGTAGGTAGTGCTGCTCTCGAAAGAGTGTCTGCCAGGTAGAGTGAGGTTCCTTTCTTGTATTTGATGGTGAAGCGGTATCTCTGCAGTCTCATGAGCATTTTCTGTAGCCGTGCTGGGGCTTTGTGCAGAGGCTTTCTGCAGATGGTCTCAAGTGGCTGGTGGTCGGTGTGAACTTCTATGTCTGATTTGCCATAGAGCCAGTGGTCAAATTTTCCAAATGCGTTACAAATGGCCAGGCACTCTTTTTCGATTTGGGAGTATCGTTGCTCTGTTGCGTTGAGGCTGTTTGATGTGTATGCTACGGGTTGGAGGCGTCCTTCACTATCGGGCTGAAGCAGGGCGCCGCCCACACCTTCTTCACTTGCGTCGACTTGAAGTGTGACCGGTTTACTGAGGTCATAATATTGGAGTACTGGTGCAGTGGAAATGAGGTGTTTGGCTTTGTTAAATGCGTCATCTTGTGCTTGCGCCCACATGAAGGGGGGTATCTGACTTGGTGAGTTGGGTGAGAGGCCGGATAACGGTGCTGAGGTTTGGACAATAGGGTGAGAGATAGTTGGCCATTCCCACGAATCGCTGAACACCTGCTTTGTTTCGGGGTGGGGCCGTTGCCGAGATTGCTGCTATCTTGTCTGGGTCTGCTTGCATTCCTCGATCAGTTATGATGTTGCCCATGAATTTGACTTGTTTTAGCTTGAACTGCAGTTTGCTCTGGTTTAATTTTATGTTCTTTTTTGAGCAGCGCTCCATAAGCGCGACTAGACGGCGGTCATGATCTTTCTCGGCTTCTTGGTAGGTTGTTCCTTCTCCATAGACAAGTATGTCATCTGCGATGCATAATACTCCATCAAGGCCCTCTAGAGCTGACATGAGGCGCTTTTGAAATTCCTCCGGGGCGCTTGATATGCCAAATTGGAGGCGGAGCCATCGGTATCTCCCATAGGATGTGTGCATTGTCGTCATCAGTGACGATTCTTCATCAAGGGGTACGTGTAGAAAACCTTCTCTGACATCGACTAGTGAGAAACATTTGGCATGGCAGAGTTTATGGAGTTGCTCAGACAGTGTTGGCATTTGATACACTGGTCTGAGAATACCTTTATTGACTGTTTGACTGGGGTCGATGCAGATTCTTGTCTCTTTGGTGTCTCTTTAATGACTTCATTGGAGCACCACGAGGTGGGTTCCTCTACTTTCTTTATAATACCAGCTGCGGTGTATCTGTCAAGGGCTTCCTTTTCTTTGATTCGTTTTGCCACAGGGACTCGATGTATTGGCATTTGTACAGGTGAGATGTCAGCATTTACTTCGAAATGGACTGGGGGTCCCAGGCAGCCAAGGCCTTCGAAGTTTTCAGGATACTGTGTGAGTATGTCTTCCATTGTAAGTTTCCCAGGTGGAGCCAGACGTCTTTTGGAAGGGATCATTATAGGTTTGGAAGGTGAGGGCGTTGCTGGGTCACCGTATGGGTTGTCGCTGTCGGGTTGGTCAGGGTGGCGGCCTTTTGTTCCCTCGAGTGTACCGTTGGCTTGAGCTGTTGGGTTGCCTGGGTCTGGGTTGGGATGTGACGAGCTGGTTGGGTAGGCAGGGGCTCTCTTGCCTGACGAGTCTTTTACTGCTGATGTGAGTGAAAATATTTCATGTGCCCTGATGGTGATGAGCCCCAGTGCCTCGCAGTCAGAGCCAGAGAGAAGGGCTGGTTTGTTCATCATGACATCCCTTGGGAGTATCTGGAATGTGAGCGATTCGTATCTTTTGTTTCTTTCGCACAGAAGGTCAATCCTGCCCCAGTGGTTTCAGCGGCTGGGAGTCGCCATAGGGGTGTAGTAGGTAGGGTGACTTTCTAAGTTTCATGTTTGGCATCAGCCTGAGAAGGGTATCTTCAGACAAGGTATTGCAGGTGGCGGCGGTGTCTATTTGGAATGTCACTGGGGTGAATTTGTTCCCTGTTGCAGACATGGGCAGTGTAACGAAGTATTTTTTCTTTGCGTGGTTTGTGTGGATGCTGTGTATTTGCCGTGTTTCCAGGGAGTAGCACTGTTCTTGGTAGTCATCAGTGTAGTATTCCACGGGGTGTTGACCATTTCCCGTCTGCAGCAGATGTACGTTTTGTTCACGAGGGGGTTTTGGTTGGGACCGACCGCGAAGTGCTCTGTAGCCTCGCCCCCTACCCTGAGCTTGCCATTGGGTAGTCCTCCGTGGTTGTTCTTGTTGAGGGGGACCTGTCTCGAGACAGACTCTGGAGAAGTGGTCGTTAATTCCACACTTAGTGCAGGTTTTGCCATTTGCAGGGCATGTTTTCCAAGGGTGAGGTCAACGTCGGTCTCCGCACCAAAAGCAGGTTCCAGGCTCCCGCTTTAGTTTCATTTGTTTGTGGCTTATCCAGTTAACTTGTTCCTCAATTCCTTTTGTGGCGTCTGTAATGAGTTTGTTGGCTTTTTGAGCTGACTCGAGGGCCTTGGCTTCGGCGACGACGTCTTGCATGTTCTTAGGCATTCCATCCGGCTTTAAATGTGTTTTCAGTAACTCAGCTCTCATTGTGCCATCGTGCAAGCCAAAGACGAATTTGTCGCGGCTCATTTCGTCTGTCAGTGCGTTGTACGGGCACAGGCTGCCCGCCTGTCTGACCTTAACTTCCCATTCCTGAACAGATTCGTGTGGGCTTTGCGGAGTGTTCCAGAATTTAAATCTGTCCGCCAGTAGGGAGCTTCCGATAGATCCAGTGTAATGAAGTCGTAATTTGTCCATCCAGATCCATGGTTTTTCCCGATCATCGGCTGCTATCTGGGGTTCGATTGTGAAGCGGATCACTTGCAAAGCTTCGTCCGGCATTGCCGATCGGAGCGCTGATATTTCCAGTAGCGGTTTCTTGTAGTAATCTGCTCTCTCTGTCTCGGGGTTTTTCGCCAAGTTTCGGTAGTCGGCTTGGATACAGTAGTCGTGGAATCTGAGTTCGAAGTTCTTGAAATTTTCCTGACATATTCCCGCCGAGTTTCAATTCAGGTCGCTTGAGGTTCGCCATCGCTGTTTGACGAGTCGGCCGCGGTCGTTAAATTCGCTAGATGTACGATTACTCTCCGTGAGTGCTTGTCTTGCCGATTTATTGGATCTATCCCACTTCTGACATCATGTCGGGCAGTACAGACGACTCAAACAATATCGAGAGCTCACTGAACACAGACTTTAATACTGAGCTTGACCACGAGGACTTCGTGTTACAACAACAACATGATCTGGGGAGCCCGGATGTAGTTTCCCTCAGGGAGGGCCTAAGTACAAGTGACGGGCCAACAGTCTCATGGGTAGTGCGCTCGTCTTCGGATTGAGCGATTCTGGTTCGAGCCCTCTCTGGCGACACTGTGTTGTGTTCTTGGGCAAGCCATTTAACTCTAACTGCGCCTCTCTCCACTAAGGTGTATAAATGGGTACCGGCGTATTTAATGCCGGGGTAACCCTGCGAAGGACTAGCATCCCATCCAGGGGGAGTAGAAATACTGCTAGTGGCTTCATGCTACAGAAACTGGGATATAAGCTACGGCCTGATGGGCCACTTGACATACTTAAACCAAGACGGCTACTTTTATTTCAGCTGAGTATAATTAAGCGCCGCGTGGGTTCAAAATACCTGTCATATCTGAAATTAGTATTTTTTTTCTCTTTCTGGACAGACTCTTCAGACGTTACTATGGAAATGTTTTGACAAAGCATCCCAACTAGGATCATGTTCTATTGCTCTACCACTCATTGGTACGGGCAATCTTAACTTCCCCCATGATGTTGCAGTGCAGATGATGGTAGAGGAAGCCTTAAGCTATAGCAAACAGCGTCCAAATTCATCCCTGGAAGAGTTAAGATTCATTGTACATAGCGGAGATCAAGAGGGAATCTCTACTTTTCAAGATAAGTTTGGACCTTTAAAGAAAGAACGACAACGTAGATTGCTTGACCGTAGCAGGCCACTAACTGGGCACGTAAATCGTAGAAGGCAGGAAACGCCGATTTCGCCAGAACCAACAGGCACGAAAGTTCGCATCGGTGATCTTAAAGTGGAGGTTGTAAAAGGAGACATCACCAAAGAATGTTCAGATGGCATCGTCAGTGTTGTTCACGAGGATCTCAAAATGCAAAACGGAAACCTCAGTGCCTCCATTGCTAGTGCAAGTGGTAGTACAGTACAAACCGAGCTGACTGCAAAGTTTCCTCAGCAGCCTGGGTCTGTTGTTACAACGTCTGCAGGAGATTTGGCGGCAAAATACGTCATTCACATGGTTATAAGATCTGGAAACAAGAAGCATCTTCAGGAATGTGTTCATGCAGCCCTTGATGAAGTTCACTCCATGGGCTTGGAATCCGTTTCTATTCCAGCTATTGGTAGCGGTGGAATGGGATTACGTCCTTCCGATTCGGCTGAGGTGGTGTTGGGAACCATTCGTGCATTTTCCGAGACAGTGAATTCCTCGGGCGTGGCTCGTGAGTTACGAGTTGTTGTCCTAGAAGATAGAGTGGTTGCTGCTTTCAAAAGCAAACTTAAAGAGATAAAAAGAGAACTCCATCAAGCCTCTGGTTATACCAAAGAGGACGACGTCGAAGAAGAGCCAGTTGGTGTTCAACTGCCACTCACGTGCTTTCAGCATAGAGTGACCGTGCATGGACATCAAAAGGTTCTTGACGAAGCCATAGCAGCACTGAAAAATGGCGTTAATAAAGAATGCCGCTCCATTGAAATAACAGAAGACGTGATTTCTCGTCTACCAAAGCGTTGCAAAAGGGACCTGAGGCAAAAGGCACGCGAGCAAGACGTGGGGCTACATTTTTCCAAGGAGGGAGTAATTTCATTGAAAGGCTATCCTTGTGATGTGCTTGCAGTGCACCCTGAAGTATCAAAAGTTCTTCATGAACAAGTTAAGGAAGAACATAAAATTGACTGTGCAGAAATGACGGCTGGAAAAGTTCAGTGGTGCTACTACAGTGTGAAAGGAAAACAAGAACCATTTGGCAAGATGGCCAATTATGACATCGAAACAGCATTTCAGGCCAAAACTCCTTCTGTTTCCTTCACCCATAAGAATATGCAGGCGGAGATAATGTTTGATTCTAAAGAAGTCAAGTTCTTGAAAACTGGGGCAATAAAGTGTGTCTTTCGTAAAGAAGGTAAGGGACCTCCTTGGGCAACCTCGTTCCCAAGGTCCTCTGTCTACATCGAAAAGTACCCTGGTTACGGCTGGTTACGCCGGTCTGCTAGATTTTAGCAGATTCCAGAGATGGGATTGAAGGGAGGGGCTGGAAAGTTAAAGTTTGTCTTCATTGAGCCCACCTACTGAGCCCAGTAGGGGGGGGACTTTGTAACCCTCCCGTTGTGGATCGCGAAAACTCACAGCGAAGGCATTGACACATTCCATACTGGAGTTCAATGCGTTTTATGCTCGGCTAAAAGGTTAACTCTGGATCTGGCTGAATTTTTCCCGTCGACAGTCGGACGGTCTTTGGAATTTGTGGCAGTGAAAAAAATTGGCAAAGAACTTTTAATTTTTAATTGAGCAAAATCACAACGTAGGTAGTTCGTATAGAATTAAATACGTCGTATGTTCGCCTACAAAGGTAGTTTTGCATTGGATTGAATTATTCCCATCGACAGTTTGACGGTCATTCCCTTCTCTTACAACGAGAAACATCTACGAAGAACTTGACATTTAAGCAGCTTCTATTTTTCGCTCGGCAAACGCACGGAGGCACTGATGCATTCGTTTAGAGTTTGATATGTCCAGTGTCTGGCAAACAGACTAGCTTTGAATTTGATTGAATTGATCCAATCGAAAGTTTGACAGTTACTCGATACTGTTGCAGTGAAAAATTTTATGAATACGTTTACAAAATCGAGCGGTTTTCGTTTTAAAACTTTAGCAGTGAATCCAATTTTCTGCCAAGAAAATAGCTCCTAGTTGAATGCATTCCATCGATAGTTTCACGGTTATTTGATTCTTTTGGCGTGAAAAACTGATTAAACTAATCCGAAGCAGGTTGTTGACGGTTATTTAAAATAAGCAGTGAAATATAAGCAAAGTTCCCTCTCAATCAACATCTCATACTGATAGAAGTTCAGTTAGAGACGAAGCACTGGTCAGGCGGGATCTCTGACAAATAACTTGCTCCCTTTTCAAAATATTTAACGTCTGTATGTATAGCAGCGCAATCACCTC
>CM042758.1:18846233-18860193 GCA_022496165.2 Catalaphyllia jardinei | reverse complement strand
TTAGTAAAAAATGAAGCTTTTCGCCAAAGGATAAGTTCGGCACGTAAATCCTCCAGACGGGAAGCAGGAACTTTGAGAGTAAAGGCCTCCGTGTCAACTAAAATTCCAAGACAGGTCATACGGGTCGAAGGGGGTGTATCCTTTTCGGGAGAAGAATCCAAGCCGAGTTGTTGAAATAACTGTCCGAGTTGTGAAAAAGCCCGAAAAGCGAGGGACGGATATTCGGCTCCGTAAAAGTCATCCAAATAAACATCCGCTGAAAATCCCTGCCCGTTGAAAATGTGTACGACGGCTTTTGATGTAAGCCAAAAGGACAACGAGTATCAAAGTAAAACTGTCCTTGAAAACAAAAACCAAGCAAGCTGTAGTCCCCTGGATCGACGGGAAACTGTCTATAAGCGCGACGTAAATCTTTCTTAAACACGAGACAGTTACGCCCTTTGGCAAGGATAAATTCAACCAGCCTAGCCTGCGAAAACAGCCGCCCTTCTTCGCTCCCGGCCCGAGTGGCGTTTCGCGTGAAGGACGCCTGCGATTCACCGCCGAAAATTCCATACTGATGACGTAAGCGTGAACTTTATAAGTTTGAATAAATTACCATTTGCAGTCACGAAAGGTTTGTGCCAAGCCGCAAATGTCTTACATTCTCACAAATGTACGAAGTCAGACGTACAGAGTATTTTAGAAATACCGGTAACTGATGAGATCCGCATGGAGGATCAAAACCATGGTCTTGACTAAGCCGAACAAAGACATATTCAACAGACTTGCGCGTCTACAGTTGCGTTTGAATTCGAGCTTGAAAAACATAAGCTCGATCAATTAGCTGAAAAAAAAAATTTCACTAGACAAGCTGGTGTATAGCTTTCTCGAAGTATAGCTACAGCGTCTCTGAAGAAAAAGTTACGAGGGCAAATATGATATCAGTTCTGTACTCTGAAACATTTCTAATCACTGTTTACGGAGGTGTCAAAATCCACGAAGTAACACGCAGATAACAGCGGAAATCATGTAGACTTATGACCGCTAAAAATTTGCCATGGCACGGTCTAACGGCTCAACTCTTATTAAAATTCCTCCTTATAACACAGCATAAATTGCCCTTCATAAACACGAGTGAAGCGACCAAAAGGTCGAGTAACCGAACAGAGAACGGTACAGATGTCACAAACCGTCGAAGTCGTGTAGGCTTATCAACCGCAATTTACACAAACCACCGCTACAATTACAAGACGCCAGATTTGTATTGGTTAATATTTTCACTGTCCTGCATATTTACGGACTTAATTATGCATAATTACCGATCGAACCAATCACCGCTCATGACCAGATGCGGGACAGATTTTCGTCATCAGTATGGAATTTTCGGCGGTGAATCGCAGACGTCCTTCACGCGAAACGCCACTCGGGCCGGGAGCGAAGAAGGACGGCTGTTTTCGCAGGCTACAACCAGTCGGTCTATACCGGGTAAACGTAAGTGTCAGGCGGGTTGCCGTCTTTTACGGAAGATCCTTGCGGAAAACTAAGATCCATAACCACTCGACGAGTCGAAGAACCTCGTTTAGGAACGGTTTGAAGTGGAGAGCACACAAAGTCATCGGCGAAAGGAGGCAACTCAGTGTCGAGATAGGCTTGCACATGATAGTCAAGGATGATTATGGGATGA
Source organism: Catalaphyllia jardinei (assembly GCA_022496165.2). Taxonomy (NCBI): domain Eukaryota; kingdom Metazoa; phylum Cnidaria; class Anthozoa; order Scleractinia; family Caryophylliidae; genus Catalaphyllia; species Catalaphyllia jardinei. Next base: position 18,858,527 of record CM042758.1, on the reverse strand, counting down.
TGAGACCGGACGAGTAGAGGCAGTGTAGTTGATCGGCCAACTATATGAAAGAAAATCAACCACCACGGAATCGTGATAATCGGAAAGAAATGTTCTCCAGTTCAAGCGAAGAGGGAACTGGCACCTTAGCGCCAAAGGCATTTGGTTGAGTATGACGCGAGGCAAGTAAATATCGCACCACTGCTGCGACATTGGAGGAGTCGTGTCCTTGTCCGTTCCGAGTCCGTTCCGAAGCTGATAGTCACTGTGTCGGAATTGGAGTGCGGCGTTTCGGACAATGTAACATCGGATGATCCGCCTTGCAAACACGGCAACGGTGATGTTCGCTATAGGCCGCGCTGTCGTGGTTGTCGCAATCACAGGCGTCGGTGTAGTTCCACGCCTTGCATGCTTTGGGACCTGTACTGGGCTTAAACGCCGACTGTGTTGGCGATGTAGTACTGCTAGAAGACCGGGAATTTGTGTGCGAAGCTTGAAGCGAGACCTCGGTATGCGAAGCAGAGCGAAGATCCGAATGGCGAAAAAGGGTGGCTGCCTGATCGTTAATCGCTTTAGAATCTTGCCATTCCAAGCGTCGCTGCTCTACTCGTTTCGCTACGAACTTGTGAAAGGCCCGCACGCTGGACCAGGAGTAACTGATGGCTTTTATCATTAAGAGTTCGAGGTGAGCCAAGAACGCCTCTTTCAACTGCACGTCGTTTGTTTTGATCATAACTAAAAAACCTGCGACAAACTCAGAAAGATTTAATTTGTCATACTCGCCTTGAACACTTGGTACGAAGTCGTGAGGCCAGTCGATTGGTCTTTTAGGACGTCGTTGCGTAGTGGATTCAGTAACTGGAACATCTTCAGCGAAACCTTCGCACAAGTTTTCTTGGGGGCGTTCCCGGCGGCTTAAAGTAAGGACTTGTAATTCCAATTGGAGCTTTTCTTTTTGGAGCTGGACCAGTTGAATTTGTTGATCGTACGTGAGCTTGGCTCCTGAATCCTCTGAAGAGATTGGCGACGGCGAAGAGACAGGAACCGTGGTAGATTTCGATTTGAAGTGCTTAGACTGCTTTGGCTTCTTGGTTGGAACGTGGCTAATGTCGTTGATTGTATCATCGTCACCGGCTGCCTCCTCCTCTAGATTCAAATTCTCAGGAAACAATAAATGTGAAGGGAGGTCGTAAAGGTAATCAGGGTCGGATACTTTTTTAGAAAGCCGTTTCGGGCGTGCGCCTGCTGAAAGTGACATTGTACGACAAGAGCTTGGAGAGCAAATGACAAACGTGATTACAGTAAGAGCTTAGGCGTCGTCTCCGGATCTTACACAAAAGATGACGCTGCAGCATGTGCGATCGATTTTAAGAGACATTCGATACCCCTAGATCTGTAACTAGTCAATTAACTATCATTAATAAATGATTACTCAATTTCAACTTTTTAAGTCAAGAAACCGTAAATGTCCTTCGTTTAGTCTTCTCAGGATTTTAATTATCCCTTTTCATCAAAATGTTTCTCCAAAACTTTGGCAAAACGAAAAAACGTTGCTATTTCGGAGGCGGGTTCCAGCCACTGCACACTAATTAACAATTAGACTACGAGCCCGACTTTTCAACGAGTAGAAAGTCAACGAGGCGCGGCGGAGTTTACTGTCGCTCGTAGAAAACGAGGGCGAGTAGTCTAATTGTTTTAGTATAAATTTACCGTAGTCTCATTGCATAAAAAGATGTAAAGAAACGCGTAGAAAAGAACTGTTTTATTATGTTACATCAGGTTCAAACGTGATGCGCGATGTGTAGTGATGCGTAACTGTTTTCTATCAGCAGATAGAAAACGGTAAAAAAGCCAATCAAATTCAAGGATTCACAATAGACTACGGTAAATTTATACTAATAGCCGATAGTGTGCAATGGCTCAGCCAACCAGAGTACAGCATTTGCATTAGTATACTTGTAGAATTCTACTAAAAGCAGTTAGTTTCATACTTCGGGTAACGTCACCCCTGCTTTAAGTAAATTTATTACGTTTGCTGCTTCAACGCAAACGTTACGGTAAAATTGGCGAACGCGTATTGTAAGTGACCTCAGTGCCAACAATTAGGACTCACTGATAATGTTTTCTGTTTGTTCATATTTGGCAAGGAGCTAGGCTGGTAGGACAAACTTGAGTGAGTGAGAGCTTTAAAGTGCTCCGTCTTTCTGTCATGCAATCTTCTTTTGGTTTTACCATTGTAAAAAGCATCACAATCCCAGCAACTGGCTTCGTAGACAATCTTCGATTTCTGCGAACGGTTGAAACGATCTTTGTAAGGAAAGAAAGACTTAATTCTGCGAGTGTTCTGAAAAATAACCCTGAGGTTAACGAGACCACAAAACTTATTGGCACAAGATTTTGTAATCGGCGTGTGATAGCATCGCTGTGGAAACCTAAATAAAGTAAAACAAGGATTACATCTTTCTTTCTTAGCAGCTGTGAGAGTAGGTTCTGAAGGCCTGTCCTTATGTTTGTTCAATGATGTAGTGTTACTACTTTAATTGGGTAATGTTATTTTTTCAGATTTTGCGAAGATTGTCGACGAAGCTGCAAAAAAGCCACTTGATGGTGTAAAAGTGTTAATTGAAAGAGCACCCGAATGTAAGAGCGTATATGTCAGCGGAATTTTGGAAACCACATCAAGAGAGCAAGTAGAAACGTACTTTGACAAAGTTGGTACCTTGGAGAACGTTGTCTTTAATCCAGCCTGGGACAAAGAAGGGAAGGACAAGAGAGCTATTGTGTATTTTACAGACAAGAAAAGTAAGTTGAAAAAAGGAATTAGATAAATTATGATTATGAATCAGAATGATTAATGCCAGTTTTCTGGATACGATTCTCAAAAAAGGTTTAGAGAGCGAGACGGCTTGAAACTGAGATACCAACCGTCGATTAATGTTTTAATTTTCTTTAGCCATGCTTTTAAATGCAGATGGCTAACAACGACGAGGGAATTTTGTTAACAAACGAATTAACACTTTTCTTATGGATTGAATGGATCCCGCTAATACCTAGATTCAATCAGTCCCTCATCAGTATGTCAGAACTATCCTTTTGTTCAATATAAAGAGACAGGATGCAAATCCATTTAGAATCGTGAAAGTTATCTGTCTTGCGTTGTTCCGGTTCTCCGACTAAAGCGCGATTTTAATTGTAGGTAGTTTTTTGAGCAAGACGGCTTAGAGACTTATTTTGATGTATGACTTTAAAATTATGACATCAAGCATTAAAAAGGGCAACCACTCAACGTACGTAAGGTGGATCAAGTTAATACAAAACCATGCAGAGTGGAAAATATCTACCTCAAGACTACCACATCATATATCCAATCTTCTCGCAACGACTAAAATAATTAAATTCAGTGAGCGACGCAATACCTTTAATTAAACTGAGAAAGTTAAATTGCTGATGCATGTATCCGATTTTCTTCGACAAATTCAATGGTGTGCAATACCTTACGTTCTTTTCTACAGGTGTAAAGAAATTTACCAAGAACGACCAATTCATTGATGGTAAGCCTTTGCATGTGGAGGCTTTCTATCCTTTTATGGGAACACTAGTGCCAGTTGACCAACCGACAAGACCAGCGCGGCCTACATCAGGTGACATCCAAGCGACTGGACTGCACCAATTCTATAAATCTGTAGACAAGGACATCATGGAATTTTTGATGAAATCCAACCAAGAAGAAAAATTGAGAGGGCTTCTATTTTCAGACGAACACGCACGCGTAAGGTGGACAAATGAAGAAGGATACGTTCTCGTAAAACACGACGTACCGGGAAATAAGGTGGACAAGGAATTTGATAAGAACACTTGGAAAAAGCGTTGTTCAGAAATAATTGACAGCTTCATTGACGGTTGTGCTGCAAAGGAGTTTCCAATTGAAGAGGATATTTGGGAAGCAGTAGCCAATCAGTTGCCCCAGATAGAACGAATTCTCCCTAAGTTCACAGCGCAAGTTAAGCTGTTGAAGGAGTCGCATACAGTGAAACTGATTTGCCAGAAATCTAATATGTCTGATTTTGAAGAAAAGCTCTCAGATCGGTTAAAAGCCATCAAACAAGAAGAACTTGAGAAAAAGTTGGAGCAGAAGACGCTCACTGACATAACTAGTGAAAAACTACAACTTCTACAAAATGCCAGAATTGAAGACATTTTGAAGAAAGAGTTTCATCCAGATCTTCAAGTTAAGATCGACTTGAGCAACAAAAGCCTTGTAATAAAGACGCCTAAAGGACATATGACATCTGTCATGCCTTATCTCAGAGAGCGGCTGGATGAAATTGACCACAACGCCATAACCATGCCCCCAGAAATTTTAGACATCTTAAAAACGAAGGTTGGCAAAAGAAAAATGACTGATGAATTGCAGGGATGTGCATTTAACGTTGATGAAAAAAGCAAAAAAGTCATCCTTCTTGGACGGACTTCTTCTGAAACCAAGCTAGGAAGAGAAAAGACAAAGAGCGTGCTAATAAGCGACCGCAATCTTTCAGTTGTCGACTCTGATAACAACCTAATGCGTTCAAAAAACTGGGACGACCTGTGTAAGAAAATGGTCAAACGCCTGACGATCCGCCACAAACGTGAATTAACTTGCATAGCTGTCTTTGGTATGAAACAAGATGTCACAGAGGCCGTAAAGAAAATGAGAGATTTTCTCAACGAAAAGAAAGCAACAGAAGGCCAGTTCCGAATCGATTCGTCGATTCATCGAAAATTCTTTAACGATTATTACACTGATGATATTCATGGAATTGAAGAGGAACTGGCCCACTATGGAGTCAAGATCTCTTTAGAAGAAAGCGAGGGCTTAATCAAATTTTCAGGAACTGAAGAGGGCGTGAAAGATGTCGAGGAGAAGATGTACGCACTACAAGACGAAATAAAGGAGAAGAGGTTTGCCATTTCCACCCCTGGCATGCGAAACTTCTTAGCACAGGATGAAGGAAAACGGTTGATTGAAACCGTAGAACGAGATTGCAAGTGTGTTATTGAGATAACAACAGAAACCGAGGAACAGGCTGAAGACGACGAAAGTGATGGTGATGAGCCATTCAGCAACAGTAGTGATGGCGAGGAGGAACTCGATGAAGACGACACCTTTTACACCTCAGAGCGGAAAAAGATTATTTGGAGGACGGGGAATATCGAAGAAGAACAGGTTTGTTGTGATGCATTTAATTATCAGTCGAAAACACCACTGCCCATCGGTCCCTGGGCAGCCCCGGGCATTAGCAGTTTGTGAAACAAATAAAATGGCATGCCAAGCTAGGACAGCTGATCAAGATCTAACCGATCGAGTTTTTTTGGTGTAAAAGGTAATAGGTCTCAAAACTCCTGTCCCTGGGATTACGAACATGAGCAACTGCCCAACTAAAGCCAGACATGGGCATTGCTAAAATTCATTGATTAGTACAGGTTTTCTAGGATCCTGGGCCCAGGGTGAACAAATTGGCCTGCTTTACTGTCAACTGGAAGCCAGAAAGGGTCATTGTCGTGGATACTTCGCATGTTGCTTACGACCTGTCCATGTATGGTGCTTTCTTAGTCCAAGAAGGAAGGCTGTTATCTACTTGCCATTGCAGGTAGCCATATATTTGCATTCTTACACGTTTAAATCTAATTTACACAACTGTGATCTTAGGATAAAGAGAAGAATTTCTGTAACAAAAACTGACGGAGGTTCTGTTTCGTTGGGCACGTAAAACACATTTGTTCCCCACGAAAGGCAAAAGATAGAAACATCAGCGTTTCTCTCTATCATCTTCAGGTCAATAATCAACCTTCTGGTCTCTTTTAATCTCGCTCTAGGCTGACGTGTTAGTGTGTTCTGTGGGGTCAAAGTTCAATCTTAACATTGGTGCGATTGCAAATGCTATGAGCAAAGCTGCTGGTCCAGCGTTACAGGAAGAGTTAAAGAAGTTGAAAGAGACGACAGCTGACATGGGTGAAGGAGACATTGTTCACACAGGTCCGGGAAACTTGCCCTGCCGTTACGTTATTCACTGTGTATGCTGCCCGTGGAAAGGACATGCTGAGCAAGGAGAGGTCAGGATAAGGATAGTCTCGCGCTTAATGAGTTCATTCTATTGGCAGCGTCGTAAAACTTGGTTGCAATTTTAGTTTTAGCATGGGTCTTCTAAAATGACAAAGTTGTTTTTAAAAATGACATGGACTCAAGCATTAGACACGGAAGCTGAACATTGTGTATTGGTGGGACTATTCCAAGAATTGGAGTGCGTAACCTCGGGGTCATCTGGATCAGGATCATGTCGCATCAAAGGTACCGACGAATCCTCTCTGGGGAAGGATTCATCGGTTCCATTTTATTAATGCACCCTGATCCCAGTGATCTCGATCACTGTTCCTGATCCGGGTGATCCAGGTGCGATTTTCGGTGCGATTTGTCGCCGCGATATCGCAGGGGGCTCGAACATGTTTGAAACTTGTTGAAACTTTGGCGCGACAAAAATTGCATCGAGTTGCCGCGACAAAAATCGCCTGTGTAAACGGGCCTTTAGATTACCTACCCGAAACGGCGTTGTTGAAAGCAGCCTTGAGCATGCTTGCTAGATGAATATCAAGGGTTTACTTCTCAATGTGATTTTGTGTTTTTATCCACAGATTCTAAGGGAACTGTTTCGAAAGTGCTTTGACAAGGCGTCCGAATTGGGTGCTTGCTCAATTGCCTTGCCACTTGTAGGGACAGGTAACCTTGGTTTCCCGTATGAAACCGCCGTCCATATTATGATCCAGGCAGCTGTTGACTACAGTCAAGCAAACCCAGAGTCACCCTTAGAGGAGTTCCGATTCGTAGTGTTCAGTGGTGATCAGAAAGGAATAACAACGTTCGAAGAGATGTTTGCTGAGTTCAAGAAGGAAGATAAGCCAGTGCTGAAGCCTCGCAAGCGAGAAGCTCGTAAAAACAAACCGATTCCTGTTGTATCCGATTTCAGATGCAAAGTAGTTCACATTGGAAACATTGAGTTGAAGGTCATGCCAGGCGATATAACTCAGGAAAGTTCCGATGCAATCTGCAATGTAGTTACTCAAGATCTTGACATGAGCAGTGGAAATTTAAGCAAAGTCATCTCGACAGCCTGTGGTAGCGCAGTCGAGGATGAATTACAGTCGAAGGCTCCTCAGCGTCCAGGCTCTGTTGTGACCACTACTGGTGGAAGCCTCTCTGCGAAACATATCGTACATATGGTTGTGGGATCTGGAAAAAAACAGCATCTGCAATCCTGCGTGGAGAAAGCTCTTAAAGAAGTCGAATCCTTAGGCTTGGTATCAGTGTCCATTCCAGCGGTTGGTAGTGGTGGACTGGGACGAACAGCTGAAGACTCGGCAAAGGTGGTTTTTGGAGCAATCCGTGCAATCTTGACCAGGAGTCCATTCAGTTCACTCCGTGAGATACGAGTTGTAGTCTTTGACTATTCCATCATTGGTGCGTTTGTGGTCGAGTTGGAAGCAATCCAGCAAGAAAATGTGGACTCCTGCCAGCGTGAAGACGATGACGACGATGATTGTGATGATGATGAACCAGGCTCAGAAGCTTGTCTGGCTTTAGCCGATGAGTTAACACAAAAGCATTGTCACAAAAAGGTCATTGTGCATGGGCGGGTAGAGTCACTTGACGCAGCTATGGCAGCACTGAAGGACGGTGTCGCCAGTGCCTGCAATAAACCACGTGTCATCAAACACGAAATCATAAGTCGTTTCCCAAGACGTTGCATACGGAAACTGAAGCGAATGTCACGTGTTCACGATGTGAAATTTGACCAACCAGAGCCAGATACTATAACATTAGAAGGGCTTCCCAAAGATGTGATGGACATGAACTCGGAGGTGTCAAATGTAATCCAAGAACAGATGGAAAGAGAGCACAAAGAGGAGCGTGCGGATCAGATTTCCAAAACTGTTCAGTGGTTTATGGTTAATTCTGGAAAACTCAACCCCTTTGATAAAATAGCCAATAATGATTTAGAATCAGCTTATAAAGCAAAAAGGCCATCGCTTTTATTCACACATCAGAATCTGAAGGCTGAAATCAACTTTGGCAACAAGGAGGTCACTTTCTTGAGAACAGGAGCTATCAAAAGGGTCCTACGTAAAGATGGTAAGAACAAGGCGGGGAGGTCACTTTTTAATTACAGATTATTTACTAATAATATAAAGAGTACAAGAACATATATAGTTTCACTTTTATAACGTGGTGCACACATAAAGTCTAGCTTGTTTCCTCATTGACTTCCTTTCTTATGCCGACATTTGTACGATAACTGTTGATTTATGTGTCATCGTGGACAATTTGGGAAGCCTTCGGACGATATTCTATTTAATTTTCAAAATACTTAAAGTGACGTGGACTAACAATCATTTAATTTCTTTTTCTTTACTTTAAATACTCATCTCTGTAATCTCTCACATTGTAGCACAAATTGAGGATTAAATGGCATTCTATCAGGTTATGTCAAAATGCTGAAATTAGATTTCTCAGGAGCAATTTTTCCGAGGTCGAGTTTACCAACGGTTTCGTGCCTTCACATGTTTTTCACCGACTGTGTGATGTCTCGAACGGTTTACTGATAACGTAAATTTCGACGCTTCTTACATTTTAACAGCATCGTCTCCTGTTATAACTACTGCCTACTCTTACCAAACGACCTGTGAATGATAACAGCTTTCGATTTATTTATACTTAAAACAGTGTTACCTCTTCCTGCTGAATGGGATCCTCAGCCTCGTGACGAAAGTGGAAAAGAGGAAGTTCTTCATTTGGTCGGACTTGCACAGGAAACTCAGGAATATAAAACGGTTCAAAAGTTGTTCCATCAATCATTGAGAGGGAAGGCACCCATCCTGATAAGCATTGAAAGAATTCAAAACCCATCGATGTTTAATTCATACATGCTGAGGAAACAGGCCATGGATGAAAAGAACGGGACTCTTGAAAACGAACTGCAACTGTTCCATGGAACGAAACCCGACAGCGTGAAATCCATCAATGTACAGGGATTTAACAGGAGTTTGTGCGGAATTAATGGTACGTACCCTTCAACAATGTTCAGTGAAAATATTACACTTATGTGACAAACGCAAGCTTAATCACGAGCATAAGCGGATTTCTAGTGTGAAAGGACGCGGTGTAATCATTAAGCACAGGCACAGTGATTCTCCTTGTTCGCCATCTTGAAGCTGTCGTCACCAGATTCACCCCGATGCTACTTCGATTGCGTATTCCACCTTTGCTTAGAGCTTAAGTCAGCGTTGTACCCAAAGTCTTCGTTCCTTTTGACCAGCAGTCGGGAAATAAGCGTTTTCAAGCACCGTTTACATTACCCCATTGTTTTACACGGTAATGATAAATAACATCCCAAAACAACTCTCACACGGTTATCCCCAAACACGCACTCACTTTGACTCTCCGTCTGTCCCCACTGAGTTCATCTCATTCATTTTTCACTTTTCAAGCAACCAGATCAGGGTGAGGTAAGTACGTTAGTAATAGACTTTTCTTGACAGTTGTTAAGTTTATGATTAACCTTAAACTTCTCAACCTGTGACAGGTGCAGCCTTTGGTGATGGTGTCTACTTTGCAAAAGATGCTTATTATTCCTTGACATACTCACAGCCAAGTCCCAGCGGTGACCGCTTCATGTATCTAGCGAGAGTGCTTGTCGGGAAGCACACCGTTGGCGAGCAAGGAATGAAGACGCCTCCTGCCATAGACCCAACGAAAAAAGAAATCCTCTACGATTCTGTTGTGAACAAGGACGAAAACCCAAGTATTTTTGTAATTTTCAATGATTTTCATGTCTATCCGAAATACTTAATAACTTTCAAGTTGACCACATAGTTATATCAAGGGAATCGGCCTTGCAACAGGTTGAAATTTTTGTCTTAATAAACAACAATAATATTGTCAAAATTGAATAGCTAGCAACGAACCGGTTTAGATGGGATATGATCAAAGAATAGGATAAAACTCACTGCAATCGGTGATTTTCAGGAGATATGTATACAAATAACGCCCTAATTAAAATTTAGTTCCAAGCTGGTTAAGGGAACTTAAAAGGGACCAAAGAGCTAACGAATGTATTATTGTTAAACATGTTACATAAGAACCGGTATAAACTCGTTCAATTTTAGGCTAGCTTTCCACTTCTGGAATGTTGTAAATGGGAAGCTTAAGGTGGCAGTACCAAGTTACTTCAAATCTAATTCAGCTGCATTAATTTTGTAGATGTAGTTGTTGATATGGTTAGGGTGATGGTTGTGTTTGTTACAGGCTGGATTAAAGCTTTAGTCATAACGTACATTTACAGTTACAAAAACAGCAGAGTTCTTACCCAAATTTTAACTATAGATATGTTTTTGGGATATTCATTTAATTTCCACAAAAGTTCGATCATGGAAAGAGTGTTTTTAAAAATTCTTTCGAAACCGTTTTGATTTGAATGCAGTCTTGCATTGTAAGGCCGGAGAAACTCGGATAATGCACAGGCAGTTACTCTATACCAATTTAACACGGTCGTACGGACGAAAAACGTTTTCAAAACATATGCCTATAGTGTCTACTAAGTGGCTAAGATTAACAACCACATTGCTTAACATTAAATGAGTCAGAATAAAGTTATACGAATCCTTGCAACTCGGTGAGATGCAATAGGGTTAATAAAACTTATCGATAAATTAACTACTTAACTTCATCATTCCAATGGTAGTTTGTATTCTCCTAGATATCACCGGCTATAATAAGGAACGAAAGCTGTTCCCAGTTGGGGGAGGGTAATTTTCGAAGGTGGTCTCGGAATCTTAGCACCGTTGAGAGGGCACGAATTATTAATTTTAACTTCATGCTCACCACTCTTTACGCTGGAAAGGACAAAACCAGGAAATGTGCTGCAGAAGAGCACGCCACCTTGAGCCCGGTTCAAATGTCGAACTTGATATTTGCCAAACCTAATGTCGCAAGTGTCATGCAAAGTTCGACATCTGAGTTACGAGCGACACATTTGTTTTTGCCGTTCTATTCAACCAAAGCCGTCCAATACGGAACGGCAGAAGTTCGACTTTGATTGAGACGTCGAACTTCACCATATGTGCCGAATTTATTGCAAGCATTAGCGGCAGAACGTGATAAGAAGAACAGGCGAACACCCGTATCGTTCAGCATTCGGGTGGTCAGTCCTCCATTTGCTTGGTTGTAAAAGTGCATGGCTTACCTGGTATTGACTGCCCTGTACTAGAAAGAGACGGAAGAAGAGGAACTGAAGGCTGAGGACCATAGCTAGCTACTTGGCAGTAGCCGTGTTGTGTTTTCAGTAGATAAGGACGGTGCCTACTAAATACAAAGGTTTTTGCGCCACGTTAGGACCACGCGGAAAAAGTAGATCTTTGCAAGGGCTATTGGAATCCACATTTTTCGAGATAATTAGCCTTGAAACTCAACAAAATGCTGACATCAGCATTTTTCTGAAAAAAAAGGAGGAAAAGGTTATTTCCTCACTGATTTACTTAGAATTCGCCTCTACATACAGAAAGGCAAATACGTTTTCAAAGAACTTTACACTACAAGGCAAATAGTAACAAAATCATTTTTGGTACGTTTTTAATAACAACATCGTTGCAAAAGCGCTTTTAACGTCTCTGACAGCCTTCCTCTGGTTCAGCTAAAATACAGTCTAAATACCTTTTGTTCGTATTGTGTGATCGTCCGGGTGAGAATAGTTCTGAAAAGAACTGTTGTTGGTGACTGACGTTTCGACAACCTGAGCGGAAGTCATCTTCAGAGTCAAGTGAATAGTGTTTGTCAGTCGATGATGTTATAAGTCTGGTCCGTTGATAGTAATTGGTCAGTTAAGCCATGATGGTATTGGCTGGAAGACTCATGTAAAGTTAGTCATCAGTCATTGGTCGGTTTCGATCCGTCTTTTGTTAGTCAAGTTGGTCTGTTAGAGTCCGTCTATTGTAAGTCAAAATAATTAAGCCGGTCTGTTAGAAGTCCGTTTGTCGGTTTCGTTTTCGTCGCGGATAAGTCGTTTGTAAGGTGCCGGTAGTTGTTGACATCTGTTAAGAGGCGTTTGTTCTAAGTTAGTGTACCAGCTTTCCAGAGTCAGTCGTTGAAAATAGTTTGTACTGTAGGTTAAGCATTGAGCAGAGTCCCAGTCAATGTTGTGGTTTGTCAGTTGATGATGCACAGCAATGTGGTTGTTGACATCACCATTTCTCGTGGCTCGTTTGTGTTCAGTCAGTCTCGTGTTAAGG
>CM042758.1:18835975-18846133 GCA_022496165.2 Catalaphyllia jardinei | reverse complement strand
ATATTAAGATGTCGTCGTTTTAATTCCCCAAAAAGAAAAGGCATCTCTTTGACGTCCTGCTCAAGTTCTGGTAATAAACTAGGTATAGAAGAGTATTCCAGATAAGCAGAAATGTTACTATCATTAGATGACTGCAAAATACTCATAAATGTAGAGAAAGGAATTTCCAGAAATGCAGGACGAACAACCACTAAATCTGGAAATGGTAACTGTGATTTGACCACATCAGGAAACTTGAAATCTTTAAAGTCTTCAAAGTGATGAGCCTTTTCGCAACCCTCATATTCACCATAAGGGGCAAATGCTACTCGAACCATCTTGTCACCAAACTTTGTTGTTAAAAATTCTGTTGTCCATTTCTTCATCGCTGGCCAGTTTTTTAATGCACCTAGATAATAAATATGAAAACAGAGAGGAAAAGCATGACCACAAGGTTCAAAACCAAAACTCTTCTGACAGCTGCAATGATTCAAGTCTTTTGGGAGAATCTGGGTTTAAATCAACAGGCCTAATTAAAAGGGACAGTCACAGGTCTTTAATTATAGTTTATCATTTGTCATTGAATCTGTTATAATCACACAGTATGACAACTATGACCTTGCAGAGAATGTGGTAAAAAGAAATTGAACATTATAGCACTCGCCAACCCAATTGGAAATTTCAGTGTACCAGTAACTTCATACCTTATGGGTTCATACGATTTCAGGCTAGCAAATGTAATCTCCAGAAAAGTTCATCTGGTTTTTATGAAAATGCATATGTTTGGAATTGTTTCAACTAAGGGACCGATTGTTAAGTATGTCCCACGGGGAGGGGGGGGGGGGGGGGGAGTTTGGTATCATTTAATTCCACTGGACTAAGTGAAATATGTGCAGTTAACAAACTCATTGAATTTTCCTTACCTGTGATCACTACTGGTTTTGATCGGAAGAAGTATTCGTGGAAAAATTTTTCTTTGGAAGGTAGGGGAATTCTCTCACATGTGGCGCCAATGTTGACGGGCCCAGAATAAGAGGTGTGACTCGGACCGTCACTGTTTTGGACCCGATACAAATTATTTAATATTCTTTTCCTTATTAAACCTGCAGACGATAAGCTTCCATCCAACTGCCTGAAAGTACGGCATTTTGCGTTAATAAATGCAAGCAATTCTTGAAGAGTTATTGATCCGTAGTAACGTTCAGCTTTCGGTGGTTTTTGCCAACTTGGTTGGATGAGGCAAGTTCTGTCCAGTAATTTGCGCGGAAAAAACGCTAAATCTCTTTGATCAACCATATCTCGACTTCCACTGTTTTCCCAGGTGATCGAGCTGACATCAGACTGTTTTAATACTCCAATGCTTGCGCGACTTTCATTCTTAAAAGCCTGCGAAAGTCTGTGAAGAATCGACGTAAGCTCACTCGTGGGCTGCAAAGCAACTAATACACAGGCATTCCTGACTGATCCGGTGATATTTGTAAGAGAGTATTCATCAATAACCTCAAATTCTGCGACATTCATACCAGCAAATAGTAAAATATGTAAAAGGCGATATAACGATCTTTTCGCCGTCGCCATGTTGTGTGACTGTTAACTGAGAGGGATTGGGGGCTAAATTACGTGGGGCTATTTGAAAACGTCCAAATGATTGACGGCAGGTCCAAGGGCTTCCCGAGGGGATCCCCGAGGGTATGTATGTGATATTTATTAGAGTCCTTCACCGCCGCAAAAAGGTGAGAGTGAAATTGATGAAAGTTCGACAGTGAGCTGCAAAAAATAACATAAATTATGTAAAACTGAACATGTTCTGTAATTATGCAAGAGAGTATGTACAAGTTCTACACATCAATGAGCTTGAGTAAGATACATGAATACTGGAATCAGTGATCTGATTGGTAGTAGACAGAATACACATAGTCAACATAGTCGCAGAGACTTCAAAAGTATTTCAAAATATCTTTCAGCACGGTTAATCAATTCAATAACTCATGTTGCATTTGAACCAGCTTGGCAAACTCTTCCTCGGAGAGTTCAGATTGTAACTCTTGTTTTGACAAGACTAGTTCTATTGCACGCAGCCTGCTCTGATTAAAAGCAGACCAATTGATAAACACGTAAATTTCTGACAGAACACTTTTGCCCATGAGATAAGCGACAGCTTGGAAAGCAATGTAGGCACTTTCTAAATGTACGTGCAGCAAATAGTCTGCCAAGAAACGCATCATTAGGAACCTTTGGCCTTCGATCGTTCGTTTGACCACTGAGCCGGTGACTGCACTGGCCTGTTTTGTTGGTTTTCCAAGAACTACCATCAACAGCTTCATGAATTTCTTTGCATCGTCATCATCGGTGTAGAATTTGGGGCCATTTGCCCATTTCTTTATCACGAAGTCGTAAATGGCGTCGCAATACTTCTCGTGCAGGCGCGCTGCCCAAAAGAGAGATTCCTTGGTCCATGGATTGGTTAGGTGTTCTTGAAACTCTGCAGAATTGATTTCAAAGCCAGCTTCTCCGTGTGTAGTAGGATGAAGGGCTAAGAATACGTTAAATACTGCAAGAGCTACTGCGCTGCTCTCTGTTACTTTCAGCTGATCTTCGGCTAAGTACTCCTCTAGCAGTGAAAGCACCATGCTTGACGTTGAACTTTCATCGACTTGTGAAACTTCACAAAGAGCTGCAAGTAGCTCTGTGTACTTCTTTGTGCCTCCTTCCAGTTTGGCTTCGTGCAGAAGCCGGGCTTTCTTGAACAGACAATCAGCTTCACCCTGGTGGTTAATCTTCATTTTTATGCCTTTTAGGATATAAGCTAAGGCCATCACGAGGAAATTGTACTTGCAGTTTTGAACAAACTTTTCATGGTTTTCAACAAGTTGCTGGGTGAGAGACGTATCAAAGAAAACCGGAAGTGCTTGATTGGTTTCAATGTAACGACACAGGGATTGCGTTACAGAGGCTCGAACGTCTCTGAGAGCGTGACATGCTTTCAAAATTTCCTCTGAGGAACGGTGATCTATCATATTATTTTTAGAAATGAAGTAGTTTGGGACGGAAGCGCTGGCATAGAATGAAATAATGAAGTCAAGAAGTTCAAGAATATTCTTTCCTAAGCTCTGTTTCTCCCACAATTCAAGTCCCTTCTGCTCAAGGAACCAAAACAAACAAGTTTTGAGATGATACGACGCGAACACATCAATGTCACGCAACTTCATCTCGCTTTTGATCAGCGACTTCAGAACAGAGTAAGCTAACTTGTGATTCTTTGTTAAGGATCCAGCGAGCGTCAACTCAGCTACAGAAAAAGAATATCTCCATTCAAACTCTCGTAAGCTGCTGGTATGGGAACCAACTGGTACAAGATGGCAACCCTGAGCTGATATCGCGGAAATGAGCTCTGGGCTCGGCCAGTTATGATGTCTGCCTCGGTGTATCCATTCCTCTGCTTGTGAAGGCCAGAATTCACATTTCAGACCATAAACAAAGTCTCGATTTACAATGAATGTACCTCCAGAATAAGGAAGAGAATACGATGGACCTGTGATGGTGCCATCACCTACAGCCATCAAGGCGGAGTGACTGAGACGAATCAAATCTTGACTGGTCTCAATGAATTCAGAGTTGTGGAGGCAGTGCTCCCGAATGAAAGATGTATCAATCGGATGAGAGCATTCCTCTTTTGACACCTGTGCATAGCCCGAGTGTAACGCGTCAAAGGTGTACAAGATATTCTCTTTGACGTCCATGTTTGCAGCTATCGCTGAACCTTCACCACGCTCACCGACTCCAGACAAATCTTGCTCCGCACTGACACTCTTCCCTGGATTTTTCTCTTCCCATCGCATTCCCTCGTGTAGTTTCAAGTTGGTTCTTATGATCATGTGATCGGCATCGGTGTTCCACGCTTGTCGTTTCTCCAGATGAGGAAGAGAAAGTCCTTCGAATCCACTTCCGGTATGGATCACTTCAATGTCGGGATTCTCGCGACAACATTTTTCCAAGTCTAGGGCAAGTTGATTAATATTTCCTTCCATGTCTTCTCTGAAAATATTAAAAAACGGCACCAAGCTCAATGCTAAACTGAAGCACACTTTCTCTGAATCATCCATGTTGCTACAACTTAGTTCTGTAGACGAATACACGCCTTTCGTAATGGCGGACACCGCGATAGTCCTGGATCGAGTTGCATGAAAACGAGGTCAGAAGGGTTAGCACTCGTCCCCGCATTTATTACGCCATTTAGACCCTATTTGGAGCCGTAAATGATCAGAATTATGTAAACACGGCAAGAATATCCGAAAAGCAAACTTTTAGCCTTGTGTTTTCTGCTTCCGTAGTGCTAAAACATATTCACAAGGTGACCGAGAAGTTAATATTTTCACCTCCTTTGCATGTCTACTGCATGTATCCTTAAACTTGCATTTTCCTGTGTTTTTACCGCATCTTCTGCAGCCATCTGTGAAGATGCTCCAAGAAAGAGTGGCAAATTTAAACTAACCCCCAAAGGCAACAAATCGTGAATTGTGAATCCCTTATCTGCCATGATGGAATCTTTGTCATCAAATGGTAGGTCTAAAAATCCACTCCTTCTGACAATTTCTCGATCGGAGATAGAACCTGTATACATTTGGCTTATGAATGTAACTGCTCCACCGGGAGAAATGCCAACCAAACCTTTCAAAGCTGTGTGATTTTTGTGGGAACTGAAAAGTTCTCCATTCAATTGCAAGCTGCTTGGCATTTGACATCTAACCTCAGTACAGTCAATTATGACTCGAGTAGATTTGTACTTTCCTTTAAAAGCATCTGGCATTGTAGTATCAATTACTTTTCTGCTGGGCCAAATGTTTATTTGTCCAAACTTAAAGAACATAAAATTGACCCATGTGATAATTATTCTGCTAACTGTGGATGCTGATACGTTAAATAATTGAGCAAGGTGGTCCTCTGGGAATCCTTGCCTTAGTCTACACATGACCATAAAAAAATTCATCAATGGGCCTTAAAGATCTAGCTCTCCCCTTTTCAACTCCTGAAGCGCATGCGCAGCACGAGTTATCGTGAGTTGTGGGCAAATGTGTCGCTCGATGGGATGTAAACTTTATGTAAATGAGGTACACTTGGGGGTGACTTTTTAAATTTGTCTTCATCTTTAATTAAAATAAGCTGTTTTAAAGGTCTAAATTAAGAGATAACATTTAAAGAAGACTCGGTTACCGAAAATGAGAACATCGAGAATCGTAAAGTCGATGAACAGCACAAGTTCTCATTGGATGCGGAATTTATATGGATTTTACAGAAAACCGTGAAGTCCTTGAAGTACGGTTTTATGGTATGGTAAATGCGTATATAGCGAGCGAAATGAAATAAACACAGATAAACTATTTTTTTGTATCGCTAAAAACAATGAAAAAAGGACAATAGGAAATGAAGAAATCAGCCCACACCCAGAGTCGATCGCGGTATACTTGAACAGTAGATCAGATCAGTACCACTATGTCAACATCTTGTGCACGATGTGAAGAAAATGGACATCTTATTAGTATCAACGATACAACCGCAGACAACTCAGCGGGCTCGAGTCTGTACGAGGATTGTCTGTGGGTTACAGTTTGTTACAGTAATTTTGTCTTTTACCGAACAACTGTCAGTGAGTATATTTGGTATTTGTGGATTTTTTGGACACTCGGGAGTGCCTTTTTTAAAGCCTAGAGGTCACATGTGTTCATTCCTCGGCAAATAGAGCCGCAACATTTGTTGAGGGAAGGTCGTCATGGCTTGTTTTGCACCGGGACTCTTCTGAAGCTTCTCACAACACAGGTATTAAAACCTAAACAAGATGTTTTGCCAAGAAGCTTGATTTCGAAGAAATCGGAGTGAATCAACGTGGTAGTTGAAGAATACATTAGTTGTCGCAATCACTGCATCGACTGGATCTGGAGAGAGTTTAACGGGCCGTTTGCGTTGGACGTTTTTCGACATGCTGAAAGAGAAGTTGTTGAGACAGTTTGTCTTGTTATTTTTCATTGGATTTCCTTGAAGAAAGACCAGGTGTCCAGCCTGAACGAGAATGGAGTCAAAGCTGCAGTTCTGACACGAAAATTAAGGATGCTTTTGAAGTCCGTGTGTTTACAAAGTCCTTTCCCTGTCAACTGGGTATTGAATACAGATCGCGCGGATTTAAAGCAGCTTCCTAGACTTTGCAAAATAAAAAAGGTAATGTACAGTATTACTTCCAAGTTTAATTCAAATGTCTGAACCACGAGTAAAGCCACAGCCGATAAATTGACTGCAAAAGCCGTCGGCAAAAACTGAAGCTTTCACGCGCGAAGAATTAATTTGAACATGCTGTCACTATCACGCAGCGAAGCATGTTTGCGAAATTTTGAACATTTTTTCCCTTTCAAATAGTTTTTTCTCCCCCATCTTGAATGAAAATTTATTCTTATTGTACTTCTTGTCACGTGTCCTTCATTTCGTTACCTTTCTTTGGCAAATTCAGGTATCTAAAGTTAACAGTATATTTGCATTCGTAGATTTCTGCATATTTAATTTAATTTACGGCCACCTCTGTGGCCGTGTTTGTTTAGTTTATTGTCGTCATTCAAGTGCATTTTTTAGTTTTATTCAGCTGCTACCAAACACCTGAGAAAAGAACTAAGTGGGCACTAATTAAACACAATTGAAATACGATTTAGCTAAAAATAATTGGCTATTTTTGTCGTCTTTTTTATTTACAACTTAAATCTTTCTTTCACTGGGCTGTATTATTTGTCGCACGCGAAGAAATTTTCGGATTTTTTTGTCTTTAAAATCGTTGTTTAGCTATGTCTTTTTCGCTTTTATCTTCCGAAATTTTCTAATTTTGAAATTTTGTTGTTTTCGGTGTCGTTTTGTCAATAATTAAGAACTCGTTTTTGCGTGTTCAAATTTTCTCGGCTGTCGTGCGACAAAGAGAAAAAACCTTTCTTGTTTTCTTATCAGTTTTAATACACCTCAAGTAGAGTTCTTTTGTCAAGATTATTTTTTTGGATATTTTTGGCCATCATTTGTTCAACTTTAAATAAACTATGTCTTGAAATCTGATCTTATACATGGCTATGGTTACTGGGCATATGGTTATTTCTCTGCTTACGCTCGCTCTGAAATATATCAAAAAATCTCCAGGGAATAAGGGGTAGGCTGTGAAACATTTTCACACGCAGCTTTTAAGCAAGCGGAACAAGTCGATTTCATTTTATAGAAGTAAAAGTCTACTTGTGGCAAGTCTAAGTGGAGGCATCCATGCAGCTGCATGTAAGCATTAACTTTAAATGGCACCCTGGAACTGCAAACACCCATGCCCTGTCCACACTATATGAAAAGGATGTTAATCACTCCCAGGGGCGGGAGAGAAGCTATTAAGAAAGCACATCGATTGTTTTCCATCCACACTTTGTTGGAGAAATTTAAAAACGCAACATTGGATCTGTTTTTGAGGATTGAATCATTTTGAAAAAAAACTCCATCTTTAAAACGTTTTCCGTTCACATTAAATCACCAAGCCGGCGTTTTCAAATTGCTTGGGTTTGAATATTGTGTTCGTTTGAAGAGCGCCCGTTTTCACATACACATACATGTTTTATTGACAACTTCCCCAAAGGGCTTTTCAGCCTCAATCACAAAAGAAGCATATAGAAATTATGAAATAACAATTTAAAATAATTAAAATATCATTCCTTTCGCTTAAATTTATCTAGAAGTGCCCCTCTGAGCTTATTCCTAAAACTATTTACATCAATGCATAACTTAAAATTATTATTTAAATTGTTCCAAATGTTCACTGCCCTATAGTGGAAAGTTTTCTGCCCAGCAGCAGACCTAAATAAAGGGATATTTAGCATCTGCGAATTTCTGGTCTTCCGGCTACTAATAGTACTACGTCTAGTTAATTTATCACTACGGTACGCAGGGGCTAGTTCCGACATACATTTGAAAGCTAACACAGCATCTCTAAAATATAATTGGTTTCTGACGGGTAGCCAATTTAACGATTTAAGTATAGGTGTAACATGATTGTATTTGCGCTTGTTAGCAACAATACGCGCAGCAAAATTTTGTACTAGTTGTAATTTGTTCACATTTTTCTTAGCGGTATTAGACCAAACAGAAGAACAATAAAATAACCTACTAAATACCAATGCATTAATTACAAGTTTGAGTGTCCTTTGATCGAAAACGTGTTTAACTCTATTTATTTGACAAAGACGAGATACGCAGGAAGACACTGTTTTTGAAATATGTTCGTCATAGGATAATTGAGAATCCACATAAACTCCAAGATCACGCACAGAGTCACATGGAGTCAGCTCCTTGCCAAGAAGCGATAACTTGAAATCGTCTAAGCGAGACAGCATCTGCTTTGTTCCGAAGACGATCAGTTTAGTCTTATCAGGGTTAATTAGAAGTGAGTTGTTTAAACACCAATTACGTATCGAGGTTAGGTCTTGTTGCAGGACCGTGATCGATATGTCCTTATCTTTAACATTAAAGGACAGGTACATTTTTGTATCGTCTACATAAGTGTCTACTTCACATTTCTTTAATGATTGAGGAAGATCATTAACATATACACTAAAAAGAAGGGGTCCTAAAATGGATCCTTGTGGTACTCCAGTCGTGACGGGTAGAAAGTCAGACAGACTTGAATTAATACGTACTGTTTGATATCTGGATGAAAGATAGCTCTGGAACCACAGAATCGCCTGGCTGGATAAACCTATATGCCGTAGTTTCTTTATTAGTAGATCATGGTTGAGACTATCGAAAGCTTTGCTCATGTCTAAAAAGACAGAGGCAGTAAGTTCCTTATTATCCATAGCATTTAGAACAAAGTCATTCGAGTGGATGATTGATGTTTCAGTAGAATGATGTTTCTTATTACCACTTTGTGTAGTTGCCAGACGATCCTTGAAAGTCAGATAAGAGTCCACTTGTTTATATACTACTCGTTCACATACTTTCGACAGGACAGGTAGTAGTGATATTGGGCGATTACTGTTTGCTGATTCATAGTCGTCAGTCTTGGGAATTGGAACAACCTCTGCTATTTTCCATGCTATGGGGAAAACGCTGCTTGAAAGCTATGTGTTAATGAGATCAGTAACTGATGGAAGAATCGAAGAAAAACAATCTTTGTAAACTTTGATAGGTATCTTGTCATAACCAGGAGATTTGTTGGATGGGATGGACATCAAAATAGCTTGAACTTCATTAGCAGTTACTGTTCGAAAATGAAACTACTCGTGGCTAATTATTGTGTACGGAAGACCTAAAGGCCTAGAAACAAAGCTGTGTTTTCAAATATCTCAAGCGAAGTGTGGACGAGGCCTTTCTTCGTGCATTCTGGAACACAACAATGAGTCGGCATTTCCAGTTCTTGAAAATAATTCGACCGAATCGAGTCAAAACAGCCTTCCTTGACCTTTGTGTCTCTTTGTCTACATGTGTTATTCTCAATTGTTCCCACGCGCCGTCAGTCATTATGAAAGTGTATAAAGGCAATAGACTGCAAGGCTGATACTACGTGAAAAACGTTTCGAGACACCAACATGACCGGAACCGATAGTTCGTGAAAAATGTTTCGAGACACCAACATGACCAGAACCGATAAAGCAGGATCGCAACAGTGGACAGCTGTTTCGGCCTTCTTGGGCCTCGTCAGCATGGTGTAGCGTTTTTCACGTAGTATCAGCCTTGCACACATTTTATTTTGGCTGATCAGATCTCTTGTAGATCCTACGTTTGCAGTGGTTATCGTATGCGGTCCCTTGCAGTTAGTTACTCATTTATGAATTTTTTGGACCGTAGGTCTTTTCAGATCCGATACGCTGCGTCTTTAAGCATGGTACTGGCCATGCGTTTGAATGTTTAAATGTTTAGGCTGGCCTTGTCCAGCCGCATTTATTTTTTGCTTTTCGAGACACCAATAGTGACACTTTGATCTTCTTGCGCCCCGAAACACGTGATGTGGCAACTCGTGTTTCGGGGCGCAAGTGAGTTCAAAGTACGGAACTTGATATAGTGAATGGGTCATTTTGCAATTTATGTGCGTTGGCTCTTTGGCTGGCGTTACATATCTTCGCTACACAGTGCTGACGAGGCCCAAGAAGGTCGAAACAGCTGTTCACTGCCCGGGGGGGGGGG
>CM042758.1:18822637-18835129 GCA_022496165.2 Catalaphyllia jardinei | reverse complement strand
CCCCCCCCCCCCGGGGTCCACTGTTGCGATCCTGCTTTATCGGTTCCGGTCATGTTGGTGTCTCGAAACATTTTTCACGTAGTATCAGCCTTGCAGTCTATTGCCTTTATACACATTTTATTTTGGCTGATCAGATCTCTTGTAGATCCTACGTTTGCAGTGGTTTTCGTATGCGGTCCCTTGCAGTTAGTTACTCATTATGAAAGTCGTGTATGCCCACGCTCGAGACAGATCAAAGGCCCCTTGGAGCTAACTAGCCCAAGCTCCCTTGGGAACCGTCAACATGACATTGCGTAACAGCCTTATTATAAGCGTTTGTATGGGAATATAACGATCGTACAGAATAGTTAATGCAAAATATGGGGAAAAATAATAAAATCCACTTACCTTTTCTTGTTATGTGTTTAACGTGTGTTTTTACGGCGTTTGAAGCCGTTTCAGAACGATTCTAGCGAGTGTTAGCTTCTCTGTTTTCCTCTCCATGTAATATATGGAGATCAGAGGAATACAGAGAAGCTAAAACTCGCCCGAATCGTTCGGAAAGGCCTCTAAACGCCATAAAAACACAAGTTATGCACACAACAAGAAAAGGTATGTCGATCTTATCATTTTTTCTCCTTATTTTGAACTATTCTGTACGATCGTTATATTCCCATACAAACTCTTATAATAAGGCTGTTACGCAATGTCATGTTGACGGTTCCCAAAGGAGCTTGGGCTACCTGTGAGCTAATTAACTACTGAAAACACAACACGGCTACTGCCGAGTATATCACCGCTAGCTATGGTCCTAAATCTTCGGTTCCTCTTCTTCCGTCTCTTTCTACTACAGCGTAATCAGCACCAGGTAAGCGGAATTATCCGAAACCTGCACTTTACAACCACGAAAATGGCTGACTGACCGCTCGAATGCTCAGATGCTGAACAAAACTGCTGTTTTTCTATTATTCTTATCACGTTCTGCCCCTAATGCTTGCAGTAAATTCGGCACAAATGGTGAAAATCGACGTCTGAATCGAAGTCGAGCTTTTGTCGTTCTATATATTGGACGGCTTTAGTCGAATAGAACGGCAAGGTCAACCCAAAAACAACTCGTAAGTCAGCCGACGTCGAACTTTACATGACACTTACGACATTAGGTTTGACAAATATCAAGTTCGACATTTGAACCGAGCCCATGGTGCTGTTCTGCAGATATTTCTTGCTTTTGTCTTTTCCAGCGTAAAGAGTGGTGAGCATGAAGTTGAAATTAATAACTCGTGCCCTTTCACCAGTGCTAAGATTCCGAGACCACCCCTAATTAGTAACAGCTTTCGTTCCTTATTATAGCCGGTGATATCTAGGAGAACAATACCAACTACCATTGGAATGATGAAGTGAGTAGTTAATAAATCTATAAGTTTTATTAACTCTATTGCATCTCACCCAGTTGCAAGGTTTGGTAACTCTTTTCTGACTCATTTAATGTCAAGCATTATGGTTGTTAATCTTAGCCACTTAGTAGACGCTATAGGCATGTGTTTTGAAAACGTTTTTCGTCCCTGCGACCGTGTTACATTTGTATTTGCTAGATGTACATAGAGTAACTGCCTGTGCATTATCCGAGTTTCCCCGGCCTTACAATGCAACATACGTAAGACTGCATTAAAATCAAAACGGTTTCGAAAGGATTTTTAAAAACACTCTTTCAATAATCGAACCTTTGTAGAAATTATATGAATATCCCAAAAACATATCCTGCTGTTTTGGTAACTGTCAATGAACGTTATGACTAAAGGTTTAATCTAGCCTGCAACGAACAAAACCATCACCCTAACCATGTCAACAACTACGTCTGCAAAATTAATGCAGCTGAATTAGATTTGAAGTAACCGATACTGCTACCTTAAGCTTGCCATTGACAACAAAAGAGATATCGCGTTAGAATCGAACATTCCAGAAGTGGAAAGCCAGCACATTAGTTAGCACTTTGATCCCTTCTAAGTTTCCTTGAGCAGCTTGGAGGGGGTTATTTGTACATATCTCCTGAAAATCGCAGAGTGCAGTGAGTTTTATCCTATTCTTTGATCATATCCCATCTAAATAGGCTCGTTGCTAGCTATTCAATGTTCACAGTATTATTGTTGTTTATTAAGGCCAAAATTTCAATCTGTTGCAAGGCCGATTCCCTTGATGTGTTCATTTGGTCAACTTGAAAGTTATCAAATATTTCGGATAGACGTGAAAATCATTGAAAACTACGAAAATACTTGGGTTTTCGTCCATGTTGACAACGGAATCGAAGAGGATTTCTTTTTTCGTTGGGTCTATGGCAGGAGGCGTCCTCATTCCTTCCTTGCCAACGGTGTGCTTCCCGACAAGCACTCTCGCTAGATACATGAAGCGGTCACCGCTGGGACTTGGCTGTGAGTATGTCAAGGAGTAATAAGCATCTTTTGCAAAGTAGACACCATCACCATAGGCTGCACCTGTCACAGGTTGAGATGCTTGAATTAAGGTTAATGAAAACTTTAACAACTGCCATGAAAAGTCAATTGCTAACGTACTTACTTCATCTGCTTGCTTGAAAATTGAAAAATGAATGAGATGAACTCAGTGGGGACAGACGGAGAGTTGGAAAACAGTCCAAGTGAGTGCGTGTTTGGGGATAGCCGTGTGAAAGTTGTTTGCGGATATTATTTATCATTATCCCGAAAACATTGGGGCAATGTCAAACAGTGCTTTTAACCCGATTCAACAAAATTAACAATGTTCACCAGTGGCACTATGCGGAAAGCTTGATATATTTCAAAGTAAGTGGTAACATATCCGATGATTGTGACGTGGGAAATGGGTTCCGTCTTCTGTCGTGTGCGAGAAGCTTGCGTTACTGACTAGTCAAAGCTTAGCACTTATGCGATAAGCAAAAGCACAAGTCTTGGAAGTTAGACAAGCTAAGCTCAATCTCGTTCGCGGAGTCTTCGTTCCCCACTGCCCAAGCTTGACAACGTTCCTTTCCGACTGCTGGTCAAAAGGAAAGAAGACTTTAGGTACGAAAATGACTTAAGGACGTTCGTGCGAAAATTTTCCAGTCGATAGAATTTTTTTAATTTTTTACTGCTGGCAGATAATGAGTTACTTGTGCCAGAAATGCAAAAAAAACCCCAAAAAACTGGGGGTCACCGTCTTCGTTTCAGAGATAAAGCGTGTGGTAAACTATACTGATTTCGCAAAATTGCCCTATATAATTGAGCACGGTCTACAGGGTTTATTTTTAAAAATATCGAGGGTGAGTCAACGGAGGCAAACGATCTCAGTCACATTTTGTAGAAGTGGGTCTGTTGCGTAAATAATTCCAAATGTTACTAACTTTTTCACATAATTTAACCTTTTAAGAGGCATTTGAAACCGCCGCACAGATGCACGAAGAGCTAATGAGAATGGAATTCGATGGTGCATTTTGCCAAATATTTAAACTTCTAGTCGATAGATTTTCTTCATTTTTTCCTAAACGTAGCAAATCAGTAGAGAAAATGATCCATCGAAAGAAAAATTGGGGTCACCGAACGTCCAAGATCGTTAAATCCAGGCAAAGCTCTAGTAATGGCCATCTGCCCTATCATTTGTTTATTTTATGACTTAGCGCGCGCGCTTATACATGACGTGGCATGTGAATTTGCGTGCGCAGTAAGGATGCGCAGAAAAAATTAGCGCGAACGTCCTTAAGCTCGACAGAGCTAAAAAATGACTGCGCATGTCATCAATTTGCGCGGGAAAACTGGGGATGATAAGGCGAAACAATAGCAACATATAAGTAAAATGGCGGAATTTGTGAAAAAATGAAAAGGCCCGAGGGTTTTTATTTCAGATAAGATTTAGGTAGACCAGATAAGCTTGGTACTTTTGCAAAAGACCGGCCAATAAAAGTGCTAAAACATATATCCTGAACACCACAGCTTCTACCTGAACACAAACAGAAATTTTACCGCGAAGTCAAGAGTCCGTGCCGCGAAAATGCAGCTCGTGCAGCAACTATGCTAACAAAGGGTCAATAAAATAAACAAAATCCCTTACCTTTCGAAAGTTTCAGCGATAAGGACCACTGAAAGCAATTCCACGAAGATAAATAAAGCGTCTTGGAAAAGAACTCTCAAAGTCAAGTAAAATAACGACAAAATAAAGTCACCTTTCTGCGATTGATTTTTCATTTGGAATGTGTTGCTCAAGTGGAGATTTTCGCGCCGACGACCCCCACCGAAGGCCGACTGGGGGCGTAAGTAACGCATGCGCAATTGTTTTTCAGCTCTGTCCTTAAGCTCTAAGAAATGGTGGAATACGCAAGCGCAGTAGCATCGGAGTAAATGTGGTGACGACAGCAGATATCTCCAGGATTGAACGCTAATGAGATTCAAATTCCTTATGATAAGCATTACAAAGTGTCCTCACTGGTAAAAGGTCACTAAAACACACACAATTCTGTCAGATATGAAGTAATATGAAAATGTCAAATAACTCTGTCAAATATGAAGTACTAATTAAACAATACTTGCGTTCAATCCTGGACATAAGTGGACGACAGCTTCAAGATGGCGAACAAGGAGAATCACTCTGCATGTGCTTATGATTAACCCACTTCCCTTCACATACGAATTTCTGCTTATTCTCGTGATTAAGCTTGTGTTTATCATGCAAGTGTAATATTTTCACTGAACATTGTTGAAGGGTACGTACCATTAATTCCGCACAAACTCCTGTTAAATCCCTGCACATTGATGGATTTCACGCTGTTGGGTTTCGTTCCATGGAACAGTTGCAGCTCGTTTTCAAGAGTCCCGTTCTTTTCATCCATGGCCTGTTTCCTCAGCATGTATGAATGAAACATCGATGGGTTTTGAATTCTTTGAATGCTTGTGATGGGTGCCTTCCCTCTCATTGCCAATGATTGATGGAACATCTTTTGAACCGTTTTATATTCCTGAGTATCCTGTGCAAGGCTGACCAAATGAAGAACTTCTTCTTTTCCACTTTCGTCACGAGGCTGAGGATCCCATTCAGCAGGAAGAGGTAACACTGTTTTAAGAAAATGAAAAGAAAGCTGTTATCATCAGTAGTCATAACCGGAAACGATGCTGTTAAAAATGTAAGAAGCGCGGAAATTCACGTTATCCGTACAACGCTCGATACGACATACAGTCGGTAAAAAAAGTCTTGGAAGGTATTTAGCCGTTGGTAAACTCGACCTCGGAAACGTTTCTCAAGAGAATTCTAATTTCAGCATATTGTGACATAAACTGGTAGGATGCCATCTCTCTTCAATTTGTGCCACAATATGAGAGATTACAGAGAGAAGCCATTCACAGCGCAGAAAAAGAAATTAAATTATTGGCAGTCGGCGTCACTTAAAGTATTTTGAAAATTAAATAGAATATCGCCCGAAGGCTTCCCAAATTGTCGACGATGACACATAAATCAACAGTTATCGTACAAATTTCGAGAAAACAAGCTAGACTTTATGTGTGCACTACGTTATGAAAGTGAAACTATGTTCTTGTACTCTTTATATTATTAGTAAATAATCTGTAATTAAAAAGTGAACTCTCTGCCGTGTTCTTACCATCTTTACGAAGGACCCTTTTGATAGCTCCTGTTCTCAATAACGTGACCTCCTTGTTGCCAAAGTTGATTTCAGCTTTCTGATTCTGGTGTGTGAACAACAGCGATGGCTTTTTTGCTTTATAAGCTGATTCTATATCATTGTTGGCTATCTTATCAAAGGGCTCGAGTTTTCCGGAATTAACCAAATACCACTGAACAGTTTTGGAAATCTGATCCGCACGCTCTTCTTTGTGCTCTCTTTCCATCTGTTCTTGAATAAAATTTGACACCTCTGAGTTCATATCCATGACATCTTTGGGAAGTCCTTCTAATGTAATAGTATCTGGCTCTGGTTGGTCAAATTTCACATCTTGAACACGCGACATTCGCTTCAGTTCCCGTATGCAACGTCTTGGAAAACGACTTATGATTTCGTGTCTGATGACACGTGGTTTATTGCAGGCACTGGCGACGCCATTTTTCAGTGCTGCCATAGCTGCGTCAAGTGACTCTACCCGCCCATGCACAATGACCTTTTTGTTACACTGCTTCTTTGCCAACTCATCGGCTAAAGTCAGACAAGCTTCTGAGCCCTGTTCACCATCATCACAATCATCATCGTCGTCGTCTTCACGCTGGCCGGAGTCCAAATTTTCTTTCTGGATTCCTTCTAACTCGACCACAAACGCACCAATGATGGAATGGTCAAAGACTACAACTCGTATATCACGAAGTGAACTGAATGGATTCCTGGTCAAGAGTGCACTGACTGCTCCAAAAACCACCTTTGCTGAGTCTTCAGCTGTTCGTCCCAGTCCACCGCTACCAACCGCTGGAATGGACACTGACACCAAGCCTAAGGAATCGACTTCTTTGAGTGCTTTCTCCACGCATGTTTGAAGATGCTGTTTTGTTCCAGATCCCACAACCATATGTACGATGTGTTTCGCAGGCAGGCGTCCAGCAGTGGTGGTCACAACAGATCCTGGATGCTGAGGAGCCTTCGACTTTAATTCATCTTGGACGGTGGTACCACAGGCTGTCAAGATGACTTTGCTTAGGTTTCCACTGCTCATGTCAAGATCTTGAGTAACTACATTGCAGATTGCATCCGAGCTTTCCTGAGTTATGTCGCCTGGCATGACCTTCAACTCAATGTTTCCGATGTGAACTACTCTGAAGCTGAAATCGGATTCAACACGAATTGGTTTGTTGTTACGAGCTTCTCGCTTTCGAGGCTTCAGCACTGGCTTATTTTCCTTCTTGAACTCTCCAAACGTCTCTTCGAAAGTTGTAATTCCTTTCTGATCACCACTGAACACTACGAATCGGAACTCCTCTAAGGGTGACTCTGGATTTGCCTGACTGTAGTCAACAGCTGCCTGGATCATAATGTGGACGGCGGTTTTATACGGGAAACCAAGGTTACCAGTACCTACAAGTGGTAAAGCAATTGAGCAAGCACCCAATTCGGACGCCTTATCAAAGGACTTTCGAAACAGTTCCCTTAGAATCTGTGGACGAAAACAAAAAATTACATTAAGGAGTAAGTTCTTGATATTCAGCTAGCAAGCTCCAGGAGCCGTTTCAGTTAGGTAATGATGCGTTCCTTTGGGATCATCCGAATCAGAAACAAATATCAAGATCATTCGGATAAGATGAATCCTTCGCCAGAGAGGATTCGTCGGTCGCTTTGATGCGACATGATCCCAGTAAAACCACATGATCTCGATCTGGATGACCCCAACGGAACGAACTCTAAGTCTTGGAATAGTCCCACCAATACACAATGCTCAGCTTCCGTGTCTAATGCCGGAGTCCACGTCATTTTTAAAAACAATCTTGCCATTTTAGAAGCCCCATGCTAAAACTAAAACTGGAACCAAGTTTGACGCTGCCAATTAAATGACCTCATTTAGCACGAGACTACCCTTATCCTGACCTCTTCTTGCTCAGTGTCTCCTTTCCATGGGCAACATACACAGTGAATAACGTAGCGGCAGCGCAACTTTCCGGGACCCGTGTGAACAATGTCTCCTTCACCCATGCCAGGTGTCGTCTCTTTCAATTCCCTCAACTCTTCCTGTAACGCTGGACCAGCAGCTTTGCTCATAGCATTTGCAATCGCACCAATATTAAGCTTGAAATTCGACCCCACAGAACACACTAACACGTCAGCCTAGAGCGAAATTAAAAGAAACGTTGAGATATGACGTTGATTATTAACTTGACGTTGATGAAGAGAAAAGCTGATGTTTTTGTCTTTCGCCTTTCATCAGAACAAATGTGTTTTAGTTGCCAAACGAAACAGCACCTCAGTTTTCTTTACACAAACTTATCTCTCAATCCTTATAATCACATTTGCACAAATTAGATTAAAATGTGTACGTATGCAACTATATGGCTATCAGTAAGGGCAAATAAAAACAGCCTTCCTTTTGGG
Source organism: Catalaphyllia jardinei (assembly GCA_022496165.2). Classification (NCBI taxonomy): domain Eukaryota; kingdom Metazoa; phylum Cnidaria; class Anthozoa; order Scleractinia; family Caryophylliidae; genus Catalaphyllia; species Catalaphyllia jardinei. The sequence goes on along the minus strand of CM042758.1, from coordinate 18,827,112 downwards.
ACTAAAGTAGCACCATATGAATGGACAGGTGGTAAGCAACACGCGGAGTATTTACGACAATGGCCCTTCTTCTAGTTGACAGTACAGCAGGCCAATTTGTTCATGCCGGCCCTGAAATATTTACCGGTGATCAAACAAAATGTGATACATGGGCATCTAGTTCTATAGAGGTAACTACAAGATGATAAATTCACATTTAAAAACGATCGGTCAGATCTTGCGCAGTACTAGTTGTGGAACACAACAAACCTGTTCTTCTTCGATATTCCCCGTCCTCCAGATCATCTTTTTCCGCTCCGAGGTGAAAAAGGTGTCGTCTTCATCGAGTTCCTCCGCAATATCACTACTGTTGCTGAATGACTCATCACTGTCACTTTCGTCGTCTCCAGTCTGTTTCTCTGTTTCTGTTGTTATTTCAATAACACACTTGCAATCTCGTTCCACGGTTTCAATTAACCGTTTTCCTTCATCCTGTGCTAAGAAGTTTCGCATGCCAGGGGTGGAAATGACGAAGCTCTTCTCCTTTATTTCGTCTTTTAGAGCGTACATTCTCTCCTCAACATCTTTCACGCCCTCTTCAGTTCCATAAAATCTGATTGAGCCCTGACTTCCTTCCAAAGAAATCTTGACTCCATAGTTGGTCAGTTCTCCTTCGATTGCATGAAGATCATCAGTGTAATAATCGTTGAAGAACTTTCGATGAATCGACGAATCGAGTCGGAACTGGCCTTCTGTTGCTTTCTTCTCGTTGAGAAAATCTCTCATTTTTTTCACGGCCTCTGTGACATCTTGCTTGAACCCAAAGACAGCTATGCAATTCAATTCACGTTTCTGCCGGATCGTCAGGCGCTTGACCATTTTCTTGCAGAGATCGTCCCAGTTTTGTGAACTCATTAGTTTATTATCTGAGGGGCCAACTGAAAGATTGCGATCGCTTATTAGTACGCTTTTTGTATTTTCTTTTCCTTGCTTGGTTTCAGAAGGTGTACGTCCAAGAAGGATGACTTTTTTGCTTTTTTCATCAACGTTAAATGCACATCCTTGCAATTTATCAGTCATCTTTCTTTTGCCAACCTTTGTTTTCAAGATGTCTAAAATTTCTGGGGGCATGGCTATGGCGTTGTGGTCAATTTCATCTAGCCGCTCTCTTAGATAAGGTATGACACGTGTCATGTGTCCGTTTGGCGTCTTTATTAAAAGGTTTTTGTTGCTCAAGTCGATTCTCACTTGAAGATCTTCATGGAACTCTTTCTTCAAAATGTCCTCAATTCTGGCGTTTTGTAGAAGTTGTAGCTTTTCACTAGTTATGTCAGTCAACGTCTTCTGCTCTAACTTTTTCTCTAGTTCTTCTAGTTGGATGGCTTTTAGTCGATCTGAGAGCTTTTCTTCAAAATCTGACATATTAGATTTTTGGCAAATCAATTTGACTGTATGCGACTCCTTCAACAGCTTAACTTGCGCTGTGAACTTAGGGAGAATTCTTTCTATCTGTGGCAACTGATTGGCTACTGCTTCCCAAATATCCTCTTCGACTTGAAATTCCTGCGTAGTACAACCGTCAATAAAGCTGTCAATTATTTCTGAACAACGGTTTTTCCAAGTGTTCTTATCAAATTCCTTGTCGACCTTATTTCCCTGTACGTCGTATTTAACGAGAACGTATCCTTCTTCATTTGTCCACCTTACACGTGCTTGTTCGTCCGAATATAGAAGCCCTCTCAATTTTTCTTCTTGGTTGGATTTCATTAAAAATTCCATGATGTCCTTGTCTACAGCTTTATAGAATTGATGCTGTCCAGTCGCTTGGATGTCACCTGATGTAGGCCGCGCTGGTCTTGTCGGTTGGTCAACTGGCACTAGGGTTCCCATAAAAGGGTAGAAAGGCTCTACATGCAATGGCTTACCATCAATGAATTGGTCGCTCTTGGTGGATTTTCTCACACCTGTATGGACAAAAGTAAAGCTATAATGGACCATCAAATTCTTGCAGAAAGTCGGGTACATTTACCAGTTCAGTAACTAGAACGGCCACCCACCCATCGTAAGAATCTGAAATAGTGCCTAGCATTAGTTTAATACAAAACCAGTGTGAGAATTATCTACATCCAATATGTGGAAGACTTGAATAATTTCCTTGAAGTCAACAAATACTCTTTAAAAGATTTCACCACTTGTTAATTTAGCAACGAGGACCCGTCCACGCCATGCCGGAGAAATTTGAAAACGTAGCCTTTCAAAAACGCTCTTCAAACCGGAGGAATTTGAAAACGCCGCCTTTTCGGTTTGATACGGACGGAAAACATTTTAAAAGCTGCGCTTTTCGAAAACTTTTCACAAACGCAAATTCAAAATTACCGGTGGTTGTTGCGTTTTTAATTTCCTCCGTCGTAGTGTGGACGGAAAACATTTGATCCGTTTTCAGAGTGAAATCTCCGTTTTCAAATTCCTCCGGGGTAGTGTAGACTGCGCCTAAAGCCCAGGTAAAATTTGACCTTTGTTATGTATTGTCAGCGGTTTAACGCATGCGCATTAGTGTGATGCGCCCCGTTTGTGTTAGGGTTCGCCATGTTGAATTACTGTTGTTGTGTGCGTGATTTTACCCAGCCAAATCGAACCCTTTTTGAAACCATCGGAGGGTTTCTCAGTATTTTTAAACAACCTTCACATAAGACGAACTAAACTGAGCGAATTAACTTCATGATAAGTTCGACGTTTGACTCAACAAAGCTCGTCCAGCTGAATTGAGAACGAAAAACAAGTTCTATACATCTGAAGCAGACAGGATTTTAATTAGAGGTTTGACCCAACAGTCGAGCTTTACCTGTTTGGATCCACTCAAATTACAATTTAGTTCGTCTCATGTGAAGTTCAACGTTTGACCCGGTCCTTAGCCGTCTTCTTCAAAACAACTACGTAAAATGACCAAATATCGTGTGTTAGTTGAAGAACTGAAGCACGACAGAGAAGTTTCACAATTCTAAATTGTCAAACGAAATTGCCATCGCCATTCTTAGTTATCTGTAAAAACATGGCTGAACCAAACCAAGAGATCATCATGGAAAGAGCCCTGGAGAGGGCATCCCCCATATAGGCCTTAGACATGCTACCCAGTTTTTCCGAGGGTATTACTCGCACGGTGCGTGGACAGCCCAAGCGACTTTCTCGCAACTACCTGAGAAGAAATGGCAAGAAATGTGGTGAAAAGTCATTTTATTTGTTTTGGTTTCCAAAAGACATGTCATCATCATACACAGATGCTTCCTGCATTCGCAGCCGTCCGTTTGTTCGGCTGCACTTTCCTTTGCTTTTTGCTCGTTTGGCTGTTCATTCTTTTACCTTTCATTCGGAGTCCAAAATAAGCAAGCCACAACAGTGGCTGTGTACTCGTGCGTTATAATTCTTTGTATTTCCTAGCCATTCCTAAGAAATGAACACACTCTGCGTATTCTAGATAACTTGAAATACGACAACCTATAATTAAAATTTGTTTGGCGCTGTTTTACTTATTCTGGATTATACCCAGCACTTTCGACCAGCCGTTTGTTCAAGTGCGTTGTATTCGCGCGTTCGTTTGCTTCGTTTGCTTTAACATTCTTCACAAGTTTGTATTCGCATATAGAAAATTTCCACGGATGCGACACTGCCTTACTCTGCTTGACTGAAAATTGGAAAAGAGAACTGGATAACCAAACAATTGTTGGATTAGTGTCAATGGACCTGTCAAAGGCATTTGACATGTTACCACACGAGCTGATCATGAATAAGCTACGCCAGTTCGCGGATGAAGACACATGCAGATTACTCGAAAGTTATCTAACGGGGCGAAGACAGGGAGTAAAACTTGGCGGCGAGCATTCCTCATGGCAACCAATTACGAAAGGGATTCCACAGGGGTCTATATTAGGGCCCCTACTGTTCAACATCTTCATGAATGATCTGCATGAAGTGCCTAAAAACACCACTTTATCCACATATGCCGATGACACTCAAATATTTTACGCGGGTAATAATGAAGTGAAACTCGAACAGGCTATTAGCACTGATCTTTAAAGGGTTGATGAATGGTTTGATAAGAACAAAATGCAAAGAAATCCCAGCAAATACACAGCTATTGTATTTGGCAATCTACGAACTGGTCCACCAAGATTTGTATGCGAAAACACAGTCATCCCCTTAAACGAAAAGGTGGAATTGCTTGGTGTTACGATTGACAAAAAGCTGAAATTCGATGCGCATGTATCAAAGATCTGTCGTCGAGTAAGTCAGCAAGTGGCTGTACTTAGAAGGATGAAGAAAATGCTGCCGTTCGAGACGCGTATGAAGCTGTACCAGTCGTTCATTGTACCGTACTTCAATTACTGCGCAGAAACATGGAACTTCTACAGCAAGGGCGCAACCACTAAGTTAGAAAAACTCAATGAAAGAGCACTGAGATTTGTTTATAGAGATTATAGCTCGTCGTATGAAATGCTACT
>CM042758.1:18799307-18807537 GCA_022496165.2 Catalaphyllia jardinei | reverse complement strand
GAGATGCCTTTTCTTTTTGGGGAATTAAAACGACGACATCTTAATATTTGGCTTAGCAATGGAAATACATTGGGCAAGCTGCATTTTGATCCTTTTGACAACTTTCTATGTCAGGTTAGTCAATGCAAAAATTCTCCTTACCTGTAACCATGTAGAAGAATTTGTTTATTTGGACAAAAGGTAACAAAATAGACATTCTTATTCTTGAAAAGCCTTAAATAACAATTTTTCAATCAGAGCTGTAAAACAGCTAAATTTGTTCTATAATGCTAGCCAGCCAACACAGATTGATTCCTGCACATTTGTTTCATGCTGCCACAAGACCAGTCAGTATTAACAAGCAGTCATTATTAAGCCATCTGTGTTGCAGGTTTTCGTGTTATGTTGTCACATGACTGTACTTTTACTTTCTTGCAGGAGTGGGGACTGGGGGTGGGGCATTTAATACAAGTCTTTTGTCTGGGAAAATATATAGAAAAGTATTTTTACAAAGAAGCGTGTACACTGTATATTAATAATATAATTTATATTTATATATTATTTTTGGCTAGAAGAATGAATTTAAAGCTTGTACATGTGAGTTAAACTCGTCAAATAATCCCTTTGCACGATATCGTCACATGGTACAGAATAAATTATGCTGGGATGCAAATAATGCAGTGGGACTTTCAAAACAAAGGAACTCGTACCAGTCCAGCCCAACTTTCCTGTTTTGAAAGTCCCACTGTGTAACTTGCGTCCCAGCATAATTGCCAACGAGTCAGCCGAGCGAAGACGCTCGGCTGGCGAGGCGGCAGAGAATAGTGCCGCGCAAAGAATTGCTTATGCAAAAAAATTCTCGATCGGCCTTTGAAAGTGTAAGTGTGAGTGTAAGATGTAACAATGGCTCAGTTTGAGCCAATTGCAAGGATGGAACTATTCGAGCCATTGGAGTTTTTAGCCAATCAGGAGGTGCGTTACATCTAGACTTGTCTCGTGGAAGATCATTGTTTTCTTTGCTGTTGTGTTTATCCAACTGTGAACAATTTCATGGTCTCAGAACATATCAAACTAGCGTGTTTCCTCTCTCACTTTATCGAAATGAAAGTTCAATTGGGGAGCGTGCCCTTTACAAAACTCTTCTTCTAATTTGAATATTGAGGAAAACTGTTAGACCAGAGCGAATCCAAGACACAAAATCGACACGAAACTGAACTAGCGTGTTCATGAATCGAAACAGTGTATTCCTTTTCTGTTTACTTATATCAAACTGAAAGTTCCATTGGGCAGCGTTTTTTGGAAAGAGTGTGTTCACCAGTCGAACCACTAGAGCAAATCCAGTGTTGAAATCTAGCATATCGAACTCAAGGTTCAGTCGGCAGTGTTTCCGAACAGAACTGAACGAGTGTGTTTATCATGCAGTCGAATCCAGTGTACACAAATAGGACCTGATTGCCACAGAATTAAACGAGCGTGTTCACTTTCACTTTGACTTTGCCCATCACAAACTGAAAGTTCGACCGAGCAGTGATACATTCCAAAACTCTTGATATTCAGGGTACTCCTCAAATTCTCAATATCCTACTGGATTGCGTGACGAACGTTTCCCGGCCGGTAAACGCGTTAAAATTTTCTCTCAGTAATGTTAACGTTTGCAACAGAAGAGAACCAAAAATCTGTTACGCTGAATTAGTAAATCCCTTATTATACCACAAATTATTTGCTCGTTGGCACTCTATCGATAGCTATACCTAGTTTATTCCTTACCATGTGACTGGATTGTGCAAAGGGCCTATTCAGCTCTCAGTAAGTCAACTTTGGTCATGTGACTGTCTGATATAAATATTTGTTTCCTCTAGATCAGTGGGAAAAAACAGTTATTTATTTATGAGCCACATGACAACACAAAACTATATGAAGCACACATCCAGGAAGCTACACTACACTACAACTCAGCCAGCAAAAAGTTCCGCCGCAAAACACTCCTGGAAAGTACATCAATGGTCATGTCCCCAGTTGACATTCTTAATCCAGATTACCGCAGATTTCCAAAGTTTAAGGAGGCACGTCCCTTGAATTGCACAATAAATGAAGGTGATGTCTTGTTTATGCCTTCATTCTGGTGGCATGAGGTCCAGTCATATCCCAGTAAGGAGGAACCGAGGAATGTGGCTGTGAATTTTTGGTAAGGCCCTCAGTTTTCAGTAAAAGAGACATTTTTATTAGGAACATTTCATTACAGTGGTGTTCATTTGAGTTTTGTAACTAAGTGATATTCACATTAATTTTGCTTTGGTTCTACATTTATAAGTCATTCCTCTAGAAGTAAAACAGAAACCAATAGTAACTCACTTGGACACTTTTCCTTCTGCTCGGCATCAGCTTCATGTTTTTGCTTGGTGTTTTTATTGGTCCAAGAGATTGTCTGTATCTTTACTGACTGGCTTTGGCTTTGGTTTTATAATCAAGAGAAAATGAGGGGACAGAGAGGGAGGCTCCCGGGCCTGTTCTTGGGATATGTCATCTTCAGGAAAGTTATAAATAGACGAGCGGAAGTATGTCTTGCGAGACGTCCACATTCAGGCCAACCTCAATTTGATGTTTGAAAGAAAAGCAAAGATTTCATCATGTAATGGCAGATGAAATGTCACTAAGAACCTGAGAGCGAGGCAAAATTGCATGCAGACGTCTCGGAAAACAGACTTTCGCTAGAAAAACGAGACTTCCGCTGGGTTAAAAATAACTTTCGAGGACATGACATATCCCGGCCAATGCCCCGAGCCTCCCTCTCTTGTTTTATAATGTAATACTCAAGGAAATGGACCACTTCCCCTCCCCATCCACCAGATCTGTAGTAGTGACAAGTCCCCTTTTAGGAATAACTGACAAAACAAATTACATGTATGAACAGTATAGGAAAGATTTAGTTTGAAAGAATGCAAATTGGTTTTATTAGCGATCAAGATAATAACCCCACTGAGAACATTTCAAGTAACTTATGCATAAGACAGTCTGAAAAATCAGTTTAATGAAGAATAATCAAGATGTAACTGTTGATTTTTTGTGTCTATTTGTATTTAATGTAGGTATGAACCATTTTTAACAAAGGAGTTTCCTTGTGCCACTTGCAAGATGGATGTGAATCCTTTTTATCATCACATGTTGGATCCATAATATAAAACTAATGTTCTATAAGCATTGTAAGAATACCCAGTCGGTAGACCATATTCATATTCACAGTATAGGACTGGAACTAGCATGCAATGGAGGCTCATGTGGGGGAATATCATTAAATAGAGATTAATGTCATTTGTATTTTGAAAAGGCATTAGCATCAGTTGCAAGCTAGCTCCAATCCAATGTTGAGAAATCAATACAGATATGGCCTATTTGTTGGAAAACATTTGTACAGTCTTGATGTACCACAAAATAAAGGACAGTGCTTTCAGAGTGTAATGGCTCACCTGCAACATCGATCAACACTTGCCCTGCGAGACAGAGCGGGCGGATACCATCTTTCTGCTGGGTTAGAGACCCTATTGTCTCTCGCCAAGCAGAACTTTATTGTTGAATCCTTTTGGACGGCTGATTCTTAAAAGAGAAGGTCACTCCATGAAAATGTATTGTTTTTGTCTTTGCTTAATTAGCAACTAGACATTCGATTTTATCACTCAAGTTTCAGCTGCTAAAGTGACTTATTTCCTCAAGAAATTCGTCTCGAAAGAAGCATCATTTTGAACTGTACTTGCCAGCCAGTCTGTGTTTATGTGACATACTAATTCTCTCACTCAAAATTTGTGGGAAGGAGGAACAACCTGTAACTGACTTTGCATCCTTCACAAGCTCAGTAAAATGCTTTCATTTTTGGAGTTTGGAGCATGTTTGGCCCAAAATAATACAGCTTCAGAGCAGCCATATAGCCCACAGTGGTAGTTATAAGGCTTGTTGGAAGCCATTTGGACAAAATGTCTTGGACAGAACAACGTCATAAACAGGTAGCCAGGCTGCTGAATACTGTTCAAAATGGCAGCAACAACATTGAATTGAAGACAGGTTTCATAAGGAAAACCTGCACTTTATAGGCCGAAACTTCGGCGAGTGACTAAACTTAGTGTGAGGTTTTTAATTAGCATGACAAAAAAATAGGTTTTCAGGAGTAGGTTAACCTGCATTTATGTTTCAAGAAAATACATATATCCCTCAAGGAGGGTTATCAAAACTCCAAAGGGGATGGGGAAGCTCTAAAGCCAAATATTTTTTAAAGAATAGTGTGAGCCAAAACTGGAATTTCTAGGGGGGGGGGGAGTTCATACCAAAACACCCTCAGTGGGAGAGCTAATTGGGTGTCATTGGAACAACATCTTAAGTCAGACTTGCTATGCACCCCAGCCTCTGTTCATTGTTGGGCTATAGGCTCATTGTTTCTGTACATGTAGCCAGGCCTGTAAAGCCTACAAAAAAATACTATCTCATTTTAACAAGTTATTATACAGCTCTGAAGCTGTATTATAACTTGTTAAAAAAAAAATATACTGCCCGTCATAAATGGTTTGTAATAAAATTGATCAAAGCTGGTCATTGTCCGTTCCTTCCCAGTGCATTACATGTTGAGAAAGAAAAACAAGATATTTTCTCGGACCAGAAAAATGTCATTCTATTAAATTCAATTAACATCTCTATTATTCTACAAATTTTATGCAACAGTTGCTTAAAAATTTGTTGCCAAAATTCAGAAAGAGGGCTATCTATATTTACATTATTTGTCGTGACTACTTTGAAATAACTTCATTTTTTTTTTGCTGTGACAGTGGCTCACAACTGTGGTATCTGTTTATTATACTACAGAGTTACTGTATATAATAATTTTTACAAGAGTTTCTTAAAAATTTGTCAAAGAAATACCAAAATCTCTATTTACATTGCACATACACCTGTACATACAAACTTCCTTTTTGTTTTGTAGGTCATTTAATGGGCTTCAAACTTGTTAAATAACCTAGTTTGAAAACACTTCATTGTTTTCTGTTACAGTCACTAACACAACCGTGTTGGACTTCAAGTCCTTGGGAATTTGATTGTAAGCTTCTGCGATAAGAACGGACACGGCAAGAGAAGCTGCCCATACGTGTAAAATTTGCTTACTCCATCTCTCCATAGTGTTTTTCGTGGACCTTAACACTCCATGGAGCTTTTTGTTTAGTAACCTTTCGGCATCTTCGACTGTGAAATCTCCGTCATACTTCATAGCTCGTGTCACAGAGACTCCCAGTCTCGTGCTGAACATCTCGCAAGTGTAATCAGTGATGGCGCCCCCTTCGGGAAAATACTGTACTTCCATCTCAGTTTTCTGTAGATCTGCTCCAAAACACCTCTGAAGTAACTCAAAACTTAGCACTTCACTTTTCTCCGAGCTGCCACCGGCGTTAGGGCATGTTCGCATTCGTTTAGCCCCATTAGACCAGGACATTTGTGACACAGGCTTTAGTGGCCTTAGCTCTGTAAATACGACACCAGGATGGTTTTGCGAGCAAACTTTACGGCGGAGGTTGAACAGATTTCCATGTTTGACTACGAAGTTTTCTCCAACATATATTTGAGCGTCTTCTAGCAAAGGATCTTCGATCGTGTTTTGCCGCGTGTAAGACCTTCGACTATGTGACGGTACAGTTCGTGAAGAAGTTGTTGTCACGGCTTGTCGGATTACTATTCCCATTTTGCCTACATTGTCGTTTTGTTGGTCGATGAAAATTTCCTGTGGAAGTATTACTCATGTTGCTTTGGCCCGGAGTGTTTTGAAGATGATGAAAACTATGGGAAGGGTACTTTTATATTCTTCAATGTGTTATTTCGGTTTGTTTACATCAGTATTGCATCATGTTGAAGCTGATTGAAGCGACTATAAATAGATCACCAATGACATCATACCCCTTCATTGTCACGCAATAAATCGAAACCATTCGATTCGGTGGATAAAGTCAAGAAATTGTGATGTTATTGGAGATTGATAAACAAGACACTTCTCCGGGAGGTTTATCTAAACCTCAGATTTTCGTCGAAATATAATATTTTGCACAAATCTACAGAGCCCAGTATGAAGCCGCCATGTTGGTGTACCTCCGTGGTAACATGGTGTGAACATCGTAGAACGTACATTGGCTTTCAAGGCGACTTATTATCTGTACTGAATAGACAAGCATTTACATAAGAACTTTTCCTAATACTTTAACTCCTGAATAGGCTAAAAATCACGAGATATAGTACATATTTTTCGCAAACGCGTTCGTAACTTTCTGTCACGCACCGCCTTCTGTCACGCATCGCACCGCGCTGGTTCCCAGAAATAAAGTTATCCCCTTTTTATGCCTGATGAGAAAACACTTTGGTAGCTCTTTAGTTTTGGATTTTCGAAGATGATGACGTCACGGACAAGCCAACTTGCCATCGCAAGTGTAAGGAAGTTCAACTGTTTTACTTTTTTCGTTGTTGTTGTTGTGTGCCGTCCTCAACAGTCGACGGTGAATTTCATTTTTCCTTTTGGTCAAATATGTCCCGAGTACTACAATTACAAACGCCCAATAATAATGGATAATAATAAAAGTTCAATGATAATATTTTTTAAAAAACTGTTAGGTATTTTGGGGGCCGTGATTTGGCCCCGGGACAGCTTTTGTCTGTCAGCAGCATACAGTCTCCTAATCGAGACAACGACATGATATTCTGTTTTGCATGTGACATTGGTGGATTTGAATTTTATCTGATGTCATCACCATCCGCATTTAGTGGATGATCGCCCGATCTACCAATATTACTTCATTACTTGCTACACTGTGATGACGAGACCCAACAAGGTCGAAACAGCTGTCCACGGTTGCAACTCTTGGCTTTCAGTTTGGACTCTATCATACCGTATTTTCTACGTGGTTTCAGCCTTGCATCATTGTTTTTTTTTCAATAATAATAGACTCGCCTTGGGGGGGGGGGCGCGGGCGGGTCGCGCTGGGGGGGGGGGTTGACGGTTATTTAGGGAGACCGGAGACAGGCGAACATGTTGTTTGACTGCTCCTTATTATTTCCCTACTTTCGAACGGCTTCGAGCATCCATTCGCTTGAGGCTTTTTCGAAGAACAGTTCAACGACGAATTTTCTTTCTTTCGATTAAAATGTATACAGCCACGACAAAAATTTTCATTTTCAATGGTGGCGCAATCAGGTCTTTCCCCTTCCGTTTCTGGTGAAGTCCGCTTTAAGCCGCACCCAATAATGAACATCAACATTAAAATAATTCCTATCTTCAATAGTTTTTCGGTACTGCCGATTTTCATCCTGTCACTGTTCTACAGCCAATTGCAAGCCGGGACAACCAGGAAAAAAGTTTTCGGGGTTTCTAAGCAACCCAACCGCTTACCACGAAACAGGACAAAATTCGCCTCAAAAAGCATCATCGTTTTGCATTTAACAAAAAAGCGATCAAGTATGAATCGACTTGCCTTGGGCGAAGTAATCTCTCGTCTAGGTATAGATCCATGTGACATAACTTTGGTGGTGAAAGATGAAAAGCAGTTCCTGGCTCACGGAAAAGTTCTTTCAAAAGCGAGTCCATTCTTCGAAAGGCTTCTCAGCACCGACATGAAAGAGAGTAATGAAAGAGTTATTCGGCTTCACACGATAACCGAGTCTCAGATGGCGGACATTCTGCGATTTATTTACAGTGGCAGTATTCTGATTTCTTCTCAAGAAACTGCAGAGAGCCTGCTTCAAACGGCAGATTTTCTTCTACTTTCAAACCTTAAGACTATCGCCGAAAAATTTCTCGAGCAACGCATCACCACTGAGACCTGCTTTTCAATTAACTACTTGGCAGAACAGTATTCATGCGAAGCGCTAATTGCAAGCACCCAGAAATACATCAATTCAAACTTTACTACCGTCACTTCTTCAAACGAGTTTCTCAATTTGCCAAGCCATGAGGTTGGAAAATGGATTTCAAGCGATGAGATAGTGATTGACGCCGAGAAAAACGTTTTTGAAATCATACTAAGATGGATTGATCACGACAAAAGCGAACGAAGCGGAAAATTCAGCGAACTGTTTGGTCATGTACGACTTACTTATTTATCGCGTGACTATTTACTGAGTCATGTCGTGACTAATGATCTTGTGAAAGAAAATGTACACTGCCTCGACAATGTGAGAGGCGCATTAGAATGGCTTGATCGGCCAACAGATTATGATTTTCCACGCTCGCAGCTTC
>CM042758.1:18738219-18786508 GCA_022496165.2 Catalaphyllia jardinei | reverse complement strand
TTGTCATATTAAATGAACTTTCCCTAATAGTCATTCTACACAGCCTACAGATTGTTTTTAATTTCTCAATTTTAAGACTTCACACCCTAGCCTGCAGCGTGGGCGAGAAGCAGTCTTCTCGCCCCTGGCAGGATTTCGTGCTACTACTTTATCTTGCGGCCGTTCTTTCACGTCACGCACTATGGACTAAGCGAAAGAGGGATTCCTCCTAGTCTAGCAGTCACCACTTACAGGAATACTCTCATTGACGTAGACTGCTTGGCTTTAAAAGCGTTTTACAGCGCTGACTATATTGCCGTAAACAACTAAAATATGCCTGTAATGTTAATTGTGATGTAACCAATCAAATGCGAGATCTCAACACAGAAGTCACGGAACAAATTATTTTCATTTTGCTTAAGGATACAAACTGTCTTATTAGGAATTTAAAAAACCAATTTTCCCCAAGATCAGTGCTTAGGACCGCATTCAGGTCATTGTTCGAGTTTAGAAAGAAACAATTTAGAAGCTCACGCGACGCGACGGCGACCAGCTTTGCCTGATTCCAAACCGTGAAGGACTAGGTACGAGTCTGTAAATTATGGGATAAGTAACTATTGATCCACATAGTCAGAAAGAGCACACCGAGATTTACAAAATCCCCACATTTGGTGTTAATCAGGCTAGTTTTCACTGAGATACAGCCATTTGAAAAAAATGTTAGAATTTGCAAAGAAATGTATGACGAACCAACCGGACGTAGTCCGAAACAGCGTCCGGATGCCCATACATTTCTTTGTTAATTTTGACGTTTTTAAATCACTGTATCCTGGTCAAAACTAGCCTGATTAACACCAAACGTGGAGATTTTGTAAATCTCGGTGTGCTTTTTCTGACCATGTGGATCAATAGTTACTTATCCCATAATTTGCAGACTCGTACCTAGTCCTTCACGGTTTGAAATCAGGCAATGAAACGACTTTCGAAAATAAAACACCCACAGAAACGCTTCCGTCAATCGTACATGTTATCGACAGATCGGATCGAAACCCACCAATCACAGCCCGCTAGTATGACGAAAAGAAGGTCTGAAGGTCCCACTAGTGGCTGTGATTGGTGGATTTTGATCCAATCTGTCGATAACACGCAAGACTGAGGGAAATTTTGGAAACGTTTCGCGGATGTTTTGTTTTTTAAAGTCGCATATCCACGAAAACGCTGGCAATAGAAAATGAACAATCGTGATGTTTTCATTTCTGATCAGGCGTAACTAACTACTGATTTCGATCGTTACAAAAAGTTTGAAAATTCGCACACCAAACCGCCGTGTAGGTCCGCCCGGCATATCGGCTTTGTAATTTATTTCAAAATCCCGCAAACCTGTACGTATTCTTCGCTATAATTTATAGCATATACTGTAAACAAATGGGAAGGAAAAGTAATTGTTTACTTGCTTGTAAAAGTTGTTCCGTGGCCGATAGGAAACCATTCGTTGCCTTGTGGTTTCTGTGGTGTAAGGATCTCACATGTGATTGGTTACAACACAATAAACATTCCTGACATATTTTAGGTGTTCACGACAATATAATCAGGGCTGTAATTCTCGAGACAAAACCTAATATTTTTGTCCTTTTAAATACTCCCAGATGTACTGAAAGCATTCCAAAGTGAAATTTGTCATAGGTGACAAAATCCCTCTTCTTGCAGACCCATAAACGTAATTTTTCAACACAAGATGTATTGTTTTACCAGTAACTTGGTTGCCCTGAAAACTGAAAGGTTGAAATTTGAGAAAATAATTGCATCTATTTTGTGATGGTTTGTTAATGCAACAAACTGCGAAGTGTTACTCCTTATATGGGCAGTCTAGATATGTGCGGCCCCAAAGGGTATGGTATTTCATCCGTTTTCGTCATAAATAGGGTATCGAGTTTGCTCATAAATAGGGTATGGTGTTTATCAGTCTCGTCTTGGATTAGGTATATTTCTTAGAACAAGCTATTTTTTTCATCGTTACCAAAAGGCCCTTCGTAACTTATGTTTAGGGCAACTGTGCCAGCCGCAACAGTGTTAATTACGGTATCGCATTTTTGGTCAGGCCATAAATGGGGTAGGGAAATTCGCAGATTTTGATCATATAAAATAGGGTAAGGGTTTTGGGAAGTGGGCTGCACACCCCTACCCAACGTAGGAGTACCCCCCGGGTAAGCTATCTGCGACATAATACCCCTGTATATGTTTCCCCGTTGATAACCCTCTAACAAAGTTGTCAAACGCCAGGGCTTCTTTACATTTTATGGTCCAAGCCTACGAACACTCAAAATACAACATTTAATCCCAGATTATATCTTTTATTATTTTTTTTCCTGTATACAGAACTTATTGTCAACAAATAATCTCCTAGAGGCATACTTTGTTTCCACATAAACCTCATCTTTACAATATGAACATCCTCAATATTTGTAATGAATGACAAAACTGGTAACATTCAGTATGTCTGTCACTACGGACAGGTCACAGCATCTTTTAACAATAATATACTGTAATTTAAATACTTTTTCGAGACCAAGATGCAATAAATATTAAAATAACTCATTTTTTAAACATAACCGCTTCTTTTTGTTTACAACTTTTACAAGAGTAATTCGTAAGATAAATGTACATCTCTTGCGTTCCACTGACTTCGCTATTGCCTCAGGGACAGTATCTCGGATGAATACAGCGAGGTTTCTTGAAAAGTATGGCTCATAGCTTGCTATAAATTGCAAAAGCAAGAGGTGAAAACAAAGAAATGTCGGCTAAAAATAAAAATTAAACACTCAAAATCTCACCCGAAGGACAATTTTGATTTCCTGACAACCTGAGGCAAAATTGAATTTGATAACTGCTACCTCTTCCGTCCTTGTTAGCCTTAACTATATTTTCAAAATACTTGCTATATTTTTGCTAAGTGGAATCCTATTGTCTAATGTCTTCGTACATTTGGTGGCGTTTGGCTAAACAATGTGAAACTCAGCTGAGATATTTTTTGATAAACAGCCGGATTACTGCGACTCCCTTTTCGAAGATGAAGACTTGTTTTCGTTTACTTGGTTCATGGATAACTGAGAAATTAATCTGTTAACAGCTGAGGTCATTTTAGTGAGGCATTACATTTTTACTCCGCTGCGACTATCTCATGTTCCGCAGGGATGGAGAAGTTTGTGAGCATTGTCTGATCTCCATTAACGAACACGATCTAAAGTACAGAAAAAGAGGACTCCATATACAAAGTAACATCACGTTTTCGTCATAGACGTTCAGTTCAACCCTCCCCCGGGGTTTAACAACTTAAAGTGGTAGAGGGGGGGGGGGGGGGGCATTTCATCTTTGTGGATGCCGAGGGGGTCTCTTGAGATTAGACGAAGTCTTAGACTGTACCACAGGTTTCCCACTATGCCAGTAAGATTTCTGGATGGCAAATCCGTCGACTGCGATGGACAAGGTCTTGGAAGGAATCTTTGTAAACTCTTTCCCACCGCTATTATACCTGCAATGACAACAGAAGCAACACAGTTATGGGTTGGCTAGTAAAACTTTCTCTCAGTCACATTTGAAATAATTTATTGCATTAAAACATAGCACAAGCCGACGTAGAAAGGTTCAGAAATGCGCCGCCGGAGCTTCGTATTTCCTCTTTCCTGTCGGTGTTTGAAGAAGGTGTCTTGAGTGTTAAATCTAATTGCCATTAGTATAAATTTACCGTAGTCTATTATGAATCCGTGAATTTGATTGGCTATAATTACCGTTTTCTATCTGCTGACATGAAACAGTTACGCATCCGTGCACATCGCGCTTCACGTTTGAACCTGATGTAACATAATAAACAGTTTTTTGCTACGCGTTACTTCACATTTTTTTCTTTTTATGCAATGAGACTACGGTAAATTTATACTAAAACAATTAGACTAATCGGCCTCGTAGTCAACTCGGCTGCGCCTCGTTGACTATCTGCTCCTAGAAAACTCGGGCTCGTAGTCTAATTGTTAACTGGTATCACCTAAACGGTGGACAAATGCAAATCCTGCAATTTAATTGGCTACGCTACTAGAGGACTATTGGCAATAGTCCTCTAAGAGCGAAATTGGCCGTATTTTGGGGGTTTTATTCCCAAATAAATTTTTCTTCATCTTGAATTTGCTAACTTTATTATTGCCTTTTCTGTCCGACGAGTTCGACGATACTAAAAATAACCCACTCGGCTTCGCCTCATGCTATTGACCCGTAACCCTTTCGGGCTACGGGTCTAAATTGTTAATTACAAGTGTTAGAGCAGTTTTTCAATTGAGTGATGTGGAAAAGTAATTAGTTTTGAATTACTACATAACATGATTGGCTTACAAAACTCACGCCACTTTTTCATCCAATCAGAAGTATACCTAAAAACAATCGTGATTCGCTCGCACGCGTTTTCCCGCGCTTGGCGTCCGCTGCATGTAATTACTTCGGGTTTTGATTGGTTCACTGTATTGTCTGTGTCCTTTGTGATTGGCTAGAGGGATTGCTTTGGTTTGGTTTTACGACACTCAATTGAAAACCGCTCTAAGCTGCAATCATGATAATGTACTTACTTGAAAAGACCTTCCAACATTTTGCTCGTGACAACACGTGGCCCGATTCCAAATATTTTGAACAGCTGAGGACGGAAAAGCAATCAGAATATCGGGTGTTAGACTCCTCCTTTTACGAAGCGACATACTTCTACAGAAAGCGGTACGTGACTTAGATCTATTAATAATGAATATAAGGGTTGTTGGACAACCATTGTTTGCAGCGACAATTCAAAGGAGCTGCCGGTCACGTTTCACGCATCTTCAGTCAAAATTTTTAAGTTTCGTTGCTTGTAATCCGCGTTAATCTTCTCCATCTTTAACCATCCTTGTTCCTTTATGGTGTATTATTATCTCTTTGGTGTTTTTCTATCTTAGTAAACTACTATTTT
Organism: Catalaphyllia jardinei; assembly: GCA_022496165.2. Taxonomy (NCBI): domain Eukaryota; kingdom Metazoa; phylum Cnidaria; class Anthozoa; order Scleractinia; family Caryophylliidae; genus Catalaphyllia; species Catalaphyllia jardinei. The sequence goes on along the minus strand of CM042758.1, from coordinate 18,781,548 downwards.
CAGGTTTTCTTCAATTTAAAGGTAATTTTGTACGTGGCCAAAATAACTCAAAATACAGTGACAGAGCTCCTTTAAGTCTCTCACGGTGTTTTTTTCTGGAGCTGAGTATGTTGTAATACTGATTTTATAAAACGAGATTGAACAGAGAACGAGCAATAACCTGATCGTTTTCAAGGTTGTGTACGTATATCCCCCTGAACTTAAGTCCATCCTTGAACAGGATCATGAAGTGATGACCGTCTGATTCTGATATAGCCTGCAGTCACAGCGAAAACAGAAATTAGAACAACGAAGAAAAAAAAATACAAAAAACAAAAAGAAAGTTAGGAAAGGGCACTTCAGCACTTCATTTTGACAAGAACCCCAAAGAAATTACAAAATCCTGTTTTGTGGGAGTGGCTTGATATCTTGTTCCCCCCCAAAAGGTACCCTTTCTGAAACAACACATTCACTGACACTGACTGTTTTTGACTCAGTACCCTTGAGGGTACCAAAGGTACCAAGGAACCTCCTTGTGTAGGACCTTTTAAGGCTGAACACCGTAATAGGGGCCGGTTTTTAACCCCTAAAAGGTGCAGGGATAGCGTAATGGTGACAGCGTTCGCCTCTCGCCACTGTGGCCCAGGTTCCACCCTCGGACCCGGCGTCACATGTGGGTTGAGTTTGTTGTTGGTTCTTGTTCCTGCTCCGAGGGTTTTTTCTCCGGGTTCTCCGGGTATCTTCCCTCCACAAAACCAACACTCAAAATTCCAATTCGATCCGCGAATTTGATCACACGTCATGATAAAATGCGTGCTACAAGTATAAAGTATTAATACATCAACTAAAGAAGGCAAATAAACTGAAACTGAAGCTTTAAAAGTGCTGGGAAAATGTAAAAAGCAATTTTGCTTTCAAAATACGCACAATTTGCCTTCAAATTTGTCCCGGTCATCGCGCGGCCAAAATCGCACGTTATATCGGAACGTGACGTCACATTGTGAACCTCAATGCAACATCAAATATGGCAAAGGTATACAATGTGACGTCACAAATAACTTCGCCGGCGATAAACTAGGTCCCAGTCTCCGGGACAAATTTGAAAGCAAAAAAAATGCTTTTTACATTTTTCCAACACTTTTTAAAGCTTCGAAACGTTTTCTATAGATATCCAACTACAAGAAACCAGAGAAAAAAATTTCGTGTCATATGCACTTTAAATGGGAATTGCTCCCTAGTGGAGAGGCCCTTCTGAAATATCTTATCTGGAAACAGAAGGAACAAGGCACCGGACAAAGGGACACCACTCCAACAAACCTGTAAACACTTTTCTTTCTGATCCTGGTTTACTGTTCCTGATAAACACACATATGAGATAGCATTCACAATGATTTTTCTGTTAGACTTCCCGCTCGGCTTAACGTAACACTGTGGACCTACAAAAGACAAACACAAATTTAATTTAAAATCCAGATAATCTCACAGCTTTACCCAAGACGCTATCCTTACCGCTAAACTCAGCAAAACCAGAGGGCTGCGCAGGGGCTGAGACGAAATAATTGTTAGAGTCATCATCAACGTCATAAACATGTTGCCTAGGCCCCGGGCGGCGGTAAGTGGAGTAGGAGTCTGGGACTCGTGCGGCCTGGGCCTCTCTCATCCTCAGTTCCTTCTCGGCTTTTTGTCGATCCAGTTCTTCTTGGCGCAGTCTGTCCTCTTCCATTTTTTGAAGCATTTCTTTTTCGCGCTGTTTTTCTTCCCTCCTGTGAAAAACAAACGATTATAGTCGGCGTTACATTTGGTAATCTTTTCGGACAACCGAAAGAAACGTTGGCCGCTTTGTTCCATGTTACCGGGCAGGTTGCACCAACCGTTGCTTCGTGTGACACCAGCTAGTCAACGTAGGAAAAGGGACAAAATTAATACACCAATTTCGATATATTAAAATTCAGCTTAAAGCAATAGACCTGAGTAGGAAGCTCCGGCGAATAAGTACAGAGTTTGTGGGGTTTATTCCCCAGAGCCTCGTGCTGAGGTCTATTGAGTTACACTGAACTTTAATATATTGAAATTGACCAGCTATTTACCTTCTCTTTTTCTCCAACTCTGCTTCTTTACGAGTTTTATCCTCTTCTTGTTTTTTCTGTCTCAGTCTCATAAACTTCTCTCGCTTGCGTTCCTGCTCTGGAGTCAAGCCCTGCACAGGCAAAATCCAGGTTACTGATTTCTTACAGTCTTTTTAGTTCTAGTTGTCAGAATTTCGTGTTTCGTCAGGATAATAACCTCAACTTGATTACTTGCCATCAACTGTCTAGTTCAAATTGAATCGATGTTGTAAGGAAAAGACAAATGCTGATTAACCTGGCATAATAGGTCTTGTTTCACGCTCAGTTTTTTTGTCTTGTTTTACTACCGCCTTAATCATTTTCTACCTTTTAGAATCCGAACAAATTAAGTAACAAGAGATAGCTACAAATTCTTTGAAAACATGACGTGCTAAAATAGCACCAATAAAAAGTAATTCTGTTTGCTGGTAAATACGAAACAATTTACCTGTGTTGTAGATTGTGCGTCATCACCAATAAACATTGCCAATCCTTTCTTAGTAGGGGTGTGAATCTCCACCTCGATTTCCGCTCCACCACCCCCAGGGGGGTCAACGACGCTGTGTTCTTGCTTGGTATTAGCACTCATTGAGGCTGTATCAGGATACACCAAGGGGGGTGGAGTCGGTACTTGAGCAACGTCCACATCCCAACACTTTCGCGCGGGAGCTGTCTGGCGGGAAGCCACTGGATCGTGTGAGAACGGGCGTGGTGGTACTGCCGTGGGCCTAGAACTCACTCCGGCCGCTGGTTGGGATGACGGGCGCATTACATCCTGATTAAAGTCCAGATCTTCACCAGGTGGGTAATCAGAAAGGCGAAATTCACGCGTTTCGAACTGCGGTCCATCAGAGGGACTGGGTTTAGAGACGGACGAAGGAAGTGGAGAGTTGGCTGGGGACGACCAAGCGATGGGTGGTGAGGGTTGATTGGGAAACTCCGCCACAGGTTTTCTCGGTTTATTCTGGGGAGCCTTGTCCACGTGCATTGCCTAACATTGGAAATAAGATAAACATGTTGATAACTTAGCCCAGGACAGCTACGAAGCAGATCTGTGCTGTGTTCGCAACTCCTCAGTCGGTGTTCAGCCTTCTGTGTCTGATTCAAGCTATTTTTCATGGCTGTTAATACTTCTGCTTCTCAAGAAAGTGACTGGGACTAGGTCATTTGAAAACAAGAAGAACAGACCAACCAACAAACGCAGCCAAATTTCTCACCTCAGCCCCAGTTCCCTCTCCGACATTCTTACTCCCTTGCGCTTTTCCAATGACATACCAAAACGCAGTCTGCCCCAGTCTCCTCCGCTGATCTTCCCACTCGGCCTGAGCACGGTATTTTTCAGCCTCGATGTGACGCCGCTTCTCTTCAAGCTGCATTCGCAGGTAAGCAATTTGTGACGTCGCTACCTTTTCGTCATCCACTTCATCTGGGGTTTGGTCGATTTCACCTAAAACACAAAACCTCGTCAGTGAATTTATTTGTCTGCATCACGCTATTCAGTGCCATATAACGCGTGACAAACTGTGATACAATGCTGTCTTGTTCAGCACAAAGTGAAGGCTGGTACTGGACTGGAAAGCTCTTACACATGGCCCGAGGTACGATAAAGGGAAACAAAAATTACTTTACACGTCATTTTTCATCGATAAGGATTCGAGTCTCTGAATGAAATCTTAGTGTGTTACCATTCAAAAAAAGGTTATGGAGCAGTACTTTCATGTGGTACTGTTTGTTATGCTGTAAAGGGTGGTTCTCACTAGCAAGTCTGTAGATGAAACCCTTGCATTTCATCATTAAAATGAAAGCCATTGAGCAGTATTTTCATGTGGTACTGTTTATTATGCTCTAAAAGGTGGTTCTAACTTTTATCCCTACAGATCCAACCCTAAGTGTGTGACCATTCAAATGAAAGATTTTGAACAGTACTTTCATGTGGTTCTGTTTATTATGCTATACAAGGTGGTTCTAACTTTAAAGTCTACAGATGAAATCCTAATGTGTGACCATTCAAATGAGGGCTATTGACCACTCATTTCATTTCACAAAATGCAAGCCTGTGTACTCTTCGGGGCGAAAGGGTCTATCATTACAAAACAAACCTTCAACATCACAAGGTAAATCAGTTACTTGATCAAGAACATCAGAAGGAGAAAACCCACAGTCTTCTGCGGCATCCATTAGACTAGCGATCTTATCTAACACACTACCACTGGGGCGCCACGTAGCGCGTCCTCGGGGGGATGTAACGTTTGAGTCAGTTTTCAGCTCCACCAGTTCAGGTTCCTTAGTGGCTACCAAGTCGGCCTTCTTATCCATCGACATTTGATGAACCATATCAGCATTTTCCTTGACAGTTTGTCGTGAAAATGCCCAAGATGAAGAGACATCTGATGTTACGTTATTTTCCATATTTTTGTCAGGTTTTGCTGGATTCTTAGCGCTCGCTTCACCCTTGTTAAAGTCAACCTCCTCAGCTTTGTTGTCAACTATCTGGAATTTTGACGTGTCTGGTTGTTGCGGACCTTTTGATGAAAAATACTCAATAACAAATGCGTTTGATTTCTTGGATATCTGTCGTTTTGGTTTTGGCGGCGATTGCTTTTTCCCTGAACTTGAGCTTTTTACGAGAGTTTTGTCTGACACTTCGGAGGAACCATTTTTGACGTTTTCGTTACATTCAATATCGTTCGTGTTCTCCTTCTGAAGCCCAGCACTGTTTGATAACTTTTCCAGAGCCTCGATTACAGGAACACCACGCAATAGGTCATGTTCCACCGAACCACTCACGTGGTCAAGCGTAAACGTCCTACGATTTTCACTCTGATCGACCGCAGGAGACTGCGTCGTGTAATCACCATGAAGTGTGTTCTCCTTTACCCTCGGTTGTACGACTTTTGCTAGATCCAGCTCTTCGTTGGAACTATCAAGAATGTATGTATTGCTTCGGTTACGCGAAGACTCGAAACTTTGCGACGATATATCGTAGTCGGACAAGGAAGACAGAAAACCTGAATCCACAGAACGCGGTCTGACGTCCCTGGACGATGAAACCGGTTCAGCAGGTTTTTCAGAAGCAACGCTGTCCAAGAAGTCACTTAAAGACGTACCAGACTGGAACGCTCTCTGTACTGCGAAGGCAACGTCATCCAACGAATAAGCTTTCCTTATGGGTGGGGGGTAAGGTGACGCGAGGGGAGAGGTGCCAGGCGATTGCTCACGCGTTGGCTTATAATGGCGCATTGTTGTTTCTGAGTAGCGCTTCCGCTTCCGGTTTTCCTTGTCTAATGGCGCTATCTTCAAGTCTCCTCCTAACCTTGTTCTTGAGAATTCCACCAATTCATTGGTGAGCTGGTCTAGTGCTTGTATGACAGGTATTCCTGCCTTCTTAGCTTCTTCAAGCGTTCTCGACATGTCCTCCAGTGAGTAAGTGCACCTCTCCGGCGGGTGTTTCTCGTTACCTTCACTAGTTAGCTCTGAGTCAGATTTTGAGTTGAGGCGCATTAGATTAGTTTTATGTGTATCAGTTTTCGCAACAAATGTGACAGCATTTAGAGCATCAACAACTGAAATTCCTGCGGCGTTTGCGTCGTCAATGGTCTGCGAAACACTGTCTAAAGAATACGTACGGCGCTCAGTTTGATTGCCACCAGGACAAGATTTGTTATCTTTAACGCTTTCGTTCACACGTTCAGGATGATCTTCGCGTAGTCGTCGTACAGATTCGTTCCCTGTCGGATTATTCAGAGTATTTTTTGGACACGAGGCAGTCGTCTGTAAATCCTTAGACATCTCCTTAGCATTCGCTTGTAACAAAAGCTCGCACGCTGAAGTCAAGAAATCTAACTTCTGGACGACACCTAAGCCTCTAGCCTTGCTCTCGCTTCCATTGGCTTTGGATGTAGTGAGTTCGTTAGCTTTCACGTGCAAACTTAGCGGAGACATCAATTGCCTCTGGCTTCCATCGTAAAGACGCAACTTTGCCCCTTCGCCAATCGTCTCCAGCGGACTTGCAAGCGCATAAGTCTTCCTGTTAACCAGTTTCTCTTGTCTTCGATGGACAGCGTCTGGCGTCTGCCTGAGCGAAACATCTTTAGGAACAGTCATTTGTCCTAAGGCATCGACAACAGGAAGACCCTTTTGTTTCGCCTTTTCCAAGGTATAACTCACATCATCAAGAGTGTATGTTCCTCTGTTTTCTGGACTTCTCTCTGGTATCTTAAGCCGTAGTGGAATTGGTGGTTTTTCCTTCGACAAGGACTCGAGAGCTTCAATAACAGGTATCCCGGTTTTCTTAGCGTGCTCCAGAGATTTTGATACGTCATTCAAGGTGTAGGTACCTCGTTTCTGTGCCCTCTCTCCAGTCCCCCTGACAGCTTCCTTACCTTTCGTTATGCTTTTCAAAGCTTCCACTACAGGAACACCCTGTTCTGAAGCAGTCTGCAACGAAAGTGAGACTTCATCCAACGTGTAGGTTCTCCTTTTTTGTACAGACAATTGAGTGTCTGAAACTATCTCGTTGGAACTAGCGTTCGTTTTAGATAAACGATCTAATGTTTCAACGACAGGAACACCAAATTCAACGCCGTCTTCAACAGAGTTCGCAACATCGTCAAGACTGTAAGTGCCACGCTTCTCTGAAGTCTCCGAAGATAGCTCCCGATCAGAAGACGAGCGTTCCGGACTGGAAGGGGCTCCTTCCCGATTAAGTGACGATCGTTCCTGATTAAAAGACGATTGCTCCAGATCAGAAGACGATAGCTCCCAACCTGGAGGCGATGGTTTCCGATCAGAAAACGGTCGTTCCCGATGAGAAGCGGAGGGGAACGCTACAAAAGTCACACAATCTTCAAGTTGCTCCAGAGCATCCTCAAACGAAGCCTCGATCTCGTCTCGGTGGTCGAGTGAGAGCGTTCGGTGAGTTTTGAGACCACACGTATCATCGCCAGCGGACGAATTATCATCGCCATGCGCAGCGGTATTCTGTAATGGCTTCCCTTCCTGAGCTAAGCGATTTAATGTCACGGAGGCAGGAATTCCCAATTCTACTGCTTCTTCAATAGCGTGTGATACTGTCTCTAATGTGTAGGTTCCCCTGTTTACGGGTGGTTTGGAGTTTGACGTGTTTTCCGTTGATGCACCAGGTGTCATATAAGACTCGTGTTCAGACGCAAGCTGATCTAACACATCCACTGTTGGCAAGCCTTGCTCCTGGGCATCTTCCAACGTCTGCGACACGGTGTCCAGGGTAAACGTACCACGCTTTGGAACATATTCAACCTGCGCTGAAGAATCGTCAGCACCAGGCAAAGTTGATGATTTATACTCTTCGCGTTTGGCGGGCTCGCATAAAACCTCAGCAACAGGTACACCATCCTCAGCTCCACTTTGTAACGAAGACGAAACTGCGTCTAAGGAGTAAGTGGATCGTTTCTCTGAAGATTCGTTCTTCTCGTTCGATGTTAACTCCTCTTTTACTAATGTATCGTCTGGAACCGGTTCACTTGGAAGACAGTTGTTATCCCGTTCTGTTAAGTCCTTCGCCGCTACATGCGAAACATTAGTCACAATTCCACTCTGTTCAATAGCGCTTTCTATTTCTTGAGACACGCTCTCCAAAGTGAACGTGCTTCGCTTCTGCGTCTTGTCGTCTGGCAGCGATGAGGTATCAGCATCCGACTGCAGTTTACTTTGTTGCAATTCCGCCTGGTTTGCCAGTTCGTTGAGCACTTTGACAACAGGTAATCCTTCACTACTTGCATTTTCTATAGACTGGGAAACAGGATCCAAGGTGAAAGTGCTACGCTTTGAGACTTCCTCACCTGTTGGTAGACCTATATCCTCTTTAGATTCCTCTTTACTCGCAACTTCTTTTAATACATTAACGATTGGTAACCCTTGGTCGGACACTGTATCTAAAGTGAAGGTGTTTCGTTTTAGCAGCTTTGGTACTTCATCGTCACTCTGCTCTCTAACAGCTTCCGGCCTTATAGCAATATCGTTCGAATTTGTATCAACAGGTAGTTCTCCACTTATTTCTTTTTTCGCAACACGTTTTTCTAAAACAAAGGAAAACTCGGATCGTTTAGCCGTTGGTTTTAGATTGCCAGGTGAAACTAACGTCCTTTCGCCATTTTCACGGCCAGAAGATGGATCGCGTTTGGATTTTGACTCATCCTTCTCGAAGGAAGCAAGGAAAACCTTATCGGCAACGTTCGAAAGAGAAATGCAATGCACACCTTGAGGTTGACTGGGGTTTGATCTCTGATGGCGTCTGAGGATTGAACGCACTTTAAGGGCCTTAAAAGGCGATTGCAGCAAAACTGACTCATCTTTGGCGCGTTTTGAACGCGGTTCGTCATCGAAGTTAACCTCAAACGCTACAGATTTGTCCTTTATTGCGGTCCCATGTTCTGTGTTACTTACAATCCGATGTTCAGAAACAACTGTCTCGTCTTTACTTTCTAGATTGGCAGTCGTAAATCTTGACAGCACACGAGGCGGAGGTCGACCCTTTGATGCACTTTGAAATTCAACATTGAATGCGACACCATCTTTGGCGGAAATTCTTGAAAATTCGCGTTGACTTTCTGTATCTATCGCTTTTTCGCTTGATTTTACTGATTCCACGGATAAGCCTGCTTTGATCCTTCTGTGCGTCTCGTCGGCCTCAGTCACAGTAATCTTCGACTGTTCCCTGCCTGGAGTCACATTCAATCTTGACACCCCTGCTGCCGCAGACAGCGCCGCTATTCTGTCACGGATACTACCGCCAGCACGCGTATCTGGCTCAGACTCGGAAGTAGCGGAGCTTGATGCCATGTTTCTTTCCTCTTCAGATGCCTCTTTGGCAAGCGTAGACTCCTCAACCACACAATGGTTTCTATCAGCAACACTTATCGATGACCCTGCGCCAAATTGTCTATTAAAGTGCGACGAGGGTCCCACATGCGTTACTGCGGGAAGCTCCAGGCCTTCAGGTACTTTCGCGCCATCTTTAGAACCCTTCCAGGGCGCTTCCTCGCCATGACGCACGTTTTGGGGGCATATGACCGCTGTTGCTATGAAACGCGGTCTTTCATTAAGTAATTTGCCAGTAAAAGGCTCTGTCCTTGCTTCCTTCTGCATGCAGTCTACAAATTCAAATAACATTACAACAAATTATCTCACGGCAGCAAAAGCAGGATTAGTAGACAATACAAACAAGTATCAGCGGTTCATTTGCTCCAAGGAAACAATGTGCTGTGCGAAACAGCCAAAGCTGGTAGTTTTCGCAGGGTCAGCCCATGAGAACTAATACTTTATACTTCAATATAGATAGTTCTTTTTTTCCTCTTTCAGAGGCAAGTCAAATGTATGATTAACTTCATAGGTATTTTACCACAAAAGGCTCGTGCGTTACTAAGGGCAACCAAAATGACCGTTTTTATTTTTCGTGCAAATAGCCGAAATGAGAATTGTAATATTGAAATGACCCATATCATTAAAATGCTATCATATTTTTAGAGATAGAAAACTATACTTTTGGGAAACATGGGAGCAATTAGGACAAAATTGGCATTTTTGCGTTTAAATTTATCACTGAAAGGCTATTTTGTAACACGTACAGACACAACCTGAATTTCATAACAGAATCTACTATCAAATATTTGTGTCGCCGAAAAAACAATGTATATCGAGTGAGCATCTGTCCATTCTATTTATTATTTTGATATTTACACAAACGTGCCGGACAACCCCTTGAAGAGTAAAAAATTCACAAAATGTAAACACGGTGGAAGATAAATTTTTGACAGAAGATACGTAAATCAAGAATTCTTTTGTGAACAAAGACTAACAGGCAAAATTAATCAACAACAAAAATGTCTCTCAATTGGTTACAATAAGAGAGATCATGTTTGGTCTATAAAAAACAGTTTAAAATGTATTTATATTAGTGATAATAAATATTCAATATGAGGCCAAGAAAAAATATTAACTTTGCAAATGTGACGATTTCGCAAGAATTTACGTGCATTTCGACAAGACATGTAGTTATTACAAGTAATTAAGCTAAACATGTGTTTTAAAAACAAGGGTCTTATTAGAGCAGAGCCCTTTTAATTCACAAATTTCTGCTCAAGAAATAAGGAATTAAAAACCGCGCTGCTAAAAGTGCTGTATTGTATTCAAGATAACAGATATTCGAGACTTGCCAAAACGAAGCTAAAACGAAAAAGTGAAATTTTAGAGCATAAAGCTACACTACATATGCACTCATTTAAAATCTACCTTGAATGCTTTTCCGCCAAGCATCAGATTTCCACAGTTTGATAAAGACAACACACAAGGCACCACACCACAGACACGTTGCTTTCCGGTGCCGTTCTGGTAGAATAACTTGGCGATCTACACAGTGTGTTCACCCGGCTTTTCGTGAATTTCTCAGAGGAATTTCCCAAGAGTTAAAGAACAAAGATTGACGAGATACCAAAATGAAGTGCGGTCAAAACCGTGCCCGGAACTCACGCGCCATAGCATCACGTCTTGCGGTTGTTCGATCGAGCGCTGTTCTGAACACAACACCCACAGACTTCAATGTAAACCAAAAAAAGCTATTTCTGAAACATTACGATCGACCCATACACACTGGCTAATTCGTTCCTAGGGAATGACATCACCATTGCCGAGTGTTAAGCGACATTTGCCACATAAACATCCAACACCGCGAACCGATAGCGAAAAGTACATTACACGAACGAAGATTATAAACGGGCTGTTCCCAAATTCGGCGTTGTTTTTGTCTCTTTTCGGTTCGGTTCATTCACTGTAAGCCACCTCTAACAACCCCAAAGGATCAGTTGAGTCACGGGCGGTTAAAAACGACACAAGATCCGATTATAACACTCGAAAACATATACACTGCCACGACTACAAGTTAATGTATTCATATTTTTACATGCAAATTAAAGACCTCGCAGCGCGAAGGCACAGGTATCAACAATTATATTATTTCGCATATATTATTTATCAATAAGGTAAAAGGCTATCGATGGACTCACCTGATTGTACAGTGGTTTAAGATATTTCTTTGAATCCAGAGGCGATATAGTTCGGGGAAAGTCTTTAGAGAAATCGACACCAATGTTATGATGTCAAAATGATGTCAACATCAGTCGACGTCAAGCGTGTCTGATAAACAAGCGACACGCGAAAACACTGTCACACAAGACACATGTAACGCTCTGATATGAACGTCTGTTTCGACTAAAATGCTCCTTGCTCTTCACCAGACAAAAAACTGATCTGCAATTTACGGGCAAGCGATTGACAAGGAAACGAACCACTGCAATCCAGTAAAAGATATGATTGTTATGGTATGGAAATTGAACAGAGAAACTAATTTCTCCGCCACACCTCGGAATTGCTTCATAAGAAGGAAGCGATAGGGATTATGCAAAATCACGGCCGGATTTTCCACACCTTAAATTGCATCTTATTTTAACTAAACCTGACAGGCAATTTGTTTCGCTGTAATTCCCCAGCGCCTGGTGGCATGGCTCCGCCACGGCTAAATTGCAGAATACCCCGGGACTTTTTCTTATTTACGCGTAGCCGGCTACGGAGAGTGGCTACGCGTGGCTACGCGTAGCTACTCATTTAAATTGGTGATCACGGAATTAAGTTTGAAGCGTAGCCACGCGTAGATGCGTAGCCAGCACATAACAAATTCCCTCGTTCTATGATCCACCCTCCACCCAAAAGACTACGAACACCGGTACTCTTAGCTTTAATTTTGACGCGTAGCCACGCGTAGACGCGTAGCCAGTACATAACAAATTGCCTCGTTCTTTGATCCAGCCACCGAAGAAACTTGACGCGTAGACGCGAGGCCCTTCCTCCCCGCGTCGATTTCAACTGGGTATTCTGCAATTGCTCATGTTTTCTCTGGACCGATTTCTGTGCCACGAAGACGTTTTTCTAGCGCAATCAATATCCTTTTCACATCTCAGACAAAACTTTGAAGATCGTGTGAATGCTAAGTATACCAGAGCGGCTGCGTTACTCAAGGAAAAAAACATTTTTCTTAGGAAGGCGGTAGTACAAAAAGGACTTAAACCGCTGTTGTGTGCAAGCGTTTCTTTGTGTCTGAGTGAGGTCTGAAAGTTCCATGAAACAGAATAACAGGTGGAAGATGGTTAATTAATCGTTCGAAAACTGTCAAGTCTCTACAATGAATCTTTCTCGAAGGGTATGAAGTAGAAGCACTTAATGACTGACCCCAAGGCAAACAGTCAGAAACAATGTTTTGTTTCCCCGAGATCCTCAAGGCAAAGCCGAGGGGAACATTGAGGTCGCGGGGAAACAAAACTCACTGCTTCCCGCGGGGTCGGTTATTAAGTGTTTTGCTATACCTCCCAAATAAAGAGTAGAAAAAACTGCGAAGAATTCGTTTGCTCGCCGGCTGGCTCACAAATTTCGGTTTCAAGGAACACGACCTGATCACGTGCGAGTCGAAAGCTCATGTTGTTGTTTCCCTAGGGAGTTAGTGAGGTCTGACCCACGACAAGTGACACATTTTCGTAGAAAACGTTTTGGAGCTAAGAGGTATAACAAAACTCAGTGTTCATCCTTGAAGAGCCTGGGTGGCGACAATGAGGTTTTAAAATGGCGAAACTTATCAACAAAAAGTCTCATTTCCCCTGATTTAACTTTAATTCGCTCCCGTGCTGTCTACGCTCATTTGTCTTCTCAACCATAGGCATGCGAGCTGGGGAAGGGAGGGAGGGAGGCGGGGGTTTTGCAGCCCCCAAGCTACGGAGTCGCGGAAATTAATTAACTTTTTAAAGCAAAATTGGCAAAAATTCGAGCAAAAATTGAGACTGCTTGATAGAGGTCATCGAGCTTCACTAGATGTAAGAATTGTGAACGTTATTAATTTTCACGCATTTTGAGAACATTTACACCTCGATTTCAACACTCACGCGCATTCGAGCACTGTGTATTTTTTTCCGGGTAAGAAAATCACCGCCTCCCCCCCTTCCGGGAGAAAAAGTCCGAAGGTGCCAGTACGCCTATCTCCTCAATCACTACATGATAGTGAAAACAGGCCTTCCTTTTAAGCTACACATTTCCGATCAAATGGTAATTGAGAAATGTGTTAAAGGTTACTCCTGGATGGTCAATCTTTTGTGCAATGCTTTTTCCCTGTCCAGTACCAGCCAGTATAGTTGTCCGTCAACACTTCCCACCGTCCCCTCCCTTCCACCCTTACCTTTGTCATTCAACATAACTTGCCCCCCTACACCACTCTTAGCTGCTGTCAGCCAACTGATCCTCGCCCCAGGGCTCACGCGCCCTGTCTGTCTGGGACTGCCACGTCTTCTGGGACTGCTTGGGCCGGGACTCCCCTGATTGGTCTGCAGTTTAAAGAAAAAAATAATGGACTTATCGCACCGATCACACAAGATATCCCAGTGAACACCTGACTTAATATACGCCGGTCAATCACCCTAATTTGGCATTTCTACAATTCCCGAGAAAGCTTGTAGCTTTCCAAACAGAGTTTGTGATTGGTTCAGCAAACAATAGATAAATGAATTAAACAATGCCCCCAGCGCTTGAAACAATAGGAGCTACAGGATAAGTAGTCTCCTCTGTAGCCGTTTTTTGTGATGTCACGCTACGCTCCCCTCAAACAGAGTTTCTTTGGGGGGAGCGTTGCGTGACATCACAAAAAACGGCTGCGGAGGAGAGTACAGGATTAGCGAACAAATCAAAATACAGGTCTGGAAGAGATACAGGACTACTTCAATTCCTAACTGTTATCTATACTATGGTTACAAACTCGGTCACAATGGTTGGAAAATTTCATTCTGTACACATTTTTCCCCTCCCCACCCCTGTGTAACGTTGACAAAACACTTCACTTCTAACACAAGTTCGCAATCTTTGCAATTTACCATTTTCACCATTGAAAGGGGGGAAGATGGGTGATGAAGGTTATTCGGTAGGATGCTTTCGCACATTTCCCAACACAATTTGTTCATGGTTGTAGGTAAAACATTTGCCTTACCGATCTATCTACACCTGCATTGGGATGCCTTATTAACCTCGCCCCAGCCTCCGAGTCATCCGTCCAGCTTATTGTGTGTGGATTATCACTTCCGGCTCCCTCTGGACTAGCCCGGATGTGTGTGTTAACAGACTGCTCTCCAGTAGGCTTGCTCGCGCGGTTTGTTGAAATGCTCTCCTCATATTGTCTTGGGGCACTGCTCCTTCCTGTATCATTACCTTCGATAATTTGCCCGTCGGGCTTTTTCCGGAAAGTTCGGGACCTAGTAATGTTGGACGAGCTAGATACACGACCTTGCTCCTCTTCTCCACCTCTGGGAGTAGTGTAGATCTGACCCTCTCCTCCCCGGCTGGGAAGGGGTCTGGCAGCCGCGACTGCTGGTGGTTCCAAATCAGGAGGGTGGTACAATTCTTCTACAGCACGAAACTGACTTCTGTCGTGTTTTATCGCGGATTTGGCAAACGTGGCAAATTGTTCGGCCTCGATCTCTTTGTGATCGTGAAAAGGAATCGCCCTGAACTGTGCTAACAAACTCTCTGATGCAGCAGCTTCTGTTTTTTTCCTGAAAGTTGAAAACCCGTCAGAGCGACGCATATCCAAGCCTTTCTGAGTAGCCTCGGCGATTGCAGCTCCATTATTTCCTACTGGCTTTGTTTCCTTCCTGTATGTTGAGAATCCATCAGACTCACGAAGTTCGTTAACACACACGCCTGCACTAGGTTGTCCTTCATAAACGTAGCGAGAATGGGTTTCATCGAGGGGAGTAAACTCCTTCGTAGCGCTATGCCTCATTGGTCTATGTTCCTGTGTACCAATATGCCCGTTTTTGCCGAATGTAGCGAACTGACCGTCTCGTTGCGAGCCTTGGAATGCTTGGTGGCCCTGTGGTAAATTGCTATTATCAGCCAATTCAGCAGGTTTTCCTTTCTTGTAAGTTTTGAAGTCCTGTGCCACAGGATCATTCTCATAATGCTGGACCACTTCTTGGTTAAAATCAAAGACGTACGCTTCAGATTTCTTTGCCCTGCTGACAGTTACAGAATTTCTTTGCCCGTTTTCGGTCGTCTGAGCGTTCCAATCTAAACTTGAAATCTCAGTGTCTTCTTGAACTCCGCGCGAGTTTGTCAAGGAGCGCTCGAAAATAACCACATCCCCCGGGCTGTCTTGCACGGTAATATCACGAGGTCGACAGGCCTCTTGTCGGGTATCGTCCCGTTTCTCTCGGGAATTGTCCTGTTTCCCTCGGGTAAAAGTAGGCGAAGGTAGAGGTGAACTTTCCAAGGAGTCCTGTCGACCATCTACGGCCTCGGCTGGAAAGGCCTCATTTGATTCGCCGCCCCCGGAAGACAAAACAAGCGGTCTCAACCCGGACAGATCTCCACTTGAATTCGTTTCTTGCTGAATAAGTTTCCTGCTGTCGCTCCTCTCTGGATACGCTGACCGGCTGCTTGAGGATTCCACCCTGGCGCGAATTTCTTCAACACTTGCATTGATCACAGGGATGCCAGCTGCTTGGGCAGACTCCACAGACACTTGACTTACAGTGTAGCTGCCGCGTGCAAGCTGCTCAAACGACTTACTCTTGGTGGAAAAGTCGCGATACTTATTGGGTGGCATCGTCTGAAATCTGGGTGTTGCGCTAGTTTCTGGTTCGTTAGTAAAGGCGCCGTTGTCCGCTGCGACCAAAGTTCTCTCAGAATCTTCTCTTTCTTTCGATCTCTGGTTCTTTCTATCGAGTGTGTTTGCAGGTGACGTCGTGAAAAACGCTGGCATAAACGGAGCTACATCTAAAGGGGAGCATGGGCTGCTGGGGGCAGTGGAGTTTGCGGAGGAAACTGAGTTAGGATTGGACGCTACCGAGGGACAAGGCTCTGTTGTCTCGGTGATAGGAGACAACTGATCCGTGGGAACTTCCGCAGGGGGATCAGGGAGGTCAAGGCCCGTGCGCTGCTCTGGAGGATTCCTAGGGCTGCTGACCGCATTATTGCGGGCGAGCAGGATAGGATCATCGTCGTCTTCCATTTCCGCTCCATCCGGGATCTCTCGTAGCTTGTCCTCGGAAAGCCGCTGAAGTACTTCTAGTCTAAACTTGTTCATATCGTCACTGCTTACACTCGTGTTGAGTTCGTCCTCGTCATCCTGGGAGGCGGGTGCATTAGGAAGCTTACTCGCTCTCACGAACTTTCGAGGAGTCTCCACGCTTTTCCCAGCCAGGATCATAGCCTCTATCTCCTCAAACTGGTTCAGTTCCTTGGCGGAGATGTCACTTCTAACACTGTCCCGGACAACTGACAACAAACACACAGTATACATTAATAAATGCGAACTGAAGTCCCGAAGCCGAGTTGTAGCGCGCGCTGGATTTGAATTCTAGTGGTCCCTGTTTCAAATCCTTCACCCTATCTTTATCCGAATTTATTCTCAGTATTTCCGATTTCAACTCTTCGACAGTGGTGAATGAATAGCCAACTGGTTAGCCTCTCACCAGTTCAGATTCTTAATAGTTTAGTTCCTACAGTATTTGCAATAGTTTATTTACTGCCAGTGTCGCCAACTGGCAAAACAGCTTTTTTCGT
This sequence comes from Catalaphyllia jardinei, assembly GCA_022496165.2. Taxonomy (NCBI): domain Eukaryota; kingdom Metazoa; phylum Cnidaria; class Anthozoa; order Scleractinia; family Caryophylliidae; genus Catalaphyllia; species Catalaphyllia jardinei. The sequence goes on along the minus strand of CM042758.1, from coordinate 18,764,836 downwards.
TTTTGTTCGACCTTGTTTGGTTTTTTTAGATCATAGAAGTTAAAATGCAGTGAATGACAAGTTCTCGACCACTATACCGAAGAATGCAATACTAAACTGCGTTTACTCTCTCCCAACAATAGATCATTCACAGTAACTGCGAGTTCTTTCTAATAACCGCATCTCACAGAGGTTACACGGAAAACAAAAAATTAATACTTGTAAGCAATTACGAAATATCTCGTTTTTGATCTAATAGTTGTTCTAACACCCATTGGTTTCACCCATACATGTAAATTTCCGCAACGTTCGGAAAGTAAAGATAAAAACTCAATGTTCTTAACCAATCCCGAAAGTTACACTCTCAAAGCAACGTCCAGGCAAAAAAGCGACAAAAAACTTCTTTCAGTTATTAATGATAATAATGATCACGACTTGCTTAAGAAACAACGGGAAAAACTGAAAAGTTAAAGATGACACAACAAGCTGAACTGATATCATCTGATATTTGTTTTATATAATCCGAATTACAAAGGCAATATATGACTCATCTACATCTACATTTACATTTATTAAGTCGGTAAAATCATCAAGACATCGCACCAACTCAATTAAAATGAATCGATTATAAAATTTCAAAAATTAAAAAAAAAACCTGATTGAAAATTATATGAATCATAAAAGAGTATGATGTAAAAATATATAGTTTAAAAGTCTATTGATTCTTAAATAAATAGGGAAGTGACCTAGTTGATGCAACAAGCTAAACCGATATTATCTGACTCTGTTTATATTTATCCCTTTGTTCTATCCATATATGCATACATTCAGTGAGCACACTTTTTCTGTACCACTTAGATGGATCGTACACAGTTTAGCGTCCAAAAAGTGGAAATCCCATGAAACATGCAACCTTCCATAAGAAACGAGAGAAAAGATTGCAAAATACAAAAGTGAAAAGGGTTGTTACACTCGGAGCTTTCCCATGAGTATCGCAATGCACATACGCATGGGTCAGGATCCGATCGGCCAAATCTGCAAATGGTTAGACGTTCAAGTCTTCTCGGATAAGGACTATAAAGGCCCCTGACTCCTGCATCTTCAGTGTTACATGGATAGCAGGGGACGTAAAAGAACCCACACGCTTATCGTAAAGAGTACGGCATGAAGTTACCGGTGTTGTGATCTGGCCTTTGTTGTTATACTGAGGGTTGGGGTGGGAAATGCTCGGAGATATTTGCTACGATAAAGCTACTCTAAAATCTGAGGGTAAATAAAGTATTCACTCACTTTACTCTGTTTCAAACCGAAACTTCATGCAAAACTGAGTTTGATTTGCATGAAAACGAACCAGCAAGGGAGGGGGGGGGACATCTTCATATAAATGGTTTCTCACGGAGACTCGTTCTGGCACAGATGCAAATTCAACTCGGCAATGATGGCCTATTGAAGTCACAGAGCAGTTTATAATTAGTTACCTGATTGCACGAAGTGCTGTCTCTCCCTGGGTTTATCTCCAGAAGGTCTCATATTCGACAGACTATCTGTTGATTTAGGACTTGAGGACAGACTATCCTGAGAAGTGTGCTCATCATGCTTAGCTTTCAATCGAGATGACGTCATAGGCACGTGGATCCCTTGTGTACCTCGCTGGGGAGTACCTTCAGCAGTCCTCTGGGGAACACTGCTGGTTGGGTTTGGTCTAAGTTGTGAGAATAGAACTGAACGTATAAAGATGAAGCTCATAAAAAGTATTACGAAATTGCACACATCCTATCAAACCTCGACTATATTAAAAAGGAATAAGTAACAGACAGCCTGATTTCATTTTATGAGAGTTAAAGGTAAATCATGTTTTTAATCTCAGCGAATAGAAGAGCCACCACTGGCTCCTGTCCGCAGAGGTATCGCATGTCTGAGATAATCTCCTGTTATTTTGTTAGGCTATGCATGAGCTAACATTAATTTGCCAGCACGTGAGTAAAAAGAAAGATCCTTTGGAGAGTAATAAATTATGTCTCATACACAACACACTGACAGCAACCAGCAGTTGAATTCTTAACTGAAGTCTGAATACGGGTGGTTTGCAAACAATCCCCAAGAGAATGAAATGACAAAGGCATGGTGATCATTTTGTGATGCAAACAAAGGAAGCCAATTGGAAATCAAAGCATTCACTACTAGCTGACCATCCTTCCTGGCCTGTCATAGCAGCTGTTTTGTTACAGTTGATAATGAGCAGGTTTCATAGTCAGGCTCACCTGAAGTTGAGTGATATTCTCTCATTCCTACTAGAGGGAAGGTTAGAATCAGACAGACTTGCCCCAGTGTCCTCCCTCCAGGCATGGAACGACTGCCTGGGCTCCACCTTTGCTTTATCAAGTCCAGTCAGGGACTGGGAACGCTGAAGATCGTTGAGCTGCAGTTCTTAGAGAGATACACAAAATAACATTAAAGCTCCATTCATATCCCTGGAGATTTTCACACTCAACAAACAAATCCCACAGACCCTAAACAGACCCACGCCACTAGTCTTTAAATTAAATGCATTACCTGTATTGTTAATTTATTATTTAACAATCACAAAACAGAACATGTGTAGGGTAATATATTTTACAAGGGCGTAGCCAGGGGGGGTCCTGGGGTGCCTGTGACCCCCCCTTGTAGGCCTTTTTGTAAGCAAAGAACTTACATGTACAATATTCAGGTGACAATCTGATGAGTACCCTCTGTATCACTCAGTGTGACTCCCCCCCCTTTGAAAAATCCTGGCTACGCCCATGTTTTATCAATATATGCCAAACTTAAAATTGAGAAATGACAAGCTCCTTAAAATTTGTTCAAAGTAATATGTTATTTTTCCTCTTAATTGATCGTACTGTACCTTATTTTTAACTTTTGCAATAGGCAAATAAATGCCAAAAGCTGTTTTGGTTACTTATATTAGTCTGTAGTACCACAGGATGTCACGTCCTGATCATATATGTAACACTTTTAGTTTTACGTGACATTTTTCAACAGTTAACAGGCTAATGACTACTTTACATAAACATTTATTTCACATGTTTAGTTTCTGTCAAAACAATATCTATTAAACATTTAAGTCATAAGATTCCAGAAAGAACACACATACCTTGCAAATATCTCTGTAGTATACTTTTATCTGAAAAGTTAGATTTATTATTTTACATGTAAGACAGGTTTAACTTTTATCAATGGGCAAGTCAGCTCTGTCATTTTATAACTTTCTTTTTTTTACGTCTAAATCTTAATTTAAATAATTCAACAATAATATTTCTCAGTTGAACACTTAACAGCCTGGCTATAAAAAGGCTGAACCCACAATAGCCAGTGAGAATTATAAGAATGGTGAAACCTTTCTGCAGTTAACACCCTCAATACTACCGCCTTGAGTAGACTAACAATATTAAATGAAAGATCAGGCAGTCAAGTGAATAGAATATTCTCAATTCATGATAAATTTATTTAACAGCATTGAACAATGATCCACGCATTCAAAATGAAATAATAAATTAATATATGAAAACTTAACAGAGAAGCAATTGTAGAATTACATGTACCGGTATATGGATTAAATACCGTAAAAGCTAGCATACTGCACATAACAAAATGAAGGATATATGCATCCATAATATTACATAAGATATACTTTCTAAATGTTTTCTGCAAAGGCTTCCAAGTAAAATTGATTGAATTTTAGGATAATACAATATTCAAAATAGGTCTGTATTTATCATAAATACATTACAGTTAAAACGTTTTCAAACCATACATTACATGAAAATCTTGCTCTACTTTAGTTTACAAGACAAATGATGGAAGGATAATTTCAGGAGTGCTGAAAGCAAAACTCATTTTGCGACATGGAACAGCAGAGCTTTCACTGATTTTTTCCTTCTCATATCAACACAACAACAGATGTGGTTCTTATACTCACATTCATGAATTTTCTGTCCTCATTAATTATTAATAAAGAAAGTGTGATGTTACATGTAGATTACCTCAGTTGGATTTAACTTCCTAAATTGCTGCATCAAAATTTATTTTAAATGACAAGAAGGAAATTGATTTAGCCTGAAGCAATAAGTTATTTTTTTTTCTTGCATTGGATCTCAAATATATTCATTTAATTATGCATGCTGGTTTTGCATATTACTATTTTTATTAACCTGACAATTATTCACCTTCACTTCACAGTAGATGCCACAATATTATTATCAGGACATTAAAAAACACCAGTTCTAATTTATGAAAAGGAATTCACAAAGGACAGTAATATTTCCAACACAAATAATTATTCCTCAGTTTGTTTTGTTATTGATAAAAAGAAAGAAAGAAAAACAGCAGGTGAATGTTTCAATTAACAACATGAAAACTATTGCCTGTCAAAAAAAAAATATATAATGGTCATCAACATTCTATGATCTATTGACCAGTTGGTACAACATTTCTGATATGCTATTTCAACACAATTGTCAGAGGTTTCACTTAAGAGCCTGTAACTGGGCAAATCAACCCAGGTTTTGTGAAATATTATAAATCCAATTTAATGAGCACTTTTGTTAAAACCTCTGACTTGCATTTATAATTTTCATTTTGTTCTTTTAAAATTTAGTTCTTTAACAATGGGATAAGGTGTGTTTACTAAATCAACATTATTACCAGGCTGCTTAGTAAGTTTGTTGGCTTTTTTATGACAGAGGGTTTAAACAACTTAACAAGTACATGTAACGAAAAAAAGCAGTTCAATCTCTCTGACTAGTTACCTTCTACTTCTTCTTGTTGCATATCCCACTCTTCAAGATCAAGTGTTCTTTGCTTCTGTTTGTTGCGACGCATCAGAAGCGGAACTTCTTGTCTGGGTGTGGTCCGTGGACTGCCATACCCTCCAGCTAATGTACCCCGTAAATTATGTTTCCTTGAATCTCCAGCGAGAACTGGTTTCTGGAGTATTCCAATGAAGGGATTTTCTTTGTCTCTGTCTTCATCTTTCTCATTATCGTTGCCTTGTTTCGGCAAAGGTCCATTTGAAAGTGGTTGCTGCAGGTCATTATCAACAGTAAAATCCAGGTGAAATGGAGACTTAAATGACATTCGACTATTTGCATTCACTCGACTGTCACTCTCTGATTCCTGTCTTGTCGGATCAGATATTGATGACGATTCCCTGGGGCTTCCACGTTCAATGAATTTAAGTTTGTCTGAGCTTGAAGCGGGAGCACTAGAACTTTTATTATCCCCAACATTTTCTTTGTTAGCAACAATATACCGGAGGTCAACATCTGACTTAGAAGTTTGTTTCTCAACACCATTTTCCGATGCCAGTGACTCTATTTCGCACTTGTGAAATATCTCCGCAAGAAGACCAATAACATTAGGCTTCATGGCTTGTGATCCATACAACAGATCTTCAACTTTAAGTGCAAGAACAGATGTACAGATGAGTTGACTACAAAGGGAACGGAATAGATCAAGATTGCGAACACAGTCCTCCGTAGAGAGATCTTTGTCAAAACGAACATCTGGAAATATACAAAGAAACTGTGAGCATATAATTATAGAATATCTACACATACAGGCATTAGTAATAAACAAATGCAATTCCTTGAAGTCCTCCAAAAAAGGCTAACACAATATTGTTGAAAAATCTCTCACTGCAGGGGCTGAACAATTTATGCACGTGTATCATCAGACAGTAAAGGCAATTTTAAAGTGGTACTATGATGAAAATCACATCTTTCCTATTGAAGCCATTTTAAAACATAAACAAGTAGTCTGTATGAGAAGAAAAATGCCGTTTACTTTTTTTCAAATATCTCTCTTTGTTCCAGAGATATTCAAGTTTTTAAAATATGCAAATTAGCCAAGTGATGACGTCATATACTTGACCAAATTTTGATCAAATATGACGAGAAAAGATATCTCAGCCAATTTGTAACAGAAATGTTTGATACTCTGCAGAAAGCTTCTTCTAAAGGTGCCCCACAATACGAACTTAGAAGTTTTGTTATCATGGCAACATATTGGGTTCCAGGCCTCCCCAATATTAAAGGCATTTCTGGCCACCTTTGGCATTTCATTTTCATATTTGCTAATTGTGCCTTGTATGTATGATCCAGCAGGCATATAAATGTGTTACCTCCAGTTTGTGGCCCTGTTTAGAATTTTTCGAGCGGAAAATCACTAACATATTGAAATCAAGTCAGCGGGGACTGGTACAGAGTGAGTTGCCATGAAAACAGCATTTTTATAGCCGCAGGTGCGTTTCCTATAAAACTGTTAGCTCACCAAGTTTCAATGGCCTGTGCCACAAATTGGCCAAGTTAGCTCTATTTATGTACTTGAGATAATATTGGGCTGAGTGTATGATATCATCAGTCATCTCATTTGCATATTTTGCACATTTTTTTAAACTTAACTATCTCCAGAACTAATGCAGAAACGGCATTTAGATTCTTTCATGGAATTCTATGTGATACACCTAAAATATCAAGGGGTAAAAATTTGATCATAGTACCACTTCAAGTTCACTGTCTCTTTTAAAGAGACACAGTCAGCTTTGTGACTGCGCTGACCTGGATGCTAGTTCTTCTCACTTTGAAAAAAGTTTACCTCGACCTGAAATCAAAGTCCATCTAGAAATCCACTTCATTTTACACAGTGATCTGCTTGATTTTCAATCGTTTACTGAAAAACCTGTTTTTGAGTGTCCTTTTGCTCATCCTATGTTATTACTTTTATCATATCGGGTTCGAAACAGTATTTATTGTGCCTCTGGTATATGCAAATTAGCTATGGAATGATATGTAAAGCGCATGTGCACCAGCTGACTGTGTCCCTTTAAGTCAGGATCCTTGACTTGACACTCAAAAGTCCATTCTTATGAGAATCAAGGATTCTGAATTAAGAACTGACAAAAGAGTCTAGCATGCAGATGAAGGTAATTATCATTCAGCAATTCTCAGTTATGCAAACAGCTGCAACTCAAAGAATAATAATAATAATGATAATAATAAATAAGTTGTAACTATTGATCGACTGGCTCGCCTAGACTAGCATACATGTAGCTATCCGTGGGCCACTCCAACTGTAAAATATCTTTATTAAGAAATAAATGACAATGATGATGATGATGATGATAACGACAATGATGATGACGATGACGATGATGATGATGCAGTAAAAACCAAGTGAATCTGTGACTCTGAATTAACAAGTATTAGGTGTGTTAGGGGTAGCTGTGCCACCCTAACTCATTGAACCAACTATTATTGACCAGTTGAAACTGGAAACAATTCCCAATTAGCAGTAACATCTGCTTACATCAAGTAATGAAATTGTAGTGTTTGTATGTTGGGCTAGAAAGAGTGGTTTTCAGTTGAGTGTAGAAAGTAATCACTGTAACTAATTAAAGTACTTTGGTTTTGGTTTGAGATTGGCTGAGTAATCTACATGTAACTGGTAAGCAACAGGTCTGGTTTTGACACTAAATTTAAAACCACTCTGTCACTGACATTGACTTATTACATATTCAAGAATGAAACCATTTGCATTTACCAGCGAGGCTGATAAGTGTTAAAACAACAAATTTGAATTCACCGTCACAATGGATAATGTTCAGTGATAAAAAAATTACCTTCAATGTTAATAACTGTAGGATGGTAAAACATTACGACGCCGAGTAAACTCTTCCCATCACTAATATCCTTTAGAAGTTCTTCCATTATGGGGAATGCAATCTGTACTTTTGGCTGCAGCTGGTCACGACGAAACCTGAAGCGTTTGGCTTTGTCCTGATTCTGCAGAAGCTGTTCTGCATGCTGCTTCTGTTTTTTCAGCTGGTTGTCATTCAGTGTGGTGCATATTTTGTTCATCCATAACAGCAAAGCATCCTCCAGATCAAATGGAAGCTCTTTGGAAGCATTGAATGATGAAAATGTGCTGTGTTCATAAATTTAAAAAAAGGGAAATTGATTATTAATAACACATGACTGTGGACATGACTGCATCTCGAAAGTTACCGTGATATATAATAGGTATTTGGCCCTGCTGTTTTATTTTCTCCCTTAAAAAAAGAAAAGTTCTACAGATTAAAATAAAAATGACTGAGGCGGGTGTCTCGATTTGCCTCACACTGGCTTAACAGCCCTGGACTTGTTCACAGAAACTCTGACAACTGAACAACACTTGCATTTTGTAACCATGTTGCTGACTGCCAGTGTCAAAAGAAATGAGACACATCTCACAACAAATGAGGTGAGTTGGTGTAACTTACTTTTGAGCAATATAGCACTTACTGTATGTTTAGCTTATACAATCATGTAAAAATGGTGTCAACAACAAAAAGTCCTCACCATAGCTCCTTGTCATCCCCAAGGGGCATACAACAATTAACAATAATTATAAAAAACCTTATTTTTACCTGACACTCTGGACAACCTGTTGAACAGAGACCATTCGTGCAGAGAAGGCATTCATTAAACAGTCCATCAGCGCAAGATGGGTGGACTAAAAAATACCAAAAACAAAGACACAGATAAATGTGTATTAAATTTAATAAATTATTTTAGAGCCTTGAGAATTCTGACGTGTGACGGTGCCAGGTGGGTGGCTGCCACTCACAGGGTTGTCATGGATACCCTACGCGTTCAGATCAGTTTGATTTGTGGCCTCGCCCTCCTTTCTAGGCACAATTCCCCAAGCTTATCTATTGTTGATGAGTTTAATTAAATTTAATAAATTATTTTAGAGCCTTGAGAATTCTGATAGGGGAACATCAATGCCATTCGTTAATCTGATGTCATTTAAAGGTCAAACTGGCAGAGGCAAGTGTTCTACATATTATCTAATTGTACTAGCAGTTTTGCTCCTGCTGGAGGTACGGTATGGAATTGTGGTTTTTATTGGCTGAGAAACAAGTGGAGTGGAAAACATTTTTCCGAGTATGGCTTGTACAAGGTTCAGTTTTTGTTTCACCATTTGCCATTTCCTGACATGCCCCACCCACCTGCCCATGAAGTATTTTTACAACATTGTATTAGGTTGCAGTGAATTTATTCTCCAGCCACATTTTTGTACCATTGTAAGACAGCTATGTTGTTATGTCTGCTCAACAAAGGCATAGATAGATAGAAACCTTTATTTTAATAGGGTAACTCCTTCAGTTTTAAACAGGAAACTGGAAAAACTGATATCCTTAGAGGCCTTATAAAATAAACTAAATTATAAAAAGTAACAATAATGATCAGGTACAAACAAACTAAACTATAAAATGACAAATAAACTAAAAATCTGGTTTGGCTTGGCATATCCCTCGTGAAAAACCTAAGTTAGGATCTTTTAACAAGATCTTTGAAGATCCTTCAGAATCTTCAAAGATCTTCCAAAGATTTTCAAAAATTAGGATCTTTGAAAGTTCCTTTAAAGGATCCTGCACAGATCCTCAAGGATCCTTAACAGCTTGGCTTGGCATGGCTCCCAGCACTGTGTGAAAACAGCAAGTACTCTCACTCCTTCTTCTTCCTATTAAAGAAGAAACTATCAAATAACACAACACCAATCACGACAATCCAGGGCTCAAAATTAAAAAAATCATAGGGTCGCCTTTTTAGGTCGCCAGTTTGTATAATCAAAATAATTTTCAGGTTTCGCTTGTTGAAAGTGTTTGATATCGTCTGGCACAGCTTGGGACTCATTCATTCGATAAGTATTTTTTGACTTACTTAATCCATTTCTTTTTAATAACGTAACACTTTTCATTTAGCACGGCGGCGTCCAACTTGCATTTTTTGCCGAAACAGTGATTTACCTGGGTTTTAGCATCAGAAATGCTGGCTTCATTTTCACGCTAGAAACTGTAGAAATTGTATGCAACTTCTCAGTTTTCGCATACAATTTCTACAGTTTTAATAAATGCATTGTTGCTAAGTTACGTTTGGTACAGAGAAACTAAAAAAATGCTAGCAGAAAATTGCTAAACTTAAGAAACACAGCGTTTTCAATCTCAACACGGCTATTTTTATCCTGGAAAGAAATTTGATCGGAACAGATTTTGATCACATGCTAGGCAACCACTTCTGAGCTGTGAGCACGCGTCACGCAATTAACTAAACAACGCTATAAATTGTAATTTTTGAAAAGCTTCATCTAAACGCTTGATTACCCTTGAGCCTAAAATTGTTATCGTCCAGGGGTCTTTGCAAAATTCTGTGGCTCCTGGGCGGTTCCAAGAGAGAAACTCTAATGGCGTCGAAGAAAATATTGTGAACAGAAGTCCGTAAAGTTTGGAGGGAATGTTGTTTTTTTATTGCGATTTGGCCCATTCTTTTGCAAGGAATGCAAAGCAGGACAAGATAAGATCTTTATTTTAACTTTAATGCTTTATTGTACTTTTAAATCAAGCAAAATTCAGGTCGCCAAAGTGGCCACTAAAAAACAATTTTAGTCACCAAGGAGGAAAAGTTAGTCACATTGGTCACATATTGGTCGCAATTTCGAGCCCTGCAATCCCCTCCACCCTCAACCCCATCAAAGTGTATACAGTTCAGATTTAGCTTTTCAGTTAACCCTTAACTTCCTAAGAGTGCCAATTGGCACACAAGACTTGTTTCAAATGAAGCTATGCACTAAGAGCTGCTAAATATTAAGCTATTAACAGTTTAGGGGTATACATGTACCTAATATAGTATAGAAGGATGACACATTTTTGAAGTCATTCATTTTTGCATTTTGAAGCTGTTTCTCTTGAAATGGCTACCTCCTTCATAGCTGCCAGTGTCAATTCTTACATAAGCTGCTCAGTAGCTTCAAATTGTATATTGTACACAGGCAGAGTGTCTTCACATATTTGCCGATTTGGGAAAAACTGCGGCCCACCTTAGGGGGTAACGGATTAACAGACATACATGTTACTAATTCCTTTAGAATGATATAAAAAAAACCCATACAGTCTGTTATATAGCTTTTAAACCCAATGACAAGCCCTGTCTTCACAAAAAAATTATTCTTGGTATGCACGAGAGATCATCATTTTCTAAAATTTAAAAGTAAAGAGCCACCAAAGTTTTTACCCTCATCAAGCATAACAGACCCTTTGCATAAATAGCACCTAAATTTGAATAATAATACTCATACATCCTTAGCCTTACATTCATGTGAACATTCCTTTGCCTTGAAACATGAATGTGAGGCTCAGGATGTACCAAGTATTGTTATTCAAATCTAGGTGCCATTTATACAAAGCGTCTATAGGGGGTAAATTTAATTTATTCTCACTGTTAACAACTTTCCAGCTCAATAGCTTGTTTCATCTGAAAACAAGCACATTTTTGAATTTCCGGCAGAGTTATGGCGGTGTGTGATGCAAAAGCAATCAACATATTATACTTTTCTTGCAATTTTAAGCCTTTTTAGAAGTCTTACTTTTTAAAAAGTACTTATTTAAATGTCTGCTTGATCAGTTCAGATAATCAGTCGTGAACCAAGAAAGCCCAAGCAAGTTCCAGATGTTTACGCTATTTGCTGGCCACCATATTGGTGTACCACAGAGGTACACCAACATGGCAGCTCCATACTGGGCTCTGCAAATTTGTGCAAAATACATGTACATGTTGATAAAAGTGTTGTTTTTGTCACCGACTTGTATATTATGGTAAGACGTTTCGGCTAACCCTTAAGCCTTCATCAGTTGAAGAGTTAAGAGTTAGCCGAAACATCTTACCATAATATACAAGTCAGTGACAAAAACAACACTTTTATCAACTATGTCATCTCCTGACTACAATTACTCAATTTTTAAATACATGTACATGTATTCCAATGAATATTTGAAGTTTGGGGAAATGTAAAGACGAGATGTGTCATCTTTATCTATCTCCTACTGCAATAATCATCATATTTTCTTGACTTTATCCACTGAATGGTTTTTGACTTACTTTTTTTAATGCATGACAGTGCAACCAAAGAATGTGGTCACCGTGAATCTGTGTTTGACTAAAACCTATCTATATTCAGCTAATACCTTTCTAAATGGTTTCTTTTGCTGCAAAGCAGAGTCTGTGACAGCAATATCACCTTCTTCAACCACATAAAATCCATGACGAGAAAGAGTCTGAAGAAGAGCCCAGTGACCAGCCACAGGAACTTTCCCATCAAAGATGCTGTCACAAACCTTGCAGTATATCATACCATTTGTGAGGAATTCGGTTACCTCTGGACGGACAGTGATGCGTTTCTATAAAAATAGATGTAAACTTGTCAGCTGAGTTTAATATTATTAGCCATTCCATAGCTCCAGATTTAATATTATTAGCCATTCTATAGCTCTAGATCATACTCATGTAATGTACCTCGGAATCCCTCTGAATGGGACTGGTTACTTGGGAAGGGATGTTATCAAATTCTCCATCTTCAGTAGCACGAAACACTAGCCAGTAAAGAGAAGCTGCAAACTTTGCCTGTTGACAAAATACACATGCATGTAGCAAATTGGACATTTAAGTTTATCACTGGTGGTAATTTATATAACTTCTAGTGTTTCATGTCTCAAAATAATGACATACAGTCTATCAACCTGGGTAAAAATGAACACACATGACTTTTGTGTTAGGAGGTTAATTCAGGAAGGGATCTCTGCTATATATAGAACACTAACTAAAACTGATTTACTTTTTAAACAATTTTTTTTCATAATTCTTATTGTAAATGTTTCTACTCAGTCTTATGTACATGGCATGTCTTATCTTATGACACCACTTTAATAATCTCCCGAAAAGAGTCACAGAGTGTTTCCAAAACTTTATCACCTCATTTTTGTACATCCCTGGGCCTATCACAGTGTGAGGTGAAACCATGCTTTATTGTTGACAATTGTGCTAGCCATTCCACATGCTAATATCAATGTGCAATTAAGTGGCATAATATTCCTTAAAAAAATAAATTATAAGCATAACTCTTCTAGTGCCACCAAAACTGACAGAAAATGTTTTGGTACATTATCTGTAAAGCTTTATTTTAAACTGTGACAACTAAATTTTTACACTGTATTTTTGCCATTTTTTCATACTGTACTGATATCAAGAACTTCTTTACACAGCAAGATATCTTCACGAGTTTGAAATAAATTTAGAAAACCACCCGGTTTTATTAACTTATCTGAGAATGTTTACATGCTTAAATTTAAATCTAAATGCAAATTGATTACAACATAAATCATACCACATGTTTCCTTAAGTAATGGAAGTGAATCATTTGATAATCTTATCTCGATTACGGCACGTCTGAGATCTACAGGGCTCAACAAATTTGAAAACAGTTTAAGTGTCATTACAAGGCTAAGACTGCAGGAGAAACAATTGAACATCAGGAAGTAATGGACATTCCGGCCCTGTGATGACTTCGTTATTTTGACACTGTATTTGAAACATGGTTTTGCGTGAAATTCTTCATTAATAATATATAATTTGCCAGAAGCTACAAAATCGCTGTTGTAGCGTGTGGACATGATTTTATAGTAACTTACGATTCTGGAATACTTTCGTACCTCAAAAGGATCGTACTCTGTCACAGGTATGACATTGTATGGGGCAGTTTCCACTTTAACGTCGTCCATCGACATTCTTCTTCTCCCTACTCGTGAACTTTAAGAATCCATGAAGTCCAATACTAGCTTTTGATTACAAGAAACCATATTGTCACTAATCGATCGCGAAACGTTCCTGCGTCTAACAAAATGTCAAAACCATGCCAAAAAGTCACCCTAATTTGTTGGCAGTTTTAACTATTTTTCTTAGCACAGACGTCCATCTTCACAATTTTTCTTCCAAGACACATCCTTTACGTATGTTCAGGGCATCCAGAAAGCTAAGGGTACAAAAAATACTAGACACATTCAGTTGTTTTTGTTCAATTCCTTTCACATTTTCGAACCATTCAAATTAGCCTCCACGCCTGCGCAGGCCCTCATTAATATTTTCATCACCAGTCTCATTCTCGTCCCTTTTGGTCGCTGAGCGTCTGGGACTAAGTAGATCCTTATAAGTATTCATTTTCAAGCCCCAACTATATTTGGAAGAGGCAGAGGGCCCATGTTGAACACACCCGGAAACCCGGAAACGCTGCTGTGTCATCATCATGTGACTGTCATGTGGCGATTCCTTCGCGCCAAAATTACGTCACTGAGTACGTGCGGAGCATTATCAGCTCCTGATTGGCTCCCAAATAAAATGTTTCTCCGTCTGTTGCTCGGAAACAGGGGTTTTATCCAATCAAATTTAGAGCAGTGGTTTATTTGCCTGTCAATCACCAACCAAAACATTACATCACTTTGTTTTGATCCGTGAAGGTGAATTTTACCACGTACGTGGAGGCCCTTGTCTTCCTGAAAAACCTAGGTGTCTTGAGCTTTCCTGCGCAGTTTAAGCCGTGCATGGCTGTTGCTTGTTCTTCTTTCAACAAGGAGAATTCAAACCAGGAGACAGTAGCAGCGGAGATCGTCGATTCGACCGAAAAGGAAGAAATGAAATGTTCTTGGACTGGGTCTCGTCGGACAAAACACGACAGTATATCTTCGGTGGATAGCAATTCTTCCTCTGATTCGCCTTTCTCAGATTCTCAGAACTATAAATCTTCAAAGATGAACTCAACCAAAAAGCCTTGTGGCAGGAAGAGAGGAAGAAGACCTTCTAAAATCGATCTCGAGGCTAAGCTCGAGCGAAGTCGGCAATCTGCTCGAGAATGCCGCGCTCGAAAGAAGCTGCGGTACAAATACTTAGAGGAAATGATAGCCGACAAAGAAAGTTATGTTTACCAGCTTCGAGAAGAGCTAGAAATGGTAAGAAATATTTCGATCGACTAACTATACAAAAGTGTTGTTGTTGTATAGATGTTGCAATCTAATTAATTTTGTGAAACTGGCCCCAGTGGGTGTTAGAAAGAAGACACTTTTCCCATGATAGTGAACTGATTAAGCTTATGTGTCTTATTAAACCACTTAAGCTTACGTAAATATTAAATTCTGTGGAACTCTGTTCGCCTTTTCTCTGATGGCGGGTGATTATCAATTTTTTTTTATACAGAACATCTAAATCAACATTATTGCAGACTAAACAAATGGGATCTTCCCGATAAGCACACGAGAACACCATACACAGCCTCACCTTTACCCTACTTGTTGTTATTTTCAGTGAATATTATTTTTGTACAGTGTTATTCATTGGTCTAAGTGGTTGCTTTGTTCGTCTTGGTAGTACCGGCGCTGGTGTAAGGCTGTTGATAAAGGTGCCTATCCAACGGAACTGTTGGAATTTCTCAAAGATCATGCAAAGAGTGACAAGTGATGTTCTGTGGTTGACATAATGGGAGATCGCCTAACTGACCAGTTAGCAGACATTGGCCATTACCTCCAATCTGGTCTCAAATACTCTATTCTACGATAGATGATCAACCAAGTTCTGAACAAGGATTGAATAACCTAGAAAATATTTTTTTCTGAGGCTTTTAATGGGTATTTCAGATAAATCAAAGTTGGTGACAATATAAAAAAGTTTTTCCACATTCCAGTTGGCATCTTTGTTAACATCAGTGTTTTCTTATCTTTTATCAAAAATTGGATTGGTGTGTCTAGGAAACAGCTAAAAACTATTGTATCTTGAAATCGTGTATTGGTATGCTCTCCGTAGGTAACATCAATTTCCTTATATTGGTTTTCTAAGGTGAAATGTTAGCAATGATGTCAGCAAATTTAACAAGGAAATAAGTTCTTTGGGATATTTTTATGCAAATCAGGAGCCAGTAATAGGTCATTTTCAATATATTATAGGACTGATGTGCACTGAGGACAAAACTGTTTGTTTTAGCTAAAAAAATCTGTCAGCACATAGCTTTTATCAGTGCCAATAGTTTTTGTCCTGCAAGGACAAAATATTTTGGCTCGGAAAAATTTATCAAAGAAGCTGCTGTCCCATTTGGGAGGCTTACAAACTTTTAAATGGCTTAGGGGAATACAGCAATGAAAATCACATAAGGGTTCAGAGAATAAAAAAATAATTTCTTTTGTTTTATTCCCCTAGGCCCTGGAGCCTAGTTGTAATTTCTTAATTAATATATCGAAATTGGCCTACGTACTTTGGAGGCCTACAGTGTGGATTAATATATCGAAATTGGCCTACGTATTTTGAAGGCCTACAGTATGGACATCAAGAAAATTCTTTGAGTCAGAACAGCAATACTGGTAACAAAAAGGATTCTTGTTTTAGATTTCTGGAATATATGTTGGAAAAACTATATAACTGTACTGCCAAAGACTTAAAAGCTGACAGAAGTATCGAAAAAGTATTACGTCTACTATAAACATCAATTTTAGGGTAGATAAAACTCTTGTTAGATCAAAGGATTTCTTATTCTGCCCTAAGAAAAAGGAAAAGGTACATCCCATTGTTAAAATAGTCTGAGTGTCATTCCCTGTATCATCAGCGAGGGTCAAAATAGTAACCTATGTAATGTGGCGAGGACACTCCACGACATAAAATCACAGTCTAAATAACCACAGATTAAAACGCATACAAGTAGGTGACAACCTCGCAAAATATTGTTCACTATTCTTTTAGGCACGCTCTATAGCGCTGTGGATGTCTCGTAAGTTTGCGGACTATAACATCTCCTACGTGGATAACTGTGGGGTTTATAATAGTCCAGTTTCGAATTCGCTATGATCGCTGAATAAAAGCACTGACAACGCATTTGTACCGGGTTAGCCTCGTCCTGAAAAAAATATTCATAAATACCGGCGGGAAGGTGCCACAAATTTGAAAATTAAACAACACAGCACTGTAACCTCGCTGGAATTTGTGAATATTTTAGTTTAGGTTGAGGCTAACCCTGTACAAATGCATTGTCAGTGCTTTTATTTAGCAGTCACGGCGAATTCTAAACTGGACTATTAAATTAAGTATTGTTGAAAGTAGTTTTTGTTCAACATGTAGCTTTTTCTAATTATTTGCATAGTTCAAACAATTTTGTTAGAATTTAGATTAAAATATTTTTTTTAAACTGATCAAGGCTTAAGTTTTGAAGGCATGAACAGTCTTAAATTGCACAAAGACTTGCTGCATTTAAAAAGGCAATTGTTGTGATGGGTTTTGTTGGTGAACTATTTTGTGATTTTGTAACAAACTTTGTAATTGTTTTTTTTTTCTAGGCAAATCAAATTTACAGTAGTCTAAGTAATGCTGGAGCATCAGACTTATTGAAGTTTTCTGCCAACCTGGTGTTTTTGTTATAACCACACTAATAATAATTTATTGTAAACATGGATAGGTTGCAGTCTCTCTTGTAGCTGGAAGATGAACAGAACATGCTCTGACAATATTTTTTGTTTATTTTAAAGCTCAGTGTTTATTTTTTATGCTGATGTCACCTGTTCAGGTTACATGTGTCAGTGAATTTAGTGAAAAGTCAGTACACAAGTGATATATTTAACAGTGTTTTATAATTTTATTGTAATCTTAGCTCAAGTTCATCTTGTTTACTTTATGTTGGCTGAGAATGGTTTTGCATGTTTTGTGATAGAACCAACCAAACTTGTACTGTCCAAAGTTAAATTGAAGAATATTATAATCATGTTTTGGTAATGACCGAGTACAGATTTGAGACTGACTAATCTAAGTCTGTGAATTTAAAGGTATTCAGTAGTAGACAAAATGGTTTCCTTATTAGCAAAGTTTTAGCATCTCAATAAAGTTACAAATTATGCTGCTGGATTGCTGTTTGTCACTGGTCCGAAAATCAAATGTATCTCTTATCAGTCACTGTAGCCTGCACACATGCAGCTAGTATATTTCACGTGAGCGCTTAGTTTTGGCAGCAGTGCTGCAAATGGGAGTGGCAAAGTTACCAGGTGGTGAAGCGGCAAATAGAGGGGACTTCAAACTTTGCTTCTCTCGTTTGATACATGAAATTATAAGAAATGGAAGCAAAGCACTCACATGAACAATCCCACTATGATAAGTAAAGTTGGTGAATTTTGAGCTTAGTAATGAAATATGAAAAGTAAACTGATCAATGTGACACAAACGTCGAACAAAGAAAAATCTGAGTTTCTGACAGGATAGAACCCATGACCACCCAGACTTTAGGCAGGTGCTATAGCCACTGAGTTACAAGAAAAAACTGACATCCCCAACAGGAATTACACCCATGGCCTCCTGAACGCTGGGCAGGCATTCCATGCACTGAGCCACAAGTTCTCGTAACTCAGTGGATAGAGCGCCTGCCTGGTGTTCGGTCATGGGTTCAATTCCTGTCAAGGAACTAGATTTTTTTCTTTGTTCCATGCTCATGTCATGTTTATAAGTTCACTTTTCACAAAATCCCATTGGTTTTACAGGCTTGTAAGACTAAGAAAATTTGTTAAAGAGGTTATCATTTACCCAGGTGTGTGGCACACATGTTTGAGAGAAAGCGATGTCTTTTCATGAGGCAAAAAATCCCTTTGTGAATGCACTTCATGATCTCTTATCCATTTCACTCAGATCTCTCTGTCTTGCTGTACCCGTAGCCGACTGGGCCATGTTCAAAGCCCAATTAAGCTAACCCATGTTTGGCAAGGATTTTAGTTTCGTTTCTTTTCCACATGGTTTCTGTTTATATTGTTTGTCCTTCAGTGTTAAATTTAAAGAATGACAAACATCTACCAAACCATTGTCTTCAGCACCCTTGAGTACCTCTCACATATGTTCAAGAACTTTGAAAAGTGAATCGCACAATATGACAACACATTTCAACCTGGAACACTCAGTTTGTGAGAGGTGTAATTAGAAAGTTGGACAACTGTGAACATGTTAAGAAATTCATAAATTAAATAGCAATGTACTTATAACCATAAGACAGGTACATTGCAAAGTAATACAGGTAACCCGCTCCCCTTTGCGACTGTTCTCGTTGATCACACCAGGCAGATATAGCCTGTGTAGCAGCCATTTCTTTTCCCTTTCCAGGCAGAGAGATCGAACAAACAAGGGAGCAAGTGAAAGAGTGAATCTGGGTGAGCAAAAACTTGGGGAGAAGAGAAGAGGTGAGCGAGTAGTGGAAGGGGTGGGGAGAAAAGTTTCCCTTGTTCCCCTCACCCTGCTCACAATTTCATTATGTTTGCATGCTTCACTTGAAGGCTAGACAGATACAACAAGCTAGAAGCTGGACTTTGGTTGTTTTAATTTAAGCTACATGAAATATTTTATAGGTACATGGATGAAAATTGTGGACACAATAAAATGCAAGAAATTTTGTTGCTGACTTTTTCTAATGTTAAATATGACATAAGTGATAACTAAAAATAAATTTTGGCTAAAAATAACGTTTTCTTTAACTGTTCACAGCTGGATTTACCCACACATAGTACAGAGACCCAAAAGGTGGGCCATTACAGCTGCCACATGTTAACCCCAAAGCATCCAGGGCTGTTACTTTGAAACTTCACAGAAGTTTATTCTTAAAATACCTGAACCTGAATGTTTACATAAAAGGCTGTTGAAAAGACGCATCAAAATCAGTAAAACTGGGAGCGAAATTTGATTGCACTGGTGAAGAGAATCTGAAGCCAGGATTCTTTGGGAAAGAGTTTGATGCCTTGACAAAATTTGACGTAAGAGGACGGGGTGTGAAGTTTCCTCTTCCTCTGTTACTTTGTCCTCCTCTGGATGCTAAAAGAAGAGAACATTGAAATTATTTGAACTTATTAGATCACAAAAATAAAATACTTTGAAATTGTACATTATTACTCCCTGAATTGTACTGTCTCATTAACAATTTGTCTATGAGCCTGAGTTTTCTAGATGAGAAAACAAGACTTAGGGTTAGGGTTAGGTAAGTACACTGTCTATTATTGTTTTCGCAGACACTCCTAAAAAACCTTAAGAATAATTTTCAGTTTCAAGACCAGCATACATGCAATCAATGTCTAAAAGCATTTGTTAAAATATTCACTAGTGTTCTGTCACGACTATTATTTTCTGACGGGCTACGATACTCACTATCTAGTCTGTTTTAGTATAAATCTACTAGCATTCTATCATGAATGCCGTTCTCTGATTGACTACGCCACTCAATATCTATTATGTGATAGTGAGTAGCATAGCAGTGTACTGTTGTGGGCAAAATGAGGGCCATTTCTTGGCATTTTCGAAGTGCCTAAAGTGGATTAGATAAAGTTTTGAACAACTAGTAGATTTATACTTAAAACAATTACATGTAGATTATTCGCTCTTGATTTCTATGTGTAATAGTTGACTCAGGCTGCGCCCTCGTCAACTATCATGCGATAGAAATCTCTAACTCATAAATGTAATTGTTAAATAGAAATTGCAAGAAGAACATGTATAGAACTGTGCGCTTGTCAATGAAATGACAGCCACTTCGTTGTCAAAGTGCTTGTGGCGGGGATTTCGATGAATGACTAGTACAGTATTAGTAATCATTTGCACCTCAAGTCAAGAATACATGTACTTTCAACACACTTTTAAATTCACAAAACTAGTTTTGCTGTAACAACAGCCTCATCAGTTGATCTTACAATGTTCCGTTAGTCACGTGTAACCGTATGCCTTGTAATTTAATTGTAAACAGAAAACAATGAGAGAACCATTCAGATTCACAGATTTCCAATAGAGCACAGCTGATTGGCTATTACATGTAATAATAAGGATATCAGAACTTATTTTTTTTATATTGTTTACCTCCTCTAGCTCCGCCCCGACCTCTCCCACGTCCTCTTTCCTGTCCTCTATACTGCATTTGGGTTGTTTGTTTCTTTTGTACTTTTTTAATATGCTTTGAACTTGTTAAATGCTGTGTTAGCTGCATCTGCGAATTGAAGGTTGTCATGCAATCATCACACTGCAATGCAGGTCGAGATTGACCCACTTGGAGTCTTTTATCTGCCAAAAAAATTCAGTATTTTAATCATAAAATAATGTTTAAAGTAACTCTTAATGCATGAATAGCCCACCTAACACCTGGATGAAGAAAGGCAGACATGTCTAATATTCACAAACTGGTCAACACAGCTCGAAAATACAGTCAAAAACACCTGTATTAAGACTTTTCTATTGTTTTCACCTCCATTAAGCTGCCAGCCTTGTTTAAGCGGCCACTATCCATTTCCCCAAGGTTGCTGTTTAATAGGGGTTGAACTGTATAATTTTTCAATCTGTACAGTTTCAATTGACAGATCATCACAGACAGTTTTTGCTCAGTATACCCACTCAGGGCACTCAAAATATATGCATATTACTTGAGCAAGGAGGTGGACCAGCTTGTCAAGCCATATAATTTATGAATTTTACGGATTGTACAGTAAGCACAATTGACCCTGTGTATACCATCCAAAAATTCCTTAGAATACAAATCATATATTATTAAATAAAGGCAAAGGGTGGAGGTAGTTCCTATATGAACTGACATAATGACCCTAGCCAGAGTGGAACAAGACTGTGTCCCAGGATCTATTGTCCAAAACATTAAGCCCCCAGACCTTCCACTCCTTTCCTAAGTACTTATGACAACAAAAAGCAGGAAGCAGGTAGTTTGTACAAATGTACATACTAGCAATGTTTTTGTGTTTTGCTCCTTGGAGGTGAGTGTTCATTTGAATCTTGGAGTTCACTGTTAAGCCACATGGTTCACAGTACAGTTCCCCGCTTTCCGAGCCATTTGCTGATGACAAGGGTATTGTTCCATTTTCAGTTGCAGCAATAGAGTAAGTTCCATCTTGATGTTGATTAGGTGATACTTTAGATTCTGTTGTTGACACCTGTAATTCTGTGTTATTCACTCCTGCACTCTGCAATTTCTGTTTGTGCTTTTGGCCTTGAAAATGCTGCCCAGCTTGTGTTTGCGAGTTGAATAATTTTTGGCAGACATCGCACTGTAAATTTACTTTGCCAAGCTGTCTTGGTGGTTCTGTTGAAGGCAATACTGGTGGAGGATTAGAAGCTACTTGAGACTGAATGGGAGCACTGCAGGTCACATCACATCCACCAGAATTCTGAAACAGCTTAAGTAAGAAACCAATAGTTCATGTAAGTTGAAAATAGTGCTTTTAGTGGGAATCAGGTGTTTAAAGAGACTATGATTTCAAGATAGTAAATGCTTGTGAGAGACTGCTCAGACTTTTTTTGATTACTTTCGCTTGTCCGTCATGTGTGATGGTAAGGCAAAGGTAAGGTAAAGTCTGCATACAAGCCAAGTGGCCCATCAGGCCGGAGCTTATCCCGGTTTCTGTAACATGAAGTGACCAGGAGTACTTCTACTCCCCCTTGGATGGGATACTAGTCCATTGCAGGGGCACCCCCAGCATTAAATTTGCCGGTACCCATTTCTATACCTGGGTGAGTAGTGTCTTGCCCAAGAACACATCACAATGTCCCCGGCCAGGGCTCAAACCCAGACCACTTGATCCAGAGACAAGCGCACAAAACCAAGGTGACCACAAATCCCACCATACAGTTGTAAAAGTTGATAAAAATAATTCCTTGTATTAAAATTAATAACTAATTTGTCCAATAAAGAACTGAAATATCATTACTAGCTAGCTTCAAAGAGCTGGATTCTGAGCAGGGAGCACCTTAATTGCATACACTTTACATGAAGATCAATTAACAATTTTGTTACCCGTCGCACTCACAAGATGGAAGAGCTTTGTGGTTAGAATCTGCCATGACAATTTTTATTTCATTTTACCAGCAATTTGTTTATTTATTTATTTTTTTGTTTTTGGATCTTGGTTGCTACCCTATACATGTACAGATGACTGATAAAGAAATCAATAGCATCATTCTGTGCTTTGAAAAAATTGCAGCACTGAATGTTACTGGAAATGCTGATATTAGACTAAACACGATGTTATCATTGAAACATTCAAACTTGTCCTTGGTACAATGTCATAGTCATAGTCATAGCCATAGTAAATTTTTTCTTGGACAATTTCCGGTCAATTCTGTCCAAGAGGGAAAGGTGCCATGAGGTTAACCCTAAGTAAAGCACCAACCCGTAAGACAATGGCCAGACCAAAACACCGGGAACCATGTAGGCCTGGGTGGAAAAACCTGTCTTCCAGATTTGATACTTATTACTACTAATAACTTAATTTTGTGGTTGTGAGTCAGGCCCGGTTCATATGTCGCTTTTATGCCGTGTCGAATGCAATTGAGACAAAAGATAATGAGATGAGTTGCTTCATTATCTTTTGTTTGAATTGCATTCGACACAGCAGAAATGCGACACATGAACCGGGCCTTATATACATCTGTATCTGTTGCTGAATTGAATGAATAATTTCTTTAGTATGAGATGTAAACATGTGTGACAGGGTCACAAGACAAATAATTTCACTTTTTTATTATTGCTAAATATTTAAAGACTCCATTGCTTCGCTTTGTAATTTTGTGTTCAGGAATCTTCCAGTTTTAGTTTTGGCAAACTTACTCATTGCTTAGGTATGTTTCCTTGGGTGTTTTCGACCAACACATAAGTGCTAAAATGCATTTAGCGGAACCAGGGTTTTGTGGTTGCTTTTCGGTAAATTATTTTAATCGCTAAATTAAGCTTATCGCCTTCAGATAACGAAGTTAAGCTAAGGATATCCTCTCCCTACGGAAAGACTGGTTAAGTAGGTTTGGCAAATCAATCTTCAAACAGTTTGGTCTGTGCCAAAAACTTGTTTCATCCGATATAAAACGAGCAGAGTTTTTAGCCTTTAGTTCAGTTGAGTTTTGGGAGCCAAAGAGAGCGAAGGAACAGAGCTGCGAGAGAGGATAAAGGTCGGACTTGCTTCTAGCAAGGTAGGATTAATTGGTTTGTTCGTTTGGGCACACATGAAGTTTTCACTTAGCGAGTCATGCTCGAGCGATTCTCTAGCTCTAGTTTATCTGTTCACGAAATAATGCTTTTTGTTTATCTTACTATCTCGAAACTGTTCTAACCTTTTGTCCTTTGACTTGGGAATCCTGCCTTAATCATGTTATATCCGTTGCATACCGTTTTGTTGTAGAATTATACGTAGTTTTCAGGACATACTTTATTGTGTTACGCGAGTCACTTTTGCAACACGCGTCAAGTAACTTTTCTCAAGTTTCGCATAAGTTAGTGTCGTTACGTCATTTCCGTTCTATTTTCGTCCTTAAGACATATTTCTTTTGTTTACATTTTTCAGTTCTTGTGTTTTTGATTCTGTTATTTTCAACATAACTTTATGTTTGTATTGTTGTAGTTTATAGGGCATTTTCTGTTTAGTAGTTATTTCGTTATTATTATCTCAGTTTAGTTTCTTTACACTAAGTTCTTCAGTTCATTTGACTTGCATTTTTCTGACTTGTGTACATTTTTATGTTTTGATTCTAGTTTAGTCATAAGTTGTAATAGCCTAGACTTAACTTTAGATAATTGTGTTCCATTTCTATTCAAGTTTACTACTTAGTATTGTAACGTGACTTTCCAGTTAACAGCAATGTTGTATTGTATTTCTATTAGTTATTTTTCACTGAGTCTTGTAGCATTAATCTAAAGTTATTTTGTATTTTTGTGTTATTCACTAGGTTTAGTCTATTAGTCGTTACCGTTTATTTCTCCCTTATTCCTGTATTAGTTGGTTGAATTGAATTTGGGCTTTCAATAAATTGCATAAGAACATCCTTGAATCCTACTCGTTCCTGCTCGCCTGTCTGCCGCATCCTGTTACACATGGCATCAGTAAATATCCCCCTATTCGAGCTTAAACAGTTCTTACTTCATCTTGTTTTGCATTCGAGTGCTTATGAAGACATCTCAATATATCCCTTATTACCTTTTCAATGCAAACAACAAAACCAAAGACATATGTCAGATGTTTTCACTTTACCTTGAATTATTGGTAACACCATCACTTCTGATCAGTAAATTATAATTTTATAATTTAATAAATTGTTTATAAATTTACCCACAAGTAGCATTACATTGCATGATGTGTTTCTAGTTATTTTGTCTGTCTCTTGTAGCTGCTTACATGTATTGGTTTCTTTTACAGCCGAATACACTGACAAAACTGACCGGAATGAAAAAAAATACTATTTGAAAAATACAAGAGAAAGATCAAACAATGTCAAAGTCACTAGACATCATGTACTATTGGAGAAGTAAAATTATAGGTAAGGATTTCATTTGAAGTGTTCTCTGTTTTCAGGGTTAGCAAGATTTCAGTACATCACTTGTGAAGTCTTTTTTATTTCTTTCCAAAAACATTTTCCCACAATTTGATGATGGTTATCTGCGAGTGCAGCTTATCCACTGGTGTTTACAGTAAACAGAAAAATACATAAACTACAGACCATTTCATAACTACATGTCGCACTATCACGTGATCATCCCATACGAAATTATAATCAGCAGTTATGCTATATGAGATTTACAGACTCAAGCCATGTGATTGTAAATGATAAAACCTGATTAACAATACTACCCACTTAATTGGAATTTTTTCAGTTACTTCCCACAGATAATGCTTTGTTATATAAAGAAGGTTGAAAGAAAAGGTTTATGCTTATTAGGACAAATTGTATGTCCAATTTACGTACATGTAAACATTTATACATTGTTCTCATTGAACAGTAGTTTCCTACTTAAATATTTCTCATTGATTATTAATTAGCTTGATAAGAGCACAATGCACAAATAGCCAAAGGAAGAATGTGTCTGTAACCAAAATATTATTTATCAACATTACATGTACATCAGTATTGCCTTTACAAAGTACGTCAAAAAAACCTACAACACTACAAGTGGATTGGTTTAGCCTGTGGCTTATAAGACATTACCTTGGCAGTGTACAAACAATTACTGTCGTAACCAAAACACTGTTCTAAGCACAACAAATGCTACAGATTAATTAGGCCAAGCCTACTGTTACATGCAAGCTACCAAATGATTTTTTGATTAGGTTGTCACCTGAACAGACAGTTACAGACTGTTTTTATGTCAGCTGAGTTAACTAAGAATAAGGTTAAGAATTTTAACTCCATGTTTTGCTTGTTTGGCCCAATAAATAATTAAATTCAATTAAATACCATATCTTTGTGGTGGGACATGTTCTTAAAATAAATATTCATTAGAGTGTAAACACCAGTCAAGGTAACCAAAGGTTTATAAAAATAGCTGTACCATGATTTCTGATAGATCTTGTTCCACATAAGACTTATAGTATTATCAGAAAGAAAACCCTACAAGTTGCAACGTTGCTGGGATAGGATCAACAAAAAAGTCTTTTTGAACCAGATTGCTACACTTTTACAAAACGTCTACAAATGTAGCAAGGCAATATTTCAAAGTTATAACAAGAGGTAAGCTTATTCACCTGATAAAACAATGTCTGACCGCAAATCGTACACCAAACGCGCTCCACAATGGGAGAAAAATAAGCTTAACGTAACTACTACCACTGAGAAAAAGTTGTGTTACAAACAGTAAGGGGTAAAAACCAAACAGCCGTATTAATGATATCACTAATCAAAGAGAGAATTTCTTGAGTCTGATAAAATTTTAATAACAAGCGGAGTTGAACTTTGAAAGGCGAAGGTGAGTCCAAATCATGCCGTTT
>CM042758.1:18727149-18738209 GCA_022496165.2 Catalaphyllia jardinei | reverse complement strand
TCTCACGACTCCTTCGCGGTGATTCGCGGTTCTTCACGACCTCCAATGTAGTGCGGGCGCGTGCGGTGGACAATGAATTACTACATGTATCATTCACGAAATTGACAATTAGCGTGTGGTGTTTATGCCGAATGCTCTACCTGCTCTACGGACAGTACAGTTGTACTCGAGTTAGCTTAAGGGCGGTGCCTATTTAACGTGATTCCCGGGTTTTGCATTGCGCATTCCTACTGCGCACGACTTTTGTGTCATCAGCGCGCGCACATGAGTGCGCGCGCGTGCAAAACATAGGAGATTTCCCTCAAACTAAGCTCGATAGCGAGATAAAAGCTCTTTTTCTCTTAAACGAGCACGGTCACCCCCACTTTTTATTTTATAAATTCAATGAGAACAATGTCCGCAATAACTGAGAAAAAATTTGGCAGAAATCTATGGCTACTTTTTTGGCAAATGAAATAAATGCTACAGATAGAGAGGTAACAGGCCCAATAGAGCAAGTCCAAATTATGTTTCCTTTAAAGGATAAAATATCAATTAATAATGCAGGGTATTTGAAGCCATTTTTTTCTGGAACGTAGATGAATAAGCAATCAAAGAAAGTCGAACTCTGTGTGATATAACAGGCCGCATTGAAAAATAATCAGGCCCAAGAATTGCAACCATAGACAGCTGTTTCGACCTGGTCGGGTCTCCTCAGCATGGTAAAGCAGAAAAAAATTAGAACAACCGGCTTGAGGACCAATTCATGTACTTGGTAATAACCTCAGAAAAAACTCGACTCCAAATGTCAAACCTTGTCAGTTAAAAATGAAGAAGAAGAAGAAGTTTTCAATCGCAAAGGCTGAGTTGGATCGCGTGAGAAATAACGGGAGCTAACAAAATAAACGAACAGAGCTATGTGAAAGGAGGAATCGTAACACATCTCGGCGGTGGAGTTAGTTAGAGGAAGAAGCAAAAATCGCGGAGACGGAAGCATGAAGAAGCAAGACGTGTAAATCACTAGTTTAAAGTAGACACAGGTCAGGTCTCTGCTAACCTGGGAGAGACACTGGATAAGGATAAAGAAAATGAACACCCCAAGTACACACCAGCTGACAAGAATTCTGGAAGAAACACGTTTACGTTTGAGAATATCGAGGATGCAGGCAGCAGCTTGGATACAGCTCTGGAAAAGTTAAGGGACGGAGAATAGAAATGCTCAGTGGCTCGCGGATAAATAAGATCTGCAATTTATAACCGAGTTCTTCCCCCATCAGAGAAGGCCTGAAAGCTAGACACCAAGAAAGCTACAAAGGTACTACAAGGAAAAAGACCTGCAGTGCTCAGGGCTCAGATAGGCTGACCAGTTTCTCGTGGAAAAAGGCAAAAGTGCTTCACGAGGGCGTGGCTTTGTCATTTTAGACCATCGCAAACACCAACGTTGAGTATTCAGCTTGGTTCTCCGAAAGCAAAACCACACTACTGCCGAAACCCGGAGAATTCACCAGAAATAATCAGAGGCCAATCACCTGTTTAAATGCCATGTATAAGTGGTTCACGTCGTGCCTGTTAGGACCCGCGAATGAACATCTGGAAACACACGGTTTAATCGACGGAGCCCAGAGGGGCGCACACGCAGGATGTAGCGGAACTATAGATAATTTACTGATTGACAGAACTGTGACCTTATATTGTCATCGGCGAAAGTGCAACCCGAGCATGGCGTGGATCGACGTCACGAAGGCGTACGACTTAGTAGACCATGGTTGGTTAGAGATAATGATCATGCATAGATTCCCTGTTTAGTTGTCAAGGAAGGTAGAGATGTTAAGCAAGAGCTGGAACACAAGGGTAGTAGTGACTACAAAGCAAGGACGCGAGAAATCTGAGCCAATCAGGTTTCTCGAAGGCCTACTCAAGGGTGACGTTATCTGCCCCAAGCTTCTCACGGTTTGTTTGAACCCCTCGCATAAAGATCAGCGCAGTGAGGGCTATACAGGGGCAATAAACTAACGAAGCCTATCAGCGTTAAGGTAACAGACCTCCTATACATCGACAATCTAAAGACCTTTGCGTCTTCGGAGAGTAAACTAAAGCGTGTCATGGAATCAACGGGCAAGAGCGCGATGGTGGATGTCGGATACTTCGTTCCCAGGATCTCTCATCTTACCTCCACCTCCTCGCACTTAAGGGGCGGTAAGATGAGAGACCCTGGAACGAGGTTGAACGTCGGACTTCAGTGGAACTCCAAAACGTGTGCGGTCATGCATGTACAGAGGGGCTACATACTCATGATGCCTTGGGCCGGTGACAGAGCTTAAAAATTAGAAAGAGAAGCTCGCAAAATAATTTTGAGAATGGCGGTAAACATCTCAGTGGTCCAACTGCCATTCTATACACGCCAAGAGAGAAGAAAGGCATAGAGGTCTGTGCTTGTTCGAGGACGAGTGCAAAATAAAGTAGATAAAGGCGGCAGTGAAGATTTATAGAGACGTTAACCCAGCGATGGCGATGGTCCGCGAGTTTGAAGACAGACCGGAAAAGTTAGGCCATAGCTCGTTAGTTAAAGTGCCTATGAAGTAAAAAATAATTGCTGCTTATTTGAAAGGCTTCAAATGATATACACACTGCGGTTACAAACATGACAAAACAACGCATGTTGTGAAATGCTTTGATTAATTACTTACCGTTTCGTATGCCTCAACATACATCCTCAGAAGTGACGGTTGGATAATACAACAAGATATAGGCCGAGAATGGCGTCATATTCCGCTATAATCACCTCCGGCGAAGTGATTATAGCGGGAGGACAAATTTTCAAAATAGCCGCCTCGCGCTTTGTCATGTGTCTGAAGAGGAAGTTAATTTAATGAAAGAAAATTCAATTCCGAGGAATACCAGACACGCCACAAAGTTCGGAATGACACTCTTCAAAGGTAATATGTAAGAAGTAAAAGCTAAGCGCAAGCAAACATGAGTAAAACTAACCGCAAGGAAACAGTTGAGTGCTCTGGGCGATCAGCGTTCTGCAAAATAACCCTGACATGCATGAGATAAAGCGTTTCGTCCAAGAAACCGGACCACTTGACCAAAAAGTTCTATTCTAATTGCCATAAAACATTGCTACAAGTCATCTGACCAGGTCTTTGTTACTATAGGGGTGCTTACCATTTGGCCAGAAAATCCGGAAATTTCGGTTTGAAGTCAAATGGTAAGGTAATTTTCCGGAAATTCCATTCGGAAATTGTGGAGTACCTTCACAGGTAGTCCTATTTTTCCGTTCGGAACGGAACGGCGGAAATTTCCTTACCATTTGCTAAACTTTCAAGTTTCCAGTCTCTCATCAGCCGAAAACAATTACAGGAAATCGAATTGCAAATGGTAAGCGCCATTTCGTTCGGTTGGTTTGCTGATTTTGGAAAAACCCTTACCATTATTCAACGGTCGTCCCAACCGGTTTATTCTGACAAATGGTAAGCACCCTATGACACCGACAATGGCGGCAAAAAGTCGGTTAAGGTTGCAAATCTTTAAGTAGTAGATAAAATATGAGCGGGAGATCTGTATGGGCGTTTACAATGGCGAGCCGATAGGCGAGCCAATGTAAACGTTCATACAGATCTCACGCGAATATTTTATCCTACTTGGGAAATGAATACATTAAATTGAATGCAAAGTATTGTTATGGGATTTGTTCATTGGACATGCATGCCAAAATGCCATACACACCGGACGCAAATATTTTCACCTACTTGCGAAAGGAAAACAATAAATTGAATGCAAAGTATTGTTTTGTGACATGGATGCCAAAATGCTGTACGTCCCACAGGAGACAGTGCATGAGACAATAATAGAAATATTCTAAATTTTCAGTCACTGCCAAATCGCCAGTATGGCAACAGTTCGTTTTCTTCCGCCGAAAACTGAAAAGGAAGGAATTTTGTTATTGTCTGAAACCGTACCTAAAAACACCAAGTACAATACAAAATGGGCGGTGAACGTTTTTACTGCCTGGCAGAATACGAGAATGAACAAAAAAGCGCAGTTGGAAACATCTGGAGGCAACGGACTTGAGTCGACCAATGTCGAGGACTTGTCAGTCCCACTCGAGCACATGTCCGCCGACAGTTTAAACTTCTGGCTCTGCAAATTCATTTGTGAAGTTGCGAAGCAAACCGGGGAACGCTACCCTCCTAAGACGCTGTACCTACTTGTTTGCGGCATTAATCGCCATTTGGGAAACGTACAAAGGAGAAAAGGCGTTTAACATAATGGAGAAAAGTGACATGAGGTAAAACGACATTCTTTGAAGCAATATTTCATCTGTATCAAAAGTTAATGAATACTAATTAGGTGAGCAGGAATTTGTATCAAAAGTTAATTCTACTGTTTAATAATCCCTCAACCCCAGCCTTTCCCTGCTACCTATTCAATCCCTCCCCGAGCTTTCAGACAGTTGATTTGTATTGGGGTTTACAGTTGTGTACATGTGATATCAATACTGTGCTGTGATTGGTTTTCACCCTCATGAATAATTAATGAATTTTACAAGTTTACTTACAACAAATTCTTAGTCTAGATTTTATCAGTAAAAGCATGATAAAAAACAAATGTCGATCAGGTTTTAGTTTATAACTATGAACTAGAATGAGCGAAAGACTCAAGGACTCCGCCGTATAAAGCCTGGAACGGATTCACTCCGTCTGCACTGCCGCCAGTAGTGGTGAGGCCTGGGAATAAGTTTGCTTCACTATCACATCATCAATCCACTGTAAAGACAAAAATTCAAGTACAGTACTTTATAGGTAGTGAGATTTGCACACTAGAAACAAAAAACAAATTCTCAGCACTACCCGGCCAATCAGAGACCGCAGCAAAGGACCAATTGCAAAGAGCGCGCGTAAATATTAAGATAAGCAGAGCCGCAGCCAAAAAAAAATATGATTGAGGCAATGTTCATGTGAACTTCCCCTGGTGCTTTGCCTTATTGTGGCGGGGAAGCTTGCATGCCCCTGCGACCCCCCAGAGCTGTGCCAGCCGCGGGGAGCCTTGTGCTCCTGGCAGGTTCAACCATGCCGAATTCTGCGGGAGAGGGGTCAGACAAAAAAGCACTCTGGTCCTCCAGGTTGGGGGTTGGGCGTAAGGCCAGCTTTCTCACCCCGGAAAACAAGTTTAGCTATAGAAACGCCAACTACGAGAGATTCCTTCTTTTAGGGAGGAAGGATCTTCAGCTAGAAGAAGTATGAAATCTAGCCGAGTGGTGAAAGCCTGAGGTATCTGTAAGCCACAGGACGGAATCACCTTTCTCTTTTTAGAGACAACACCATAGGAACGTGGAACAGGAGGACTACGTTCCAAAACGGGAAAGCTGGCCGCACAAATGGCAGCAGAGATGCAGAGGTACAACATAGCTCTGCTCGGAATCAGTGAATCCAGATGGGTTCAATCTGGTCAGAAAAGGCTGATAAGTGGAGAGATGATTCTGTTCTCTGGTCATGAAGAAGAAGATGCACCCCATACTGAAGGAGAAGCTCTGATGTTGTCTAGATCAGCTCAGAAGGCACTTACAGGATGGGAATCACATGGGCCAAGGATCATCAGAGCTGTATTTAGAACAAAACAGAAGAAAATCAAGCTCGACATCGTACAGTGCTACGCTTCTACAATTGACAGTGACGAAGAGGATAAGTGTGAGTTCTACGACCGACTCCAGAGTGTCCTAAATAAATGCCCTGGGGGAGACATTACCATAGTGATGGGTGACTTCAACGCCAAGAGAGAGGATAACACCGGCTGAGGAGGCGTGGGCAGGCATGGACTACGTGAGATGAGTGATAATGGTGAGAGGTTCACTGACTTTTGTGCCTTAAATGGTCTTGTTATTGGATACATAAGGTAACCTGGGTATCTCCTGACAACTCTACAGAGAACCAGATAGACTGCAGATGTATCAACAAGAAGTTCAGAAGATCTCTCCAACATGTACGAGTGAGGAGGGGAGCTGATGTAGTTTCAGACCATCATCTGGTTGTTACTAGAGTGAAGCTGAAGTTGAAGAAGAACCCCAGTGTGATAACCAGAAGATAGCGATACAACGTAAGCCACCTAAGAGAAAATGAGAAGAGAGAGGAGTACCAGACCAGACTTCACAATAATTCCTCAAGAACTGATAAAAGAGGACGACATACCCATGGAACATCAGTGGAGGAATGTTAAAGGGATCCTAAAATCCACATGCAAAGAGGTAGTCGGCTTTAGGAAACATCAGCACAAGGAGTGGATATCAGCCAGAACATTAAAGACGATTGAGTCAAGAAGGATGAAGAAAGCCATAAACGAAAGCTATTGTCACCAAATTACAAACCTTCATCAACAGCTGCCACCGGAAAATTCTGAGAGTGTACTGGCCAGATAAGAACAGCAATATCAGCCTGTGGGAAAGAGCACAGCAGATCCCAGTAGAACGGGAAATAGGAAGGAGGAAATGGAGATGGATAGGGCACACTTTTAGGAAGCCTGTGGCTAGTACCGCAAGACAAGCATTGTCTTCTTAGTTAGGCGAGATGGAATTGTTATAAGACAGTAATAGTATTACTTCAAATGTCTGACTTTACTCACGTTAGTCATCTCACGACCATCGTCATTTAAATCCACGCTACCAAACCATGTTCCTACGAAAAAAACAAATTAAATTTAGATTAGTTAAATGCGCCCTGATAAAAAATAACACTGGCAGTGTTATTTAACCACGCTTTGCAATGACCACTTTATGCTATTTTTTTAAAATAGTTATTACCTCCACATTGCAAAGCTGTGTCGTACAGGGCCGGGTTTGTCCAAAGCCCGATTAAGCTAGCCCAGGATTAGTGAGAATTCTGATTTCCACACAGGGAGCACACAATCTTACTGAGTAGGAAGAAAGTATAAACGGAGGAAACGAAAAGTATGAATATTTTACCTTTGTCTCCTGTTGTCATCTTTTTACCGGCAATACCGCTGCTTACAAATCCTGCGTAACACTGTAGCGCCAAACTCGTACCTTGGCCTTTCCGTGCTCGGCAAAAAAAGTAGGGTAGGGAGTGCTCTGACCTCTACTGAAACCATTTTGTTTCTTTAGTTGATAACTTTCTTGCATCATTTTCAAAACTTTTTGAAACTCCCGTCCCTAATGGAAAACAAAACAGCTTAACGAGCCTGGTAATTACCGGGAGCTTCGAGAAACGGGCCCCAGTCCAGAAGGCTGGTTGGGCGCTTGCTGAAAACGCAAAAAAAATAGCAGAGTTGCCAAGTGGTAGGGCGTTGGACTTGAAATCCGGAGAAGTTGTTTTTTGGTAGACCCTTGTTTAACTACTTGGTCATGCTTGTAATTAGCCAACTGGTCTGCCTCCCGATAGTTGAGATTTTCAAAGTAAATTATGTTTATTTGAATTTTTTTCTTTCAATGTAAGTGGTATGCTTGAGAACTAGAGAGCTAACGCTAACCCTTCCCCCCCCCACTCTCGGGAGGGGGTACTCCCTTATATGGGCTATATAGGTATGTGCGGCCCCAAAGGGTACAGGGTATGGTTTTCAGCCGTTTTGATCATAAATAGGCTATCGATTTTGGGCATTTTTCATAAATAAGGTAAGGTTTTTGCACTCTAGTCTTGAATTGTGAAGATTATTTTTAGAAGAAGCTACTTTTTCATCCGGCTTTATCGTTAAGACCATCAACAAAAGCCCTTCACAATGCCTTTAACATTGTTCTTTACTAGGTAACTAATTATAAGACAGGCCTGAAACAGGGTATAAACCGGATATCGAACAATTGGTCAGGTCATAAATAGGATAGGGAAAATCACAGATTTTGGTCATAAATAGGGTAAGGGTTTTGGGAAGCAGGCTGCATACACCCACCCAATCTACCGCTGGTAGCTAAGCGCATAGACTATTGTAAACATTCAACAACAGACAACAATGATCTAAGACTGATACCACGAAAAAAGCTTAATAACGGGACAGCGATGTGATAGAGTCGGTACTGAAAGCCAAGAATTGCAACCGTGGATAGCTGATTCGACCTTGTTGGGTCTCGTCAGCACGGTGTACCAAGAATTGAAGTAATCAGCTGATCGACTGATCATTCATACCCACTAATTAGAAATAGAAAACATGTACCGTGTTTCTATCCAGTTATAGAAACACGAGTGCAAGTTTGGGAGAACAAGAAATGCTGTGGGAACGCGAGCCGCAGACGAGTGTTTCCACTGCTTTTTCGAGTTCTACCAAACTTTCACTTTTTTCTATTTCTTTTAGAAGCATCGCGACGAGAAAAAAGGAAAACAACTTGTTAACTTTGATTATCAAAATAAAAATTCTCTTTGCTCGCGCCATCACTAAGTCAACAGCGCGCCCTAGTTCTGTGTCTCCATCGAGTTATGCAAACACGATTTTTAATCAATCAGCGCGCGTATATTTTTAAGACTGTTTTCTAAATGCAGATGGTGATGACCTCAGATGAAACTCAAATCCAAAATTTTTCAGATTGACCAATATCACATGCAAAACGCGTAACAAAGGACAACATGTCGTTGTCGCGATAAGGAGACTGTCCGCAGAAAAATACCGGCAGAATTTTTGTTTGCGGTCCTTTGGATCATTGTGTTAAAACTATTCAACAACACCACCACGACAATAATAGTAACACTGGAAATCGAAATTCAAAGAATGGGCATGTCTTCTGCAGTGACCAGACGACATATTTCATCCATTCACTTCTGCGTCATATCTTTGGTGTTTACTCAGTGAAAGATAAATACAGACAGATTCCAAGTTGTTTTTTAAAATTAAATTTGACTTGCTCAAACGTACCTGGTAATACATTGCCATTGGGAAAAGTTGGCCTTGACTAAGCTTGATATGCTTTTTGGCTGCTGCTCTGTTCTGCTTGACCTGGTGAAAAGGGAGCAACCAAACAAACATAACAATTTTAAAAGCAAATTCCTTCTTCCCAAAGAAATCCATTTGGTTAACTCCGTGAGCCCCAAAATTAAACACTGCACAATTTTTATGCAGAATTTTAGTGATATCCTGTACGTAACGTTTGGTAGGCATTAACTCCTGTTCTAATTAAGCCGTCGTAGCTTAAGTGGTGATAAACGCAAACAGTGGTGATAAACCCCGCGGGGTACTCCTATATATGGGCTATATAGGTGTGTGCCGCGGAATAGGGTATGGTTTTTGAGGTTCTTGGTCCTTAAATAGGGTATCCTTTTTAACCCTTTTGTTACTGTGTTCCCGGTGTGGTCCTTAGATAGGGTAGCTAAATTGTATTATATAATACCGGAGTGTGAAAACGCCATCCTAAACGAATGTTTGTTCTTAAATTTGATATATCCGTTTAAGGACGTTCGCGCTAATGTTTCTGCGCATCCTTACTGCGCACGCAAATTCGCATGCCACGTCGTGCATGAGCGCGCGCGCTAAGTCATAAAATAAACAAATGATAGGGAAGATGGCCATTTCTAGAGCTTTGCCTGGATTTAACGATCTTGGACGTTCGGTGACCCCAATTTTTCTTTCGATGGATCATTTTCTCTACTGATTTTCTACGTTTAGGGAAAAAATGAAGAAAATCTAGCGAAGAAAATCTATCGAAGAAAATCTATCGAATCCCGTTCTTATTAGCTCTTCCTGCATCTGTGCGGCGGTTTCAAATGCCTCTTAAAAGGTTAAATTATGTGAAAACGTTAGTAACATTTGAAATTATTTACGCAACAGACCCTTTTCTACAAAACATGACTAAGATCGTTTGCCTCCCTTGACTCATCCTTGATATTTTTAACTATAAACCCCTGTAGACCGTGCTCAATTATATGCGGCAATTTTTCGAAATCAGTATAGTTTACCACACACTTTATCTCTAAAACGAAGACGGTGACCCCCAATTTTTTTTGCATTTCTGGCACAAGTAACTCATTATCTGCCTGCAGTAAAAATTTAAAAAATTCTATCGACTGGAAAATTTTCGAGTTTTATATGCAGATTGTAATGTATGGACGCAAATGTGTAGTGTGTGTAATGTACGTTTTAGTGTAATTGTTAATGTTGTGAGAATTAAAAAAACAAAAAGCACAATCCTTACTCAAAATCTTGCTTTTTTAAAAAAGATGAAATTAAAGGCAGTCCGCTGATAAAGGAACACCGCAAAGGACATGTTTCGTAGTTAATTTCTTTGCAATTAGGGAGAGCGCGTCTCCCACACACTTAGATTGTTTTCGAACAAAGTTAAACAAGGAAAAACATAGAGTTAAACAGCAGGATAGATGGATCCGAATCCAGGCTAACAAAGTGAAGAAAACAGGCTAACAGAGTGAAGAAAACAGGCTAACAGAGTAAAACAGGCTAACAGAGTGAAGTAAACAGGCTAACAGAGTGAAGAAACACACTAACAGAGTGAGTAAACACACTAACAGAGTGAAGTAAACAGGCTAACAGAGTGAAGTAAACAGGCTAACAGAGTGAAGTAAACAGGCCCCCCCGGGGGGGGGGTACTTAACAAAGTTTAATACGGGGAGGCTCCGCCCCGAGGTCCAACGCCTTACCCTTTTATATACCATTTTGGCAGAAAAGATACCCCTTTTATATACCTTTTATTGAAAAAAGCTACCCCTTTCAGATACCTACTTTAGGAAGTCTTGTTCTCATTTTCATGTAGTGCTTAATAAATATACTGACAAAGCCATAAGTGGCGTCTACTGGAAATATTACTAGGGTATCTAAAAGATAGCAATGCTGCGGCACATTCTGTTGATAATGACATATTATATGTAGTCATTGATCTATCTGCGCGTTCCAAGTCTTACATTTAACCTTTATTTCTTTAAGTCGTGTCAAGTCGTGGTGTGTAAAAATCTGTCCTTGTATGTATCAACCTCATGCATCATAACGAATCGATGGCGAGGGGTGACAAGGAAGGGATCGAGACAAGGAAGCACATACACATACACACAGGATACACATCTACCCACCCACCGCCCCCCCCCCCCCCCCCTCCCAGAAAATCCAGAAGATGAAATTTGAAAGACGTGGAAATTGCAGGA
>CM042758.1:18710684-18721235 GCA_022496165.2 Catalaphyllia jardinei | reverse complement strand
CATTTTACCCCTGGGCTGCAGTCTTCATTTTACCCCTGGGCTGCAGTCTTCATTTTACCCTGGGCGGCAGTCTTCATTTTAACCCTGGGCTGCAGTCTTCATTTTACCCCTGGGCTGCAGTCTGCATTTTACCCCTGGGTTGCAGTCTGCATTTTACCCCTGGGTTGCAGTCTGCATTTTACCCCTGGGTTGCAGTCTTCATTTTAACCCTGGGCTGCAGTCTTCATTTTACCCCTGGGCTGCAGTCTTCATTTTATCCCTGGGCTGCAGTCTGCATTTTACCCCTGGGCTGCAGTCTGCATTTTACCCCTGGGCTGCAGTCTGCATTTTAACCATCCACAACTGACCTTCCTTTCTTGATACCATGATAACTGAAACCCCCTTTTACATTTACAAACTACTGTGCGGCCCCAGGCCTTAGATTCTACTGAGTAACAGTTCTTGTTCTCAAGAAGGTCTTCATAACAATTATCATATATTGTAGTAACCATCTGTCTTTTCATTGGCTAAAAGCCTACAGGTAAATCAAGCAATCTCAATTTCAGACTTTAAATGCAATTTTTCTCTTTTGATTCTTTCATAACTTGGCTATTCTTCTTTTTTCAGAAATTGTTATTTTATGATTAATTGGGAATAAGATTTCGTACAGTCCAATTCGGCCTGTAATCACATTCGCGATAAACAAATCGGACTCCCGCACAGTGGTCGTCCGATTTTGTTATCACTCGTATGATTACAGACCGAATTGGACTCCACTCAGTCCTATTACCATTACCACTCAAGGGCGAGGTAAGTGTTATCTCGTCCAAAGTTGTGGGAAAACGAAACTGAACCGAAACCAGAACTTGGAATTCCATTTTGAATGTAGTAGGAAAACTGAAGGCGGAAAACGAAACGAAAACGAAACTCCTAAAAGTTCGGATTGCTTTTTTTGGCACTAAGGTGCATGGTCAGCCTGACGTTGTATCTTTCACTTCACGACTTCTCTTTACACTATGGTACTACCCTTACCTCTACCACTATAAAGGCTGTAAATTTTGAATGCATCTTTTCCCCTTGGACAGCTCTTTTCCCGTTCTTCTTTAATATCAGGCAAAGCACTTAACCCACATCTGAAATTCGTCTTCCACTTTCGAGGGTCTGGAATATCCCCTCCTTCCTTGTATTTGCCGGTGTACAAAGCACATGCTTGAAACAGAGCAGCATCTTCCACGCTCCAGCCGTGGCGACTGCCATGTTTCCACGGTACTCGAAAGGTACTATTTTTTGGGTCTCCCACCCATCTCAAGCCATACTTTCCTTCATCGATCTTTTGTACAAGCCAGTCTCGCAACCGAAGTCTTTTCCTATGAAGCATTGTCTGACGAAGACAATTTACAGCATAAACTGTTTATCAAATGAACGAAAAAAAAAACTGTTGATGAAATGAAGGATAAACTGCCATTGTTAATGATGCAATGCATAGAACTACTGATAATATTTTGTGCCTGCAGGTCAAGGGAATCATCCGATGGAGTCGAGCATCACGATTTCATTTGTAGACTGGGTATTTTAAACGACTTGGTAATGAAAATAGGCTGTACGTGTACGTGTGCGTTCACGGATGGAGGTATGAATGGCTTTATTTCAGCTTCAGGGAAAGGAGATCTCTTGAGACAAGTAATAGTCCTTACCTATATCTCGGAAGCTTGCACGCAAATGGAAAGAGCTTCGATATGCAAAGGCGTCCACCAATCATGCGGTTGGGACCCCGTCAATCAAAAAATCAATCAGTCAGTCGAGGAAACAATTTATTAGTGTCAAAACGAGGAATAAGGTTTCCCTCCACGCTCGAGTAAGAGGATCATGCCTAACATGCACGCTTGACAGCAACTAGGATTAAGATGACGAAAAATGAAAGAAACTTGTGTGAGTAAACATTAATTTTAAAAAGAATATAATAAGAACTTTGAAAACTCAACAGAAATTATTTAAACCTTTTTGCGAATTATGTTTGCCTAATCAGTGCTCTAACTTAACGGACGTCCACTCGTCGAAAACGAATAACTAGTGAGACAATCTTAGATAGTGCAGAGTGTTACGCAGGACTGTCAGTGTGTTTTGAGTCATCTGCTGCCTGTATGTAGGCCCATAAAAAGCTTACAATTACTGTTTGTCAAGACGGTTTTACATCTTACTGTGGTGTTTTACGTTGAAATTCATCAATATGTTGAACTAGCAAACGTGATAATCTAATTTTTTCCGCAACGCCAACATTAGTCACGTGATCGATACTTTTGTTTTCCTCGCAAAGTTTGATACCCTTGTTTTCTCAAAACATTCAACGAAAGATATGTTCGCTTTTTTCCTGCTGGAGAAAATATGAAATAATGTTATTAACTTATAAAAAAAATGGAAGAGGAATGATTTTGTTTCATTCAAGAGGCAAATTTTCATATCATCGATAAACAATTATCAATTAGTCACGTCGTGTCTCGGAATAGCACGTTCTTATTAGGTTGCCACGTTGGTGTTTAATAACAATAAACTAGTTCAAAATACACAATAATATCGATTAATAAAACCGAGAATCGTTTCTACTTGACTGATATTACATCCTACATCTTTGAATGAGTCCCCTCGAAGACTGACTAAATTTATTTGCCGTTTTCGTAAGGGTGCCACAATGTCTACAGCAATATTTGAGAAGTTTCTTTGGTCACGACCAGAGCTAATTTTAATGCTGCTAACTCGGAAACGTTTCGGGTGATTACATTTGTGAACTTCTTGTTCTCTTTCATAGGGGAGAAAATAAACAAGCGGCTACTGGAGACCCATTCGTTTCCCAGTTTAAAGCTTAGCAAACACGAAATAGTTTGAAATAGTTTGAAAACAGCACACGACATTTTTTTAACCGAGCTAGGGATGATTCCAAAAGATATGCTGTCACAAAAGTGTTTTTTGCACTGAAAGGGAGAACTAATATTACCTGAAATTTAACTGCTATCGCCCGTTAAGACGGGAATGCGGTAGCACACTCATGAACGGATTGCATTCTCGTCCCCAGAGGCCGTGCTCCTTCTGTTCAGCACCAAGAATCGCGACCTCTGGCCAGGTCCAACACCGGAAGTCCGCGATTCACGGACTTCCCGTCACTCTACGCATGCTCAGAGTCAAGTCTGACAAATCTGATTGGTGCTCTCAATCTATTGTGTTTAAAAAGCCATTCAAAACCAGAATGTCGTTAACCGAAGCCTAAGGGTCGCGATTCTTGGTGCTGACCAAAAGGAGCGCGGCCTCTGAGGAGAATGGAACGGATTGTATCATGCTGACAATGCTAAAGCGCATGCGTCTTACATCTTGTGTTCTACCACAAGGAAAAGCACTTAACGTTTGTGTATAACTGTGTATGAAATGTATCGTTTACCTAACATATATATGTTTACATAACATATATATGCTAATTAATCTGCGCATGCGCTTCGAGCAAATTTCTCTTAGGAGAATAGCACCACTAGGACAATAAGAGAATATTGGAACCGTATATAGGTTTGGGATGTTTTTCATGAAGTATCCTGCTTATTTCTACCGGAAGTTGCAGGGCATGCTGAAGTTCAAAATTGGGGGGAACTAGCTCCAGTCTCCATTGTAAAAAACACGCGCGGAAAAATGGCGTCGGTTTGTTTTCATTGTTTGCTAGGTCGTCCCACAGGGAAATATAACCTTTTGTTCTTGTACTGAATCTCGAACTTTGGGTTTAAATAGCCGTTATTAAAATTTTTGAGGGGTAAAGCAGGTATACTACTTCCCAGCTTGAAGATACAGCTCTGACAGAAGTTCGTTCGCGGCCCGGGAACCTTGTTTCTAAATATTTAAGCCGACAGATTTGTTTGTCCTGAGACCGACTGAGGAACGTAGAAGCCTTGCATTACTAATAAAATTATGAAAGGGCGATGCTAACATTGTGGTTTTTGCTTGAGATAGTTAATTGCAATGACAAACAAGATGCACGTGTTGGCATTTCCCGGCTATGATTTTCATAACCCGCGCGACAACTCACAAACAGTTTCATCGCAATTTTAAATGGCCTTGGAATCTGTCGAAAGGTTGTGGTAAAATTGCGAGTGTAGGTTTTTTTCGAGGGTCGAGGGAGGTAAAAAGTTAAAAAAGTTAATATCCTATCTTATACTAAATATTCATTAAATACATAACGCTAATCCATATTCGATCATGACGGTAACAAAACGCAACCGCGTGCTAGAGGAAAGTTTACATCGGCTGCAATACTGTAACTACAAGGTGAGCATTTGTAATAGTTGTGAATTTTGGACGAAACTTCCAGTAAAAATCGCGGCTAATTGACACAACAAACTTATCTTTGTTCGAGAGTTAGCTATAGGTTAAATACTCACATCAAACTGGTGCCTCTTCAGAAAGTCGAAGATCATCTTCTTCAGGTCCTGGGTTTTAATTCCCAAAGCCTTTGCCGCCGAGGCATAAAAGCAATCGCCGTCCCCAAGCGGATTGAAGGCAACGTCGTATCGTAAACGCTCTACTCTCTTTTCCATAGGGCTAGGAACAAAGAAGAAAGAGAAGAATAACTTCAAACGCTTACATATCAAGCGCAAGGCGACAAAGTACTGAAGAGACGAACCACGCGATTAGGGTTATATATTTAATAATTTAGTTTAGAAAACAGTCCTAAGAAAGCACGCGCGCTGATTGGTTAAAAAGCCTGTTTGTATAACTCGATGTAGACACAGAACTAAGCGCGCGCTGTTGACGTAGTGATGGCGCGAGCAAAGAGAATTTACATCTTGATAATCAAAGTTAACAAGTTGTTTTCCTTTTTCTCATCGTGGTGTTTTCTAAAAGAAATAGAAAACATGTACTCCGTGTTTGTATCGAGTTATACAAACACTCGTGAAAGTTTGGGAGAACTCGAAAAAGCTGTGGAAACACTCGCCTGCGGCTTGTGTTCCCACAGCATTTCTCGTTCTCCCAAACTTCCACTCGTGTTTGTATAACTCGATACAAACACGGTACATGTTTTCTATTTCTTAAATAAGATAGGATATTAACTTTTTTTGACTTTTTACCTCTCTCGACCCTCGACCCTCGACCCTCGACCCTCGACCCTCGACCCTCGACAAAAACCCACACTCCAAAATTGCACCTCTGAGCAAAACAAAAGTCTTAAAGGAGTATATCGCCTATCAACTATAAAAATATTTTTGGAAATTGAAGTGAGACCTTGCGTGACCTCTATTAGCTTGCGATCACGTCATCGCCAGATGCACAAAAAATTTTTGCGGTTTGAGCACACTATCCATCGCCATGCCCAAGGTCTTTAGTTCTTCCGACTGCAAAAGTAACTACCAAACAGGTCGTGGGTTAAGGAAACATTTTCAAATCCACCCAAGCCACAGGCGCGAAGAAAACGTCAGAAACCTACCGCTACAAGGTGCTGCTGTAGAAAATTATTTTCTGGACGTTCCGCACCACCACCGCTCTGCGATGCTCAAAGAGCTTTTGACAATTTTAACACTAGATGGATTTTCAACTGTGGTTTTGGGTAGTATTTCCAGGCGCGTGCAGCTTCCTCATTTCTCTTGTCAGGAAGTAAGCTTACACAGGGCTCAGTTTCAGAAAGCAAGTTACGAGGAGAATTGGAAGTTTTTTGTTGCCATGGTGGCGGAGGGTTACCCAGACTCTCTCTTTTATTGCTTAAAACAACAGTCAGTTTCTACCCTTTATTCCAAACCACAAATGTAAGTATATCCCCGAATTATCACTCCAAGGAAAAACGTTTGACTCCAGCAAAATGCAGAAAATGGGTTCATTTTATTGACGATTTAAACAAGCCCCAAGATCAACAAGAAAAAGCTGAGCTGGTCGACTTTATTATTTCACATAAGGATGGAGAGGTTTTTAAGAACGAGCAAACTCATGCATATGCCAGTCATTTTTAAGAAGAATTTCAGTCATTTTGTCCAGTTTGCAGCTGAACTAATAAGTAATTTTGACATTGGCTACACTAAATATCAAAACTTAGTATATACGACACAAGTGAATTGTACTTTTCGCGCGCGCTGATTGGCAAGCTCGGAGGTGATTAGCCAAGTACTATTCACCTCCGAGCAGCTGTAGAAAAATTAAACGGCTTTTTTCGGTATATTGTCAGAGATAAAGTTACTCTTTGGTCCCCTAGTTATTCACCTTGTGTGGTATATACTAAAACAATTATTCACCTCAGTGTCGGTGAAAGTGGCGGATATTTATCTATCCACCGCTAATCACCTCCACTTCGGTGAATAATTGTTAAATAGTTCGAAATCAGCTTGGTAAAGAACTAGAACAAGTTTCATGGTACCAAAAGATGACATGTGTGAAAAGCTCAAGGAACAAAAGGAGGGTCTGCAACAAAGTTTGCCACTGACTTTTACTGAACACAATGGTGTTG
Source organism: Catalaphyllia jardinei (assembly GCA_022496165.2). Taxonomy (NCBI): domain Eukaryota; kingdom Metazoa; phylum Cnidaria; class Anthozoa; order Scleractinia; family Caryophylliidae; genus Catalaphyllia; species Catalaphyllia jardinei. The sequence goes on along the minus strand of CM042758.1, from coordinate 18,714,793 downwards.
TTGCAGCATACACAAATGTTAGAAACACTGTGGAATGGCTACTTAGCAAAAAAACTCTACAGGAAACTATTACTTATTTATCACTACCTTGATGCGTTCCCATGGATGCAGTGGAGCAATGTTTTTACTGGAGAAACAACAATAAGATTCAAATTAGTGGAGCCCCACAACCTGTTAAGCTCCACTGTTACAGTGTGTTCTTTGTTAGGCCCAGATATCTACAACCATGTAAGTAATCTTGGACGAGAAACCGTTCAACAGATGTCCAGTTTGAAGTCAGTTTATCACCCAATTTTTGTGCTGATGCTCTCAAACAAAATAAAAAAACAATCGTTTTTAGACGTCCAGAAAGTTGCTGGAAAAGTTTTGAGGCCAGTGCAAAAACATACCAATACTTTGTTTACCAAAGGGCTGGAATCAGAGTTGTTCAAAAGTTCTTCTGCTTTTTCATAGAAGGTCAAAACACCATTTTCATCAAATGTAACATCATACTGACTGCTTAAACAAACGTTTCGACGCATGAGAAGAATCGACTTGAAATTAACTTTCACCAGCCAAACAAAAGTGTGAATACTTTAATTTAGCCCGACATATATCTCCAGATGGCAGTCAACGGGGGAATGCGAGAAAACTACCATCAGTAGAGGCAAGACATCGTGGATCCGGAGGCGTTCTTCCAGGTAGCCAAAAAACCCCATACAGTACGCACAGCACAGCTCGCCGTCCTAGACGCTCTCGAATGAATGGACCCCCAGCGCTGTTTGCAAGTCGTGCGCTGATTGGTTGAAATTTGAAGACCTGTCAAACAGAGATCAGCAGGATTGTAAATGTAGTACGTTTCACGAAGCAATCAAAAGTACCTAACCCACCCCCTAAAAACATGGCTAATTAATTAATTAATTGGACTTAATTAATTAAACAAACATCAAAGTTTACGCCTTATTGCCTTAGTGCGGTAGTGCTTTATTGCCATAGTGTTTTAGCGCAGTCAACCCCCAAACCATCCCAATAGTGCACTCTGCACTAAAAATGCAAGGCGTTCTCCTGGCATAGGTAATAGTCTGGGTTCTACTCTGAAAAATGCATTGTGGGATTCAATATGACAGCTTTCCTGGTTTCCAGAGCTTGATGGCATTTATATTTTCTTTCAAAATACAACTTGCTTAAATTTCCAAACGAAAATAAAGTCTCCAAGACGTGTTGACATACGGATCAATTGAAGATATATTTGGCCACATAATTTGTCTAAACACCGGATTTATACCTAGATGAGTTATCCGTCCCTGGACGCTAGATCGTCTGCGATGGATAAATCGTCTTCTAATATAAATTTGGCGTCGGATAAGTCGTCTCCAGAATATTTTCGGCCAATTTGATGAAAAAGAAAATGTTTTGCGCGTTTTCCAAGGAATTTCCAAATAGAAAATAACACGCATTATTCCCTGAGGATTGGCACAAATAACTTCCACACTAATAGCTCAAAGGCACACGAGGCCAGTGAAGGACACGCTATGAGCTCAGCAGCTAAACGTGCAAACGAGAGACCACAGGAAGAAAGACCCTAGCCTGCTGCATTGAGCAGACTTGATGAAGAAACATTTAAACATGTAGTTTCTTTTTAACACAGCATATTATATAGCTTATTTAAAGTGCCACTGAAACGAAATTTTCGTATTTGAGATTTTTGCTTAATAATAACGTTTGAACCTCACCTGGAAACACTGCCAACTGTTTTTTCGCATACGGTGAGCGAAAACTGCTTTTTCAGCTGTTCGAAGTTGACCGGTTGAGCCTAAAATTGGCGGCCGGCCATCTTGGCGCGGCCAAAACAGCGTAGCGACATCGCTGGTTGTAATACTCTCGTGCCGCGCTGAGAATTTAGAGTGATTATGAGAGAAGAGACTAGTGTTGGAAGCCCCCGAAAAACACCTTTAGCACATCTCAGAGCTTTGAAGCAGTTAATAACAGTAGCCTTAGACCTGAAGAGGTGGAGTTGATCCTGAGGCCTTTCAGTCTATTCAACTGCATATTTTCAGGATATTTTATGTAAGCAACGAAACGAGTGGGAGTTGTTAAATCGCAAATCGAACGGGAGACTTGGTCAAATGGCCATCGCTCATTTGAACAATAGCTACACTCATTAAAAAAATGACATGAAAACAAGAGAAAGCTGCTTTTGAAAATATTATCCGGAGTGCTGCTACACGAATCGCAGCAACAACGCTTCGCTTCGAGGAATTAAACCGGACGCTTTGTGAGTTTCACCGCGGACAAGATTGTGCTACAGTGACCTTTAGTCCGGTTTTGTTTCTTTGTCTTTTTTTTCATTCAAATTGCGTCGCTTCATTGTTGCATTGCAAGTTGATGAAACTCATTGTTGCGTGTATTACCATGTTTCCGACCATCTTGTCTCGCAGCAAAATAAAGTAGTAATAATAAGCACTGCAAGTCTGCGGAATTCTACACTTATAATTGGTCAATCGTGTGTAAACAAAGATGGGGCACTCTCAATAAATCAAAGGTATTAGCGTTTCGAAGAACTTCAACTTCGACTTCTGATCGTCGGTTTCTTCCCGTGTCAACGAAGTTCTCTCGCGGTATGAAGCAATCGTTTCAGATAGCTAGGACAATGGTTGTATTTTGCGACAGTTCTTCCAAGCCTCTTGCCTTTCGCTGCTTGTTTTGAAAGGAACAAACGAAGCGCCCCAAAGACTGCGATAGCCTTCGAGGTCTTTGTGTAGGGCAAATTTATGACTTCCCTGGGGTTTCTGTCCTTCTTCGAATTCAGGCTCGTCTTCACCCTCCGCGTCAAGTTGTAGCTTCAGTGGTAAAACGAGCAACAAAACAAAAACAAAATTTGAAAAACGCGCTGAAATTCCAGCGACAGCATCAAACCACCGTCTTATCATGCGCAACAGCGGTCAACATTTTGCGGGTCTAACGTCATAGTTTTCGCAATGTTGCCGGCTCGTGGCATTTGGCTTTAAAAAATTCCTTTGTTAGATGTCATATGACCATGACCTAGCCAGTGAATGGGCGCGATATAGCGGGAAAACGTCAGGTATCATATAAATGTATTTGGTTGCGAGACAAGTTGGTCACAAACGTGGCATTACGCGCAACAATGTAGTTTCAACTTGCAGTGCAACAAAGTTGAAGCAAAATGTTGCGCCCGTGTTACCGGACCTTACAACGGACTTATATTTTACCTTGGAATTTCGCAATTGCCCAGTTCGGTTTAGTGCTCCTATTGGTCTCAAAACTTGCTCAAGCTAAATATGTAATACCAGGAAATGTACAAGGATTAAAATAACGCACGTGCACAGCTATTGTTCTGCTCATTACACGTTTTGTTTGGTGACGTTCTGGTCAGCGCTGATTACATTTTTAAAACCGCTTTAAGGCAGGTCTGAACCCCATGCAACAAAGGTATTAGACATATCTTTATCACAAAAAGGTTTCATTTAAATCTAATGTCCTTCTCAACCAATTATCTCGAACCTTGAAAATTGTAGCCTAGTTTTCATTGTTTGTAATCCGTGTCAATTTACTCTTTCCTAAACCACCCTTGTTCCTTTATGGCTTATTATCACTTTGTTGTTTTTCTATCTAAGTAAACTTAGTAAAATACTATTTCAGATTAACTTCATTTAAAGGTAATAGCTCAGAATCTCTTGTAAGAGCCTCTTACACTAGCCCGCGTAGCTGGCGGGATTAAACAAATGCACTCGCGCATAAATGTCCAGTACTGGCCACGAAATCCCGGGTTTCTACACTTTGATTTAATTCCCCACTTTACGAACTTCTCCTCATCCTTTCCATGGTTGTCATTCTTTACTTAGTTCTACACTTCTCAATGTTTTGCAGTGTAGAAAGCCGTCACAAGTTTGGGATTTTCATGACCTTTTCCCTATGGTTGTCATTCCTTACTTAGTTCTACACTTCTCTATGTGTGGAAGTGTAGAAAACCTTGACAAACACGGGATTTTCAGGTTCTTTTCCCCATCCTTTCCACCGTTGTCATTCTTTGCTTAGTTCTATACTTCTCTACATATAGAAGTATAGAATACCGTGACAAACTAGGGATTTTTACGACCTTTTCTTCATCC
>CM042758.1:18650245-18694522 GCA_022496165.2 Catalaphyllia jardinei | reverse complement strand
AAGAGACGAGCATTTGCTTAGCATTTGCTGATGCGAACAGTATATGTTTTTCAAAAGAGAACAAAAAACAGACGCTATTTAATGTTTTAGTACATATTATCACGTTTTTATCACAAACTGGACCGGAAAACCTGGCAGGTGTTGCTGAAGGCGCTGGCTCCATCTGATAAAAGCAAGCAGAAGTCGATGAACGCCTCTGAGAAGAAAGGTGACGAATTAAAAGTGAGCAGGAAACAGACATCACGAGAAGAAGCAAAAGAAGATCAAAATTTGGTAAAGAGGATAATTATTGAAAGAATTGCCACCGAGAGAAACGAAGGACAATAAAACCTTCAAAAGTTTCCGAAGACGGTGGGGCTGTCTACGCCGTTCATAACACTGAAAAGGAGTCTGTAGAGAGACTTCGATTCCCTGAAGAAAACGATGTATCATCAGCGATTGCAGTACGGCAACGCGTTGTTAGCATACAATTTGTGGACGGGGCGAAGGGGATGTTATTGAGGTGTTTGAGGATCACAGAGAACAAATCGATGAGCACGAGACAGATTCGGACGAGGAAGAATCAGATTTTAAAGAACATTCCGAGCTTGTCAACAGAGCGTGTCACATAATCCGCAAGAGCTGTTCGTGCATTTGTGCGTCTCGACATGTGACGGTAAGAGGTAATGATAAGTTGTAAAATCATTAAAGATCCATTAAACGGTGCAGATTGATACGTATAGCAGCGAAATCTCTAGAAAAAACCCAAAGAAACCCCACAGTAAAGCCACGAGAGCCGTTGAATAATAAGTGTAATAAGCGTTTGTGTACGTCTTGGAAAACATAAAGACTTCCGTAGCTAACAAAATTACGTCTCTCAAGGGCTAGAGTTGTCCAATTTACCTCCCTTGATTTACTTCCATCGACAGAAAAAACAAATTCACATCTAGAATAAAAGCTTTTTGATGTTTTTCTCGGTATACTAGATTTGCAAACAAAGGTGGAGTAAGCAATCATGTCGTTAGAAAACAGAATTAACGAGGTTCAAGTGTTCATGGATCTTTTCATCAGTGACATTCGAGGCTCTTCCCTCATCAGTAATCCGCCAAATGAACTTGATGATCTAGTTGCACTTTACGATTCTGAGCTATCTGGAGTCTTTAACAGACATGTTCCCATTAAGAAGCGTACCGTTACCATTCGCCCAGCGGCACCTTGGTACTCAGAAGAATTAAAGTCTGAAAAGAGGGGGAAAAGACGGCTTGAACGACGGTGGCGTGCTTCCCGTTCTGCGCGCGATCGCGAAGCTTACATGCGTCAATGTAAACTTCTTAAGGACCTGCTATCTTCATCAAGAAGTAACTATTATTCAAATCTAGTTGCTGAGAAACGGGCTAACATGAGATCGCTTTTTGCAGTTTTTAGTAAATTACTTCATCGACGTCATGAGGTGTAGTACCCAAGGCATGATTCCTCGTCTTCTTCGGCTAATGATTTTGTTCTATTCTTTGGTGACAAGATCAGAAGAATCCGTCATGACCTTGATCAAGTCCCACCTTTGGATACTGCTGTAGATAACGGTACTACTGGCTGTCAACTGAACATGTTTTCGACTGTTCCACCTGATGACCTCTTGAGTATCATCGGCTCAACTACTCCCAAGTCCTGTGATTTAGATCCTGTTCCTGGTCATGTACTTAAATGTCTGTTTCCTTCTATTCTCCCAGTAATACTGTAATAAAGAGTCGGATTCAATCTTGTTTATCTTTAATCCTTGCTTGCTTTACAACGATGTCTGTATGAGCCGTTGTCCATGTGCGAAGTGTTAAGTGCCAAGTGCCGATGTGCATATTAAGTGCAGGTGAATAATTTATTGCGATATGTAACATCCCCTTCTGTTAAGCAATGTTTATATTAAAACAATAAATAAATAAATAGTCATTCTGATCTCAATTCAGGACTTGAACATCTTATCTATAGACATGTATAAACAACGATCAATGAGGCACAATTGGCTGTTTTCCATTCGTATATCTCACAAGTGTCTAATTAAATAGCAGTCACAAGTTAAGTCTTTCCGGTGGTCGGATTTCACGGCCTGAGCGAGATTTCCTTGGACCCTGTTCCGATTCTGCTGCGGCAGGGCTTTGTGCATCAGTGTTGGGAGGCGTTTGGACTCTGGGTGTGGTTGTGTTCCCTTGTGGGGTCCTGTTTGACGAGTTGTTTGTTGGGCTGATGGACCCGTTGTTTGGTCTGAGGTGAATCCTGTTTCTTTGGAGTTGCGCTCCGGTTTCCGTTTCGACAATATATGAACGAGGTATTTCTCCTTGATCTATAACTCGGGCTGGGTTCCATGTTTTTCTCACGGGGTCTTGTAGATAAATGGCTTGACCCTTGTGTAGTTCAGGAAGTTCTTTGGTGTGCCTGTTGTAATAGCGGCTTTGGGTGTCCTGTTTTGCCTTAAGCCACTCCCTGAACTCTTCTTGGTCTTTTGCCGGGTAAATCTTTCCTGGGAGTGTAGATTTGAACATTCGACTGTTCAAGAATTCAGCTGGCGACGCTACAGTTGAGCTTAATGGCGTTGTTCGTAGTGCTAGCAGGGCCAGATCTATGTCTTCATTGGCTTCTTTGCATTTGAGAATGGTCTTCTTAACTGTTTGGACTTGCCGTTCGACAAATCCATGGCCACGTGGATAGTGGGGGGAAGATGTCACAATCTCAAGGCCGTATTGGTCTGCCAGTTGTTTGAACTCTGCGGACGTAAATTGGGTACCATTATCGCATTGTAATGTTCTTGGAATTCCATTCTCTGCGAACAGCGTTTTCATCTCCTTAGCAACGGCTCTAGCTGTGAGGTTGTGGAGCTTCCTGACGAACGGAAATTTGGAATAGTAGTCGACGACTAGAAGAAACCACGACTGTTGAACGTAGAACAGATCTGCGCTCACAATTTGCCATGGTCTTGAGGGTATCTCTGACGGTATCATAGGTTCTTTCTGCTGGGAGTTGTGGTACTTCTGGCATACACTGCATGAGGTGACCAGGTTTTCGATTTCATTGTAAATGTTTGGCCAATAAACACACGATTTGGCTCGCAGTTTGCATTTTTCTATCCCGAGATGTCCTCCATGGATTTGCTGAAGAATGTTGCCTCTCAGGGATTCTGGAACTATCACTCGGCTTCCAAGAAGCACTAATCCATCTTCTACCGAGATGTCATCTCGCAACGCCCAGTATGGATTTATTGTGGGATCAACTTTCTTCACACTGTCTGGCCAGCCTTGTGTCACTTGGCGGGATAACAGCTGCAGGGTTTCATCTTTTGCAGTCTCCTCTCTGAACTCTTGCATTTTAGCTGGGGTGATTCTGATTAAGTGATGAACTTTTACATTCATTTCTGGTACTTCAAATTTATCCATTGGTGAGAGACGTGATAGGGCGTCGGCTGTGACCATTTCTCTTCCAGGGGTGTATTTGATGACGCAGTCATAAGGCTGTAGACGCAACAGCATTCTTTGAAGGCGTGGAGGTGCTTGCATGAGGTTCTTCTTGTGGATTTGCTCTAAGGGGCGATGGTCACTTTTCACCACAAATGATCTTCCATAGAGGTAGGAGTGGAATTTTTCACATCCGTAGACTACTGCTAACAGTTCTCGTTCGATGTTGGCATAGCGGGTCTCGGCGGGTGTCAGTGCTTTTGATGCAAATGCTATCGGTCTGTTGTTCTGGAATAAGGCTGCACCAAGGCCCTTAATTGATGCATCAATGTGGAGAACAACTGGTTCCTTTCTGTCATAGTACGCCAAGGTGGTTGCAGAACATATCAATGACTTCACTTTTTCAAAGGCTCTCGAGTGTGATGGATTCCATGCAAAGTCAACGTTCTCCTTAAGGAGGTCTCTTAAAGGCGCAGTGTGATCAGCTAACTTTGGGATAAACGAGCTCATATAGGTTGCCATCCCCAAGAAGGTGTGTAGCTCTTTTTTGTCTTTGGGTGGTTCCAGCTGTTCGATGGCTTTGATTTTGTCTGGGCTGGGCTTAACCCCATCTGGTGTGTAAAGCATGCCAAAAAAGTTGCATTCTTTTGTCTTGATAACGCACTTTTCGTCATTGAGCTTGATGCCGGCTTTCCTGGTGCGTTCCATGGTTTCATGTAGGTGCAGGTCATGCTCTTTGTCATTCTTTCCGTATACAGTGATGTCGTCTGCTATGCCGATGGCACCTTGACAATCACGGTATGTTTCATCAATCTTGAATTGGAAGATGTCTTGACTCATGCGTAGGCCAAATGGCATTCTAAGGAACCGGAATCGGCCCAATGGTGTATTGAAGGTTGTTAAGTACGAGGACTCGTCATCCAGTTTAACATTCCAGTAACCATTGCGAGCATCAAGCTTGCTGAACAAATTCGCTCCCGTTAGGTTAGGTGTGATTTCCTCCAAGGTGGGGATGGGATGGTGTTCTCTTTTAATGGCTTTGTTCAGGTCTTTGGGGTCGAGGCATAATCGAAGTCGCCCATTTTCTTTCTCTCTGATAACTAATGAGTTCACCCAGTCTGTTGGCTGTGTGACTTTCGCGATTATACCTTTGCACTCCATTTCTTCCAGTTCAGCTCTTAATTTCTCCTTTAGTTCAATTGGCACTTTCCGGGGGGCGTGGACCACTGGTGGTACTTCGGGGTCGAGTGTGATATGGTACACGTAATCTTCAAAACATCCAACGGTGCCATTGAAACATTCAGGGTACATTTCCATCAGTTCCTGCTTGTTTCTTATTGGAGGGCGTCCTGTTAGTGGTACTTGGCTTTTGATGTACTTCGATTGTTGGTCTGGGCCATTGGGGCTGGTGGTTGATCCAGTTTGGGTCGATTGGCTTGTTTTGAGAACGCAGTGTAGCGAGACTAGTTTCAGTGCTGTACAGGCTCTTAAGCCGAGAATAGCTGGCCCAGTGGTGTCCGTAACGTAAAACCTGCAATTGACCTTCTTGTCTTTGTAGTTACAGGGTATATCAATGGTGCCAAGCTGCTTGATTATGGAGCCCCCGTATGCTGAAAGGATGGTTTCGTTCTTTTCCAGGGCTTCGGGTTTAGGGTTACCCTTGGCGTCAAATTTCTCTGGAGCAATTATGCAAAGCAATCTGACGGGTAATACGTTGCTTTGTGCTCCTGTGTCTACCTTGCATTGGAGGTTAATTTTTCGCTTCCTTTCAGGCTGACATATCTCAAGTGTTGCGAAGGCTTCATCGCGCGTATCGTCGGAAACACCTTCCATGGCATTTATTTCAATGGTACTGATTGTAAGAATTTCATCATCATTGTCATGGGAATCATCTTCGATAGCGTGGATGGATTTCTTGAAGGTCGGCTTGGTTTCTTGAGTGTCTTGTTTTCGTTTGCTGGATCTGCAAACAGATTTCCAATGATTAGCTTTTCCACATTTTAAGCATGTTGTGCCGTAGGCTGGACATTTATTTCGGGGATGTTTCGGGTGTTGTTTGCCACAGTTGTTACAGAATTCCCTTTGTTGTTCTCTCTGAATCGCGTAGATGCTCTTATCTTCTTCAGACGTTTTAGTGTGTTCAACCAGCGTTTTCATGTGTTTGCTTGTGGCCTCGTGGCTGCGTGCTATATCGATTGCGGCCGCGAGGGTTAGCGTTTTGTCTCGGCTTATGAGAGCTTTTTGAACGTCGGGGTTTCTTGATCCATAGATGAGCTGGTCTAGCACTCTGTCTTCGATTTCGATGGTATCTCGAAATTGACATCTTGCTGCTAGGTTTTTGATTCTTGAGATGAAATCATCGACGGGCTCGCTCGATTGTTGTCGCATTTCTTGTAGTTTGTATCTGTGAATTCGATGGCTTGTTTTCGGTTCCAATTGATTCTCGAACTTCGCGAAGATGATTTCGGGTTTTTTCTTGTTTTCTTGTTTCGCAAAAGTCCAGCTGTTGTACATATCCAGCCCTTTTTCTCCTGACCAGAGTAGAATGTAGCTCACTTTCTCTTCGTCGTCGGCGTCTTTGAGCACGCTTGTAAACATGAGCTGACATTTCTGTTTGAATCGTCCGAACGCAGATATTACGTCCGGAGCGTCCCAGTTCATTTGAGGTGAGGTGAAGGACGTAGCTGCTGCCATATTTCGCTGCCACCATGTAATAAAGAGTCGGATTCAATCTTGTTTATCTTTAATCCTTGCTTGCTTTACAACGATGTCTGTATGAGCCGTTGTCCATGTGCGAAGTGTTAAGTGCCAAGTGCCGATGTGCATATTAAGTGCAGGTGAATAATTTATTGCGATATGTAACAAATACATAAGATTGTTAATCTCTCCTTGGAAACTGGTCGGATGCCTGGAATACTTAAACAAGCTATACTTAAGCCATCGCTCAAAAAGCCCTATCTGGATTCGAACGACTTCAAGAACTATAAGCCTATTTCTAATCTTCGTTTCATATCCAAAACTATTGAAAAATGTGTTGCTAAACAGTTGATTCAACACTTAGATATTAATGACCTTGGTGAAACATATCAATCAGCCTATAAGAGGAACCATAGTACAGAGACAGCTCTTATTAGAGTTCACAATAACATAGCCATGACAATAGATGAACATAATTCAGTTATCCTAGTACTACTCGATCTTTCGGCTGCATTTGATACTGTCGATCATGGTATCCTCCTCTCGCGACTGTCCAATCGCTTTGGAATTACTGGAACTGTATTGGAATGGTTTCGATCATATCTTTCTGATCGTACACAGTTTGTGCAGGTTAATGGTGCATGCTCTGCCTCTCATGTTCTCGAGTTTGGTGTACCGCAGGGATCCGTTCTTGGCCCGTTGTTATATTCAATGTACACATCCCCTCTTGGCGAGATTGCATGACGCCATCAAATGTTCTATCACCTTTATGCTGATGACACTCAGCTATATATTACGTTTAGGACGTCGTCTCTTTCTGATATGAATCTGAGTAACGCCAAATTGGTAAACTGTGTTCGGGACATGGACGCATGGATGCTTTCCAACAAGCTGAAACTAAATAAAGACAAGTCCGAAGTTCTTGTAATATCTTCTTCCTATCGACCTCGGCCACCACTATCTTCTGTTAATATATGTGACGAGATTGTATGCTGCTCTTCCAGTGCACGTAATATTGGAGTCATCTTTGATCAGTTCCTTTGTATGGTACCTCATGTTAATGCAGTCTGTCAATCGTCCTTCTTCCATCTTCGTAATATTGGTTTCATACGCAAATATCTTACTTATGACGCTGCAAAAATTATTATCCATGCCTTCGTAGTTTCTAAACTTGATTATTGTAATTCTTTATTGTACGGCCTGCCATCCTATCTTATTCGGAAGCTTCCACATGTTCAAAATTCTGCAATCGCCTTGTCATCCAGTGTCCCAAGATTCTGCCATATTACCCCAGTCCTGAGGGATCTTCATTGGCTCCCTGTCTCCTTTCGTATTGAATTTAAAATAATGTTAATTACTTATAAAGTACTACATGATCGAGCTCAAATCTACATACAAGAACTCCTTCAATTGTATACACCCAGCCGCAATCTTAGATCCTCTAATAGAAATTTATTAAGCAAGTGAAGTATGATCCTCGCAGTAAATTTTCCAATTTAAGCAACTGGAAAGAAGAAGCCTGAAAAAAAATCAGGGCTTCAACGGGATTCGAACCCATGACCTCCTCTGTATATGAAATAATTCATATTTGAGCTGCGGTAGTAGATGCAAGTGAAGTATGAAAATTTACTGCGAGGATCATACTTCACTTGCATCTACTACCGCAGTTCAAATATGAATTATTTCATATACACTTCACATCATTTGACTCCTTACGGGAGATATGAACTCAATAAATTGACCTTGCTCCCAATGTGTGGCTTCATAGCTCAGTTGGTAGAGCATCGCGCCGGTATCGCGGGGGTCATGGGTTCGAATCCCGTTGAAGCCCTGATTTTTTTCAGGCTTCTTGTTTCCAGTTGCTTAAATTGGAAAATTTACTGCGAGGATCATACTTCACTTGCATCTACTACCGCAGTTCAAATATGAATTATTTCATATACACTTCACATCATTTAACTCCTTACGGGAGATATGAACTCAATAAATTGACCTTACTCCCAATGTGTGGCTTCATAGCTCAGTTGGTAGAGCATCGCACCGGTATCGCGGAGGTCATGGGTTCGAATCCCGTTGAAGGCCTGATTTTTTTTCAGGCTTCTTCTTTCCAGTTGCTTAAATTGGAAAATTTACTGCGAGGATCATACTTCACTTGCAGCTACTACCGCAGTTCAAATATGAATTATTTCATATACACTTCACATCATTTGACTCCTTACGGGAGATATGAACTCACTAAATTGACCTTGCTCCCAATGTGTGGCTTCATAGCTCAGTTGGTAGCGCATCGCACCGGTATCGCGGAGGTCATGGGTTCGAATCCCGTTGAAGCCCTGATTTTTTTCAGGCTTCTTCTTTCCAATTGCTTTAATTGGAAAATTTACTGCGAGGATCATACTTCACTTGCATCTACAACCGCAGTTCAAATATGAATTATTTCATATACACTTCACATCATTTCACTCCTTACGGGAGATATGAACTCAATATATTGACCTTGCTCCCAATGTGTGGCTTTAGTTCTTTCCATTTGCTTAAATTGGAAAATTTACTGCGATGATCATACTTCACTTGCAGGTCCTATTTGTGTTTTCAACACTGGATTCGACTACATGATAAACACACTCGTTCAGTTCTGTTAGGAAACACTGCCGACTGAACCTTCAGTTCGATATGCTAGTTTTGAACACTGGATTTGCTCTAGTGGTTCGACTGGTAAACACACTCTTTCAAAAAACGCTGCAGAGAAGGAATACCATTGTTTCGATCCATGAACACGCTCGTTGAATTCTGCGGTGAACACGCTGGTTCGGTTTCGTGTCGATTTTGTCTTGGATTTGCTCTTGTCTAACAGTTATCCTCAATATTCGAATTAGAAGAAGAGTTTTGTAAAGGGCACGCTCCCCAATTCAAGTTTCAGTTCGATAAAGTGAGAGAGGAAACACGCAAGTTCGATATATTTTCAGACTATGAAATTGTTCACAGCTGGATAAACACAACAGCAAAGAAAACAATCACCTCTCTTGAGACAAGTCTAGATGAAACGCGTCACCTGATTGGCTTAAAACTACAATGGCTAGAACAGTTCCGTCCTAGTAATTGGCTTAAACTGAGCCATTGTTACATCTTACGCCTTATACTTACACTTTTAAAGGCCGATCGAGAATTTTTTCGCATAAGCCATTCTTCGCGCGGCACTATTCTCTGCCGCCTCGCCAGCCGAGCGAAGGCGCTCGGCTGGCTCGTTGGAAATAAAGATAGTGTCAATTTGAGGCCAAGAACTGATGAAGGAAATAAGCGCCCCCCTTTTCGTCTTAGAAAATTTAAGGTCATTCTCCACATTTGCACTGCGCATCCTTTCTGGGCATAACTTATGACGTCATTTAGCGCGCCCTCGTGCACGCGCATATTGAAAACATGGCGGATTTGCCTTGATATTGAGCTCTGTTAGTTCAAAAATGGCTATAGCTCACCAACGAGCACGGGCACCCCAATTTTTTTTCCAGTCATTGTAATCAACTTACCAAAAACTTTGCTTGAGGGAAGACTAATCTGATTACTATTGCTGAAAATTGAATAAATAACGAAAATAGCCGGTAAACTGTGGTCTTTTTTTATTTTACCGTATGGAAACCATGTCAAGAAATTTGGTTGAAAATTTAATTAATTCAGCTTTCTGTCTAAATCAAACTTAGAAAGTTTTCGTGTCCGACACAATGTATTGACTCCAGTTTAATGCGTGTTCTCATGAGTCTCGGTCACAAAAAGTTACAATATTACTGGGAATGGGTTCTTGTAGTAAGCACTAAATAATGCCAAAATGTGTCATTTTCAATGCCTCAGTGCTCCTTAATGAGCATGGGCATCCCTCTTTTTTTATTTCAAAATTGAAGTTCTCATATGATAAATATTCAGTGGGCAACGGTTAAACGAAAATCGATTGTCACTTATTTCAGAGGAATTACCATCAAGAAGCGCCCCGGGCGCTAATTCGAGCTTTTACGGTAACTGAAACTTTGGCAGTCAAGTTGTTACAGATCGTTGTTTCCTAAGCTCGTATTCTCTTGATGGAATTAACAAAAATAATTAACTTTTCTAGGTTAAATGTAACCAAAAATGCACATTTATGACGTCACAAATCCACAGGGGTTCTTCTGTCAATCAAAAGCAGATGTGAAATGCAAACAGCATTTGGTACTCTTAAAAACCATACAGTTTGCTAAGCTTTCTATTTTTTTTGTCTGCTTCCATACCAGTGACAACTTGCCACTGTAGGAAAGCCCTCCAAAAAAAAAAATGTTGTAAGGGTTAAGCTCTCTCATTGCTACAAGAGCAACAATGGCGCCATGATGACTTAGAAACGTCGGTTTTCACCGCTTATTTTCACTTGTTTATGATAGGTTATGGTAATAGGACTCAGCTGGGTGGAGTCCAATTGGGTCTGTAATCATACGAGTGATAACAAAATCGAACGACGGCGCAACAGGAGTTGGATTTTTTTTTATCACGAGTATGATTATAGACCGAATTGGACGATACGAATTAAGTCTTATTACCAATTAATTACAAAAATGACAATTTCCGAGAAGTTTTGAAAATTTGCATTTAAAGGAGGCGTAAATTGTTTAATGTCGCTCTGAGATTGAGATTGACTAATTGAACTGTCCGATAAAAACTTGGCAAGTGAATTAGTGGAAAATAGGAGTTTTTTAAACCAATCCCAATCGAGGAAATTGTAATTTTCATGATGAAAATGGATATCGATTAATTTCCGACAAGAGAAAAATTGGCAGAAGTCGCATATTTAACTATTCTATATTCTTCATCAGCTTCTTATTTACAGATGACTTTATTCTTTTCTCAAAATTTATTTGCATGGCTTACAAACGCACACCTTCCATTTCTGCTTCAAATACACAATATTATGACAATTTTTTTTTTAACAAATTATGTTTTGTCTCCACAGACATGATGTCCCGGTAAAAGATAATTTCAGAAAAAGAGAAAGTGGAGACCAAATAAATAAGATCGGAGGTGAATTTGGCGATCAAATGCCATAAAAAAGCATGATTGTCAAAAAGGTTTTTGTTTTATAATGATTAACATTTTTAACACTGTCGGAAGATGTTTCGTTGTCGGCAAATGCTCGTCGATCAACCCAAAGGTTTTCCGAAGATAGTACGAGCACTACGTCAGACGTCACGTCAGCTTGTCGCTATTAAGCTACGTCATGGTTACTTGGCAACAATTCAAATGACAATTCCGGGCTCAGAAAACTCTTGAAGTCGGAAACTCCAAAGGTTATTTCAGATCCAGACCTGAATTGTGGCTCCACCTCGATGAAACAATCGTGCAATGAAGCCATGAACTAAGCCCAGGGGTTTCTTTCGGAAAACGTCCCTTACGAACTCAGTTTATGTTTTAAGAATCTGCTTCAAAACGACAAGTGATTTACCCCTCGTACTCGTTATTAATCACTGCGGCTGAATCTGTCAGTTCTAAGAAGTCGAGCTAAAGCGAGATGCGTCCAGCGCATTGCTCCGATGACCTGAAGGGAGCTGCTGAAAGCCACGGGTGCTGGCTCCAGTGTCCTTCAGCTAACTTGTTGCAGCAGTCTTCTTACACGGCTGAGATCCTTGACAAGTTTCCTGAAGTCTGTTTTCTTAGCCGACTGGGATGGTGACCCATAGGCTTCTTCAAGGACTATAAAGAGGAAAATTAAGCAAAAACAACACAATATTTGTAACTGACTTAAGCCGCTCTATTCCTATGACATTTAAAACTTAACTAAGTCGATCATTTTAACACGCAGTAACAGATCCACTGGCGCCTTTAAAAGTGGTCTTTGGCCCAGATTGGCATTTGGCGCTAGTTAAGAAAGGAAAAACCTCAAAGCCTCGAGGCCACAGACAGTTGCACAGACATTGTCGAGACAACTCTCCCAGACATGGAATCAGTGGACTAGTATTACCATGTGGAAATAAACTGGGAAATGTGGACGGTCTCGTTGTTGACCACTACGTACTCAAACCACTGTGAATGAGCAGCTACTCGGTATCTCACCTGTCAACTGCTGCTCAATGTCATCCATCCGGCCTTCCAAGTTATCCTGTATCTGAGTGATGTCATCCAACAAGTTATTCATAGCTCCCACGCTCTCGTCGTCTGACATGCCTTGCGCCGGTTCCTGATTCTCTTGCTTCTCATCACTTGCCGTATTATCACTTGCTGCACTCGTGGTATCATTCTCTTGTTTAACCCGTGAATCTGATCCCAGCTGAAGCGTTCTCTCACCACTGGCTACCTTGTCGACAGAATTTGCCTCAGAAGACCCTACTAAGGCGTTGGGTTGCCCCGATTGTTTTGCAACTTCTTTGTCACTCTCAGATTTCACAGAGGGCTGAGAATGATCTGATTTATTCCTGGACAGTCCTTCGAGTTTTCCCTTGTCAGATGACGGTCCGTTCTTTATGTAAGCTGTCTGTTCACCGACAGGAACTAACGCAGGGATCGGAGACACCGGTTCTTCCTCTTTCTTCACTACGTCAAGCCTTCCTTCGCTAACATCATGACGTACCTCGGCTTCACTACTCGCACTGAACGAACCAGGGGCTCTACTGGACGAAGAAGGGTCCAGTGCTGGTGCCTTTGTTCCCTGTACATTATTGTTGGTGTCGCCAGGGCCATCCACAGACGGGGGTGGTGTAGAGGGCCTTTCTTCCTTCACCCTCATGAGCCCATTCTGAGACGGATCCCCTGGCTCTACATGTCCATTGATGACCGCGTGATCTTTGCTCTCCGTACAAACTGTTCCGTTACTTTCCCCTTGTACAGTCATTCCTGCAGGTGTGGTATCCTTCACTGAATCCTGTGAATCTGCTGCAGACTGCGCCTCTGATTCACCTATTCTGTCCACGTCTTCTGGCGTGTCACGCTTTCGCGGTCCCTGCCAGCACTTTAGATCTGGATGGCTTGGGTTTCTGCAAACAAGCTAGAAATTAAAAGGTGTCGTTTCAGAGTGTAGCAGTGGGAGGGGGAGGGTACGACGGACAGAAAGACCATATTTTGGCAAAAGTGCTCAGTGTACCAAAACTTTTCAAACAGGATTGTAGGTATCAAGGGTGTTTATAATGACTATAGACAACAAACACGCCTAGTTTTGCCTATTATTAGCTACGACCATGCTACGTATTATTACCTGAGGAGTTCAAATTTGAGTTTCAAACTCCTTATGGAACGGTTGACATCATGTACGTCGCTCATCAGTCCATGTGTCGCCATGTTTAACTCTGCAGTATATTCCGGCTCTGGTATTGACGTAAAAGGCATGCACGCCAGTGTACCTCTTCTGAACCAATCAAAATCATTCTACCAAAAAAAAAATATATAATAATAAATAATGCAATGCAAGTTAAAGCAAGCATAAGAGAATCTTATGTGCTAATGGGAATGGCCGGACATAAGCATATGAATAGCAATACCTTAATTTTCCTTCTGAATTTTTTATGCAAAAAAACATAATTTAAAGGAAATTTATTCCCACAAAGAATAAATGAATTTATACGGCTCGCTACTTGTGTTAATGTTTGACTAATAGGAGTCCGTTTACAGACGAACCTCTTAGTTTTGAGTATTTAATCAATGCAGGCCAGATTTCAGGCCTCTTTTTCTCCAGCTTTAGTAAGAAAACGTTTTTTCAAGCCTTGACCCTCCCACAGTAGTTAATTAATTGGGCGGGTTTGTCCTCACCTTTGCTGGGAATAAATTACCATTCTAGATTATGAAAGTTAGTTGACTTATTAGAAAATAAACGGCCATGATTGCGGCAGAACTTTTGATCTCAGTTTCATTACTTGTTCCAGCAAACAGAGCTCAGCATTAGCTATAGGTGTCGAGCGAGAAGCATAAAAAAATTTATTCCCACAAAGAATAAATGAATTTATGCGCTCGCTACGAGAGTTTATGTTTGACTAGTAAGGATCAGTTTACATACTGGACTCTTAGGTTTGAGTATTTAATCAATGCAGGCCTAATTTCAGGCCTCTTTTTCTCCAGCAGCCCTTGTTTGTTTCTCAAACAGGGCTTTGGCAGGTTTGCACTCACCTTTGCTGGAAATAAATTACCATTCTAGATTATGTACGTCAGCTGATTTGTTAGAAAATAAACGGCCACGATTGTGGCCAATATTTGATCTCAGTTTCATTACTTGTTCCCAGAAAATAGAGTTCAGTCTTGGCTATGCGCCCCTTTGAGTGTAAGGTAACAGCGAGAAGCATAAAATAAATAAATATACATACTTTGTATTTGGCACTTTTTCTTAGACCTCTAGGCTTGAGGCACACATAACAGATGTAATTTGGAGGCACAGTCTGTTCACTTAGACCAACACACTCACTGTGCTGCCATGTTAAGCACTGTTCACACTACAAAGAAAAAAACACGTACCAGTGTAACATACAATAGCTAAACTAGCTTGACGTTTGCTGACATGTTTATGAACATCTTGAAATTGGAAAACTTATAAGCAAACAAGTATCAAAGCTACAATGGGCGACAAGTGTTGAGACAGGTTGCAATAAAGTTCGATTTTCGAACGTCTTGGACACATTTTGTTTCACACTCCAAGCTTTCATACACTCCTAATACTAGCAGAAAGGGAACGACTGCTGCAACACAGAATAGTCTGTTCATCTGCAGGATTGATAGATGCAAGATACGAAATCGTGAACAGTCGTTCACCAATGCAACTGAAAACTGAGTGCGTGGGGACCAGAATTTCAAAGCTATTGATACTTGCGGAAAGAGGATAACGTTTGCATATTTAGTCTTCAATTCTAAGACTCAAGCCATCTATTTAACGAAAACCTTTTTCCAGCAAAGTGATAGCTACAAATTAGTATATACCACACAAGTAAATAGTACTTTTCACGCACGCTGATTGGCTAGCTCGGAGGTGATTAGCCAAGTACTATTCACCTCCGAGCAGCCAAAGAAAAACAAAATGGCTTTTGCCGGTATAGTCACAAATAAAGTCACTCTTTGGGGCGCTAGTTATTCAGCTTGTGTGGCAGATACTAAAACAATTATTCACCTCAGTGATCAGTGAAAGTGGTGGATATTTACCTCCACTTCGGTGAACAATTGTTAATTAATTTAATGCCTTAGGAGTCTTAGACGAGTACGATTGTGTTCTAAGCAACGGGAAGACCTCACAACCTTGTTTTCGTTTCGCTGTGAAGCAAAACTTTTACGGACACTTTTTGGCGACCTCATTTTCTTCTTCGGACCCTGGATTATTACCTGTATCATGAATCCACCTTCCTCAGACTCATTACACAGACATCTTATCACATCACCATTCACATCCTCTTCTTCTTCCACCTCCATGCACTCCACCACACCCGGGTCAATACTCTCAGTGTCTGCACCACCACCGTCAATCTCCAAATCAGTGTCCTGATTGACAGAAGGTTCCGAATCCATACTGACTGACATGAACATGTCAGGTGATTCTGGCTCCTGTGTTGCTGCCGGTTCAGATTTAATGCTCGCTGTAGCAGGGACACTAGGTGGGCTGCTTAGTTGAGTGCTGCTTGTGGTGAGCTGAGCCGGGGCTGAGGACCTATGTATGCGCCGCTTGGGTATACGGTGACGGCTGGAAACCTCTGGAGAGGTGTCTGGAGTAGAGTCAGACCTGACAGAGACTGTTACAACACAAACAAAATCTGGTCAAGGTTTTAGATCGCTGAAAACACACTGCATTGCTTGATGATTGATAGTTTTACTACGGGGCTAAAGAAACGACCACGCCGACGACGACACAGAAATGAATTTATACTTTACCAGCGCCAGCGAAGTTCCCAATTGTCTAAATCTGTTTAGTTTTACACCTACGGTTCTAAGGACGTGCTCACACGAGCTAAGCAACACAATTCCGGAATGGAAATACCAAAAGTTTGAATTAAAAATTTGAACTCGCATTCCTCAGACTATGCAGAAGTTGGTCATTTCACGTTCTTGTTTTGTAGAGGACGGCAGAAGGAATGTACTAAGTTCTTGTTGTCGTCGTCGTCGTGGCTTGCTTAAGCTCCCTAGTTATTTCATCTAGTCGTGAAGGTTGATTTTTCTGACTAGTAAATTAATTTACGATTCGGCTGACTGACTGACTGACTGACTGACTGACTCGAAATTAACGCTCGCAACTCGCAAAATGCGAGTGATTTTAATAATCTGCCAGTGAGAAAAATATCCACTAGTACACGTTTGCGAGTTAGAAT
Organism: Catalaphyllia jardinei; assembly: GCA_022496165.2. Taxonomy (NCBI): domain Eukaryota; kingdom Metazoa; phylum Cnidaria; class Anthozoa; order Scleractinia; family Caryophylliidae; genus Catalaphyllia; species Catalaphyllia jardinei. The sequence continues at coordinate 18,678,132 of CM042758.1, read as the reverse complement.
CATCCAAACATTTGGAAATAATTTGCTAGTGATCTTATCTTGCTAGTGGAAAAAATCTTGCTAGCAAAACTTTGCAAGTGAACTAAAAAGTTAACTTCGAGCCCTAGTGTTCTTCACCATATAAAAAAGACAAACAACAAAGACATATCGAGGCTTATGCAGGCAAAGAAAGCTCGAATCACCTCATTTCCAAACCAAATTCAGATATTTTTGCAACGACTTCAATCAGTCATTATTTCAATCAGAGATGGTTTTTGATTTGGCCTTTCCTCTCTAATTGACCAGTCACCTGCTGTACATTTCAAAGAACAATTCAACTAAGTGAACTGTAGATACAAGTAAAACTAAAAAGAGTTTCATGTTGGAGATCCTTACTGTCATGCAAGGAAAGCCTGGAAAATGATTAGTTTGTAGTTTATGCAGTATTTGCCTTGGCATCACAAAGATCGCTTTCCATTTGATGAAAAATTCCACTCTGATTTTCTGGATATTTCCAGTGTCAAATCGAACAGCATTTTCTGTTATTTCCAGAAAAAAAATTTACCGAAATTTTCAGAAATTTCTTGCCGGGAATTTCTGTTTGATTTCACTTTGCACCTGGAATTTCCAATATTTCCGATTGAATAGTCTGCTTTCTGGAAATTCTACAATTTCCGGATATTCTGAAAACCAGGAAATTTCCGTACCAACTGTGTCATTTCCGTAAAATTTGTGTCCGTTTCGAAAATTTCGGAATTTTGGTTAAAATCTTTGCAGCTACTAAGTTTCAACCTGAAAGTCATCATGTAAATCATACCAGATTTCTTTCTTTTCATTCCAGGTTTGTCCTTTTGATCATGGTAGTATTTCATGTGATACTCCAGTCCACTCTCTTTACGGAACGACTTGTCGCAGCCAGCGATCTGGCACTTGTACTTGTTATGATCAATTTCAATAATCAGTTCTTTGGGAGCTAAAACAAAATGGAGAAAATCAACCATGAATAGCAAACCTTATCACATCACTTTGTTACTAAACCTGAGTGGAGCGAGGCACTGTCAGAGCTCGGGGGTGGGGAGGGAGGGGGGATTTGGGTCAATTTTTCCTGGGTATGTGCTAGACTGCGAGCAGTCTTTCTTTTCCTCGAACTGCGGGAAAAACGCAAAACAAACATGCGCATGGGCATGCGCATGCGACTGTGATAGTGACGACGCTGCCGCTCGTGGCGTGGGCGCTACTAGCAGCTCATGGCATCGCTGCTCGCACGTCACGCTCACAGTCACGCTTGCATTCTTACTTGTTTTGCGTTCTTCCCCACGGATTTTCGAGGAAAAGAGAGACTGCTCGCAGTCTAGGTATGTGCCACTGGCCTCTAACAGCCCCTGCCCCATAATATTCTATTCTGTGACCAGTTATAGACTCCATCTTAGTCACTTTTGGGCAAATATGTAATTTTCGCGATCCCAGCTTAATCACTTTCTATTTATGTACGTACCTTATATTGAATAAATAACACTTTACTTTTCACCTGCAGTACAAACATTCTGGTACGTTTGCTGACCGTAAATATGAAGAGCTGTCTTACCCCAAAACTCAGAAAATACGAGACCCCATTCTATTAACTCTTGAATTGCAAATGCGACCCCATGATAGTCAATCCAGTCGTGAAAATGCGACCCCATTCAGCGGCACATCCCCGGGGGGAGGGTCCATTATCGTCTTTAGCGGGAGGGGAATTGGTTTTCACAAGCAGGCAGAAGTATATGAACTGAACTTCTTTATGAAAGAAACCTTCCGCTGATTGGTCAAACCAACACGCAAACTCGTCATCACAGCCGTCAATTTCCCCAGTGCCAGGCCCTCAAGGGACACAGTCAGCTTTGGGACCGCGCCGATCTGGACACTAGTTTTTTCACTTTGAAAAAAGTTCACCCCAATCCACAGGCGGTCCAGACATTATTTGTGATTTACATACATGGCAGTATTGCGTTACGTTTTGTTCCATTTAAGAGAATGTATGAAAATGGTGCAAATTGACCTGTTCCTCCCTACGGTTTAGGGCGACTTTGTCATGATGAAGCGGTCGCCAAGCCAACGATTTTGAAATCTGTGGCCAAGATAACTCGTAACGATCGAGACGAAGCAGAGAAATGGGCAGCTAGCGCTCGAAGATTAGCGTTTTTCGGGCGGATAAGATAAACCTTGGAATCCGAGGCAAAGCAACTAGTGAGAAGAATTATCGACGGCTGCCGTGAGGCAATTTTGGCAAGCTCCAAGCATTTTAGTGGAATTTGTGGAGCTTCGAGTGCGAACCGTCGGCCGACCAGGTCACCAGCCTTTCGTTTCTCTTTGATGGAAAGCAAACCTGGAAAAGTTTAAATCGTCAAAATGGCTCTAGAACGGTTCAGCTGCCACAAAGACTTCAAGATAACACAAGCGCAGATTAAGGTAAGCTTCTTTTATTTTAATCCTTCACTACAAGTTGAATTTAGAGTGATTTTCGAACCATTTTCATACATTCTCTTAAATGGCCCAAAACGTAACGCAATACTGCCGTGTATGTAAATCACAAACAACGTCTGGGCCGCCTGTGCCCAATCTGGAATCAAAGTTCATCTAGCAATCCGCTGCAATTTTCGCAGTTTTTTGCTTCATTTTCAATCGTTTACTGAAAAACCTGTTTTCGAGTGTCCTTTTGCTCATCCTGTGATATTATTTTTACCATCCGCTTAAAAAACAGTATATATCGCGTCTCCGTTGTATGCAAACTAACTATGCAATGGTATCTAATGGCCATGTGTGCATATCCCTGCCGGGCCAACCAGAAACTCGAAATCCAACCAATCTGCAACTACGTAAGCAAGGTTTCCTGGGGCTCATGAAGTTGCTACAAAAAATTACCTCAAACTATGTAGTAACGGCACTCACTAAATTGTTATTGAACAAAGTTAACCTAACAGGCCAAAGTTTTAGTTGTATAAATAATACCATCCTTACCTAGGTCTTTGCCCTTGCGTGTCTGAAGGAAAAAAAAAAACAACATTCCATGATCACCGTTGTTAGCGACAGCACAGGGTACCACATTTATTGGCACAACACAACGTTTTTCCTTTCTCCATTGATAAAATACTGTGCAATCCACACCATCATGTACTGCATGTACAAACATTTAAGCTTGTCATGTACAAACATTTAAGCTTGTCATGTACAAACATTTAAGCTTGTCATGTACAAACATTTAAGCTTGTTAAATACAGTAAAAATCCACGAATAAGAACCTAACATTTAAGAACATTTTAGGCTAAATTTTCCCAGTTGAGCACCCTTCACATAAGAACCACTCTAGGCTAAAATCTCAATCTACAAATTCTTATTTTCAAAATAATAAGTTTTTTCAAATATGGCACAGAACATCCTGTAAAGGCCCGTTTACACAGGCGATTTTTGTCACGGCAACTCGATGCAATTTTTGTCGCGCTAAAGTTGCATCAAGTTTCAAACATGTTCGAAATCCTTGCGATATCGCGGCGACAAATCGCACTGAGAATCGCACCTGGTTTACACGTGCGATTTTGAAGTTGCAACTTTAGCACGACAAAAATTGCATCGAGTTGCTGCGACAAAAATCGCCTGTGTAAACGGGCCTTAAGATAAAAAAAGGTAACCAAAAACGAACCCGACCACTGGCAGTGGTGTAAGACCACAATACTACTGTGAACAACTCAAAAGGACACCCATGAGTACATTTTTTTAAGAACCAGACTAAGAGCCTACAATCACGGACAAAAGTCCCTGGGATACTTCTGTTATGTAACAAATTATCTGTGTTTTACAACTGAAGTTTGAAAAAAGCACTGCTAACCTTTTAAAAATACTTTACTGCCCCCAACCCAAAAGCAAATGAACAGACAAGAGCATACAGACATGCAGACTAACCCTGCCAGGAGGAAGTGCTGGAAGACCTTCTGGACCCTCTCCAGGTGGAACCTTAGATGTTACTCCTATGCATGCAGGTGTACTTGAAGCTTCAGCCCCAATAACACTAGGAGACGATACAGGAGGTGCCACTTTCTGATCTGAAGCAGGTGACAATTGCTTTGGGAGAGACATTTCATCTTTTTCTGTCATATCTTTGACCACATCTTTTGCAGTTGCATCAGAAACAGCGGAACTGGGTGTCACATCCTCGTCAGTTCTTGGCGTAATGCCTTTATCAATGGTGGAAATATGTTCAGAATCTGCCTTTGAGGTTGAGGGAGTTAACGAAGCTTCCGTACCTGCAACTGATGATACAGGCAATGCTTTGGTTGGGAGTGGTCTTTCACTCTTACGAGATCGTCTGTTTGGATGTTTAGGGCTATCTGAAGTTGGGCTGATACTGGCTGGAGGAGGCGGCGGCACTTGAGAAACGGGAGGTGCTTGAAGTGCACGCTCTGAGAAGAAAAAAAAGAAATTTGAATTTTAGCCTAATGACAGTGTATGTAGCTTTTCTAAAAGTCTGTATGGTGCGGCCATTCAGAATTTCTCTGGATGGCTCTTCCATTAATGCGAGTAAGCTTAGGTGCACATGAATGGCAGAAAAAGCACATAGATGACAAAATAACGAATTAATTCTAGAAAATAACAAGACGGCATTGGCCAAGTCTTCACCACGTTGCACTGCACAAGTAGTTAATAGAAGCATGAGTAAGCTTTTTGTCCCTTTGTCTCTGCCTTTTTATTGGTTACATAAGTTTCGTATGGAATATAAACAAAAAAGAAAAGTTTGTACAGGTTTATGGGCCTTCTGTGGCATAACACTTCATATCTTTGTTTGCTCCTTTTAAGGTTTCTGGCCCTCATAACTATTCCCCTTGATCAACTATGGTCAGCACTAACCTTCATGAGTGTGCCAAAGCTCCTCATGATGATGGCTCACTGGAATGAAGGACTGGGATGGAGGGGGCCCATGTCTGTGACCCACCCATGGCACTGGAGGGGCTGCTTCTCTGTAATGAGGCAATCCCGGCCCACCTCGAAGGATCCTCTGCTCACACTGCATCAGCTGTGCCAGTGCACTCTCGTGAGTGGGAGGAGGAGGAGGACGAGGAGCCCCAGGGGGGAGGGCATGGAATACAGACTGCCTCACACCAGCAGAACAAGAGCCTACAATGAAATGACAACAAAACGTTGCAATTTTGTCCTGGAAGCCTGTGAATCAAGCTAGCATCATTATGATTATTATACTTACACTGACCAATGCAAGGACCAGGAGGAGGGTAATGCATTCCATGTGCATACAACATGTAGCCTGATGATGGAGGGGGGTAATCCGCATGTGTATGCATATGACCTGCTGGAAGGTGCATTCCATGACCAGGGTGTGGTCCATACATGTGCTGATGGTGCGGCGTAGGACAGCATGAACCTGGCATGGGCGAGTACAGTAACGGTGGGGGACCAGGTGGGGGGTATGACTCTCTTGGGTAGGGTGGATTAGCAGGTGGTGATGGGCTAAGTGTTGGGGGAGGGGTTGGGGAAGAGTGATGCTTCGTTAGTTGAAAAGCAGACGGAGAGTGTGCTGCAGCTTTAGCTTCACTCTGACGCTGAGCTGAAAGCTTTCCAGTAATCTGATCCAGCCGGAACTTCTTTGCCTGGTATGTCTGTTTTTTAGGAGCAGTCTGGTTTTCAGTGGGTGTGCCTGCAACTGTAGGGCTAGTTGGACTGGTGCTGGTGCAACTTGTGCTTTGTGTAGAAATTTTCTGTAAATCCGATCCACTTTCTGTTACTTCAGAGTCTTCCTCTGGTTTTGGGCCAGAATGTGATGGTTTCTCAATGTCCATGAATGCCATAGAATAACCATATCCTCTGGGACTGATTGATGATGGCCTACCCCCCTTAAAGCTCCTTCTACGTTGCACAGTTTTCTCACTCTTCATACTAGCTCTGGCTGGAGAAGGCCCTTTTGATATTAAACTAATCCCTGGGGTATCTGCTTTTGCAGGCAAATTAACCGCAGGGGTTCCTTGTTGTTTAGTTGAAGCACCAACTTTTAAAGTTAAGCCCATTTTTAGTGATAAGCCACTCTTGGCTTTCCGAGTTCTTGACAGTCGCTCAGCCCTAGACAATGTCCTTTTAATCTTAGGGCCTTTAGAAGTTTTTGTTTTTGAAGGATCCAATGATCTAGAAGCTACTGATGCCGCAGTTGCCTCTGGATTTGGAGCAACAGTTGACAGAGATGAAGAATCAGTTTGTTCTGGTACCTCTGAGCTATTAGAGTCACAAACACTTCCATCGTTACTATTTTCATTTTCTTCAGTTGGCAGAAAACTACTCTGTGGCTCCAGTTTTATTTGCACAACTTCATCATCAACTATAGAGGAACAATCAATGGTACTTTCATTCACATTTTTAGGTACATCTTTCAACTCTTCTGTCTTAATGCCTTCAGTTTTTAAATCTAACACATCCCTTGGAAAAGAGCTTCTTGGATCTTTAGGTTTCACTATTACTTCATCACTTTTTTGAGTATTATTACTGGATGATGAATTTAATGTCAGTTCCTCTGTGACTGATGTCTGCATAGTTTGTTCCTCCTGTACCTGTTGCTTCAAAGCTGATGATGCAGGTAAAAGAAGAGGTTTTTTCTCTTCCCTGAGAAATGTGCTATCATCATTTTCAACTTCCATCTTTTCAGTATTGTCGGTTTTGATTTCCACATGTGTGTTAAGCTTTGTTTTTCCCTTCCAAGATATTTTCTCTCCTGTTGTTTGTCCTTCAAGTGCTTTCTGTACAAATATTTTCTTTTCTGAAGTTTCCTCCACTGATGCTTCACCTTCAATTGTTTTCTCTTCGGGCATTTTCGGCTCTATTGTTTTTTCAGTCTGTGGTTTTGGATCTATTATTTGTGTAAAGGTACTTTCTGGAGAATAATTTTTCTCAGTCAGTTGTTGTTCTGCATTTCCTTCACCATCTGTCAGCCCTTCATCACTTTTATCAAATGCTTCTACATCAGCTTCTTTTCGTTTCCTATCACTCAAAAACAAGCCAAAGAACAAAAATATCAACAACCTGCAATATGACCATAAGATAACTTGAACACACAAACCACTCATAAGAGACTATTGGTCCTCTGTTGACTGAGCCTAAAGGTAGAGTGTGAGAATTGCACGTACAGTGTACTAGACGAATGATACAAAACTGTGCACTTCACGAATGAAAAACTAGGTTGAAAATTACCTTAGATAGCTGGACGAAAGACCCACACAATAGCGTACTGTAATTGTATTGTTTTCTTTTCATTGTATGAACACACTGCTAAGTAGTGCATTCAGTCTACTTCCTTTTGCATGGCTGACATCACTAACTTAACATCAATTTATCACCAGGGGAAATTGTTTCTATTGTACATGTAATGTAGGTTGTGTGTGCCTACGCTAAGAAATATACTGAGAATGCTTAATATTAGGAGAAGGTCATTCCAGAAAGCGTATTTTTGTAGTCATCACCAATAAAAAGTCTATATTGAGTTAAGTTACTCCCCAAAGTTTCAGCTTCTAAAGTGCATTTTATCGGAAGAAATTTGTCTCCAAAGAAGCCTAAAATTTGGCATTGGCAGCCGCCATTTTGAAACAAATGGTCAGTGGCCAGGCTGAGCTAGGCAACTAAGCACAACGTCACCGTGTTAAAGAAATTTTGTCTTGGCAAGCGTGTTTGTAACTCGAGGTCATGGCTGATCTTCAACCTTACTGTTTTGAGTCAGAACATGCTCATAATCCTAAGGATAGCGAAAGCGAAAACAAAGAAGTAAATGATCGGTTAGAAGACACATTTTGGTGTTCTTGTGAACGATGTCAAATCATGCCAATGCAAAGAGAATGTGTTTGTTGCTGAGAACAGCCAGAGGAAGAAGACAAAACTGAAAGTAGAATTGTAAGCTTATACTGCATCGGTTGCAGTAAATGGAAGAACAATTTTGTTTGTAAATTGCTTTAGACATTAAAAGGCAATTTAATAAAGCCATAAGCAGTTATTTTTTTTACATCAACTGTTTGGATTCTTATTTTGCTTTTTGGCGGTGACAGGAAAGGATTTCTTGTATCACTGCAAACAAGAATTTGCGATGGTTTAAACCGAGCGGTGTCAGGAACTTAAGAATATTAATTTTAGGAACAGCATCTTGTTTAAGTCTCATCTTTCCTGATCTTCGCACCCAGCATTCCAGATCTGTAACTGACTTCGGAACAATCCCCTATGAAGTGTTCATTACAAACGTAGGCATTCTTAAGTGTTTTGTCATAAAGCGTGCGGTCCCAACCAAGCTGGTGCAGCCAAATTTTGGCCAATGTTTTGTTTCTAAATGGTAAATTTTGGATCTTCACCTGATCGATTTCAACAAGGAGGAGCAGAACACAACAGCACTTTCACACAAGGAACCAGACAAGAAAAGCCTGACAGCATACTACTGAGCCAGCTGAACTTCAAGCTTCCCACCAAATTCAAGTTGGTCAGTATGACGTCACGCTTAGCAACCTGGCCACTGAGCACTGTTTCAAAATGGCGGCTGCCAATGCCCAATTTTGGACTTCATTGGAGACTAATTTCATGGGATATAATGCACTTTAGAAGCTGAAACTTCGGTGAGTAACTTAACTCAAACTTTTTATTGGTGATGACAAAAAAAAGTATGCTTTTTGGAGTGACCTTCTCCTTTGAATAATTGAATAGATGTCAAGTTCACGATATGTAGACCATTTTAAACTTTCTGTGCCTGAGCAGGCTTTTAGTCAGGATTCGAAGAGTGGATGTCCAAAATGTGCTACAAGGCCTGCTCAAATGAACAATAATATTTATAGGCCAATATAAAACAATAAAACAATTCTCTTCAAAAAGTGGTCGTCCACAGGAAGCCTGGATGCCAGAGTAAACAATAGACAATTAACAAATGTGGAGCACTAAATCACCACATCAGTTCACTCTAGCTGCCGCCTTCCCTGACCAAATCAATACAACTTATTCTCCAGGTTGTTTAACACGACCTTACATAATAACCTTATCACTCACAATTTTTGTGAATCTACTACTGCTTGCTCATCAACTTCTGGCATTTCAACTGGGCTGGACACACTCGACTCGCTTGCAGTTCCAAAATCATCTCTTCTGCAAACAAAGAGAAATCACATGAGGGTGTAAAATTGAACAATTTGTAGAACAGGTTGTACACACAGTAATAAGGAGTTTAAGATAACCACTACGGCAACGGGAACGGCGCTAAACAAAAGGTTTAATGAGCAGACCAATGGCTGTGCATGTGCGTTATAACTCTGTACATTTCTTTGCCGTCCTCTGCAAAACAACAACGTGAAATGACCAAATTCTGTGTTGTCTGCAGAACATGAACTATGACAGCTGATTTTTTAAACTACTATTTCAAATTTATTGCGGTGTCCCAGATTCATTTTCGCAACAGCTTTGACAGTGATGTAAATGACTTGAGAGTATCCCAAGATTCGTAGGTAAAATATAAGTTCATTTTCTAATCGATGTTGTCTTCGGCGTTGCCGTAGTAGCTTCTTAAACTCCCTAATGTAATGCAGGCAGATGAAGACTTGGCTGTAAAAATAACATAGAGTGTTTGGAGAGCATGTATGTATTGCAAGCCCTTGGCTGTGATGGTAAACCATTGCGGGTTACCAGTACCTGGAAGTCAGGAATGTTAATTTTGGCAGGGCTTGACACTAACGGCTTGCTCGGATTGGGTCTTTGAAGCGTAGTGTGTTTTGAGGCGTAGCGTTGTTCTGGGTAGTTTTCCATGCATTTTCCTCGTCCCTTCCCACCCTCCCTGTCTTAGGGATTCCTTCCCTGGGATTCTATTTTATTTTCTTTATTGGTATAGTTGTCATTATTTTTATTGTTATTTTTTTTTCAGTATTGCTATTGTATTTCATCTTTGGTTTGTTTTTTCTACAGAGCCTTTGGGCTTCTGTGTGACAAGTGCTATAGGGGGGGGCTTGCACCGGGGGCTCATGGCTGGGTTGCGGGTTGTACTGGTCACTTGGGGCTCTTCCGCCTTGGGGGGTGAATGCGGTTGCAGCCCCCTGGGCCCCTGGGCACCCAACCTCCATTTGCGACTTGGGCGTTAACCACTGATAAAGCATTTGGTTCCACTCATGTGAAGATTAGGGTTTCACCAAAAGTCTGTTTTCAGGCACTATTCACAGCTGGCCAGGCGTGAAGAACACCTCGACTTCTCCAAACAAAATCATTCGAACTTAATTGGGTCACACCCAAATTTCAGATGAGCCTAATTGGTCGAACTTGGTTTGGTTCATTTGAAGTACGGCATTTGTTCCAGGCCTTAGTGTTGAGCCCAGTTCTTGTTCTTCTTTTTTAAATTTTATTATTCAATGATTAGGGATTACAGTAATGCTCAAAGGTAAGTTACCACTGTCTGGTGAGATGAGTCTCGAGAGAAACGAGCCGAGTCTCATTTGAAACAGGTCGTGTCTCGTTTCTCGCGAGTGCACTGGAAGTATCAATACTTCACTTTCGTCGATAATCAAACCTGTTTTGTACATTATCGTACCGATTTGCTCGGTAGGCGCGATTTTCATTCTCATCAGCGATGCGTGTATACCATGCGTGTATTGTAAAAATTTCTTTTTGCATCTGCAAGCCGGCAACTTCTTACGGCTTCTTGTGGTCACTTGCTCTTGGATCTTACAAGGCACAAGAACTTCTCTGCAGTAGAAAGTTAAAGACGATAAAACTTCTTTGCAGTTAGAAGTTAAAACCTAAAGAACTTCTTTGAACTGACATCTTGGCAGCGAAGAATTGTATCAAGATGAAACACAAAGGCAGTACTTACCATAAGAAGTATTTTAAAGACATAGTAACTATGATTAAAGTGACGATAAATTCTTAACTCTTGACAATTTAAACTCTAAAGCTCAATTCAGACATCGAACTTTTCATGAGCCAAACTTAATTCGAAGTTCTGACTGTCAAACGTAATCTGTAAATTCAGAAGGGCGAACGACCTTAGTAATTTTTCGAATAGAAGGTTTCACGGTCGCAGACGTCATCTTGGTAGTGGGGCAAACGCGGCAAAATTTACAGTGAATGTATGGGAAAAATCGTGATTTTGATGCTCGATAACTCGAGGACGTTTGACATTCTACAGTTTCTATGAATTACGAACTAAAAATGCTAGCTAAAAGAGGTAACCGATCAAATTTGAGAATTGTACTCGTACAAAGAAAGCCGCATATTTAAATTCTTATTTCTCATATATTTGTCTGTAAAATGGAGCCGCCGTTCGCGGGAAAATTTAGAAGCATTTGTATGAAAAACTAAAAAGACGATTTCTCGCTTCTCAGCAAACCGATGCTCTTCAAATTTAATCGGTTACCTCTTTTAGCTAATGTCTTTAGTTTGCAATTCACAGACATCTCAGAATATCAACCTTCCTCGAGTTATCGAGCATCAAAATCACGATTTTTCCCATACATTCACTGTAAATTTTGCCGCGTTTGCCCCACTACCAACATGACGTCGGCGACCGTGAAACCTTCTATGGATGATGGCAGCCACTCGAACGGCCAAAAGTAATGAACGGATGCGATGAAACTTTACTTCCAATGCTTTAATCGGCGCGAACTGCTGTTAACATGTTCTACAAATTATTTATAGCCGTCTAAACGTAGACAAATACAGCTGAAGACGTTTATTCTCACCCATACCAACACAGAAACAAATCGTTGACCTTCCAATGTGTATGCCTACCATTACACAAAGGTCTTAGGTAGTTTCTTAATGATGTGATTAACATTAAGTTCTAAGCGAAAGCCATATAAAGTCTAAACCGTGTTTAGTCATTGTTGGTGAAAATTTTCGTTCGCGAATGATAGATTTTATCACTGGCAGTGGAAAGATTTTGGTCATGTGCTAAGCAACGTGTGAATGCGAGAGTGACTCAAAACAACTTTACAGATTGAAACAGAGATAAGGCCGTTGGCTTTTTGTCGGTTTATAATTTTTTTCAGTTTAGTGACATATACTTGCATAAGCTTTATGCCAACTACAATCAGCGATGTTTTTGCTGCGATGCTTTGCAAAACAAAAGTTCTTTTGCCGCGATTATTGCATAATCGACTCGTCAACACAGGCCGCTAGACGGATATCCGCCACTGGATAGACCAAACTTTCCCTTGCAAAAACTCTGACTTGTGCAAACCTCGCATCACATAAACCTTATTACACATTCCTGTCTTCAAAGATATAGAATTTCGGTGTTAGGATGAACAATTCATGTTGAATAGAACCAGGGAAATTTTTAGTGTTTGCGTTGACGCTTCAGAGAAGAATAAAGTTCATTAAGGTTACGTGTAGCTACTCGTCGACGTGTGCTGCCAGACAAAACTTTCCCTGACAAAAAAAATTTAAACTAATGCAAATTGCGCAACTCTGAAACCCTGATAAAAACTCCTGTCTTCAAAGATATAGTGTTTTGGCATTTGAATGAACGATTTTTTGCCTAAAAAACTGGAGATTTCGTTTTTTGATCAATTTCTGTGACGGTTTTATGCAATAGACGGCTGAAAGCCTGAAAACTTTCCTTCTGCACAAAATGAAATGTTTGTGTTTGCGGTTATTGCAGAGCGAAAAAATGTAGACAACTGCAATCCGAGTGTGTAATGAAAATAGCTACAGTATCAGGATTGAAAAATTATGGAGGGTGCAGTTCATTCGCACTGAGCAAGATTCGCAAAATCAACTCTTTGAACCCATGCGTGATCACATGAATTAAAACGCATGTAACTCTTCTTGCTGTTTATGGAGATTTTAAACCTTACTTGGCTATTTCTAAGAACTATTTCCTTTCCTTTGCAAATTGTAGTTAAAAAACAACCGTGTTCTCAGACAACGGAAATTTAGTGCCCAATAATTATCACTACACACGTTTGATGTTTGTTCGATATGAATCGAGCGAACGATCAATGCATCAATGCATACATGTATCTTCTGTTAGACAGTTCCATCGATTTTCCAGTGAACTGCAGAGCAACAAGCGTTACCCATACAGTGTTTCTTACACGTGATATATGCCATACTAAACGCTTCAGTGATTCTCAAGAGAAACAGGAAACGTCTCGAGAGAAACGAGAAACGTCTCAAGAGAAACAAGACTTGTCTCGTGAGAAACGAGACGAGAAGTGGTAACTTACATTTGAGCGGTACTGTAGGAGTAATATCTTTATCATACAAGACTTGAGTCTGAGATTGGCACTAAAAATTTTGCAATAACAATTGAGAAATCACTAAAATAGTAACAAAATAATTATGTCTTACTCTTGCATTTTTCCCTTCCTTGTTCTAGTATCTTTCTTTTTCACAGGTATGACTGGAGTAGGGCTAATCTCAGCACTTCTCTTGCGAGCCCTCTCAGCTCTCGCTGATGCCATTTGTAGACGCCTTTCTTTTCTTTCCTGTACCTCCTTCTCATGTTCAAGCTTGTCGACAGGCATCATGGCTAACTTCTGTAGACAGAAGTTCATTTTTCATGTAAGTTACACAAAGTGCAGAAGAAAACAAATATGAGGTGAAGTCAGGAGGTTGTACATGTAGCTTGAAAAATACTGTATCAAATTCAATGTGTGGAGATTCAACTCCATTATTCTGTTGTTGGAGAATCTAGAAAAATCAAGTGCAAAATGGCAGTAACCAGGGCAGGGAAAACATTTTAAAATCTAGTTGCCCAGTTGTCTAATGGGTCAGTACATTTCAGCTTCTAGTTGCCTCCACTAAAATGTTACTTATCCATTAGGTGTGCAAATTGTTTATACCTTGTCAACTAACAAACTACAGGGGCTACATTGTAATTTCACTTGCCCATCATACCACCAAACTTCCATTTGCACTTGCCTAAGAACAAAAATTAATTTACTTGCACCAGGGTAACTGACTGGTTGTAGTAAGGACAAAAAGGAGATATTTGTATATCTTCACAAAAAAAACACAGCTGTAGCATCTTCTCACACTGCAATAAATTATTGTAGCACTGGTTCCTTGAAGCAATGATTCAGATTTTCATATACAGTGTGCATGTACTCACTCGATTATCTGGTTTGATATTCACTCTGTGAACAACCTTCTTGAATCCATCATAAAAATGAACTTCATATGCACCTTAAATGTGAGGAACAAAACTCTGTAATTAACAGCCAAAGCTACATATACATTTACATATAATTATCCTAAATTACAAGAAAGGCACAAACATAATCCTACAGTTCAAGCTATTGAGAGTGAGTTTCATGTGTAACTGTTATTATAACTCAAGTGACCAATTCTTGTGCAATGACACAAAGAAATAATCACTGAGAAAGTTAGAAACATAATTCTTGTGCAATCACACAATGAAATAATCACTGAGAAACCAACAGGCTTGCTGTTTGCACAATTAAAGTATTTTGGTTGAAAGCTTTCTCAATTCACACAGTAATCAAGATTAGTAAGCCATGATATGGATGAACAACAAACAAGTCACATGCTTTTTGACTATCATAAAAACATGCTTGACAGCCAGTTTTGGGATGAACCAAGTACGGCACCAGGCTGGAAAGCGATTCACAAGTCTATGTACATAATAAAAGTATTAATTTCAAGTTTCCTGCCATTTCAAGCCATAACAGGTGATGCAGGTTCAAGGCTTTATGTACCTGTTTCCATAGAGAATGCATATCACAATTTCAATAAAATGAAAGTTCAGATATACAGTTCATCACTTGCAATAGTTTTCATTCTCAGGAACAATCTTACTATGAAAAATTAGTTGAAGGGCTGGTTCCAAAAAATAAACATCTACATGTAACATCAGATGTACAGGTCTGCTAAAATGTTTTGTTTGGCACAGATTTTCTAGGATGTCAATCATTTCTTCTTATATTAATTTTATCAATGGCTGTTTTGAACTAATCAAACACTGTTCATTAGTTTTAAAAACAAACTGTGCTGTGCCCAACCCTAGCCTCATCAAAGGAAAAGGGCACACTGAATTCATGTGAACATAATGAAAAAAAACAATGTCACGTATTTAATATTCAATATTAGAAAATTATCCCAAAGAGAATGAACACACTGATTGGGTAAAAGTTGTGTTCCTAAACTCCATAGAAACAAAGAACTAGCACAAGAGCTGTTGATATTATGATGGCATGGGCAATGGTAATTCTCATTTTGATGATCAAAATTAACAAGTTGTTTTCTTTTCTTTCATCACAGTATTTTCAAAAAGAAATAGATAAAATGTTTTCTGTGTTTCTATCAAGTTAAAGAAACACTCATGAAAGTTCGGGAGAACTCAAAAAAGCTGTAGAAATACTTGAATGCAGCTCGTGTTCCCACAGCGTATCTCGTTCTCCTAAACTCCCACTCGTGTTTCTATATCTCAACAGAAACACAGTACATAATAATACATAATATATCTTCTAATTTTGTTTAAAAATCTGTTCTAGCTGTTGATAAAAAAAAAAAATGGTAACACAGTGGTAAAGGAAACCTACCCAATCTACCAGTTTATATCCAAATCTACATCACTGTTGGAAGGGAACCCAACTAAACTCTCCTCAAATAAAGTACTCAAGAGATTCTTACCATCACTGAGGCATTTAGTAATTTTTGCAGGGTAGAATTTACAATCCTGCCACTTTGCTAACACTCGATCTCCTGTCTTCCAATCCTGTGTATACAGAGAAAACACAATATATCAATTTGAAATCCTTATTCAACAAGGCATTGGTGCCTACATAAACATATTCTAAACAGATTGACTTGAAATAAGCATCTCATGAAATGTGCATCACGGGAAGTTTCATAAGAATCTGTTTCGAACGCTTAGAAATATGGGATGCCAAATATACTAATTTGTGCAAGGAAATGCAAGCGGCTGCCTATGGCATACATCTCTTTGTAAAAGTTGGAAAGTTTGAGGTTGCACATTTCCATGCATTTGCAAGGGGTTCTTATGAAAATTCACATGGTTACTAAATTCAGCATGGCTAATTAATCTATGGTGTTTTTGTCTCCATAAAGACAAGAAAAATTGATGCTATTGCAAGACATCTTCAAAGCAGTTATCATTTCTGTTAAACACAAATTCAATTTGTTTTGGATCAGTCAGAGAATGTCACCATAGGCACAGCAAAAAAAAAAACATTGAAGAGGATGAAAAATACTATAAGGGCTGGCTCAAATTGAGAGAGTCTAACTGAGACAGACTATGAACTGTCCACAAAAAAAGAGGTCAGGTGGTTACAAAAAAAGTTCAAACAAATGTGTCACGGTTTAACTAACAAATTAAAGGAATCTTAAATTCAGATTATGCTGGATTAAAACAATCAAAAAGTAGGGAAAGAATAGCCTGAGCAAAGGAAATGTACATGTACCACACAACTGCTGCACTAAAAGAAATGTAAATCTAATTAAAAAAAATAGACGCCTGAGAATGTAAAACTGGTGACAGTTACAAGTGCAGGTTAGTATTATGCAGCTTTTATCTTTTGATATATTGTTATCAAGATAAAGTCTAAAATCAAGGGCCTCCAACAACAGCAAGTCGAGACTGAAATCCTTAAATTAATTTCCTGAACAAAATTTTACCAAGTTCTCAATCAAAAATTTTGTTATTTTCTTTCTCGATCAATTTAAAGACGATGCCTGTCTAAACTCTCCTCAGTACCATAAGTTTCAGTAAGTAGATAAAATACATTAATTTTTGTACAAGAACAAGATCTTTACTTTACATGCAGTTTGTATTTTGTCAGCTTCCTTTAACAAAGACCTACATGGCTGTTGAATATCAAATAAGCTGCCTACATCTATATTTTATCAAGTTTGAATATCATTGCATGTACAACTGTATGTTGTTACTATTCACACTAACTGCCTCTAGCAAAGACATCATTGGAAGCAATGTAGAAATTTTATAATGTTTAGAGCCATCCATCTTACAAGACTTATGTCTGGTTAATAACTCCAAACAGATGACAATAATAAATACATAATTTTGCAAATTAGTAGATGAATCTCTTTGAAATTCTTCTCCTGAGAATTCTATTTTCACTCAAATAACAAGACAAGCTCATTGCAGTTACAACCAGGAAGCAAAATCAGGTTACATGCACATTACAGATTTTACTTTAAAAATCATTTACAGTACAAGATAAAGTACAGTAGTGGTTATATATTTACAAGATAAAAACAGCAAAAACTCTTAACCTGATAGTCGCAAACTTCCTGATAGAGTTGATCATCACAGGGGACAAGTGAAGAAAGCCGCAGCACAAAGAAATGGAAAAAATATTTTAGAAAGCAGGAGTGGTCATCTACTTGCAAGTAGAACACAAACTATTAATAATGCATGAAGACATAACATCAAAGCCATCTGCATAATGTATGAATAGGGTTCTAAACAACAGTTTTATTAAAAGTGTTATGTAAAGAAAATACTTTTGGTTTGAAGTGAAATTGTTTTTTAGAAACAGAGAGTAAGAACAGCCAGAAAAGGGGAAACAGTTTTAAATTAAAAGTAAAAGATGAACTGTGTTTTAAAATGGCATCACACATTAGAAGGAAGAAGCAGCAGCTTGAGAGATAAAAAAGAAATTAATATTGGAATATTGGACAGAGCTTTTTTATGACATCTGTGGATGATTGCATCAAATAAATGATTTCCCCGTCCAAGTGCTGTCCATTGAAACATCTGCATTCAAGAGCCTTATCCATTGCAATCAAATCAATTTCAAGACAGGGATTCTGAACAATGTTCACATTACTTTCATCAAGCAAGGGCTTCAAGAAGAAATGCATTAAAGATAAATTAAGCACAAGCAAAACACAACATTGACCCCTTTTAATTAAAGCAGTTGAAGCTGCGATTGTAGACAGCTGCACAGTTTGTTTTCAAGTTAATCTGAGAACATGGGAATTGCAGATTAAAGTAATTCTCTGATCTTGGTTTGAAATAAAACAAGTAGCATTTTCTCGTCTCTCCAAAGAATTTGGTTTAACTTACAATGTGTACAGAGAGTAAATAAAGCAAGGCCCATAAAAGCACAATATCAACATGAAAAACCAAATGCAATAAAAATCACACCCGATATGCAGTAGCTAATCTCTTTTGGCTATTCTTCGTGAACAAATCCTCACTATAGATATCTACTGACCCTCCAAGTTGTTTTAAAAGAAGCAACTGTGCCACAAGAAAAACAGGGAAAGATGTCAACCAATGCAGTCACATAAGAAACCAGAGACTGAAATGATCGATAATGTGCTTAAAATAGAGGAAATCCTTAAATGGAAACCTTATGCTATTATGCACAATCAAGTTAGCCTGCTGTCATCTGTCATCGAGTCTTTCTCTGGTACTTGTACATGGAAGTCCTTAGCATTTCACTATGCACCTGGCACAAAGTCATTGTTCTCTGGGGCCTCTAATCCACTGGAGGTCCCTTCATCCAGTGGATTAGAGAATGAATAGCAGTTTGTTACATTTATTTCATTACAGTGTACCAACATTTGGTTAACTTTTGGGTGCATGTTGGTGAACTGGCTAAACCCTAGCACTGTGCCTGAACTGATTCCCTGCCAAGCCAGGAAATTTCACGTTAAAAACACTATTTCAGTGGTACATGTACCAATTATGCCATCAATTATTTACTAGGTAACACATGTATTAATGGCATTAAATGGCCAGAACAATGGTTTGGTAGCACACAGAATAAAGATAAGATCTATTCATGTCAGAATTAAAATCAGAAGGTATGTGCATGTGACGACAATTTTCATTAAAATAATTTTAGCCACCATTAAGTTTTACTCAGTCACAACTTTCTTGTTTAGCTGTGAATTAACTATTCATGCGGCTAATACTCAATCAATTCTCCTGTTTCAGCAAATAAATAAATAAATAAAAATGATTCAGGTAAAAAATATGTTTAAACCTTTTCATCTTTGGTCTCACTAAACAAGTGTTGCCGTCCGTGTGGTCTCAAACGTTCACTATCAAATGAGATCCACTCGTCATAACGATGATTCCAACCCTCAAAATGAATCAGCACCTTCTTCTCCTTGTCATCCACTCGACAGATCTTTGCAGAATACCTAGTAGAAAAAAAACAAACAATGCATGCAAAGGTTAATTTCTTTGAAGGGCCTCCCATGTACAGTGAAGTGAAGCCTTTGGCCCACCTGGCTCATAGCAGCTGTAGCATGAAGCAGCTAAGACTATTTCTACTCTCCCTGAATGGGATTCTTGCCGGCCACTGTCCCACAATTTAAGTTTCCCAAACAATTTGACAGTACCCATTTATACTCCTGGGTGGAGAGAGGCACTGTGAGAGTAAAGTGTTTTGCTGAGAACACAACACATTGTGCCCAGCCAAGGCTTGAACCCAAGGTGTCGGGGCCGAATGCACCCACCCATGTACAGAAGTACCATGAACATGTAAGATCTCGTTATCGCAGGTTAGAGGTAGGAATTCAGTGGTTAGCATACTTTGGTTTTGTGATTGAAGTTTCATGCAATAAGCCACACAATTACTTTTAAAACAGCTGTATTTTGTCATTTCTTAAGAACAAAAGTGAACTGAGAGCTCTACTACTGAGGCATCATAAACACAACTGGTAATGCACAGTGTATCTTGGCGAGTCTGAATGAAAAAAAAACTAAAGGGATCAAATATATGGAATTTGCCTCTAGAACCCTTTAAAGCTTCACATGCCCTGAATAGTCACTTTATACCCTACAAATCTCATCTGTTACTTTTTGGGAAAGACCAAGCTACAGTAAAAAAACACCCACATATAAGAAAATGGATTAAGAATACCAGGCTGAAATTTGGCCAATAAAGCCCCATTTTTATAACAAGATAAGCCTGAAAAATCAGCATGTTCTTATAAAATGGAAAAGATGTCATAATTACATAAAAAACAAGTGATTTTATGTTGACAGCCATGACTCTATCAGCTGTCAAGTGGTCATATTTTTGTATTGAGTACTGTACTGATGTTTCTACTGTAATTGACTTTTCTACTGTAAATACATAAGAAAATTGAGTACAGGGGGCATTTATCTAGGGGTATTTTTGGGTAGTACCCGTATTACTAATATAGAACACTTTGAGACTGATTTGTCACTAAGCACCCATTAAATAAGAACCCGATCAGCCTGACCTCTGAAATCATGTGCTCTTTTATGTGGGTGTTTACTGTACTATGAATACATACTTGTGACAACAAAGTCCAGTAAATGTAGTTAAACCAAATTAAAAGTACACCACATCCATATCACTTAGGGAGCATAAAAGATTTCTGCAGTGCTGGTGCTGAGCTACAGAAATCATTATAATACAGTGTACATGTACATGTATCATCAGGATACTTGTATTTCCTACTTGGGCAACTCGTAAAAGCATTGGTACTTGTAGTGCAATATTTTACGAGGATAGGATTAAAAAATTTGTATGCAATGAAAAGCACTCCATGCAATATTATATACCAACAGCCACAGTCTATTGGTCACCAAATGTATAGTGTGACATTTCCATGATGCACATTACACTGATTTACATGTACATGTACTGTCACAATGTATGAGGCACATGTCTATGCCGTACTGTATTAATCAGTATACAGATCAGAATAGAAACATTGACACTAGTTACTGGATCATGGCAAACTTAAAGTAAGCAGTGCTCACAGCAGTCCTTTAGAATATTTAATAAATCTTACTACTATACAACAGGTGCCTACAAGACACGAGGCAAGCAGCGTAAACAAGGTCCTGTATTTTCAATTTATTTATTGCTTGCTAGAGAGGTCTTCAATTAAGTGTTGTGAAACCAAAACCACACCAATTACAGTAATCACCAGGAAGACTACTCAGGCCAACTTTAAACTGTGGTAAAACCGAAACCAAAGTATTCACTGATTAATTTTAACTTTCAATTGAAAACTGCTCTACCCTCTCATAACAACTGTTTAGAAATTAAATACACACATGCTTGCTACTAAATTCTGCTAAGGTCCAGTTCTTTCAACAAGGCCTGGTACTATCAGAACTCTGGACAGTTTTCTGTTGTGAACCTGCTACCTATGATGCAAGCAGTTTACAAAACCTGGCCCTCAAGAGGAAGTTCTTATGGGTCTCTTATTCTCTTTGACTTCCTCTGTTCCAGGTTGGACACTTGCTTCCCTATTTTATGGAGATAGCTAAGTAGTCCCGAGGCTAAAAGGTGTCACTATAATATGATGGCTGATAATTTTAAGTCAAAAAGGTACATACAAAGCGGTTCAACTTAGAAACACCAGAGAAAGGTAGCAGGTTCTTCTTTTATTTTTTGGAAAAGAAAATGTCATGAGCTGCTCAGAGGGCAGGAAAAAAAAATAAAATAAATATTGGTCAAATTAATTTATGTTTAAGCCATAAACATCTACATGTAATCCTGCCTGATAAATTATATTTCATATTTTATCAGCCCTCAGGATACTGAAAACCCTCAATGTTATCTTCTTATACATAAAGAAGTGTTAGATTACAAGCCAAAGGTTGGACTTTTTGTGTAATATCTTGAATGTACACGTAAGCACAATTGTATATTTGTTTACACACAGTACAGGCATGAGGTATAGTCCATGAATACAAGGTAAATGACTACATCACTTTTTGGCCAATGAAAAATTTGAACCAGTCCATCTGTGTATAAGTTTTAGCTTAAAGTTTTACATATTATGATGTTTATCTTTTGGAATCATTTGTAACTCTAGTTATGCATATTACTAGTGGAAAAGGTGAGATAGTGATACACATAAAGAAAAAATTTCATAGAGATAAAATAATGCCTCAGCCTAACAGAATTATCGCCTAAAAGAATTATTTTGTCCTTTATTTCGAACGCAGTCATTCCCAAAACGTTAAAAACATAAAAGCCAACATTTTGAGGTCAATTAAATAAAGCTAGAGGTGTTCAAAATTATATTTATCGTTCGATTTTCAATTTGGAAAAGCAAAAACTCGCAATTCATAGTCAGTAAAAACCATCCCGTGCTTAGTGTGATCGCTGAAAAATGCTGAATTTCCCGGTATTTTCAACCCGAAACGATGACATCATTGTCGTCGCTGACAATAAGCTTCAACTATTATTTGAAACGTTTCAGGCAATTTCAAAGAGCACCTATTTTGTGAAACAGAAAACGACGTAACACAGAGCTAAAGATAAGATCAAAGAAGGCAAAACAACACATGGGTTAACAGCGAAATGCCTGAAATAGAGTTGCCACGAAAATTTCGCAGCGAGAGGAAATCATTCATGCATGCAACCGCCAACACCGTTTGAGTTACCCGCGCTGTTCTCCAATAAAATACAAAGCTCAAAACATTTCATTTTCTAAGGAAACAATGCTACTCACCAACTAAGGGTATAATCCATAGCCTCGAGCCGAGCTCCGACTTGATAAATAATTTTATTTTTCGACGAAGTGGGAGAGGTTTTCGTCGACATTTTGACCTTCTGTTTACGGTACGTTTTACATTACACCATTGGTAGCAAGTTGACAACAGCCATTGTACGAATGTAGAGATGCGAAAGGAAGGAATGCAGCCTATTAAAACCCGAAACTGAAGAACTGTTATGCCTGTGATGGCTACCGCGGTAACGAGATCTGCTTTCCTTCTCGAATCAATAGAGATAACATGACTCAAATATCCACGAGGATAACAAATTTAACCACAACACCTTGCGAACGCTAGGTTCTCTTATAGCAGGTGCTGGGAGAAATCACGCAGGAAAGTCCCTTTCATTTTGCGGCCATTTTGGGGAAATAAGGCGCTTCTGTGTTTTTGTTAACCAGTTGTATTGCAATAAAATTAATTAACTGTGTTTAAACTGTGTTTAATATTAATTGCAACTTATTGCTTAAGACTCAAGATAAATAATGATACCAACACCTTGTAACGCAAGTATTTTTTATCAAAATTATGCTAAAATATTGACCTTGTCTTTGACATGCACACATTACATTTATGGATGAAAGTAAAAAACTCTGCTTATTGATAAAGTTCCATTTACCAAAGAAGTTTTGAGATCAAGATATACTGAGTAAATAGCATCATATATTTGTAAATAGTTTACTGTTTTAAAGCGCTTTATACAAAAAAAGACCAGCCAAAAAAATGCCAAAGATCTGATAGTATCTAAAAGAAAACAGCTTGCCATTTTATCCACTTCTGTCTTCAAAATTATACTTCCTGAAGAGCTTCCTACTTTAGTTATCTCTGCTATTGTCTTTTTGCGGCATTATTTTTTAATATATATGCTGTGGTTAAGCAACTGGGCCACACCCATGTTATCTTTATGAGGAAATTATACACCGCATCTATGCCAACTGCCCCATATTACTCAGGAGTCTCCCAGATACAGAGTGAGGAATCTCAAGGTCTCCTATACGGGTCACCAAATCTCCCAGATACAAAGGAAAGTGAGTAAAGTACATTTTCCACACTTTTTGTGGCTGATTTTTAACATCTTTGGGAAAAATTTTGAAATACTCCTGAGCAATGTTGTTTAGGACAGAAAGGTAATATTGGCAATCTCCTGGATTTCAGTTTTTCCAGGCTGGCATGATCAGCCTGACACTCAGGTTTGTTGTACTAGTTTTTGTGATTCTTTTTTTCTACAACAGAAAGGCAAACTGATCACTCATCCAGTCAGTGATTTTGATTTTCAAGATTAATTAAACAAAATAAAACTGAGGAAAACCTGGTTTTGGACATTGGAAAAGAAATAAATTATATTATTTCTTGGCAACAAAATTCTAAACAATGAAATCTGAATGCCTATGATTAAATATTTCACACAAAAAATAATTTAATTATATATGCACGGTCGACTATTGTAATAGTCTGCTTGGTTGTAAAATACCTAAAATGTTTTAAACACACTCAGAATGCAAGGAAGTAAATTGAAATACAGTGTTCCTTAATGGAAGAACAAATGTAAACGTAAGAGGTTTTTTAAGGCTGTTGAGTGGAAATCTGATCAATGAAGACAAAATGAAGGAATATATATATTTGTTAAGTACTAATTAAGCAACATAAGATTAGCCTTCAAGGACTTGAGTGAAATATTGCAAAAGTAACACTTTTAAACCTGAACTTTTTCGCCATATTATGGAAGACACCATACTTGAAATGGGTTATATATAAACTTTTATGATTAGACATCTTTATTAACTACTTAAGCTTATTTATAAGCAAATATAGTAGTCACTAGATAACTGCACATGATACTCAAAAAAAGGTTGACAAAGATAACACATAGTCCAGTTAACCATGGAAATTATCTTCTAGTCGTATTTCAGCCAAGAAGTGCTTACCGAAAAAATGTTCTGTTGAAGTAACATAATATGTAACAACTTCATACATTTTTGTTTCAAAAGCACAATAACATCGGAAAACACCCTCCACAATTTTCAGTCAGAAAACAGTTCTCTAACTAAACTATTAAATCGAAATCATAACTCTCACCTCCACTAAATTGTTTCCTTGAAAAGTGCGTTATGAATTTTGTATATGCGAGTGAAAGTCGCATCCAATAGTTTTTTTTTCCAACTCACAAAGGGAGATTTCTCTGAAGCCTTTATTTATGAGCCCTACATGAAGTGATCAGCGGCAATGCATCTCAATTTAGTATCAAAATTGGCCAATCAGAGCGAGACACGAGAGGCCGGCCCCTTTTGAAGCTTCAAAAGGTTTCTTCGATTTTCCCACGTCAGATATAACTTACTTCCTACTTCAGTGTGGAGTTTTTGTTGTTATTTTCTCGATTCTCCAAGCATGAGGTCTTTTTACTGTAAGTTTATTGCCTCATTACTTTGCCTATTGGGTTTTGGTCGAGCTTTTATCTTGATTTCGCTTTGTTTTTCAGGTGTGTTTTTGTCGTGTTTTGTGACCCTTGCAAGAGCTCTCTACGGACCTCAAACCGATGTGGTACAATTGACAGCGAGTAATTTTAGATCTATGGTGATGGATAGTGATAGTGTGTGGCTTGTAGAATTCTTTGCTCCATGGTACGTATTTCCAGCTTGCCTTGTCGCATTTTATGTTTTCAAAGTAACATAAAGTGGAACGTAACACATTGACACGTAGAAACAGAAACCGTCCAACGCAGTTTTTCAGGAATGAAACGCACGTAGTTTTGATAAAATTTAATGAGATAGAAATAATATTTTTCAAAACCAGTGTTTCTAAGAATGAAGCTCAATTTTAGGCTACCTACGATTTGGGGGAGAATTTACGCTATGTGAAGCATAAATCAAGTTGATTGATTTTGCTATTTACCTTGATTGATCAAACTAAAGTTTCCTTTAAACAGCTCAAGTGTATGAAGACAGTTATATATATATGAAATCCAATTAGCCACTAAACTCTTATTAAAATTAATATGAAATTTCTCTTGGGAGAGCTCACCTTATCATTTAAATATCTGATAACTATTTGGCCACTTACCATAAGTGAATATCTCTGAAGACGAATCAGTGAAGTACGGGGTGGACCATAGTTTATTTTTTGAGGGAGAGGGGGGTTGAACAATAGCTCAAAAAAATTCTTGCAAGCAGAAACTGCCTGAAAAAAAAAACATGCAAAAGAAGCCATGGGATAAAAAAGTCAAGTGAGTGCTTTGTACTACCCAGGTCCCATTTTACTCTGAAACAGGGTGTGAATTACACACTGGCCTAAAATTGGGTATGCATTTAACAGTGTAGTTGAAACCAACTTTTTGGGCATAAAAAATGGTAAATTTGAAGTTGTTTTCAACTGTTTACACAAATGAAAGCCATTCTCAGTCCCTGGGCATGTATATAATTACATGTGTGCACTAATTTTAGAGTTCAGAATGGGATTTTAATTCTTGGGTCAGGTCTGAAACAGGGTTTGGAAAATCATAGATGTGTAACAGAAAGTGGGGACTAAAGGTTTTGCAAAGAAAATAACCCCATAGTTAAGTTTTGCAGATTTATTTCTGTCCCCTTCTCCTCTGTTCATAACAACTGTGGAGAGGGCCACCCTCTTGATCTCATAGGTTGTTTGTACTTAAAGAGAAGATTTTTTAAACAAGTGACTGTCTAAATTGTGATCCTCAGTAGGGAAAAAGATAATGACCAGTACCTCTATCCATAATTCTTAGTCCACATAAATCCTAAAAAAAAAAAACATATAAACACAGGGCTCGAAAAATATTTGAATTCCACCTTGCCTATTGGGCAAGTAACCCTCAAATTTTGCTTGCCCGAGGCACTTCCCCACTTGCCCAAGTTTTCAAACTCATTACTAATTCATGAACCCAAGAATGGAAGTCAAACTACAGGCATGTTTTAATATAATAATAATCCTCTTAGTACTGATCGCTTTCATGTTTACTTCTTAGTTCCTGTATTACACGCTGGGTATCTTCGTTATTATACAACCTTGAGTAAATTTGTTCAATTCGTTGAAGATCGTGTTCGACTCTTGGAATGTTCACCTGCATCTTGTCTAGCTCCATGAAATCATTGTGAAGGGAAGTGTGAGAAATTTATAACATGCTGAATTAACAACAAATCGCCTTCCCGCTTACCCTGTGAGTTGTTGGTTTACTTCCTGTTTCGGTTTGTTGTCGAATTTTCAAAAGCCAGCGAGAGCATAGTTTTTCATTTGGGTGAATGAAAAATAGTTTCAGTCGAGGGACAACGTCTTCCTTTGAAAGAGACACAACTCAATTCATCAAGTCATCTTCCAAGAACTCTGGAGAATTTTTTTGACTTATCCATTTCTTTCTAATAATGTAACACTTTTCATTTCACATAACGGCACCCAACTTGCATGTTTTGCTGAAAACAGAGATTTACCTGGATTTTAGCATCCAAAATGCTGGCTTTGTTTTTGCGGTAGAAATATGCGACTTCTCAGTTTTCGCGTACAGTTTTAATAAATATGTATCGTTGAAACTAAAAAATGATCGCTGAATATTGCTAAAATTAAGATTTAACACAGGGTTTTCGTTCCCAACACGGCTATTTTTATGCTGGAAAGAAATATGATCAGGGCAGATTTTGATCACGTGCTAGGCAACCACTTCTGAGCCGTGAGCGCGCATCATGCAATTAACAAAACAACACTATAAATTGTAATTTTTGTCAAGCTTCACTCTAAACACTGGATTACCCTTGAGCTTAAAGCTTACCTTTTCTTCTCAAAATCGTTTTCAAAAATTTAGTCAGTGAACAGCTTGCCTAGGTCCTTGCCCATCGCGCAAGGAAGGAGATGAACTTACTTACCCAAAGGGAAAAATCTACTTGTCCCGGACAACCGGACAGGGTTTTTTTTGAACCCTGAAACATCAGGGCACTTCTAAAATCTTCAAAGATAGCTTGCACAAAGTCATTTGAAAAGGAAAATATTTGGCAAAAATATGTCCATTCTGCCTGATGGGTTGTATTTGGTTCGCAAAGTATTGTGGTATAATATACAGCCACCATCTTTTTTTCCTATGGAGGATTCTGTGACTTACCAAGATCATCATGTCATTAGTATGGATGTCTCTGACTAAATCTGGGAGGTCTTTCTCTCAAGATATTAGACAAATCACCCTGTTAAGGTTTTGTTTAGGCTACCTTCCTCCCTGGCCCTTCATCACAATTTTTGCGTAACTGATGTTGGTTAAAGTGGTACTATGACAAAAATTGCATCTTTCCTATTGAAGCCATTTTAAGACATAAACAAGTAGTCTGTATGAGATGAAAAATGTCGTTTACTTTTTCAAATATCTCTTCTTGTTCCAGAGATATTCAAGTTTTAAAAATATGCAAATTTTAGCCAAGTGATGATGTCATAA
>CM042758.1:18623760-18650145 GCA_022496165.2 Catalaphyllia jardinei | reverse complement strand
CAGCAGACGGTACTGGCCTTTTTTTTTTGTTAAAGGGAACCTCGGCTGTTGGTTTGAATTGACGCTAAGTTGCTCCAAATAATGTCTAAATTACAAATTTTACAAGACAAGGGAAACGTAACATTTAATAATAATAATAAACGAAAGAGATTTTGGCTTTTAAATTTCCTGTGCGCCGCCATCTTGGATTTCATGACGTCACTGTGTTGTCTCTATTGTTGGAAGCTGAGGTTCTTTTGTTTGAAACAATAAAGGCAACGCAGTGACGTCATGAGATCCAGGATGGCGGCTCGCGGGAACTTTAAAAGCCGAAATCTCTTTCGTTTAATATGGGTTATTGACCAATTGTGAGGTCAAGATGGCTGGATATTGGCCAAGTTCTTTTTTTGCGTGTTTATGGACCAAGACAAAGTCAAGGTCCATAAACTCACGAAGAAAGAACAAGGCCAATATCCAGCCATCTTGACGGAATAAACTTGGTCAATAAAGGATTTATTATATGGCTTTCGGAGGAATTTTTCGTATGGGATACAGCGGGTAGTCCTGAGCGGGCAAGATGGCTCCATCTTGCCCGCTTGGGTAGCCAATCACAGCGCGCGATTTGGTTCATCTTGCCCGCTCGCGAAGCTAGCCGTATAATAATTATTATTATTAAATGTTACGTTTCCCTTGTCTTGTAAAATTTGTAATATAGACATTATTTGGAGCAACTTAGCGTCAATTCGCGCCAATAGCCGAGGTTCCCTTTAAAAGGCCCCAGGCAACACTTAGAGCTTAGAGTGTATTTGGGGCATTCCACGATCATGGATGTTACAAAAACATATTCTGAAGGCAGCCAAAAATTTTGTACATGTGACGCAGTCTATTGGAAAGAGTAGTATCTTTGCATGGTTTGGAACTAAGAAACTTTGGCTAAACTAAACATTTAATGTTACACTTGATCTTTTACTAAACTCAGTTTTTTGAATTATGATTAAAAGATGATTGTATCCGTTATACTGTACCTATATAGGAGTCTTACAGGATTCACTTGCTTTAGGTACCTCCCTCGGTACTTCAACAATCCGCACTTAGTCATGATGTTATTTTGAAACCTCAGTCCTTATACATTATGGCTCTGCACTTAAAATCCTAGAATAGTTTATTTTAAAAATTGTCTTTTTCTTTGTTCTCATGTGGAATGACCCACTTACAGTTAATTATTGTACCAATCTTATATGGTCCCCTGTTAGGGTGCTGTCAAAATTGGAGCTGTGGATATGGATGATCAGCAAAACCAGCCATTAGGAGGCCAGTATGGTATTCGTGGATTTCCTACAATAAAGGTAGGTCCAGCTCTCTTTGTTGTTCATCTAAAAAGATAATGCATCAATGTATGAGCTTACACTGGAACTTTAGCATCAAACATGTATATGTAGTTAAACTTGGATTAGGTTATTGTTAATTTGGTGTAGCCAGCATTTTCTCAAAGATACATTTCTTGACAATGTGTTGAACACAGTAGACAGTTGTTACAGATAAACATGCATAGAAACTTTGAGAGGCTGACAGTCTGATCAAACTTTAAAACACAATTTGAAGAATGGCTGTCCAAAATGTGTTATAGGGCCTACTAAACTGAACAATTTATAAGGCAACATATGGAAAATAAAACAAGTTTCTTTAGAAAGTTGCCATCCAAAGGACCCTTGAACACCCATCTGGCTAAAAGTCTGAGTGTGTTTAAATTTACTTGAACCTCCTAGTTTTGATGCATTAATTATGAATGATATTGATGGTTGACTGTTTATCTCAGGTTTTTGGTGCCAACAAGGACTCTCCAAGTGATTACAATGGTATGATGAAAAAGTAGAATTTGCGCATAGTCTGTGTTTGTGAGCTGCATGTTTTCGTTTAGTGTTTGTTCTTTACTGTAATTTGAGCATTGATGTGTTTGTCCAGGTCCCAGGACAGCACAAGGTATTGTTGATTCTGCTCTTAATGCTGTCAAATCCATGGCAAGCCAGCGACTCTCTGGAGGTGGAAAGTCTAGCTCTGGTGGTGGAAGAAAACAGGTACTGCCACCTGTACATGTGTCCTGAGATAACTGTGATAGAAAAATTTGTATGGTACAAAAAGCTTTAGTGAGGGTTCAAGAGGGTAAAAAGTGTTTAAATAACAAATGCAAAGCTGCCCTCAGCTCTCCTATTTAGAGTAGTGTTGTACTCTTCTTAGATTTCACTTGCCAAGTCATTTAAGACAGCGGCAACTCAGACCATGATTATGCACAATGGTTAAACAAATTCTGTGCAGAAAGTACATTATATGGCTGAACTGGTCTGCATTGAAAAGAATAATAATTATTAGTATATACCACACAAGTGAATAGTACTTTTCGCACGCACTGATTGGCTGGCTCGGAGGTGATTAGCCAAGTACTCCTCACCTCTGAGCAGCCGAAGGAAATTAAAATGGCTTTTGTCTGTATATTGTCACAAGTAAAGTTGCTCTTTGGGCCGCTAGTTATTCAGCTTGTGCGGTATATACTAAAACAATTATTCACCTCAGTGTTGGTGAAAGTGGTGGATATTTACCTCCACTTCGGTGAATAATTGTTAATTATTATTCAAAAGAAAAATAATTATTATTTCTGATTGATTCCTTGAGCATTCTGAATCTTGCAATATGCCCTGCTGAGATGGACTACTCATGTCAGGGTGAACTTTGCTAAAGCACTTTTTCAATTCATTGGACAAATTATAAACATTTTTTTTGTTAAGTAGGAGCCTTTTTACATGTACCTTCACATTTGGAGGACAATTTCAGTTAAATGTTCACAGAAGCAATATGGGAAATGTAAATAAATGTTTACCTTTCAAGCATGCATCGAAGGATCAGATTAAAAGTGGCCCTTGATAAGATTAATTATAATAATTACTTTATTGAACTAGTTTATTTAGTCCATATTGGGGAATGTTGGTCTCTTTTTTGTTTTTGAAGGATTCCTCACCTTTAACTTGTCTCCATAAACCTGCAAAAAAGAACTTGATCAATATTTCTCCACACAGGAATTATATGTATTTAGACTGATTCCGTCATTGTCATTTTACATGCAGGGTGGCGGCAAGGCTGGAGATCAAAAGGATGTCATTGAGTTAACAGATTCTAACTTTGAGGAAGAAGTCCTTAACAGCAAAGACCTTGTTCTTGTTGAGTTCTTTGCACCTTGGTAAGTCCCTATACATGATCCGTTTTGTGCATTGAAATCGCAAATGGTGTTTTGACTAACGATTACAGCTGCATGTAGTTAAACTACAGTTAGTATAGAATTGGGCGTTTTACTTACTAGTAACAACTGTGGGGTACATGCTAAGATTGCTTCTCCTGTAGCAATCATGAATAATGTACAAGGTACAAATTAATTTGCACTGCCAAGGTACTTTAGTGCCCTGTTTGTAATGCACTGTACCTCTGGACCTGTGATTCCTTGAAAGTGCCTGTAATGTCAAATTTTTATTTTCCCATCTGATTCTATATTTCACACAACTGACGAGGAGCTTTGGTGAAAAAAAATTACGATTTGAATAAACCGCATTTTTTATGAATTTTAAAAACCAAAAATCCTATATTCTTGAGGCCGACCTGCGCTGCTGATTTCAAGATCGACATACTCAGAGTTGTGATCTAGATTCAGGCACAGGTGACTTCAGGCTTGACTCATCTCGCTTGTTTTACCTCTGTAAATTTAGCGTTCTAGTCCATCCAAAATGCTCCTTTCCAGCATTTTGTATGGACTACTAAGCTAAATTTAGAAGTAAAACTAGCCTGCGAAAAAAGCCGTCCTTCTTCGCCTCTGGC
This sequence comes from Catalaphyllia jardinei, assembly GCA_022496165.2. Classification (NCBI taxonomy): domain Eukaryota; kingdom Metazoa; phylum Cnidaria; class Anthozoa; order Scleractinia; family Caryophylliidae; genus Catalaphyllia; species Catalaphyllia jardinei. Next base: position 18,646,308 of record CM042758.1, on the reverse strand, counting down.
CCGAGTGACGTTTCGCGTGAAGGACGTCTGCGATTCAAACTTCCATACTGATGACGAAAATCTGTCCCGTATCTGGTCATGAGCGCCGCTGATTGGTTCGATCGGTAATTATGCATAATTAAGCCGTAAATATGCAGGACAGTGAAAATACCAACCAAAACAAATCTGGCGTCTTGTAATTGTAGCAGTGGTTTGTGTAAATTGCGGTTGATAAGCCTTCACAACTTCGATCGGTTTGTGACATCTGTATTGTACTCTGTTCGGTTACTCGACCTTTTAGTCGCTTCACTCGTGTTTATGAAGGGCACTTCATGCTGTTATAAGGATGAATTTTAAGAAGAGTTGAACCGTCAGACCGTGCCATGGCAAATTTTTAGCGGTCATAAGTCTGCATGACTTCCGCTGTTATCTGCATGTTACTTCGTGGATTTTGACACCTCCGTCAAAATGATTAGAACTGTATAAATAGTTCGCCCGAAAAAATATCAAAAGCTGGCGTAGTTCATCTCTGTATTAGCGATCATTCTCTGGTCTTCATGACTCTTAAAATCTCCTACGAGCGAACTGGTAGTCATCGCACGATTGAGACACGCGCTTTTACAAATTTCAACCACCACCACTTCCTCGTCGATGTTGCACAACAGCCATGGAATAATACTTTTTCAGAAACAAATCCGGAAGCGATGTGGGATGTTTGGAAAAATTTATTTATGGAAGTAGTTGATAAGCATGCCCCACTTCAAAGTAAGCGGGTCTCCAATAAACACTCCCCTTGGATTACATATGAACTGACTCGCAAAATTTATAAAAGAAATCATATGAAGGAAACTGCTATTCGGGAAAATAGCACGACGGCTTGGGAGCAATACAAGCAAGCTCGAAACGAAGTAAACAATGCCATTAAATCGTCAAAGAAACAGTATTTTACGCATAACTTGGAAGTGAATAAAACGAATCCTCGAAAAACATGGAAGCTGATCGACGACTTAACTTCACGTAAGTACGGCAGAGTACGAAATATTTCCGAAATTAAGGTAAACAACGAACCTATTTCTTCTGCAGCTGAGATGGCGGAAGTCTTTAACGATTATTTTGCCACTATTGGATCAAATTTGGCAAGTGAAATACAACCGTCAGCCATTGAGGCAGAATTCTATTTACAACCCACGGACACAATATTCTCTCTTAAACCGCCAAGCGCTAGCACTGTATGCAGGCTTTTGAACCAGCTAGGCACAAAAAAGCCACTGGGTTAGATAGAATTCCCTGTAAACTCTTAAAATTTTCAAGCAGTATTGTCGGGCCGTCCTTAGCATACATTTTTAAGAGCTGTATAGATGCTGAAATCTTTCCAATCGAGTGGAAAATTGCCAAAGTTACAGCGCTGTTTAAGAAAGGATCCAAGCGTCAACTAGGAAACTATCGACCAATATCAGTATTGCCACTCGTCGCAAAAATGTTCGAAAAAATTATTTATCGTCAACTTTATGATTACCTTCGCGATAATAGTCTCTTAAATACGTACCAATCTGGCTTTCGATCAATGCTGCTCGAGACAACGAACAACTGGTCAATTAATATTGACAATGGTCTCCTAAATGGCGTGCTATTTGTTAATCTTAAAAAGGCCTTTGATACAATCGATCATGAAATAATTTTTCGGAAACTTGCTAACTATGGGATTGATCAAAGTGCTCTACGATTTTTTGCGTCCTATTTACGTAATAGATCCCGAAAATGCAGTGTCAATGGAGCGTTATCCAGTGCAAGTAAATTAACCTGTGGGGTTCCCCAGGGAAGTATATTGGGACCTCTGCTCTTTTTAATATAAATGATCTTCCTAATTGCCTTGATACATCCTGTGCTAAAATGTTTGCCGACGATACTAACATCACCGTCCCTGGTTGCACTTTTCTGAACTCAAACAAGCAACCAATTCTGAACTTAACAATCTTTACAGCTGGCTAAAAGCAAATAAGCTTAGTCTAAATATCGCTAAAACTGAGTTTACGGTGATTAGTACTCGTCAAAAGTTTCTCGCAGAAAATTGTAGTGAGATTAATATCCAATTAGATGTCCATCAAATTAGCAGGGTTGAGTATGCCAATTCATTGGGTTTAATTATTGATGACCGACTTTCATGGTCTAATCACATCAAAGAACTATGCAGAAAGATATCCTCGGCAATAGGTACTCTGAGGCGCATTAGGTCCCTCATTTCTCAGTCCACTGCAGTACAAATATATAACGCCTTAATCCAACCTCACTTCGATTACTGCGCCCCCGTTTGGGATGGATTGAGTTCTTATCTATGTGAAAAACTACAAAAATTGCAAAACCGAGCAGCTAGGGTTATTCTGCAAGCCAACTGTGAGGTAAACTCAAGCCTGCTTCTTGAAACTTTGAAGTGGGACAAGCACCAATTTTTCAATCAATACAACGGCCCCAAACCTGACCTCTACCGTCGCTACATTGACGACTGTGTCGGCGCCACTTCCTCCACCAGAGAGGAACTCAATCAATTTATAACTGCTGTTAATTCGTTTCATCCGGCTCTTAAATATACCTGGGAAATTTCCGATACTTCTTTAGCATTTCTAGATATTAAGGTTTTTGTCCAAGGCAACGGTTTATGCACCAGTGTGCACTACAAACCCACAGATTCTCATGGTTATTTGTTGTATTCATCTTCACATCCATCACATGTCAAGAATTCCATTCCTTATTCTCAATTTCTTAGACTTCGTCGCCTTTGTAGTGTAGACTCTGATTTTTCCTTAAAATCAGAAGAAATGTGCGAGTTTTTCGACAAACGTGGCTATCCTGCCTCTGTTGTTGAAGCGGGCCATTATCGCGCCCAACAAATTGATCGGCAGTCAGCACTACAAACGTCTCAGAAGGAGAATAACAATAGAATTCCATTCACTCTCACATTTCACCCTCACAACCACGCAGTTAAATCCATCATTCTAAAAAACTTTAAATTACTTCAAAATGATCCCGATACTGGCAGAATTTTTTTCGCAACCGCCATTAATTTCATTCAAACGCGACAAAAACATAGGTAACTTTTTAGTCAGAAGTGCTTTTCAAACGAGTGAACAAACCGGTACTTTTAAATGTGCACGCGCACGATGCAAAACATGTCCTTTCATTTGCAACGTTGAAAAATTGTCGGGACCCAAGCGATCTATTAAGATCACTGATCATTTTACCTGTACCTCAGCCATTGTCATCTACTGTATAACTTGCACCCTTTGCAAAAAGTTATATATCGGCGAAACAGGTAGACGACTAGGCGACCGATTTCGAGAACATCTTCGTGACGTAGAGAAAGACGACAAAAACGCATCTAAACCGGTCGCTAGACACTTTAATCTGCCGAATCATTCTACGCAACATATGACAGTCTGCGGCCTCTCCCTACATCAAGGAAGCACAGAAAGCCGCAAAACTCTAGAACAAAAATTTATTTTTCAAATCGGCACTCTTAATCCTCACGGTATCAACGAACGTTTTTCATTTAACTAATTTATTCTGTTTTTCACGTTGCCAGGCACCAACCAATAGCGTAGCTCCATACTTCTGTATATGAACCACACACAACCCACAATTCCTCGATTCGCTCCGACGAAGGGCTAGCGCTCGAAACGTCAGCTTCTGAATCTCTTTACGGTGGCTAATTCACATTATCAACTCAGTTGATAAAACCAAATTATCTTGTAATACTCCCACCGACGCAGCACCACAGTTTCTTTAGAAACTTACCCCCTTTATACACCAGCTTGTCTAGTGAAATTCTAGGTTTTTTTTTTCAGCTATCTGATCGAGCGTATGGTTTGCAAGCTCGAATTCAAATGCAACTGTTGACTGCAAGTCTGTTGAATCTGTCTTTGCTCGGCTTAGTCAAGAGCATGGTTTCGATCCTTCATGTGGATCTCATCAGTTACCGGGGCTTAACTGCAGAATACCCTGCCACTACAAAACACATCTAGAATCCGTGGCTACGGAGCTACACAGCTACGCAGCTTAGTGGCCTGGCGACGGCTTGGCACAAACCTTTCGTGACTGCAGTAGACTATGAGTAGTCGGTTTTTGTTCCTGAAATCCTCCGCGCGCGTTAATATTATACAAATTAGGGGAAAAAACGAGGAGGGAATGGTGAGAGGCTCCCCGCCCGCGGGCTCGCGGCTAGCGGCTTCGCCCCTCGCCACGCTACTCGATAGCTCTAATAAACTAGGAATACGCTAGGAACTGAAAAGAAAGAGACTGCTCGCAGTCTATGACTGCAAATGGTAATTTATTCAAGTTTTCACCCTCTCGTCATCAGTATGGAATTTTCGGCGGTGAATTGCAGGCGTCCTTCACGCGAAACGCCACTCGGGCCGGGAGCGAAGAAGGACGGCTGTTTTCGCAGGCTAAGGTAAAACAAATGAAATAAGTCGAGCCTGAAGCGACGTGTTCCTGAATCTACGTCCCAACTCATTTCCAAACCAAGGGAAGACTGGCACGAATGGTGGACCAAAATGGCGGCAAATTTGAACTTAATTTCATTTTATCCAAATGGAGATTTTTTCCTCAGAAATTCATTATGCGATGTATAGAATCAGATGAGAAAATAACAATTTTGACGTTGTGGGCGCTTAAAATATATTATATGGTTTAAATTTGCCTAAAACAAACATACAGTGTAACCATTGATAATGATGATTGGTAGTAGCATTTGCATGGATAATTTTCTTCATGCCGTGGCCAGTAGGTTTGTGACATTGCCGTTGTTCTCTTCTCCTAGGTGTGGTCACTGCCAGAGGCTTGCTCCCGAGTGGGCGAAGGTTGCTACAGAACTGAAAGGCAAGGTGAAAGTTGGAGCTGTCGATGCCACTGTCCATACTGTCACAGCTAGTAGGTACCAAATACAAGGCTACCCATCCATCAAGGTCTTTGCAGCTGGAGTTAAAGACTCTCACAGCGTCGAGAACTATGAAGGTCCAAGATCTGCTTCAGACATAATTCAGTTTGCTCTGGACAAGCTTGCCGATTCAATTGAGCCACCAGAAGTCCTGGAGCTTGTAAATAACGATGTATTCAAGAGCAACTGTGAGGGGAAGCCACTTTGCGTTGTTTCCGTTCTACCCCACATTCTGGACTCGGGGGCATCTGGAAGAAACAATTATCTGAATATCTTGAAGTCAATGGGAGAAAAGTACAAGAAGAAAATGTGGGGATGGATTTGGACAGAGGCTGGTGCGCAGATGAAGCTAGAGGATGCCCTCGGCATGGGAGGCTTTGGTTACCCAGCAATGGTAGCAGTGAATGTCCGCAAAATGAAATACGCTACACTGAAGGGTCCCTTTGATAACACTGGCATTGACGAGTTTCTGAGAACAGTGTCAGTGGGCCGTGGGTCGACATCTCCCATTGTGGGCGGTAACCTACCCAGTGTCGAGGAAACAGCGCCATGGGATGGTAAGGATGGAGAGTTGCCAGAAGAAGAGGATATTGATTTATCAGATGTAGACTTAGATGAAGATGAAGACCAAAAGAAGGATGAACTTTAAATTGTGTTGATAAACCTGTTCCGCTACTAAAGAAGACTCGCTTGAAATTTCCACATGCAGTTCATGTTGGCACACATTTTAATATTTCCAAAAATCGTGCAACTGAGCTTCAGATTTCTCATTTCTACAACAGAGAAAGTGTAAGAGTTTGCTAGGAGTTTCTTAATGGCTCGCGTAAGTTATCCAGTAAATTTTTATCACCAGTGTTTTTTTTTCCAGGATGTTCAAAAACAGTTGTTCAATAAAAATTAAATACTGCACTGTTTTTTGATCATTTTTTCATGTTGCAATGTTTTAATTTTTGTGTGGTTTAGAACACCATAAACTTGCTAAGGGGGCTTTTACATTACTAGTGCAAGTTCCACCGAGTTATTTATTCTGGAGACCAAAGGTTTGTTGAGTGTTCGCACCTACCAAGTATCGAATATCGAGTTCGCACTTACCGAGCTCGCACCCCACCCAGGGATCTGCCTACTGTGCGCGATTTCCTCTTATCCCTGAGTCCCATCTAGAGCGCTTTAGTTTTTACTTGTTTTGGAGCGAGGGACAGGGCCGATTTACATAGGGATCTCCCTGTGGTAAGATACTCGCTTACGACTGTCCCATGTAACACGAAGTACTTGAATATGTTTGATCTTATGTAAATCTACAATGTTTTATCATCAACCTGTCATAAGCATCTCGCGCTTCGAATCAAGCTGTTGGCTCTCTAACTGCCTCTACAGCTATTTTAAGAAGCACCGTCAAAGCGTAAGTGGCGAAAGGTACTATGGGTATTAGTGGTAACTGCCGGTCTCGCCCCGTGGCGAGTTCGCCTCACATCGACTTAACTAGCAATCAAGTGCTTGAAATTTGTCCATCTCTTACCAAGAAAAAAAAAAGACGATGAAACAAAACTACACAAAACATGTTTATATCTCGTTCTTCAATCCATTGAAGCTGACTGGCGAATTCGAAATAGAAATTTTAGGATGAGTATATGGGGGCGAACTCGCCATGAGGCGAAACCGGTATCATTCATATTAGTAGACAAGTTTACCTCAAATCATGTTCAAGTTAACGTGAAAGGAGAACTGACGAATGTCCCGATGTTCCTTCTATCGCCCCGAAACACCATGACTTCGATCAGCCAGCGATAAACTACTACTACCCAAGGTAGCTTTCGTCGCATTCGTTTTTGCCCTTTTGTGGGACAACCTTCCTCTGACAAGTTGCTGATCAGCTCTCAAAAAAATTCTAGAGTAACACCGTTAAGGTTCCTAACGGGCCATAGAAATTTGGCCGTATTAACGCGGTGACTGGATTAACGGGGTAGAGTCAAACTCCATGACTGTTCTAACTTGAGTGACATCTTAAAAGGTAAATCAAGATTGCACTTTAAACAAGGTTGGGATTTCAAAATGTGGCAGTTGTCCGTAATAACGGGTTGGCCGCATCTATAACGGGGTTTTCTTATAAGAAAATGTATGGGCATTTCGTCTGATCTTAAGGCGGGGTTCTACTGTAGCACAATGAATAATCGAGTGAGCTCTCGGCTTTCTAGTCGAGGAGGGGGGCGTTGGGTTTTTCGGTTTCGAGGATTTGGCTGATTGTTGGTTTGTTTTTTTTTTAAAAACTGGGGTTTTACGTTTTTTGGTGTCCTGCGCGGTTCGCGGGTTTTCTCCAATTTATTCTTTTCAATCGGTTCTCGGTTTTTGTCAACATTGATGGCGGTTTTCGGATTTTTCTGTCCAATGCATTTTACGTTTTTTTTGGCTTTGCCAAGGAAGTTACACCCAGCAGTTTCGCTAAGGCTGTTAGGCCAAGGGACCACTTTAATTTTATAGCATTCTATCCTTTCTTTTAGAGGAATGGATGACAAGCCAGTCTGGTTAGCAGCCGTTCATGATTTGGGTCGTCACGGCTCCCAACTGCAACCGGACTATGAAAAGATCAAGATAATATCAGTGCAAGACTATTTCTCAAATATCACGCGGCTTGATGCTATGTATTGATTGTGACCTTTTCGAGTAACATTGCGCTCACTCGCTCCGTTCACGTGGAATAGAAGCAAAGGAGACTGTCTGGTTGTAAAATTAAGCCGTTTGGTTGTAAAATGTAGCCCGCAGAACAGGCGTGATTTTTTGCGGATTTCAGGGGAACAGAGAGGCGAAAGCGAGGCGAGCGCGAAGCACGAGCTGCGTGCGAGGGGAGGATCGCTAAAAAATCCCGCCAGTCCGCAAACTATTGTTCAAGCTCTTCCGCCCCCAGACACACCCTAAATGACCAGCCAATCACAGTGTTAGAAAAACAGTGGTGATCACAGCGCGTTGTGGGCCAAATCTTAAGGCGGCGAAATACGAGATACAAAAACCCTCAACTTGTCGCGCAACATTGCTTCGTTGCAAGTTTTCGTTGATGTTTCCTGTTTTTCACCTTGCGTGATCAACTTGACCCGCAACAAAAACATTTGTTGCGGGTTGAAGAAATGCGGCGCGCTGATTGGTTGATTTGCAGGGCACGAGCAAATTTGTTGCGCGACAAGTTGTGAGTTTGATGAAAAACGAGCAACAAAGCCAAAATTTGTTGCTCAAAGTAGACCCGCTCACTACTTTTCGCAACAACTTTCTTCAACCCGCAAAAAATGTTTTTGTTGCGCGACAAGTTGATCACACAAGGTGAAAAACGGGAAACATCGACGAAAACTTGCAACGAAACAATGTTGCGCCATAAGTTGAGGGTTTTTGTATCTCGTATTTCGCCGCCGTAACACTTCCAGGACTTGTTCTCATCCCTAAAACGGAGAATTTACTTCTTTGGGACTTAAAATAGAAAGGACAAACACCAATCAATGTTTAAGTGCCCTCAGAATGGAATATTAGGCACTACAGAGTCCTCTTAAACCTTTCTGGTTAAGAATTTTTTCTTCAACAGCCTTGAATAACATTACGATCTGTTTGCTTTGAAATCCAGTCGCGGATTTAAAGCAGCTTCCTGGAAATGGGTAATGTAAAGTATTATAACAAAGTTGAATTCAACTTTAGGAACGACTGGCAAGGCCTCCGCCGTAAAATGACCGCCAAAGTTGTCGGTAAACTCAAGCTTTAGCTTTAGAAGCGTGAAGAATGAATTTGAACATGCTGTCATGCGGCGTCAAGCGCGTCTGCGAAATTTTGAACATTTTTAGCTTTTAGATAGGTTTTTCTCCTCATCTTGAATGACACTTTATTGGTACTGAACTTCCTGTCCCGTTTCTTTCCTTTGGTCACCTTTATTTAGGAATTTAAGGGTTTAAATTGCACAGTATTTTTGTACGCTGAATTTCTGAAAAATTAATTTACGGCGACTTCCGCGGTTTGTTTGTTTAGTTTATTCGCTTCGTTAAAATATACATTTTGGAGTCTTATTCAGCTACCACAGAACCCCTGAGAAAAGAACTAAGTGTGTACTATTAAAACGATTTATCTCAAAATAATTGGCTTGTTTCTTTGTCATTTTGATTTACCGACCCGATTTACAACTTTCATCTTTCATTCGCTGAGCTGTTATTTTGTCACATGGTGCGCGGCGAAGAAACTATCAAATTTCTTGTTGTAAATTGGTTTTTACTAGCGCCTTTCGCTCTTATTTTCCCGTGTTTTCTCCAACTTTATTTCCATTAGTTAGAAAAATGGAATGTCTGTTTTATTCGGTTTCGTTTTGTCCTCCGAACAGTCCGAAGTCAATAACTAACTCATTTAATTTTGCTCATTCAATTTTCTTGGCTTTTGTCGCTGGGAATCGGGGATGCGTCGCAGGCAATTTCATGCAGGTGAGGAAGGAGGCAACTTCGGAAATACACGAAGAGCAGCTACAGCCGAGCAGATGAGTCCTATATATTAGACCATATTTCCAGTTAAATTCACCGTCCAACAATTTTAGCGCGAATCGATCTGTTGTTGAATCAAAATCACTGTGCGTGATCGTGTTACGTCTTGGAAAAACATTCGAGGATCATGTGTTTTAAAGTAGCCGCGTTCATAGAACGCCGGAACAGCTTGAACAATGGTATGCGGACAGGCGGGATTTTTTAGCGATCCTCCGCTCGCACGCAACTTAAGCTTCGCGTTCGACTCGCGCTCGCCTCGCTTTCGCTTCTGTTCCTCTGAAATACGAAAAAAATCACGCCTGTCCTGCAGGCTAGTAAAATGCGGCTGGCAGTCTACACAAATGAAAATTCTGAAAATGGCAATCAAAACAAACTTCGGGATGTGGCGGTGTTTCTTTTAATACTGAAAAGAGAGATTCTGAAGCCTACCAAAGCTTTTTCAGTGAGGTCTTTTATTTTGGTTTTCGGTTTTGGACGAAATTTCTTGTGGTTTTGCGGTTTTTCGGTTTCTAATAGGTCCCTACGCCCCCCTCGTCGAGGATGGGAAGATGACAAAGCGGGAAGAAATAGGATAGAAGAGAGAGGAGGACAGAGACGCCAAAGTCCACCCCACTCTCCACCCCCTTGACCACTTCATTTAGGCCCTTTCAGCCGCGGTCAGACCTTTCCAGCTGGAGCCTGTGAGCTACAATCTTGGACAAAATAAATGAGAAATTAAGACCACCCCTCTCCCCATTTCAATGATGGAAAAAATGGCGCGCTTTTGTTAGAGCGCGAGTTCATCATTGATTCGGGGGGAGGGGTGGTTTTATTTCTCATTTTATTCTGTCCAAGATTGTAGCTCGCCATATTGAACAGTCATGGCCTGCCGCCTTGGTGGCGGCGCTAGGGCTTATGGGACTATTAGGAGGATACAATAGACAACAAATCGTGTTTTCTTTCCGTTTCTTGACTTTTCACTTAAGGTTTTCTGATTGCGTCCCCTGAAATAATTCCATAACTACTCATGCAGCGATGTAGGCTCGAGGTCATTACTTTTTTTTCCTCAAGTGAATTCTGACCGCGCGCAAAAGAAAAGCTTCAGTGTTAACTTTGGATGAAATAAACTAATAACATCAAAAACTTGGCAAATAATTGTTTATTTTTCTTTGCCTTGACAAGTTTACAACAAAGACGTGTCTCCTTTCGTGATAATATAAAAACAAGTAAAGTTATGATGTACAAAAATAGAAGTTAAGCTGTATATGTTTTACTTTTTAATTTAACTTTAAACCGTTCTTCAAGCTAGAAATTGCGAGGTCCCCTTTTCGTACATTATGAAATTTAACCTGTGTGGTGGGCCAAAATGAGAGATGTTAAGCAACCATAAGGGCGACACTAGCTTAAGAATTTCACGTCCACCATTTGTTAAGTCTCAGGTTTGTCTGTGACAAGATCAACAACTTTCTATAAACATGAAAAATTCGCCTTCCTGGTTCGCGATTGTTCATAGCACTTTGTTTTGCAAAGGATAGCTAGAAACCGGTGCAACCTACGACGGAGGAATTTGAAAACTGCGTTTTAGCTCTGAAAACGCTTCAAATGCTTCCCGCCTTCCCTACGCGTACCAATCACTGGGTCAGAGAAATCACGTGGTTATCGTGACGTCATCGTTTTCAAAATGTTTTCTGACCACACGAAAACGCAACCCGGCGTTTTCAAATTTCTCCGACTTGAAGCACGTTTTCGAAAAGCTCCGTTTTCGCGGCGGATTAATGTGGACGGCAGGCCTAATGGTAGAAATAAAGCTGCGTTTTCAAATTCCTCCGGTGTGTTGTCCACCAGACCTAAGAAATGTACCAAGATTTATCATGCACGTCAGGAGCTGTTGCTTTGAATAAATCTCTTCTTTGGTAATCTTTTCTTTGCCGTTATGGTTTGCTTGAATCTCTAATTTCTCCAAAGCTTTCATTCCATAATTCCTCATATCAATGTTAATAATTTCTAGGTAAAGTGACAGTAACATGCTGCTTCACTTAAATGCAATGATGATTAAAAAAAGGCTTAGAGCAGCAAGCTAACCAGTTTAGACTGCAGATGCTTAAATGTACGAACACACAAACTCTTCCAATATGGAACACATTAATTACCCTTAACAGTAGCAACTGACAATATGTAAACACACTTGAGTTAACTTAGACCCTTCACAGAGCTCTCTTTAACATGGTCGTTTTAATTATAAAATCATGATACTACAGAAAAATAGTCACCAACCACTGATTGTGCCCTGCAAGAGGCTTCCAAGGAATGAATTTGACAGCCAACAGCCATGGCAAAATTGTTTTGTCAAAAGCTGAGTGAGACGTAATTTTTTCACAACTTTCTTGGGAAGTAAGCTCGATTTCCGCCGCTCTCTCGTGTCTGTTCGAGGGAGGAACGCGGCCACCTTTCCCGATTAGTGGCTGGTAATCTAGCCTTTTTGGAGAGCACTTGTCTCCAACACCCTTAGTAGGGAGCTTAAACAAACGGTAACGAGAACTTCTAAAAGTCATGAATAATTCATCAAGTTATAACAAAGAAAATCACAACCGTGAAGGAGGTTTGAATATCCGGTTAGATTTTGACGATTTACTTCTTCCTTAGTTTTTGTTGTCATTGAGAAAATATGTCAACGAATCGAGAAAGTGTTTCATGGGCTATCCAAACACCTCGAATTTCGTCAATAATACTCCGCTGCGCGTCGTATCTTGAACTCTCTTCTCGGTGTTTGGATATCCCGATGACACACTGTCTCTTGTGTATTACGTCGCAAAATACAAAGTTTCTGGGTACAATTCTCAGCCATCGTCTGCAAAACAACAACGTGAAATGTGTTCTGCGTAAGTTGGAAAACGCAAACGACGCCGGCTAATTTTTCGAATTTTCATTTGGATTTGAACGCTAGCGTTCCATTTTTAGCTTAAGCAAGTTCTGAGACCAATAGGCGCATTAAAATGATCTGGACAATTGCGAAAATCGAACATGAAATAGAATTAGCCGTTCCGAAATTCACCTGGGAACTGGGGCGAGTTTCGAATTTTGACCAATCGATAAACTGACACTACCACATAAAATATCATGTTGAGATTTGTCGTTTGACCAAGTATGCTTTTAAGGTGAACAGAGACTAAGTTAGGGACCTTGAAATACGGTTCAAAATCTATACAAACGTCTCTAATTTAAGACAGCGTCCCCCAAAATCATGTTAACACTCAAATTTTTTTATCAGTTTTGTGACAACTGTAAAATCCCGTCACGCACCTACTATTTGAAAGAAGCTGAGATGAAAATCGCTGTTTGCCAATTTTGAAGAGTATCGCGGAAATCATGAAAATTTTAAGAGTTAATATGGTTTTGAGGGACGCTGTCTCAAAATTAGAGACGTTTGTATGGATTTTGAACCATATTTCAAGGTTTATAGCTTGGTCTCTGTTCACCCTAAAAGCATCATACTTGGTCAAATGACCAGTCTTGACATAATCTTTCATGTTGTGGTGTCAGTTTATCGATTCGTTAAAATTTGAAACTCGCCCCGGTTCCCTGCTGATTTCGGAACGGCCAATTCAATTTTTGCAAGGAGTTTTCGTCATTGCTATATGAAACACAGTCAGCTGGTGCACATGCGCATTACGTACCATTTAGTAGCTAATTTGCAAATAACGGAGATGCGATAAATACTGTTTTTAAACAGATATGATAAAAATAATATCATAGTATGAGCAAAAGGACACTCAAAAACAGGTTTTTCAGCCAACGACTGAAAATCAAGCAAAACACTGCGAAAACTGGAGCGGATTTCTAGATGAACTTTGATTCCAGGTTGGGGTGAACTTTTTCAAAGTGAGAAAACTAGTGTCCAGGTCAGCGCGGTCTCAAAGCTGACTGTGTCCCTTTAAGCTACGAAGTAGCTTGCACAGTCAGTGACCCTGGCAAACATTTAAGTCTAGTTCCAATAAAATAGAAGTTTATCCGAGTTTGACCAGTCTAAACAAAGAGTGATTTTTGGTGAGACCATGTCAAGGGCGCCCATTTTGCAAGACGGAAAGAAACGCAGTGTCACTTGACTTCATTTCATGGCAACAAGCTGTAAAAACTCAATGTTTTCTTCCTTCCAGCTTAAAATGAAACAAATGGCTACCCTAGCATCTACTCACCTAGAACTATTTCTACAAATTGACCGGTCCAGCCAGCCGGAGAGGGAAAATGGTACAATCATAAATTTCCTTAAAGAGCCCTGCACTCACTGACAACATCGACCTTATTCTTGCAAATGTATCATCAAAACCTTACACAAAATGTCTAATTATAATTGAGTACAAAAAGTTTACTTCAATACTGAAAATGAATAACTAAAAATATTTTTTTAACCTAATAATAAAACCTCTGTTTTAAAGCCACGTAAATCTTGTTTTTCTTCCTGTTTCTTGGGGTGTCACATTCTTCTCTCATAAAACAACAAGCTCCGGAGTTTAATCTGTATTATTATTGTAACTGATTGTTCCAGACCTAAAGAAATACTTGCCATAATTTTTAACAATAAACATTTGGTAATTTCCCAGAATAATATTTTGAAAGAACCTACAATTGACCTCAAATGCATCTGCACTTCACGTAAATAAATTTAAAATTAATTAGTAAAAATGAACACAGTTGTTACACCGTTTTGATACAAAATGACAAACTGTGTGTTTCTTACTACTACAGCAAATGCCATACATGCTGTGAACAAGATTTTTTTCATAAGTCATCTTTTGAACACAGGCTTTGATTCAATATTGTTCATATTGTTTAATGTGTGAAGAAAATACATTCATAACATTCAGTGTAATCAATAGCTTCACACACGTGATTTTAAACAATTTTATCTTTTGGCTGATTGGCTCTCAACAAATCTACCTTTTTTATAATACATTATTTTATATAAAATGAAAGCCTGACTTATGAAATATAAAAGCTACAAGTCATATTACTCTAGCCATGTAACCTTTCAACAAGGTCAAAGTTCAAAGGTCATCGTCTCCAATCCCTTCAAACACCTTGTTTGTTGTCATAGCAGCATTACTTGATGGAGCAGTTGCGGGTTTGGGTGATTGTCCTTTACCCTGTTTACAAGAACAAAAAGCATCATCGTCGTCATCGTCATCATCATTATCTACATCACAATCATCATCATCACCATCACTGTCACAACCAGCACTGCCACTTCCACCACCACCCTCCCCCCCCCCCCCCGACCACCATTTTTGCACAAAGTAGCTTTTGTTACACAAGGCTAATGAGATGCCAAAATTGTTTCAGACGTTCACTATTAACCATTACCTGAAGCTAGGATTAAATACAAATTGTCACATGTCAAGACCATGAATATGGTAGCACCAATATTACACTGAGTCAAGTTTCATTACTTACTGCCAATTGTTTTGATGTTTTTGGTTTTGCTGATGAACTCTGTTTCTGTCTAGCTTCTGGACTTGTGGATGGAGAAGCTGATCCATTAACAGTTTTGCTTTCTTGTTCCGCATCACCCTGATTCCAGAATTTAATCAAACCTGTTAACCAACTATAAAGCTACAAAGGCCTGATAAAGTTGTAAATAAAACACAAAAAAGACAGTAGGTGATGAGCCATGTGGGTTTGTGTGAGATAGTTGTCACAAAACTATATGCGTGACCCATTTAACATCTAGATACCAAGAGTATCCATGGCTAGTGCGCTTGTCTCCGGATCGAGTGGTCCGGGTTTGAGCCCTGGCCGGGGACATTGTGTTGTGTTCTTGGGCAAGACACTTTACTCTCACATTGCCTCTCTCCACCCAGGTGAATAAATGGGTACCGGCGAATGTAACGCTGGGGGGTAACCCTGCGATGGACTAGCATCCCATCCAGGGGGGAGTAGAAATACTCCTAGTCGCTTCATGCTAAGGAAACCGGGATAAGCTTCGGCATGATGGGCCACTTGGCTCGCATGCAGACTTACCTTTTTACCTTTTATATAATTTTTTTTGCATACACTATTCAAGAATATATCCATGGCTATTTCCATGGTTTAAGAGGCAAATACTGTCACTGACATCTGGGCATGAATAAATCATAAAGAAAAATTAGGCATTAAATTCTACCAAACTTCAAATAATTGAATAAAAATCATGGAACATCTGACATATTTAACCTACAGGGTTCATACTCTTTTTCAGAAATAGATTTCTAGGACTTTTCCAGAAATTCTCTAGGACTCTAAAACTCACATGAACCCTTTTACTCCCAAGATCGCAATCTTAATTCTCCTTAGTGTCTGCCATACACATCACATTTTTTACTTGAGTTAAACAAATTTTCAGAACTTTTAGGACCATAAGCCTTTTTCCTGGACTTTCCAATCCTGGAAAATGTCACAATAAAAATCCTGGACTTTCCAGGTTTTCTAGGCCAGAACTACAGGTAGTAGAATCCTGAACCTAGGTTATGATAAATATTCATTGTATGAGCTGGTGTATGAAGCAACTATGGCTAGGTCTATGATTAGATGTGCCACAGGCACCTTGAAGCTTTATAACTTATATACCTCTGTAGACGCATCTGATGTCACAGAATTGGTACGCTCAAAACCTGGACTTTCTTCCTTCTTCATCTTTGTACGATCTTTAGGCTGAAAAACAAATTAGTTGAACAACAGTGCAGAGTCAAGGACTCCCTCAATCTCATGCCACAAGATGTTACATGTAGTACCAGATCACTGGACATAGGATCACAGACACATGATTTTGGGGTTCAGGCTGATATATTTATTGGGTACTCAGTGAGAGATCAGCCTAAAGATTTTCTTAATATGTTCTTCAACTTTGGTTCAGAAATACTACATGGAACATGTTATTAGAAGTTTAGTTACTGTAACTTGGCAGTCAGTCAGTCAGTCAGTAAGTACTCAAATTAATAAATAGCATAAAAAATATGTCCGCTAGTAAACAAGTTAACATAAACAAGTAGAAATGTTACATTAGTTTCAACATTTTTTTGTTCTGGCACTCTCCCCCTTATAATATACGAACAACGTTTATTTATCAGGCTGAACAGGTTAATATATGATGCTTTAAGGGCCAAATTTCAGCCTGATGTTCTTAATCACTCAACTACATGTAGGTGTTAACCGTATCACATGTTACTGTATGAGTACATCATTAGACTTCAGTGATGCTCAACATGTTACACAACACTGGACCTGAGTCACCTACCCTTTTAATTGGTTTGCCATGTTTTATTCTGAGGATTTCATCCACAATACCCTGAAGACAGAGGCTCATAAGAATTGCCTGTAATAAAATAAAACATAATCAGAGCAAGTTCTGTATTCTAAAAAAAACCAATAACATAAAACAGCACTAACCTCTAACGAGATTAAAAAAAAAAACAGGAAAGTGGGGAGTATCATGAACCTTGCCATTTGTTGACTGGTTAGTTTCAAATTGAGTTTCTAAATGTGGTAAACCTTTTAACGGTTTTGGTTAAAGGAAAGTGAAGAGTAATCATCGCAGTAAATTTTCCAATTTAAGCAATTGGAAAGAAGAAGCCTGAAAAAAAATCAGGGCTTCAACGGGATTCGAACCCGTGACCTCCGCGATACCGGTGCGATGCTCTACCAACTGAGCTATGAAGCCACACATTGGGAGCGAGGTCAATTTTATTGAGTTCATATTTTCCCGTGCAGTGAAGTGATGTGAAGTATATATGAAATAATTCATATTTGTACTGCGGTAATACATGAAAGTGAAGAGTGATCATCGCAGTAAATTTTCCAATTTAAGCAAGTTTTCTAGCTATATGATAATTTGCTGTCAAGGACTGAATCAATAAGAGACTACATAATGTAGAGAAGTCGATATCACTCAATATGAATTCATATCAAACAGACCCTTACTACTTGCCAACACAAGAAAGCTACCAGTACATTGTTCTAGTTTACATTTTGATTGGTTAGTTTTCTTCTTGGTGGCCTGGTTCAGGTGGTTGCACTGTGATAAGTTGGATGTTACTCACAATGTGATCAGCTCCCAGTTGCCTTGATAGCTCAGTTGGCAGAACACTGCATTGGTATCAGAGGTCATGGGTTCAAATCCTGTTCAAGTCTAAATTTTTTTTCAGGCTTTAATTTCACAACTGCTTAAGTTGTGTGACTGTTTAACTGTGATGATCAACCATGTCGTCATGTTACAATAATAAGTATTAGTATATACCACACAAGTGAATAGTACTTTTTGCACATGCTGATTGGCTAGCTCGGAGGTGATTAGCCAAGTACTATTCACCTCCGAGCAGCCGAAGAAAAACAAAATTGCTTTCGTTGGTATATTGTCACAAATAAGGTTATTCTTTTGCCCGCTAGTTATTCGGCTTGTGTGGTATATGTGTCCACGACTCCACCTCCTTTTATAGCAGGTGTACTGAACAAAGCCAAGGCTCTACTGTAACCTCATCACTGTAGATTGTTATCCATTCCATCTGGTCCTTCCTTAAGAGATATTCAAAAGCAAGTTCCAAGTGTTCCTCTTTTTTGCCATTTTCATTAATGTCACTCTAGTGGAGAACAAACTTGAAAGGATTACTGTATGTCACAACTCTTACTGATACCAGCTAAATTATCCTTTATTTTGTTCTATTTAGCATTTTTCAAACTAAACCTCCAGTCAGAAGCTGTACATTTCTTTCAATTTACCCACAAGATGGCACCAATGGTTCCTTCATCCCACTATCTCACTAGACTGTCCGCAGTGCTCTGGATACAGCTTCCAGTAGTCATGCACCTCTTCGGAACCTCTAATTTTATTTGCTCCCGGAGTCATCCACCTCTATTGTTTTCAGGACTAGGGCCATTGTTTCTGTTGTTTATTCTATTGTTTTCTCGGCCAATCCTGTTAGACCTTACGAGAGGTGCGTGGCGCCTCACAGCTTCCCACACGTTTTTGATCAGTTGTAACATTCCTTTAAAACTACAGCAAAGGTGGTTAAATACTTAATTTCTTCATCCCCAGTTGACACTCAACACCCACTGACTGACTGTCAGGTGAACTGGCCTCCTGACTGGCTGCCTACCCGCTGACAAACAATAGTTAAACAGTGCCAGAAGCTGGTCAGTCTTCAAAAATGGTTTAGTCTTTGTTCCACTGAACATTCAACTTATTTTATTCTTCAAGTTTAACACACGCTGTTACATTCAAGGTTGCACGCATGCTGTATTTGAATTTATATTGTATTGCAATGATGCTTGTTGTGTAATGCATTAATTTAAAGTCACATAATTCCAAGAGTTGCCAGTTGTATGGTCCACCTGCTCACCAGTTACTGCTAACCAGTTATTTGCTAAGGTTTTTTATCTCGTGTTTGAAACAATGTACATCAATTACGGAGGCAGTTTGCAAGTTTTGTTAATGTTTATTTTACTTGTGAGGCTGCCTGCTAATGAAGTTTCTTTGTTAATATTTTACAACAAATTGAATTGTTAATGTGATTTGTTAAATTAAATATGGTTCTTTCTTTGTGTTGGTGTCTTTGGTCTCTTGTTCAACAGAACAGTCCTAAGAACAGAATAAAATTTACTCACCGATGCTGTTATTCTCCAACACCTCATTCTTGTCACCTTGAAGCTGCCTTCTTGTACTTTGTGCTTTCAAAAAAAATAATGAAAATAAAATTAATATCATAATTACATTACATGTTACACTACTGGAAGAGTAAAGCAGCTTCGTTTACCACCCCCCCCCCCCCCACCCCCGGGGGGGGGGGGGGGTAAAAAAGTGCTTTTGGCACCTCCTAGTGTGCCAAAAGTGGAAGCTTTTGCTGTACCTTTCACAGTACTGAGCAAAAAAAATATGAAAGCCTGAGATAAATGTTTTGTTTTAGAATTTCATGTAGCACCCCTTGAGGGTGAAAACAATTTCAACCCACGCCCAAAAATAGGATCTTGGTATCCCTTAGAGGTTCTGTTCAAAATTTCTGGTTCTTTTTATATGGGGATCCCCCCTTGGAACTTAACAATGCTCAAACTGTAACCAGCCTTCATCTCAGAGCCCAAGGCACATGTACCCCTGACCTTTAGATCAAGTGAATACATACCCCATATACACAAACATCTCACTAACAATTACAAGCCAATCCATATAGTGACACTGCAGCATATTAGACAAGGGTATGCTGTTAAGAAACACCTTTAATACAAACGGCAGAGCTTACAGACTGAGCAAGCAGTTTAGGATGACGCATGTGCAGTCATACAATAAAAGTATTGTACTCCTTTGGAATAAGCATACCAGCATGACATCATTTCAGTTTGTTGACATTGTACAAACCCAACACAAAATGTGATGAGGAACACTTTGCTTACATCTGGAGTTTGAAGTCTGAAGTTCAATTCTCTGTTACCGACACTAATGATAACTCTTGTGTCTTCCTCAGGGTAATTTGTGATACAAGGTTTAAACTGAAGATATCCATAGAATCTTAGTGATCTTGCAAGTTGCAAAAACTGAAAAAAGAAAGCAATCCTCATTATGAAACAACATTCACTTGGCAATAATTCACAATGGCCAGAAAAAGTATTAAATAAGCTTCCAATCCTATAAGGACAAGAAAAACCAGGTGGTACTTATTACAAGCTTTTAAGGGCAAATGTCTATAAAACTTAAAGCTCATGAAGACATAAAATTCATCCTACTGATGAATATATTATAGGAAGGCCCTAGTAAGAGTAAAAATGCTAGGTATTCAATTTCACCTCCACATATAAACCTAAAGAGTCTAAAGTTCTGGGCTGAAAATCAACCATTTTCATTTGATTCACAATATCACAACTACTGAACACAGAAAAGTTGAAAATTACAACCAACATATATTAAAAATTATTAAACACTGGATCACTGGATAATGAAAATCGAGAGTTTTCATTGGCTGAGCCACCATGGTATATGAGCCATTATACCATGATCTACAAAAATGGAGAGCGTATGCGTGATTTTTTGGGCCTTTTTGTTTTTGTTGTAGTCTAGTTTTCTATATTTTTGGGGCATTTTTAATAAAACAATTAATATTCCACTCGCGCTTGTTGGATATGAGATGATTATAGCCAACTCGGTGCTGCGCACCTCGTTGGCTATCTATCATCTCATATCCAACGCGCGCTCATGGAATAATTGTTAATTATTATTCAACAAATTGTAACACTATCCAAATATGGTCATGATGCTCTCTGTCATCCGTAGCTAACAGATATCCGGCGATATACGTAGCTTTGTACGTGGGAAGAAAAAGTGAAGTGAGAAAATGTCCACAGAGAGATTCAAAAATGTTACGCTGTTTTGTTATCAATTTTTTGAATAACAAAACAATTATCCTGCTCAATCTCGTGGAATATCGTCTGATTTTAGCCGACTCAGCCTACGGCCTCGTCGGCTAAGTATCAGATGATATTCCGCACGATTTCGCAGGATAATTATTAACTATTCCTTGGCCAAAAAGGTACAATATCATGGTTATTGGATTGATCTAATCATTTTGTGGGGAAACAAAACCAGAGTGTTCTCCAACGTTGAGTTAGTTGTTCAAGGAAAAGAACTGTCATTTTCACTATGTGCCATATCTCAGAATCCCAAAAGATTTTAGATTCTAACTTTATTTGGATAAGTCACTGGTCACTAGTCTTGTTCTCCACACCCATTACAGTGATTTTGTTCTTTATTGGGTGAATTACAACAGCCAATTTCAGCCATAGCATGAACAAAATCAAGCAAGACCAGCCATAGCAAGTGTTACAGGTTGCAACCCTTAAAGACAGCCCTGAACTGTGCGCATGGATAGCGTGAAAGTCTCGCATTGTATTGTCTCACCTGAAGTTTATCACCTTTCTTTTTTAGTTCTGTCAGTTTTGCATGAACCTCCTTGGAGCCGACAGTCCAACCTTTCTCTACATCACTGACTGCCTGGAAACGATCAACAACTTAGGATAACTGTACAAGTAAATGCATGAATGAACATTTTATTTGAACTGCGGAGAAAGGTATGAAGATATGATTGATCATTGCAGTTATACAGACAACTTAGGCAGTTGTGAAATTAAGTTCTGTTGTGAAATTAAATCCCATTTGAGCCTGAATCACTTTCAGGCTTAATTTCAAAATGTCTTATTAAGTTGTGTGTTTACAAACTGTAACTCAATCAATCCCCCCATGTCTTCAGGAAAATTAACAAACTCAAAAAATAACTTTCCCATGGGAATCAGCCTTGGTCCTCTACTATATTATTGCTAGAAGTAATCATAGATTATGAGTGCGTTTGTGTAAAGGTGTCCTTTTTCTATCCACCCTTCTTGCCTACCAGTATAAATAAAGTCATGGTGACTTAAAAACGTGACAGAAAATCGGCGTTACATCCGGCCTGCCCCCCACTCGAGAAGTATGCCAGCCCGCCATCGGCGAAATGTATATTTGCTCAAAAATCAGGACCAAATCTTTTAAGATGGAAGTCAGGACATTTGTAAGGATATAGAAAGTAATTCGCGACCGGTTACTGGCTTCTAAGGCTAAAGTTATCAAGACGTAAGCTTTTTTTAACCTGTACGTGACGAAGGACAGAAGGTTAACAAATTGAATAAATTATCGGCTTTGTTTTTATTTTGCTCTCTTTTGTAGCTCGCCGAGGTTATTTTCTTGTCTAAATCACTTAAGAAAAGTCTGACAAAGATGTTCCCATTCATTTCTTTTTTCTTGGACCAAAAAGTTCCTTCGTGTTCAGGTTTTTTGCTTGCTATGGGCGACAGCAGCTCCCTGTGTTTACTCAAGAACTTGATAAGCACTTGAGCGAGGTATTAATTACAAATTCTAAAACTTTTGTGGTAGCTATTAAGTCATTTTCTTTAAAGAATTCTTTTTTAAACGTGTGCTTTCAGCATAACTTTGTAATCCGAGACTTTTTTGACCCAGGAAAGGTCTGACCTTTCAAACGAATATAAAATTATATAAAGCTTGAACCTTCCAACACGTCCGACCAAACAGCAATAAAGCTTGAACCTTCCAACACTCAGCTCTTGTGTGTCTGTGGTGCTTTTTCGTTATTTTCGCTGTTTTGGGCTTTTTACGCCACCACT
>CM042758.1:18612278-18623750 GCA_022496165.2 Catalaphyllia jardinei | reverse complement strand
CCGTGACACTTATGTGATAATTCTTCGCTTTCTCTAAACATGAGCTTGGGATGCCTGTGGTACTATTCACCTCCAAGCAGCCAAACAAAAACAAACTGGGTCTTGTTGGTATATTGTCACAAAGTTACTCTTTGGTCTGCTAGTTATTCAGCTTATGTGGTATATACTAAAACAATTATTCACCTCAGTGTCGGCGAAAGTGGTGGATATTTACCTTGCCGCTTTGTGGGTCGGTAAGATCTCCACCACTATTCACCTCCACTTCGGTGAATAATTGTTAAATATTACCGGTATACGGCAGGATCAACACCTATTTGCTTATCCTTACCTGCACATACAATAGATTCATTCCTATTCTGTCCTGAGTTATCTTCTCTTCTATTCTTGGATCCCAAAGCCTTCAGAAACACCAAATTAACTCATCATTAACTTGTAGTTGAGGAAACCACTTTCAAGACTTTCTCTTTCATGAAAATAATAGCTTGAAATAGTCTGTTTATTTGACTGTATGTATGCAGTCATTACATTTGTTTCTTTTTTCAAAAGAGGTGATTGAAACTCTATATCTAAATCTCAGAAAACAAGAAATATCATTTACTTAACATTTGCAACTCACGTTTTTCTGACAGCCACTCTGCAGGTTCCTGTTTCTTGCTCGATTGTCAGAAAAGGTGCTTCAAAGTCTTGAAATCTCCTGACAACTATGTAAACAGTCAAAACATCATAAAATGAGAAAATAGGCATGGTCATGATTGAGACATTTCACAAGCTTATGACATGTAGAGAGAATTGATAGTTAATCAACTTACTGGTGGCCTCTCCGTCATCTGCTCTTTTGATCAGAAAGAGTCCAAAGTAGTACACCAGGTCTTCATGAAGACCAATCTCTGCCATCAAAGCCTGGAAAGAGATTACATTGTGTGAACTGAGAGATGTTTGAACATCTATCCAGCTGCTTGGCTGGCTAGTTGACTACGAAGTCTCATTACACGACTAAGTTAGTTCAGAGGGCCGATAACTAAAATCAGCCAATCAGATTGCTCCGTTGCCGGTCCAATATTCTCTTAAGTATTGGACCGGGCACTGTCCCGAATGATCCTGCACAAAGATTTTCTCGTAGTTTTGCTTTTCTTTTTCTAAAAGTATTTACTCCACATAAAATGTTATTTTTGTTTTCTTCCAACTCTGTTTTTCTTCTTTTTGAAAACGTCAGACGCGAGTAAACATTCAGTTTGCTCCACATAAAAATTGCGCGCTTGAAGTTTATGATGTCTTTGCAGTCTATCATTTAGGCTTTTCTTCTAAACAATTTCAGTCGTGTAATAAATCTCTTATTAACCAAGCTTGTTCGGGACCGTACTAGAAGAATATTGGCCCTTGGTCATTTTTGTACGGACCTCGCTGTGCTCAGTCTGTACTGTCAAGACCTTGGGCTGATATTCTCCCAGTACGGCCCTCGCACTTGGTTAATAAGATATATTTATTAACTCACATTTCCCAATTTCCTTGCCAACTGGGTAATAGTGAAGAATAGTTCCCAAAATATACTGTTGGCTGACTGTTGGCCAACTGTCGGCCGACTGTCAGCGGACTGTTAGCCAACAGTCGGCCGACTGTCGGCCAACAGTTGGCAACAGTTGGCCAACAGTCGGTCGACAGACAGCCGACTGTCAGCCAACAGTTTGCATTATGTTTGAGGCCAAATTGTTGGCCAACTGTCGGCCAACAGTCGGCCAACAGTTGGTGACCTGTTGGTAACCTGTCGGTAACCTGTCAGTTGGGCAAACTAAAATGATCGTAAACATTTCCTTGTTTATTGCTTCTAAACTACATAAAAAGAGTTACAGTCATTTCATAATGATACCTTGCTCAGCACTTTCGATACTATTATGGCTTTTGTCCACTATTTTAGTGTTGGCTAGTGATACTTTACCAAATTGGTTCCTATTCATTTATCCGCCATTTTGAAAAGTTTTCTAGTCCAGATATACATGAAGTGCTGTTAAGTATAGTTTTGCAATGCATTATCGGGCGATTGGAAAATTACTTTTGGCTTTGCATATTTGTTGCCCACAAATCAAGGCTATTTTGTGTAAAAACAAAGATATGAGAAATGGGTACTAAATTTACTACTAAATTTCAGTACATGCAGTCAGGAGATGGAGTAAAAATGCCTATTTTATAGTTCAAAGAGGATCAACGAGATAGGTACGAACAGTACCATCCGGTACAATCGAGAGATTTCTATTTCCTTTTTTCAACTGGAAAAGTTTTTGACTCTATTTATTTTTACTCTTAGTACTTTCAGTCGATTTGTGGTCTACTTAACAGTGTCGGCCGACTGTCAGTAATGTGTCGGTAGCCTGTTGGCTGACAGTTGGCCGACAGGTTACCGACAGCTGAATACGGGAGCCATTGTTCAATATTGCTGCCAACTGACCCTTGGACATTCCAGAGACTTGTAAACCAGTCCTTCCTGCAGTGTCATGGACTGGCCTTGTCTCATGGGTTGGTGCTTCACATACAGTTAATCTCACATTTGCACCTTTCCCCTTGGAAGGAATTGTCCAAGAAAAATTGCTTCATGTATTTCTATATGTCTATGCCTTAATTTGTGACTGAGTCATATCCTGGGGGGTACCTCCAAATAAAAAGGAGGGGGGAGGGATGGGGGTGCTCCTTGTACCTTTTAGGGGTTAAAAATGCACTTTTGGTATCCCTCAGGGTGTTCATCCCAAAGGGTTCACAGGGGGAGCTTTTATGTTACGGAAAATTGTTGCGTGACTTGGAAGATTCGCGAATATGCTAATTTCGTCTCAAATCTTCTTGCAAATTTAATTAGTATCGCATCATCGTGATTCAGCAATTCTTTTTAGTTGTTTACGTACGTTGCTGTAAATAGTTTAATATTGTAATGATTACTTTATTTAGTAGTGCTGGAAAGTTCTAGAACCTTATGCTGTAAAGTATATAATTTATGTGAATCGGTGTAGTTCTTAGGTGGTTTTTTCCCCAGGAGTGTTTAGAGAGAATTATCTCGTGAGTCAATAGTGTTTCCTGAAGTGTGACGAAGGTCGCGTGTGAAATATCGACAGAGGTTGTGTTTGTTAAAGTGTAACAGAGAGGTTACGTGGATATTTGGCGGACGCTGTGTTTATACAAGAGTGACGGAGGTCGAAGTTTAACTGACAAGCCTAGCATGTGCTTGTTGTGAAGTTTTGTGTGGAATTACTACGTTCGTGTGGAATAAAAATCCTTGTGGCTGTTCCAACAACCCTGCGTTCTGTTTCGACTGCAAACTACCTGCCACTTTAAACATTTAAACTCGTAACACAGTATCTTTCTGGGTATTTAGCT
Source organism: Catalaphyllia jardinei (assembly GCA_022496165.2). Taxonomy (NCBI): domain Eukaryota; kingdom Metazoa; phylum Cnidaria; class Anthozoa; order Scleractinia; family Caryophylliidae; genus Catalaphyllia; species Catalaphyllia jardinei. The sequence continues at coordinate 18,620,393 of CM042758.1, read as the reverse complement.
GAAAAAAAAAACAGGACAAAAGATAATCTGTCGTTTTAGGATTGCTACTTCTTAGGAGCGAAAGAAAAAAAAAAAGCCATGCTCACAAAACAGGATCTTGGTACCCTGCTGAGGAATTTGCATACATGCAGCTACTGCTCCATTACCTCAAGTACATCATCTGTTCTGTCAGTAGATTGAATCCTCAATGCAACTTTCTGTCCATTCATCAAATAAACATCAAGTTGAACATCCTCTGGAGATGCTTTCAATGACTCCTAAAGAGAAGAAAAACTATAAAGTATTTACTGCCACATACCAGAATGATGAAGGGCAAAAGAAACTTGCAGAAAAACTGCTGAAAGAAAGGAGCATAGCCTGGAAAAAAGAGCTGGAATGCAACCAAGGCAGCAACGCAAAACAGACAGTGTTGAGCTGAGAGCATGATGGTGTTATGTGCCTACTGGCACAATAAAAAGAGATGATAACGATTTTTATGCCACATAAATAGGTAATTTGTGAAATTAAATTAAAAGTTAAAATCATTACACGTTCAATTGTTTGTTGTTCAATTTAATATTGTTCTTTCACTAAAAAAATCTCTTATCAGGGAAATTTCAAGAATTCAGTTTTTTTACATTTTCCTTACACAATGATAATGTCAACAAGACTTATCAGTGCTTAAAGCTATAATTGTGATGGCACATACCTTTTGAGCATTAAGGAAAAAACCCACAAAAATAGAACTTGAAGCAATCCCAGGATCTTGACTAATACCCTGTAGGTACTTCTCCAAGTGAGCTCGCCTTTCTTCAACTTGCACTGGGGTCAAGGAAAGTAACTTCCTTGGAGGAAACTTTGCTGTAATCCGTGGTCCATATTCTTTGCGTAACTTAAAATAAAATACATGTACACAGTTCAACCTCTGTTAAACAGCCACTGTAGGAGAAATGGATAGTGGCTGCTTAAAGGTGGCTGGCCACTTATTAGAGGAAAAAACAAAAGAAAAGTCATCATCATTATTATTGGCAGCATAACACGGGTGGCCACTAAGTGGGTTCGACTGTACATCAAAGAAGCAGTCAGCAATAGAGCCAATAGCATGAGCAAAACCTGTGAGTAGAGCTGTCTGGGGTCAAGTGTCATCAATGAGGGCATCCAGTGAGAGAGACTAATAGTAGCACACATTATGAGGTCGAGTCAAACCTCCACTAGATGCAACCTGTCCAGTGAACACAGCTGCTTTATTTACCCCTGGTATTCACTGTAAGGTTGTTTTAATTTCTCTACATTACAGCCACCTCTAAATAATGAAAATGGTGGCTTAAGTACATACGTCCAATCTAACACCAAAACTTCTCAATAATGGCCAGAACTTAATTAATCAATGACTGATGAGCAGTGTCTACGTTGCAGTTAATTTTTGGTTTCAGTTAATTTTATAATTTAAGTAGTCAGTTTTTTTCTAACTAGGTTATTTTATAATTACTAGTTATTATTATTAATTATTATTATTATTATTATTATTATTTTTAACCAACTTTATTCAACTGTTCTATAATAATAATTATGAGCTGTAAATTAAAAAGTCAAAATCAATGATTATTATTATTATTATTATTTATTTTTTTTTTTTTTGGGGGGGCTGTTTCTCAAAAAGAATAACACACTCAACACCAGCCCTAACCCTATCCCTATCCCTAACCCTAATCCTATCCCTAGACCTAACCCCCCATAGTTTTTTTTTTTTTTGCACTCACCTGGATTTGAAATCCACATCTGACTTTGAAGTTCATCTTCATATCCACTATGCCACACAAGCAATCATTGCAAATTTGCTCATATTTGTTGGTCTAATAAGTTATTGATCCCAGACCCACCCTTCCCCACAATTTAAACTGGTTTGAAAATTTCAACCCAGTTTGAAAAACATGAACCAGTTAAAAATAAAATCACCTAGTTAGAAAAAACTAACTAGTAATTATAAAATAAACTGAGACCAAAAATTGCAACATCTACAAAAACTGCAACATCTACAAAACCTCATTTTGTATTATTATAACATATTATGATACTTGATCCATTCCGTACTACATACATCAGTCTGGTTTTGCTTGTTTTCTGGCTGTTTCATTGATATATTCGGATTGCGTTACATATTTATATAATACAATAGGCATTGTGTTGTACCCTTGTAAAAACAGATTACATCCCCACCCACCCCTCCACCATAATGGCAGGACATAAAATTGCACCTAATACAAGTGCCAATGCGACTAAATTTCTCACTTTGAAGACCAAATCCTGAAAATTAATCACCAAATTGGCGACTAGAACATCTAATCAAACCTTACCTAGAGATCTAGTGATTTTTGAAGATTTGTAAACTTAAGATAAATCTGCAGCAAAGTTCCTCATTAAACCAGTTTCCAAAACCCAGCACATGCACAATTTTCAATGTAAATCTATCGCCACTAAACGTCATCTTGGATTTAGGTAACCTTTCACATTGTATATGACCCATTCTAGTGTTCTCTTTGCAGCTCATGTGAGTTACTTTTCATCGCGTTTGACAACATAATATGTCTGCCACGTGAGCTCATTTGAATTTAAAATGAGCGAGGAAATTAAATTGTGTGTGTGTGTCATAATGGCTACCAACTTTTTGGAATTGGCTACCACTTTAAAATATTTAGGAGTGGCTACCGGAAAAAAAAGTTATTTTTACACCCTGAATGGCCACCTCTCTACAATGGTCCAGACCTTTCCTCTGTCCCCAAGACTGGCATTGTGGAAAGGTTCCGCTGTATAGTTTCAGTTCTCAGCATATCACAGAGAATTTAATAAACCTGGGATGGCCAATGCAACCACTTTTTGCCCGCTGGTGACTCACTTTTCACTTTCCACTGAGATATTTTTGCTTGCGACTAACTCTGAAAACTTTCAGGCCAGTTAGTTCCAAAGTTTTTCCTGAAAATCGAGCCCTGATCAGTCCTTTATTCAAAGAAGAGCAAAACTTACCTGCTCACTAAATTGATAAAGGTCCGAAAATCGAATACCACAGTGAAAAGACCCATTAATGTGTACATTGTAGGCCTGAAGTGAAATAAAAACCACAGGTTAACCATGCAAGTTCTTTAATGTGTATCACACTACATACATGTCTATTGCCTCACTCTTGAGTTTTACAGGAAACCTGACTATTGCATGCAGGTTTTCCAAGGTATTAGTGCAGAGCAAGACAATTCTCTATAGGTGGGCTCCATTTTATAAAGTTTTACACATTTTCTGCTTTAACAGCTAACATCTTGAGATTGATTCACATTCAGCAAGCCATGAATTGCCCAGATAGACAAACCAACTTGATTAAATGAGAAGTTGTCCTACCTGCCAGGGTTACCCCCACTTCTCTCCCCGAAAGCTAGGACTGCTATGGACCTTTTGAGGCTGACCAACCTAAGAGGTGGCAAAACTGCCTCTAGGGAATTAAGAATTAAAGAAAGGACAAGCCCCCCCCCCCCCCTCTCCCCACCTCAATCCTTTTTATATGAAAGTCTCCCCCCGAGCAGGGCTACCCTGTCTACTGAGGTAAGACAACTCACTCTCTCAAGTTATTTTTCCCTCAAGATGGGATCAAGATCCTCGTGTGAAAAGGTGGTCGAATTTTTAATTATCTAAAAAGTTAATTTGCTGATGTAACTCGGAAGCTCAGAAGGGGGGAAGGATTGCCTCAGGTATCCACAACCATATCTTTCCTAAGGACACACAATCTGAAATGTCTAATGTTTTTTCTTAGACCTGCTGGTGTTGGTAATGAATGACAGGAGAGGCCAGCCCCCTTTCAAAGAAAAAACAAAATAAATGAAAGTATAAATATAAAATGAAAATATATTTATCATCTGTAATTTTACAGGGAATCACAAAGTACAGAAATCACAACAAATAAGTACTGGAGAAAGATAACATTCTAGATAGTGCGTTTTATTTTTTAAACGCTTTTTTATCTTAAATAAACAACTGAAGTCAAGGACAGGAAGTGAATCGTGAAGTTGCTTGTGTACACGAACTGGAGAAGTTATGTCTAAATATTGTCAAAATAATTGCAACGAAGTAAGTTCTTATACTTAAACGGAAGGCGGCGTTGACTTTCAAATGTGCGTGATACTGTTTTCGTGATCGACTTTAACTTAATTAAGCTTTAATGATTGGAAGACCAATACTAGTTTGTACTGGTCGATCGACATAAGTCTGTAACTTTTGTTCGAATTCGTACATAAGTTTATAATAAGCTTATCTATAAGTTCGACATATTAACTGGTTATCAAATTAAAAAAAGACTATTTTTCTTTCATGACAACATTTAAAGGTGTCAGAAGAGCATATTGTTATCACTACTGTGTGAAACTTTTGGGAATTCAAACTATGTATGAAGGAAAACAGATGGGTCACTAAGAGAGAACCTTCGCTTATTATTTTAACAAAACAAATTGAGAAATTTAAGCAGAGCAGACGACGTGTATACTCACTAAATAATTGGATCCACTTTTGTCCTTAAGTTCGACCGTATCGGGGACGGAGAAATGCATTCTGCCGTGCAAATCACGTCCAAATTGACCTACAACAACAACATGCACCGACGAACCTCCATCTTTCAAGTCCTGTTTTGATCACGTGTTCTAAGGGTTTTTGAGTGCCTGGTACCAAGCAAGCGGCGCAAAACTACCCGTACCACCCTTCCCTCGAGCAAGTATTCTGAACAATATGGCACACTGATCACAAAAGAAGGGTCTGTAAAGGACGATAAAAATATCAAGACAACCGGCAAAGAAATTCCTGATAATATTTGGAGAGATTTACATGCATTAGGAGCTTGGAGCAGTGGTTTCAGTTTCCATATTCTCCAGATCTGCCCTAAATAACCAGAGTATGACTTATTTCCGGCTATGTTTGGAAGGTTTTTCCCAAAAGATAGGTGAAAAACAGTCTGTCTACTTCCTCTTCGAGAAGGCGCTTGCTAAAGGAACAGTCTGTGGTCAGACTGGGTAAATAAAATTGTCTGAGGATTTTAATTTAACTTGACTTTTTTTATTTGAGTAACGAATTCATTGAAAAGTCGTGAAGTAAAAAGAGTAAACGAAACTCTCAACAGAAGGATAAAAGCAAAGAGAAATACTTCATTTTTACTTTACTGACAAAAATTTTTTCTTTTCCCCTGTGATCTCTCTTTCTTTCTATCCTTCCTTCCTTCCTTTTGTCTCTCTGTTTTTCTTTTTTTTTTTAGCTCTCCTTATTTAATTCGTCTATCTATGAGTCAATTTGTCTGTCTAGCTGTCTGGCCATCTTTCCGTTTCTGGCTATTAATTAGTAGCCCTGTACAGTGGCACAGATTTTACGTAAAGTCACGCCTACATATATGATCAACAAAATACTTGACCAGGAGCTCACTGAATTTAGAATCACCTATGGCTCCAACGAATTATGTTAATATTAATTAAAGCACTGATGTCAGATAAAAAACAACGAGGGATCGAAGTTGTTTTCTTATCATGCCCATGAGCCCGCAAAACAAACGGCGACGTGAGTCGTTTCCATTCTTTACTCAGCTCTTCTATTCGTCTCCAGAGCTTTATGTAAGCAGGAGCACATCACTCCTGGTGTAAGCCTTCAACGCCACAAATATCGGGATATTATGTTCGGGGTGAGTATTTCGCGGAAGTTTCCGAAATATTTGGAAAATTTGAAGATGTTTAGAAATATTCGATTCGTAGATTTTTTAGCCTTAGCCCAAGTGCTTTTCTCACTTCTACCTCCCACTACTGCAAAAAAAGTTTGATAATTTTAGCCTAATTGATTCCAAACCAGTTTATTTTTAAAACAAAAATAAGAGATATTTAGAGGGTTTTTCGTGATGGTTACAGCATGTTTTTGTGATATGTCAAAAATTGTTTGAGAATTTCCCGGAAGCTACGTAGGTATGTAGGCGATTTACGTGATGTTCGTGGAAAGGCTAAGCTCCGTGCTATGCGCGCAAAAAATTCTTGAACAAGACGATATTAGTGTCTTTTTGCAACTTTATTTTTTAAAAAAATCTACATATAATTTTTATTAATTAAAATATGCATTGAGCTAAGATAGGAGACGTTCACGACTCCTTCTGCATCCTATACTTTACCAGTTTGAATCGTTTCGCAAACTAACCTTTATAAATCAGTTCTTCCTTTATATTTCATTATACCAGAGAAATAACACCTCTCAATTTTACAAAAACTGGCCGAAAAACTGCCTAACCTAACTTGTAGTCGATCCACTTTATAACAAATGCTTGTAACTTTTAACTGGATGTACTCTTATTGAATGAAAAGCGATATCTTTTCGTCAAAATACATATAAAAAAAACCGGCTTTAATGCTTTTTATGATTACTGATTAATGTGAAATTTTCTTTCACACGAGAAATTTGAAAAACGCAGCTTTATTTCTACGATTAGGCCTGCCGTCCACACTAATCCGTCACGAAAATGGAGCTTTTGGAAAACGCTCCTCAAAGCGGAGGAATTCAAAAACGCCGGCTCTGGTTTTAGTGAGGACAGAAAACAATTTGAAACGAAGCTTTTCGAAATCATGTGATTTCGGCCAATCCGAGTTTTCCTGAAACACAAACCCAATTAAAATGACCGGTAATCAGTTTTTGCGATTTCAAATTTGTCCAGCATACTGTGGATGGAAAACATTTGATAGGTTTTCAGAGAGAAAAGGCCGTTTTAAATTTCTCCAGGGTAGTGTGAGCGGGGCCTAAACCTATATCAATCCCGAGTTTATCTTCTGAGAGAAATAGCTCCAGCTAAACAGTGTACTAGGAGGATAAAATTAAATGAGAGGTAGCTATTCGAATGTTCCTAACTGTTTCGTAAAATGCGACGTGACCTTTTAATTGTTGACTGAATTCCATTTTTGATTCCATGGATAGTCTCATATCTTTGTGATGACTCTCTGTCGCGAAAAATCCTGCCCTTCATCCTGTTTGTCATGTCGCGTGGAAGAACGTTTTGTCCACGATCAAGTTACTAATCATTCCTTTCTTGACATCTTTTTCCAATTCGATGACGTCACCAAGTAGTTTCAGTGACGTCATGACTTTGGAGAATCTTGGTGACTCTGCCGGTTCACGGACCTCTCTGTTGATAAGCGAAGCAAATAGTTTACATGTCACGTGACCTTTAGGTATCGTGCTTGCCAGAGCTAATGATCTATTGAGTGACTTTGTAACATAGAGTTAAAGAGATAGAGCTCTTTTAAATGAGCTAGTAGTTTAACCAGTAAACTAGTGTATCGATAGAAAGCAAGGCATAATTTGCGTGCTGTTTGATTCTTAACTTCACCGGGAGTTGCAGAAATGACCATCTGGGATAATCAGGTGGTCCAAGGTGCTATTGTAAATTCTGTAAGTAAGCATTGTGTGATTAAGTCTGTTCAATTGGAAGGGCATCAATCTTAAAACGCGCGACAACACGATCTCACGTCGTAGGGTTATTGTAAATCTCGTGAAAAACCATCTGAGGTGAAATGATCTTATAGGCAAGGTGGTTTTTTGAAAGTTTCCTCCCCTATCTAAATTCTTGTTATCATGAGTAAACGCAGCAAATAGATGGTGATGATGACGATGATGATGACGATGATGACGATGATGATGATGATGATGATGATAACGATGATGATGATGATACTTACGAGAAAGAAATTTCCGAGACTACTGTATTGCTTCCTAAAGCTCTTTCAATCTGCATGAGAAAAAATGCATTGATTGTCAGTGTTGGAAAATTTAAAAATTGAAATAAGACAGTCAGAAAATGCTATAGACACACGGCTGATGTAAGTTCTTTTGGTCCAACCCTTTCTCTTCGTGTTCTCGTCAACTATCACGCAGTAGAAATCCCTAACTCATAATCTAATCGTTAAATAGAAACACTATTTACACCAATCATCGCGTGTATTTTCCTTGGGCTATTTGTTAAACCCCTTTGTTGCATAACTTGGAAACTTCCAATGGCTCTAACCAAAATTTTACAAACACTGGCGCTTATAAGTCTCCCAACTGTAGAGGAAAACTTTTCTCGAGTGTTTTTGTGATTTTGAGGCA
>CM042758.1:18593434-18604778 GCA_022496165.2 Catalaphyllia jardinei | reverse complement strand
AAACAAATAGCATAATGTCGACCCTAAATCCATGATTAGGCTACCATAATATTTAATTTTATGATATTTAATTTTTTTATGCAGATAAATCCTGTAGATACTTATTCCAAAATTTGAAATGTAAATAATTTTCTTCTTTTACATATATTTATTACGATTTTGTTTATTTACTTATTTATTTATTTATCTATTTATCTATTTAATGATTTATTTCTTTAGTTTTACCTCCTAGTATAGTGCATACTGTTTTAGGAGTATTCCCATTAAAGCATTGAACGGTAGCTTTGACAGTTGTAATTGTAGTTACAGCGCGAGGTGTCAGCTTATTTGTCAGCTTAGATGATTATGAGTTTGAATTAAACCGTTAGGCTCGATTACCATCCGCTGTTCGGGAAAGGGGCCCGCGCTCCTGGCGAGAGAGTTGCGGAGCCCCGTACTAAAGTAGCACCCTATTTTAAGTTGTTATATAAACTTTATGTTAAAAAGGGATATCGTACATTCAATCTGCTGTTGGTTATTTAATCTAAACTGTTTATATTGGCTGGTCTTCGAATGAGGTTGGTTTTTGTTCGAATGAGGTTGTTAATTAATCTCCTAACTGAAAGCCGCTTTACGGACTTGTTTAAAACTTAAGAAAATTAATTTTGATGATCAGAGTAGACTTAGACGTTACCGTTAAGTGGCATAGCATCTAAGAACTGCACGCTTGCCACAACAGCAAAAACAACGAGCGACCTCATCTTTCCTACAAGACAAAATTACATTAGTGACAATTTGTTTTTCCTGCTAAGAATTACTTCACTGGCTTCATATAATTTATCTGCGTCAAGAAAGAGGGTTTATTTGCCAATGGCCCCAGGCCTCTGTGGGTCAGCACAGGCCTCCGGTTGCATTACTCCAGCACATGCGCACAGCTAGTTGATCGGCGGGTCAAATTTCTTCAAAACAGTCTGTAGTTCTATTTTCAGTAGTGAATTCGAAACACGTCGAAAGTTCAGCGATCAACTGGTTCGTAATTCTTGTATCAACTGGAAGATACAGGTTTTTTATTGTATTCATTGTGCAATGTTTAACTGAGGCTAGGTTCAGATTTAAAAACACTTCCAATGCATAGGAAAATCTTATTTTCTCAAATTCGATTTTGATATTCAGTCTTTAAAAAATATCTTTGTAAACGTTAACCAACCTACAAAGATCTTCCACGGCCTTTTAATTTGAACATGCCAAGGAACTTTCAGAAACATGGGACGACAAATAAAATTGCTTTAAAATGGCAGCGAACTTTTCGCTCCAGGAGAAAATCAATAATTAGCCGGGAGACACATGGCAAAAATTAGCTCTACCGTCACAAAGAAACTGAATCAGAATTCCCCATTTTTTGCAATTTCTATATTTACTTATAGGTTCCTATTGTCAACGGTTCACTTATTCGGGTACGAAAGCGCGTTCCGCTTTTAAGTTCAGATATCAATAACGATTTGGATTAATGCTAAACGAATGAGACACAGTAAAGGTAAAAAATACAATCGCACACACCTTTGTTTCTGCTGATCCCGTTCCTTGATCTGTGGAAGTGAAATTTTGTCCTTGAATGTCGCACCAGAACCCTGTGGTCTTATTTTCCTCAAGATGGCAACCTGCTCCACCCGTCAGAATTCCTTTTGTCTTCGTTAGTTTATTTTCGTTCGGTAGCGCCTTGAAAATGATCAAAGATTAATCATCTTAGTTGTCGGAGCAGGAACCAACAAATGAGCGTACCTGAAGATGCGTTGGCTTGTATTTTCAGAGTCGTAAATTCAATTCTCTTTGCAAAGGTCAAAATTCCGAAATATATAACGGGGGGCTCGAAGTAAGGTCGCACCATATGGCTTTTTTAAACAATAGATAATTTCTTGTTGCCTTACAGAAATAAGATCTCGACTATATCTAGGTAATTGTATGGTGAATAAGCACTAGAACCCGTTTCAGTTATCTTCCGCCCTCTGGCTTTTTTCTCTAGATTTACCACACTCCTTACCAGACACAATCCAGTTAATCTTAGCATCGTGTCTTAAGCCTAAGTCAGCTAGTGAACTTGATAGCTTGCCGGAAGATACAGTTCAGAGAAGTTCTAACTGCGAGTGACGTACTTGATTTCTTCCGTACTGGGGTTGTAAAAACAAGAAAAAAGGCACTTCGCTCTTTTTGTTTCCCTTGGTTCTTCACTGTACATGCTCAACGGAACCATGAGTACCGCGCTGTTGGTCTGACAAAACTCTCTGACGTCCCTCAGGGGTGGAGGAACCGGGGAGGACTAAGTTTCAAGTAAATAATAATAATTTTACAGATACCTCCAGACCTCCATGAAACGGCTACAAGTTGGCGCCTCTGGCGCTCGTTTGCAACCCCCCAATCCCCAACCCCCCCCCCCCCGCAAAAAAATACGGTCCTCCATCCCTGTCTCTGGAAACAAAAACACATTTTACCAGTCCTTCATCAGTCACTTTCGCCCCAAGAGTAATTAAAGCTTGGCTACATCACAAACTTTCGGGTGTTCATTCCATTTAGGATCGAGGCAGCTTGGCCGAGTGGTTAGAGCGTCGGATTTGAAATCCGTAGGTGGTGCGGGTTTAAATCACCCGTTCTGACCGCTAGCTTCTCGGCTACGCTTGTAAGTAGCCAACTGGTCTGCCTCCTGCCAGTTGAGATTCTTAACCTAGTTATGTTCATTTGAATATTTATTTATCATTGCCTGTTTACATTGGTTCTGAAAAGCCCCGATAGGGAGTGGCCAATTACGTATGCTTCAAAAAGTGCATGAGCTTTATATCCCGATAAAATACTCCTCGTTAGTATTCTTTATATAAAGAATACTGATAAGGTATAGCTTGTTTTTCTTGCATGCTAATATTTTTCCCTCACAATTTGAACCTTTGTTCGGACTCCCAAGACACACGCTTTTTGTGGAATGTTCTCGAAGCTGTTTAAATAACTCGCAGGGGGTCTAAAACCAGTCAGCTGCGCCTCGTGGTTTTAAACCCGATAAAACACTCCTGCTCGTTTTTTAAACATTACGTATACGAACATATCATTATACTATACAGTTAAATCATTCAAACGACTGTAACTTGACCACAAGAAAAATACGGATGGTCATCAAATTGGTGAAGTCGTGCGTCGGTGAGGCTAAAAATTGAAGGAGTGTCAGGAGCCTATCATGGGCTCCGTGGGAGTGTGTTATCAGTACAATGTCACAAAGACCCTAAAGTAGACTCTACCAATTTCTGAGATAGTTTCGATCGAAACTTAGCTTGACTATGAGTAGTAGTCCCTCTTTCGCTTAGTCCGTCACGTTGTGAGTGACGCGAAAGAAAACTGTGCAAAAAACGGCTGCGGGAATTCAAGGGGGCCGTTCTCTCGAAGGTCCCGAAAAGTTTTCGCACCCGGAAAGCCACAGCAAAATCTCGAGCTGTTTTATTCACATTTTCAACGCATAAACAATGGTTCCCATCATACAAGAAGTTTTAGGCGTATACACGTCTCCAGTTTTAGATACAGATGAACTAAAAATGGCTTTACCGGCCTGAAATGTTTCAAGGTCGATTAAGCTAATCTCAGGATTAGCGATTGGGCAATTTCCTGGGCATGGAATTTTTTTACTTACTTATAGGTTGTGCCTGTTTTACGGTTGGGCAATAGCTTGTGAAAAAGTATTTTTTTTTCACATTTTAAACACAGAACATGGATAGAAGAAAGCACTTGATCATTTTTTTCCCATGGCACCCCTTGCAGGAGTTTTATTTCAGCATTTCTTGTAGCCAGGAATTTGTTTTGGAAATTGCTCAACCTCCTCCCCCCTCACCCCCAAGAACAAAAAATAATAGTCCGTTCCTTTATTGTCAAATAATAAGCTTGGTCTTTAAATTTGATTAGACCTGTTTGAATTGTTGTTGAAATGAAAGCTAATTATACTTTAATGTAATAGAGTTAGGTTCCTAAAACGCCCCCAAGAATAAACGCCCTGGAAATAACGCTTCTCCAAGAGTATGCAGAAAATAATTAATATACATGGGTAAACAGCTTCCCACAAAGGAATACTGACTGTATAGTCCTCCTTCTTTAAATAAACGTGCTTCACCGAATGTTTAAGAGTCAAAGAGAGCTTCTCCTACTAGGCAAAAATCCCAGGGGCGCGTTTTGTGGGTGCCGGTGTTGATTGACCTATAACTAATAAAGAAATGTGACAGTATGCTGCTGTAATTTGCGGGGAATCTTTTTTTGTTACATGTCGATCTGTCGTTAATAAAAAAGTGCCTTATCAGTGTTCTTTATCGCTAAATCAGCATATAAGAAGATTTTATAAATATCCATTGTACAACCGGACGACACTTGAAGCTTATGTCAACAAATCATACAGCTTTAGCTTTACCCGTTCTCAGCAGAGTAATTTGAATCATTTTGTCAACAAAAATGGAAATCTAACTTTCATGTTGCTTAATCTAACTTAAATTTGCACATTATTCAATTTCTCTCTGGTTGTTTACGGTGAAAGAAAGACAGCTTCGACGCACATGTCTTTTCAAACCGGTCCCGCCTTAATGGCAGATCATTCCGGGGCCGCGGGTCCGAGGTCAGTAAAGCTGGTCACGATTTTGATCTGTCAAGGCATTCTCAAGCTTACAGCTAGGCGAATTAGTCTTAAATGTAGAAATCAATGGTAGATATTCACTTTCCAGTGGGGGAAATAGCAAATTGGGGGTGGAGTGTAAACGTAAAGAGATTAATCTCGCGCCTTGCTTTTCGCCGAACTGTCCTTATATGGTAAGTGGCGCTTGACCCTGGGCAGTCAAGCCGGTATGAGCAGGATCATGGGTAATCTGTTGCTATTCTAGCGATAATGGCGTCTTCTGAGGTTCACGAAGTAGTGTTGAGTGGCGGAGCGCCTTGGGGCTTTAGATTGCAAGGAGGAAAAGAGTTTCGAGCACCTTTGAGAATTGCTAAGGTTAGTTGTCTTGAATTACCCCCGCGAACTGCATGTCATCTCAATTTTACGGGCGAATAGCTTGCAAGATAACTCCTTTGAAGTTTGCACAATAACTTAGACTATATGGATACTTGCCTCGGGTTCATTATAACTACGGTTATTTGCAAATTTGCTCGTCCAATTGGTAGTGCAGCATTTTATATGAAATGGTTGGTAAACCGTTAAATTGCTGCGTTGAAACCAAAGCCGTTTATAACTCAGTTCTTAAGAATCTCGTGAACAGTGCAGTTGGAATTTCAAAGTTGTGAAGGATATTCGATAGCATAGCTTGCAAGATATGTTCGCTTCTGGCATAAAATCGGTTCCGCCAGTCCCGAGTAATTGCGATTTTAACTTTACTTTTTTGTGTCATTTTTGGTTTCTAAGTTGTGTTTTTAGAGTTTTAAATATTCCATTAGTCGATCACTACAATCGGGAACATTTTATTTTAATCGTCAACCTGTAATTGGTGCGTGCGTTTATGTCATCGTATTATTGTGCTGAGAGATATGGAATACCCAAACCAGTGTTATATTTAATGTAAACCTTTCGAAGGTCGCAATCCATATGGGATTATTCCTTGTTATGACCTGAAATAGTCCGTTGCATATTCCAATCAAACATTATTTCCGTTGGCAGTTTACGTGCAGGGGTTGTGAAATTAAATTAATGCTTGTGGTTTGAATCGCTGATCCACGACGGAGCTTAATATCACGGCATTATTTATTCAGTGTCTGTTTCTCTGCAGCTAGAACAGCTCATGATGTCCATAAATTATATTCTGAATTATTTAACGGGAAATAATTCTTAACAATGTTAAGTTCTATGAGATTTCCTCTTGGAAATTATTAAAGCTAGACTCAAAAGCACAAGAAACCAAAATGTTTTACGCTTAATTACTCGAAAGAATGTTAATACGTAAGGATAATATACTTTGTATTCAATACCAAGCGAGATAGATTCTTATAAGGGACAAAATATTTTAAAGTGAACAGCCTTGTTTTAGCTGGGCTAAAAGAATACCATTTATTTGCCATGGACAGTATCACTTGCTGAAATTTATTTTCAGAAAGCAAGTTTTCTTTTTGTAGTAGCATATTTCATAAATATCCAGTTTGTTTTGTTTATGTTTGAAACATAAGGCAGAGGTATTTTCTTTCAATTCATATTTTATGATAATGTACATGCATTGTTGGGTTTTACCACACATGGAATTATTTAAAGTGTCTGAATTTTTTATTCTCAATTATTCTTAATAAAAAGTTTTCTTATTTTCTTGTGATACTGCTTGTGCATGTGTTTGCTTAGAAGAATCGATCATGACAAATATGTGACTGAACTTATGCTATGATCTATTGTAAGCCTTGAAAGTTGGATATCCATGTTTTTGAACACTTAGTGACGCTGTACATAAACAATTTATTTTTCATTTGTAATCAGATAACTTTGGCATCTGAACTTTGGTTTCGGCCAAAAACCCTAAGTTGCGCTGATAATTGACATATGTGTAGCATGATTGCGTGCTTTTTCCAATTTCCAATTGGAAAAAAATTAAGGTGCAAAATTTTTCCTGCAAAATCAATGTTTTTGGTGGAATATTCATTACTTTAAGGGGAGTTCGTGTAATTATGAAGTTCTAAAAATGCCACTCAAAGTGACTATTGTATCAATTGTTTAATTTGTTCAAGCTCACAGGCTTTCTTATTTTCTGGTGTGATATCTAAATGAGGTTATTTAAAAATGTTGAAGATAACGTCTTCTATACTGTAAATATTTATGTAATATAGAGGAACGATATTGTTTTCAGACTCTGTAGTAGACATAATAAGAAACAAAATACTGAAACTCAGTCAATGTTTTGGCGATCACAAGCTTTTGATGAGTGAATATGGGAGGAACCTATTTGTCAAAACATCTCTGTGGAGGGCTGGCCATTCAAATCCATTGTCTTGATTGTGTGTTAGAGATGGGCACAGAAAAAGTCAGAATTGCCAAAGCCTGACAAATTCTCCTCCTTAAGTTGTTTTCTTCTCCAGCTGTGACAGCGGCTGTACTCTCTTCTGGCTTTTAGCCTGTGTCCCTAAGATGTTTGTAGCTGTTTAAAATTATATGGGGGGGGAGGGGGGTGATATTTTGTTCTACTGTATTAAATGGATTTTAATGAGAGGTTAAATATACTTATTTAACTTAGTTAACGACTGGGAGCATGTTGCGTAGTAGTTAGCGTGGCATTGGCATTTATTAGTGTTTTTTGGTAGCTTGCTGTGGCGTTTCCTGTTAGGGTTTGGCATTACCTTTGTAGGCCTGATGCCAAGCAGTTTCCTGGGAGCCCAGGTCAGCTGTTATTGTTTTAATTTATGTGTGTGCCATTACTTGTGGCCAGAGTTTTACTGTGCTTAGTGTTTGGAGTGTCTTGATCAGTTTTTGGAGTGTTTTAGTGTTTTCTCCCACCCTCCTCTCCCTTATATTATTATGACCTTCTTATTGTTAGTCTTTATTTTTGTTACTTTTATTGGTTATTACTGTTATTATTATTTCCACAGAGCTCCTGGCTCTGTGTGACGGGTGCTTGGGCTGGGGCTGGGTATGGCTGGCGGGGCTCATGGCTGGGTGGGTAGGTAGGGCAGGCTTGTGGGGTGCTCTTGCTACCTGCTAATTTTTAGTTTCTAATCGCTGATTTGCATAGAAAATTTAATTTGATGGTTAATTATTATTACTATTTTTCAATTATTAATATATTACTATTATCAATGCCATAGGTGACACCCAGTAGTAAAGCAGCAACTGCTGGAATTGTGGAAGGTTTGCTTGTAAGATCAATCAACAATACCAATTGCGAAGATTGGACGCACAGTGATGCTCTTAATAGTATCAAGAGAACTGGATCCATTTTAAAACTAGTCCTGTGCAGGTGAGTTGAAAAAGACACTTGTTGTTTGTATTATGCTTGGAAGGGTTCAGAAGGCTGATAACTTGGTGGGGCAGGGGTCAGGCATACAGGAACCCTGAATTAAAGTGTTTGAGAAGATGTCATCAAGGCTGAACAGAATGCCAGGGAAACAATTGATTTCAGTTAACATAAGGACACAGGGAGGGTAAAAAAAATAAGCAGTTGGCCATGCAGGCTGCAGTTTCATAAGCTATCATTTATACTGAAGTTAAAAGATCTTTATGCATTAGCTTTGTCTATTGATCTTTGCCGACTTAGTGGACTAGTCACAGCTGTCTGGATTTTAAAAAGTACATCATGAACATCTGAGAAATCACAGCTTTGAAAAGGTCTCATGCGCGCTAATTGAGAAATCAGTTAAAAATTGTTCTTGTCCTAGTTTTACACTAATAGGCAGCAAAGTAGAGTATGTCTGAGTGAATAAATAGTTATGTGAAATGAGAAATAAATGCAAATTATGTCTCTTCTGTTTATTATACTTATGCTCAGAAGGTATGGAGGGTTTCTTAAAAATTCCTTCTTTTCCTGACCCTCCTTTTAGTCCTGTTTGGAGAAAAAATAACTAAGGAGGATGATAGATGCAAACACAAGCAAAAAAAACAAATGCAGAGAAGGAAACGTAATCCCTCTCATATTTTGTGAATATAGCGTGACATAATCCCTCTCATATTTTGTGAATATATTTTGTGTCATATTTTGTAAAAGAAATGACCATCATGATGGTGCTTTTTCAGTTTTTTTTTATGTTTACTCATTGACTAGTAATTTAAAAGAACCCAAAGCTTGGTATCCATGGGATTTTTTTTCTTTCGTTTACATGTGCCTAAAATTAAATGTAGAAGCATATCTTCTAGGGCTCCAGCTGACTAATCTTGGAATAACAGAGTACTATATTCCCTTGGGAATGTTGTTAGAAATACTGTCAGAAGATTTTTATGTCAAACCATCAGCACCTTGGTGATCATCTGCATTTTAATTTTCTTAGAAGCATGATGTGATCATTGTTTTGAAAATTCAAGATGCAGCACTTGTGAAAATAGTGTTTGTAATCGGTTTAAAATGAAATAGGCTGTGAAACAGATTATGATAAGCTGTTTTAGGAAGATTTTTACAATGGAGATCAAATGATTTTTAGATAATCTGTTTGGTTGACACCCGTTTACATGTATAATTATATGTTGCTCACATTTTTGATCTGTCATTGAGAAGTGTTTTTGTCATAAATTATTTTGATATACAGCTCCTGTCTATGCATACACGTGTAATTTGCTCTTTGTTATTTTTCTCACTGTTAGAAATTACTTTGAATTCATTTTTTTAGAGCTAACTATTCAAACTAAATTTTGAAGGAGAAATTTCATTTGAATTTGCTTGTTCAAAACATCCTGTGACCTTTCACATGTCTCAGTGCAAGGGATATGTTAATTGATTATTAATGAAGGTCTTCCTTTTAAGGCATGTATTTGTTTTAGTGTCATTGGAGAGGCTAGTTATTGTATTACAGGCTTGGTTAGATGTGTTCAACTGGAATGCTTATTTCAACAGGGTGATATCTGGTTTTGTTATCTGTCCTTTCCCATGAGAATCACACTTCCCAAGGAAATAATTTCTCATATATCATGGCTAGTGAAGTGAAAGTTGTTTCAAAAGCAACTTTTACTTTCAGCAGGTAACACATTTATTCAAATTTCCGGATGAACTGAATTATTATTATGACTTGTGGCAAAGATCTAGTTTGTCTTAATCTTATTCTATTCTCATTATATACAGTAAGAGTCCTTTGTTTTGGATAGTACTTGTCCTATTAGAGTTTCTATTCGGTAATAATGTTATTCCTTCATTTGGATCTTTAATGCTGGCCAGCATACATAATTGGTCCCTTTTGTGTATGCTGCAGTGTGACAATAAAGCAAGATCTCAATTATGTACTGTACATGATAGGATCACTCTTCAATCCATATTTTTGTCTGTCTGCACATAGTTTTGTTTCACTTTCCTTGAACCTCAAGCCTATTATTAAAAGAAAATAATTTTAGTTTATTATCTTGCACATGTACAGTAAAAAGTGTAGATTTTGATGTATGATCATCTGTGCTTGAAAATGTTCATGTCATATCAATGTCAGCGTTAAATTTATGTGGATGATTTCTTTAAATTTAGATGTATAGTAGAAGTGTTGCCTTTCTAAAGCAAAACTAATTGTAGTGTAGGTTAACAAGTTTGTATAGCCATGCCAGGGTAACATGACTATAAGTCTTGAAAAGATAATGAATTTGGTTTTTTTTTGAAAGTCTATTTATTAATCATTTGAATAGTCTTTGTTAAAGAATGACATGAAATTTGACAATTTTCTTTTTAATATATATACATTTTATATAGTACATGCAATATGTGTTGTACATGTAGTTTCTGTTAGACTACTTAGATTTATTGAGTTATTTTTATTAATTGTTATCATATGAAAAGTTTTGCAATGCATCTGGTCACAAAAGGGACAAATTGTTTCCATTTTCCCACATACTCTTTAAATTTGCATGATGACCTTTCACTCCCAAGGGGTCTGTCTACCTTTGAGGAGTAAAATCGTCTGGCGTTAGACAGAGTAAAATCTATTAAGTCACTCTTGGGAGTGAAAGGGTTAATGTATTTTTAGTTTTTCCATCATGATTTACACACGACATTTAATGCTTAAAAGAATTGTTTATTATAACACTTTTTTTTGAAAGCTTTATTTAACCCAAAAAAAACAAAAAAAACACTTGTTGTATCCTAATTTTTAATTACTTATTCCAGTGTCTGTTCAGTTTTTCTTTGCTCTACCCAGTCTATTGAACATTGTAAACAACTACATGCAGTTCCCAAGTTGTTTGCTATATTAAGATATCATTGATGATAAAACATCATATGAATTGCCGTTTATGTTTGTTTCAGCGGCTTGCTGTAATTACCACAATGCAAAACAGGTGTAGGGCTTATCATGACTTGAATAACCCTATTTGTAATTTAATTAATTTGATCTAAATGCCAGATTTATCTAAAGAGTTCCTTTATAAATTTTAACAGCGCCCGACGTTTACTTTTGACACAACTTGCCACCATGGAAAGAGTGCTGAAAAATTTACTTTCCACAGTAAAAATATATTTTCCAGAATTGAAGGAAGCAAATTGTTTACTTGCCATAATCACTAACAAACTCTGATAGCCACCCTCTTCGAAATCCATGTCCAGTCATCTTTTTTGTTTTCATATTTTTGTCATGTCGTTGGTGTAAAGAACTGGAACGAGTTATAAAAATTCAGAAAGGGACTACCACTAGTTGAAGGATGATGTAATCAAAGATGGAACAAGTTACTCGCTTGTTGTAATTTGTCATGAATTGAGTGTATTGGTTT
>CM042758.1:18571906-18588434 GCA_022496165.2 Catalaphyllia jardinei | reverse complement strand
TTCTTTACTGTTTATTCTATGAAATACCCAGAAAATTATCGTTAAAAATTAAGCAATTCTCTTGGCTAATGCGGGGTCTTCGTTTTCGTAGTAAAAATCCAAGAGCCAAAAGCAGTTGTGGTTAACATAACAACTACTAGTGCTCAGGGTACGTCTACAATCGTACTTTGAAAGGCTTTTCTGCTTTTAATAAAGCAACACAGTATGGAAATTAAGACCTGGGATCTTTGTTTTTATACTACGAAAAACGAAGACCCTGCATTAGCCAAGAGAATTGCTAAATTTTTAACAAGAATTTTCCAGCAGAGAAGGCTAATCGACCGTCAGAATCTATTTTAGCTACGAAATACAGTAGACATAGATTATTTATTGACAGAATTCAAGAGTCATTTCCCGTACAGAACGTGTTCTTTGTTATTCTGTCATGCAATGTTAACTATAAATAAAAGGCAGCTAGCATTAGAATTCTTCCTACTGTTCCAGAATAATATGCGTGGTAAGTTTACCCCAGGAACCCTCGAGAATTTCAACACCAAATTGGGTCGCATAGCGGAACAGAACAGATAAGATGGGCCAGTAGTACTAGCAGTATAATGGTGGAAAGAAACACGTATTATATTACTAAGCGTTAATGTGTGTTTAACCTGTAATTTCTACGCGTTTTCTGTTTACAGGGTCTTCGTTTTCATAGTACAAAAAACTAAGACTGGGGGTCTTCGTTTTTATACTATGAAAACAAAGACCAGGTCTTAGGTCTTAGGTCTTTGCTTTCAAGGGTCTTCGTTTTCATAACTGCCAGTTAACAGGTGCCCTGAACAAAATACCTTATTCTCAGAACTCGCTTTGTAATAAAATGTATGACAATTAGTGATGAGAAATAACATTTTAACCTTGGAACCTCAATCACTTCTCATTTCTTAGTTTTGCATTGTTTTAGTACAGCTGCAGTTATTTTTATTTCAATGGTTTTATCAAATGTAATTACAGTACTTTAGAATCAGTGGCTTGTGAGAATTAAGCCTTGCATAGAAAACAAAATATGTGTTGATCAACTGCCCCCCAAGTGTAAGACAATGACATCGTCAGCATGAATCTAGAAATGTGTTGTGACTGAGTTGAGAATATAATCTATTGTAATGATCAAGAAAACAACAATAAAAGCACACAATAGGTACTTGAATTACAAAAGAAATCAGTTAGCAGGTGTACTTTTTTCCTGTTTCTAAATAACTAACTGTTAAATTAATAATATTAGCACTCATAACTCAGGGAAATGTGACACATGAAAGACAATAGTAACATGAACAAAGTTATCCATACAGGTCGCATATTTTCACCGTCACCAGCTGAGCTAGGGAGCTTTTAATTTTGTTAGAGATCCTAAGTTATTCATTGGGCTTGGTTCATGTACTTGTATATCTTCCAGATACCCATGGGGAATTGATTATTAAGTTACATGTAGTATTAACTACCAGAGACTTTGAGATGAAAGAAAGTTGCTAAATTATGATTAAATGCCTTGATTGATTTCTTTGGAAATTCTATAAATAGTAACTGCAGGTTTATTTCAATTGACCATAATCTGCAGGGAATGTGGAGTTGTTATTTTTTTAAAAAAGAGCAGTATCATGCAAGCTCATGGAGCTTTTGTTTTCTTTGCAAAGAGATTACTTAACTTAGTTTGTGTTTGTACTTATTGAAGTTGTAAGTCAGAGCAGTATAGTATACAGTGTATTGTACCCTGTAGTAACAATACATCAATCATTTTAATCTCTGTCATGAATAAGTAGCATACACAATTCATCCATTCTCACAAATGGAAACACTTGCCTGTGGTTCGTGTTCCCACAGCATTTCTCACCCTCCCAAACTTCCACTTGTGTTTCTATAACTCGATAGAAACACGGTACATGTACATGTTTTCTATTTCTTAAATAAAAACAAGTGGATTGAGAGTTTGAAAGTAACTGAATAGACCCTTCTCCAAAATGGCGGCCAAATTTCAAATAAGTCAAAGTTAAAAATGTATACCAGCACTAGAAAGAACACCTTTAGTTTAGTAACCCTGCAAAGTTTCAGCATTTCAGGTGTAATATCAGCTGAGAAAATGTAAGTTGAAAATTGAAAAATTTAGAGATGTTTGTATGACAGGGGGGATGCATTATACCCCCAGTCATACAAACATCTGTAAATTTTCCAATTTTCAACTTACTTTTTCTCAGCTGATATGAGACCTTAAATGCTGAAACTTTGCAGCTTCACTAAAGTAAAGGTGTTCTTTCTAGTGCTGGTATACGTTTTTAATTTTAGCTAATTTTAACTCATTTGAATTTTCGGCCGCCATTTTGGAGAAGGGTCTATTAAGTTGCGTTTCATGTGAAATCCTGACCATTTGATGTTTTTAGAATTTCTAGTTTCATTGCAAACTTTGCTCTTGCAGAAAACCTGCTTTGTCCCCAGAACCCAACTCAGCAAGTGGTAGTTTTTTCCCATCATCTATGTCAAAAACAACTGATGACATAAACACAGGCAGGTCTAGTCATGTCACCAAGGCAACCTTCAAGCCATCTTCCTCAAATGAGATGTTGTCTTATGCCACCATGCCGAGAGGGAGTGAAAAAAAGGAGGCAGACATAAAGAGATGGAGAGGATTTGAAGAAAATAATAATGATGATGCTTTTAACTCACAGAAAGGTTTGTACAGTGCTGTTTATATCTGTGACTGGAAAAATATTTGCTAGTGAAATCATAGGCAGTACTTAACTTAATGTTTGGCATGTTTGACTCTGTACCCTGTAGGTCAAGATATGACAACTTTTCAAGGTTATGCTGCTGTTCTTGTGCAAGATGTAATGCTTCAGAGTGGTGGAATAGGAGGGAGGGGGGCAGGGGTGGTGGAAAGAGGAGAGGGCAGGGGTTGGGGTTGTGTGTAGCCCCCAAGGGCTGGTATCCTACATGTATCAGGGGTTTTACTAAGGAGAGGCCATCAGGCAAACTGACCAGCTGTGCGTATGATTTTGTCTTCGTGGTTTGACCATCAAGACAGGGCATCTGACAGGATGCGGTGGTGCGGATCCGCATAATTCACCTACTTCCGCATCCTCTGCATCCTCCGGATCCTTGGGGCATTTTTCCGCATAAAACTAGAAAATTGCTACATATAAGTGAGAAAGCAAATGTTTGCCATCCTCAGAGGCAGAAATAGCAAAGAGACTGATCAGTTTAAAGAAATTATTCACCCAAAACAGCGACAAAAACACACCTGGCGTTCTATAGTCTTATGATGAGCCTGGGTTCTAGTTTGGGACTTCCGGTGTCCAGTTTCCCTTATCCGATTTAATGCCTGGTTACTAAGCTTCAGAGAAACTCAACTACAAAACTAAGGAAATACCTGTCAATGAATGGCAACCAAAGGTCAAACATGTCATAAAGGACTAAAATTCTCGGTAAGACATTAAAGTGTATTTTATACATCGAAAAAAGCCAAGGGAACAGTTTTATTAATTTGAGAAATTTCAGCGTAATCTGGCATCTTTTCCGCATAATTGTCAATTTCGTCCGCATGATTTTGCCAGAATTTCTGCATAATTTTTCATTTTTTTCCACACCCTATCTGATGGCCTGTCTAGATGAACATTTTTCTTGTAAAGAAGTCCAGTTCAAAATATTTTGCCCATCGGTGAAAACCAGTTGTTACCCTGTGGCTGAAAATGTTTGTGAAAAACCTGTGCAGGCTTTTAGCCACTTATCAAATAAAACCATTTTCTTTTCAATATGTTGCCTTTAGTTATTGCTTTCTTGAGGAGGTCCTTAGTGCATTTTGGATGGGCACTTTTCAAATCTTGGCTAAAAGCTTGGCGCGTGTGTGTATTGGCAACTGTTTCTGTGTGCTTGCAAGTTCGCACACAATAGGCTATTAAAGTCTTGTGAGAAATTCAAGTAGTGGTAGTTGAAATTGTTTTAACCTCTCATGAGACAAGAGTCTTGTATTGTGAGTAGGTGATACTGTAGTTTACTTTTGAGCGGCACTGTAGTAGTAGAAATCATCCTATTTGGTACATCCTACAGGAGCCAGGATTCACTTCAGAAAACTGAATCTGGACTATGGCCAAGAGAGACAAAAAATATTAGTTTCACTGAAAGCAATATAATTATAATAATTATCATAGTTTAATTTTTGGTACTTTCTGTGAGGTACTTTCTCTTGTGTTAAACAATGAATAACTGAGTGATGGATGTACATTGTAACAAGTGCATGTCTGTAGGACAGTATGCACGTCAAGTCTGGCTGTTTTTCATGTATTCTTAAATGCCTCTGCAACCAGTGTCACGAACACCTTGATTTTTTGTACATGTATCAATGTGTTCACTTTTCATGCTTTACAGATCATTTATTAGATGGTAATGAGTGGAATCCTGACATCATCTCAGGTGTGGTTCGACCTCCAGAGCAAATAAAATTAGTTCATGGCATAGAAGCTATTCGATCAGTGTCCAGTTCTTCATCATCATCAGGTAAACAATGATTGTCACACTACATTTACTGCACGGGATTTCTGATAGTATGTTATAGTCTTGGTACATGTAGCACTATGAAAGCCATGTTGCCTCAATGTTTTAAATGCTTTAGATTAAAGATCTCCATGTGTCGTGGTGTTGTGCTGTTGTCTGGGTCCCCTTACTTTTACACAGTAATTCTTTAAGCACTGTAAATTAGTACGATTACGATTGTTGAGGCAATCTAGCAACAAAAAAAACTGCTGAAGATTGCTTGTATTAGACTAGGGACCAGAGTGCACCTTGCTGGTGGTCCTGATGAGCTGTGGGAACTCCTGATATTATTTGACCTGAACTACTACTACCAATCATTCATATTAACACTAGAACAAAAACAAGTATCTGAAGGTCTGAAGACCACAATCATCAGTACTCTCAGTCATCATTTCTACTTTTTTGTAGAACCCGGTGTTTATGTGAAAGCTCCAGCAAATCCACGTGGATTTACTGATAAACCACGTCCTATTGGACGAGGAGGAAGACGGTAAGTAGCATATGTTTCAGAATTGAATTGTTCGATTGTTCAATTATTGGGGAAGAAAAGAAGTATATGATAGATTATGTTGAAATCTTTCAAATTGTCATAAGTTGTCTTTGGCATTCAAGAGTTGAATTACAATGTGTGGGCAAATCTATTTATTTTTTAAATTAAGTTTTTGCTTGTGTTCATGTAAGATAATTTTTTGAATTTGTTATGGTTGAAGAATAGCATTGATTGAGCAAGATGTGTTAATTTATGTTGCCTTCTTTTGGTGATCAAACTAGGCTATTTTTGATGTTAGTGGAGAGTTGTATGGATGTACTTTGTCTAAAATAAGTAAAATATATGTACATGCACCCTAAGGCTAGTACATTGTGCAGGAAAATGCAACTACTTACTGTACCTATACAATCACTTCAGAACTTTAAAGAATCAATAAAATACCTTGTTAGACTAAACATAACCTTAAACACTAACAAAATGGATATATTAACATGTAGATAAATGTACCTCTTGGATTTTTGTGTGATAACAGGGTGAAGTATTAAAATTGTAACTTTTATGTGATTGATAATTTTTCAAAGTGCAATAATTAACCAATTTCTTTTCTTAACTCTTCTTCAATCCCAATTGTCAGCTCAATAAAATATGTACACTGTATGTGTGTTTAGTGGTTTGGTAAAGATTGTGGGTTGTGTATTCATTTCATATATGTCATTGTGCATCATACATGTATGACAAATTACATTATTTATGTAGTTAAACGCACTTTTATTAAGTCCTGGATGAAAATTGAAATCAAGCTTGGGTATTTTGTACATCTCATAATGAAACATTTAAATGTAATGCCATCTCTGCATGCACCCAAGAATTCAATGTTTTTAAATGTTTGAGACCATTGTGTCCTTATAAATTAGGAAGGTAGATGTATTTTTTAACTGCAAGATTGATGAGTTCTTTGCTGCCTGGGCTCTCACAAGCTACCTCACACTATTTTAGGGGTTTCTAGTTAGGGAATACCACACAAGTTAGAAAGTTTCATTTGGTTAGACTACCTTTCGGGGAGGGAGACCAGGCTGGGCTTTAGAGATTTATGTAGTTATAAATCTAGCCTTGAGAAAAAATGTTGCAGAGTAGACTAATCTTATCACTTTTAATTGACGACCGCTGTTTCCACTCATTTAGATAAATTATTGCTTTAGTGAGCTCTAGGAATTCAAATTCCCAGGCATAACATCTAACAGCGGATGACAGTGATCTAAAATAATGTATTGCATTTATATGGTAAGTATCTAGTAAGTGTTCAGTGTTGTTGCGATTGTCAACAAAATAATTTTACTAATGCCCATCACTTTTTCCTTGTTCTTATGTATAATTTCATAGATTTGATGAAAGTGGTTTACAAACAACTGGAACTAATTTACAGTTAGTATTCCCATTTAATTTCTTATTTTGTACTTGCGTTATGTAATTCACAATACCTCCATTTCTGCACTCATTGTCACAACATGTTTTCCATTTCATTCATTGTTGACTTACATGTATAGAACTCTCTGGTAATTTCCTTCGTATATGGAAAGGACTAACTTACAGTCTAACCTTGCTTTCACCCACCATTAATACCGTTCCACTGTCTTGCTTGCATGACTGATCTCATGTTGCAGAGAAAAAATTGCCAAGGTATTTTAACTGGCCCTGTTTGTAAATGTTGTTTCTTATATTGTGAATCATGTTGTCTAACTAGCACATCTTATTTTCCTTTGTGTGAATGGTGTTTTGCTTGTTCTACATCTTTCATTTTTCCATGGATTCATTAGCTGCCATTGTTGTATTGGCAAATTTGCACCAATGCTATGTGTGCTGTTCTGCTTTGTGGTAGCTTCCAAACAATGTTTTAAATTAGAAAACAGTCCTAAGGAAGCACGTGCGCTGATTGGTCAAAAAGCCTGTTTGTATAACTCGATGTAGACACAGAACTAAGTGCGCGCTGTTGACGTAGTGATGGCGCGAGCAAAGAGAATTTACATTTTTATAATCAAAGTTTACAAGTTGTTTTCCTTTTTCTCGTCGTGGTGTTTTCTAAAAGAAATAGAAAACATGTACTCCGTGTTTGTATCGAGTTATACAAACACTCGTGAAAGTTTGGGAGAACTCGAAAAAGCTGTGGAAACACTCGCCTGCGGCTCGTGTTCCCACAGCATTTCTCGTTCTCCCAAACTTCCACTCGTGTTTGTATAACTCGATACAAACACGGTACATGTTTTCTATTTCTTAATTAGAAAACAGTCCTAAGGAAGCACGCGCGCTGATTGGTTAAAAAGCCTGTTTGTATAACTCGATGGAGACACAGAACTAAGCGCGCGCTGTTGACGTAGTGATGGCGTGAGCAAAGAGAATTTACATTTTGATAATCAAAGTTTACAAGTTGTTTTCCTTTTTCTCGTCTTGGTGTTTTCTAAAAGAAATAGAAAACATGTACTCCGCGTTTGTATCGAGTTATACAAACACTCGTGAAAGTTTGGGAGAACTCGAAAAAGCTGTGGAAACACTCGCCTGCGGCTCGTGTTCCCACAGGATTTCTCGTTCTCCCAAACTTCCACTCGTGTTTGTATAACTCGATACAAACTCGGTACATGTTTTCTATTTCTTAAATAATTAACATGTAAACATACATGTCTACGAGGAAGTAGATGACTAGCAAAGTTTAAAATAATTAAAAATAGTTTAAATTAACTAGTTTGTAAATAACTGGAGTAGAAGTATTTAAAGTAATGAAATTAAATTTGTACATCACAAAATAATTGATAGTGAATTATGCCAAGAAAATGAAATTAGCCAAGCTAATTGTAAGCAGATAATAGTAACTTATATTGAATAAATAAACTTATATTGAATAAATATGAGTAAAGCAAGTTAAATATAAATGAGACAGTTTAAATTTATGTCGTACTGATCATGTGTGAAATTCCAAAAACATTACTTTTTACACTTGTATTATAAACATTTAAAAATATATAGATTTTTTTCTCTTTCTAACAATCTTGTGGTTGTAACTCATCTCGCTTCTTGTTATGCAAATGATGACATATTTCCCCAGATATGTCCAGGATTGAATGCTAAAAAGTCACCAAATGATAAAAAGTCACCAAAAAACACGCAATTCTGTTAAATATGAAGTGATATAAAAATGTCAATGCTGCCAAATGTGAAGTACTAATTAAACAATACTTGCTTTCAATCCTGGACATAAGTGGATTTCCTCTGCTTACATAAAACAGGTGGTAATTTGTCTGCTCTCCAGATAACATCACTCTGAACTGTAAAAAGATGTTACAGCCTGGAGGACCTATAACAGCACAGCAACACATAGTTGAACTTAATTTCAGTTTGACATGCTCATAACTCTATCTTTGTTTCTTTTCAAGGTTGACATCAGGTTCTATTGGTTCTGAAGAAGACTTCAACATGGCAAATGGTGATGCCAGTAGCTCTGACTCAGCTCCATCAGTGACGAATAGACCAGCTCTACAGCAGTTCAGAAAACAAAAAGAACAGGCAGCTGTGGAAGGTATGGCTCATGTGATTATGGAACACTATAGAACACAGAGTGTCCCACGGTAATAGACGTCCAAACGGCAGCAATTAAATAATAAAAGAATGAAACATGCGAGTGCAGCCATAACACTACTGGAAAAATTTTGAACAGGATTTGAACCCATGACCTTTGTCTTACAGTGCAATACTGTACCAACTGAGCTATCAAAGCCACATGAGAGCGGTTGTGCCTGAGAGTGTGTTCATGTGATGTCATCAAATTCTTAAATCCAAAACTAAAGAGCAACTCAAGGTTTTAGCCTCATCAGGCATAACAGCTACTAGATTTATATCTGTTTACAACTTTCCAGCTCGGTAATTAGTGTCCTTCATTTTCAAACCAGACTGTGCATGTTGAATTTGAGTTATGGCGGTGTGACATAAAGTGAACATTGCGTTTGTCGAAAAATATATGCTTTCTCATGATTTTTAACCACTTTAGGAGTTAAAGTATTAGGAAAAGTGCTTGTGTAAATGTTTTTTTGTTCAGGTCAGATAATCATTCGACTAGATAGCCAAAGTAAGTTCCAGATGTTTGGACTATTTTTGAGTACTCCAACATGGTGGCATACTAGGCTCTATAATAATGCACATAAAATTTTGACAAATATCTCAACTTTGGGACAATGCACATACCTTAAACTTGGAGAACTGTCTTCTATATTTATCGTCTATAATACGATAATTTTTTGACTTTATCGACTGAATGGTTTTGATTTTATTTTTATTGTGTAACAATGAACACAGTTTATTTTCTTGCGGGACGCTATTCCTGAGCAAGCAAATACATGAAGTACCGTCTTGCCTGTTCAGCTAGCCAATCACAGTGCGGGATTTGGCTCATCTTCCCCACTCACAGACCTATCCAGATAATAATAATACTCTTCAGTGCCAATTGGCTTCTCTTGGAAGTTTGAAACAACATTTTAACACACATGGGCCTATAGTGCTAATGGATTGAATTTCGATTTGTAGCCACACTGGAGCCAAAGCCCATCAGAGCAACTCCACCAACTCAAACTAAACCCAGGAAACACAGTGATGAGCGGAAGATCTTGGAGACAACTAATGCAGGACCTCATCGTCCAGTAAGTTACACTCACATCCTGCGGTAATATGCTCATGTTCTTCCCCTTTTAAAAAACACTTTTAAAATTTATTGATTTTTAAAATTATAACTTGAATGTTTTTGTCTTTGTTCTCTGTATTGTATCAATAAATGTTGTTGTTGTTTTTGTTGTTAATATTTCAATCTGATTGCAAAAAAGGAAACAAATAGCTACTCTGTAGAGTTTTTTTTTTTAAATAACCTCCAAAAATTTATTGCTTATTTATGAATATGTAGTAATTTGTTTATATTTCCAATGGCACTTATGATGAGAGAATTGAGAAATTCAATTCTGCATTATTTGTATTTTGCTTCACCGCTTGGCACTGTGTGTCATTGTGTGAAATCAATTGTTAAGATGTGATGTTGACTTTTTTGGTTTTTGTAGTCAATCCAAAGAGGAGGGAAGTGGTACAAGGAGATGTTCAAAGAATTACATTCAAATGCAGGAAGTATGTGTTGTTGTCAGAAATAGTTCTTTGTTAGTTCACAAACTCTCTCTCTGTAAAACATTATCAAATAAAAATACTACTCAATGGCTTTCACTTGAATGGGCACACGCTATTGTTTTTTCTCGGGTAGAAATACCTTGTACAGCAACACATAAAAGCACTGCTCAATAGCTTTCATTTGAATGGTCACACATGAGGGTTTCATTGACAGACTTGAACCTTACAACCACCTTGTACGGCGTAGTTAACAGTACCACATGAAAGGACTGCTCAATAGCTTTCATTTTAATGGTCACGCACTAGGGTTTGATCCGCAGGCTTCGTAACAACCACTTTGTAAAGCATGGTCACACACGGGTTTCATCCATTGAGTTAAAAAAAGGTCATTGCTTGGCGCAGGAAAGGGAGAAGAGCGTTTTTTGAAGTTCTAACAAGATCTTTTCTTTGCATTCAGCCTCTTCAAATCTATCGGGGTTACTCGCTAGTGATGTGGCCAAGGGAACAGTCAGAGAATATGAAGATGGTTCTGGTTCATCAACACCACCAAGGAGTGCCTCTCCGTCCCCTGACTACAGAGACAACGACGTCTTTTCAAGGAAGTCAGACTACGTCAATGAAGCTCCCATTAGAAACGCTTACACAAGTAACGTGTCGTCACCGCCTGCCCCAGCGTGGTCCAGTGACGAAAACGATGGAAAACCTTCCTGGCAGCAGACCGGTGAGAGAAAACCGTCACGGCCAAGTCAGAGTCATGTTCCAGCGTGGTACAGGGATATGCAGAAGGGAGTTGAGGTGCCAGTGCAGACGATTGAAGAACCCGAGTCTTATATTGTTCAAAAGAAGCCTTCTTATGGTAAAAAACTGCAGTTCTACCTATGAGTTTTGCCTGTTTTGTAAGCCAGTTGACGTTAAAAGCTCCTTTTATTAGAATGCTCAATGGGCAAAGTCATATTCCCGGTAGTGGACTGGAACTACTGTAGCTTGCAATGGAGGCTAATGCAGGGAAATATTATTAAATAGAGATTAATCCCATTTGCATTTGAAAAGACTCCCCGAATTAGCCACAGTTGCAAGGTTGTTCCATTCCAATAAAATACGGAGAGTACCAATATATGGCCAAGTTTCCGCAAGGGAAAGGTCTGAGGCTCAGTCCTGACCAATTCTGTAGAGATCTGTTACCTGTCTCTGATTGGTACCCGTGTATTTGCTGGGGAATTTTCGCAAGCATGTCATGGTGAATCCGAGATGCCGTAGAACTGCATAATCGATGGATTAAGCGGGCAAAGAGAGAAACGTTTATTTTCTTAATTTAGACTTGATCAACGAAAAAAAAGCAGCAGTCTGTGTCTGTAGAGACATAGAAAACGAGGAACGCGAACTTAGGCGACCTTTCCTCTAGGTAATATCCAATACTTTTATAAGAGTTTCTACTGTGCGCTGAAAGCGTATCAATGTTTTTCTCTGTGTCAACCAATATTTTTATTTTGGTCAACGTCAGGTGATCAGAGTTTGTGATATTTCACTGGGTTGTTTCGCTTGTTTTTTCTTTATAGTAAATGTCGGCGAGGAGAGAAGATTTCAGGAACCAGTCTCAGCACCCACTTCGATGAATGTGTCCCCATCTTACTTAGACCAGAGGAGATCTCCTGGATCTGTGACAGTTCAGATGGAAGAGAAATATCAGCCTCCCAGTGCGACAAGTTTGTACGAGAGTCGCTTTCAAAGAAGACCACCGGTAACTTCTCGTCCTCTTATTAACCGTTTGTCTTGTTTTCGTGCCTTAGTGGTTAGTGTGTTTATTGCAATCAGATGTAGTCCAATTGAGTGTCGGAAAACTATAACCAATGTAAACACTCTAGTCAGTCACAAAGGCCACAGACAGTAGAATGAACCAATCAAAACCAAATTGATCAGTCTAGCCAATCACAAAGGATGCAGACAATACACTGAACCAATCAAGATTCAAAGTAATCACTTTAGCCAATCACAAAGAACGCATACAATAAAGTGAACCAATCAAAACTCGAGGGAATGTAGCTGACGCAAAGCGCGGGAAAACGCGTGCGATTAATTCACGATTGGTCTTGTTCTTCCTTCTGATTGGATAAAAAAGTGGCGCCAGTTTTTTATGTCAGTCGTGTAGCATAGGAAGGCAAAACCAACTACCTTTCAACACTCAAATGAAAAGTGCTCTATCAACAGGTTTCAAGCTGTTATTGGAATCTTGTTGTGTTCGTGAGCAAGACTTGCAATGCAAAAACTTGAGTTACCAGCATCGATTAAGCCTTCTGTATCGTCCGATCGCTAAGATTGCGGAAAATGGATTTTTTCCCTAGTTTATTTTGATTTAATATAGGCGATTTGATGGTTGAATTCGCAAGAGTTGTCGACCCCTTAGTGCTAGTCATTAATTTTCCCTACAGTTTCTATACATTGTAGAGCAGGCACTTAAGAAGCATTAAGAAAATCACGGAGTGTGAAATTCTCGAAACAGGCATTAAGGAAATGTGTACAAGCCAATAAAGAGAATTTAGATTTTGAGTTTGGGACTTATTGGTAAGTAGTCAATAAGAATAAAAAGTACCGCGATAAAAACATGACGTTTCGGCGACGACATGTCACCATTATGAAATGCAAATAATTGTAGGTTAGTGAACGTTATATAGGAAATAATAAGTGAGAAAATGCGTTAGAATAAATGAGGCGTGAATATACAAAAGAAGGAAAAGGGGTTATTTTAGTACACGTGGGAGACGCGATGGCCTCATGGTTGGTGCGCTCGACCCTGGGCCGAGTGGTTCAGGTTTAAGCCGTGGCCGGGAACATTGTGCTGTGTTCTTAGCCAAGACACTTTACTTTCAAAGTGCCTCTCTCCATCTAGGTGTCGAAATGGGTAACCATGCGATGGAGTAGCATTTCATTAAGGGGAGGGGGTGGGGGTAAAAATAATCCTGGTACGATAAGCTCTGGCCTAATGGGCTGCTTGGCTGGCATGTAGATTTTACCATTTCAGTACATAAAACGAACAAAGCTCTAGATAGCTTTTAAGTTTATTTTTTCCTCATATTTATGCTCAGGGTCCAACACGAACGGCGTCAGAAGAACTACAGATCCGACAACAACCTCCATCAGACGAAGATGTGTTGAGAAGACGGGAAGAGGAGGCGACGCGCAGAAGGAGGGAGGAAGAAGAACAGAGACGGAGGGAGGAGGAGGAGGAGGAGAGGAGAAGACGGGAAGAAGAAGAGGAGAGGTTGAGGAGGAGGCAGGAAGAGGAACGACTGAGGAGAGAGTACGAGGCTGAACTGGAAAGGAGAAGAAGAGAGGAGGAGGAAGCTGCTAGAAGAGAAGCTAATAAACCACAGTTTCTGGCCAGGGCTTTGTACAGCTTTCAGGGTCAGACAGAGAAGTAAGTCATCATTTGTCTGCTGACAATTTGTTTATCTCACAAATTCAGCAGGGGCTATGAGACGAGACCCTTGATCCTAAGGGGGAATGGGAGGAGACTCGAGCGTGGCATGCATGCCCCATTCCGTACTCGCCACACCGCTCACAGTTTGTGTTCGCGATTGCTAAACACTCGTCTTCGTGACCCTAATAGAAAGAACCGGCTGCCATCAAAGACATTTCAGCGTAAAGTGTCGCTGTATATTTTTTACTAGTCTTGCTGTATTCGGCGAGCCTTAAGGCGGACAAACGGTAACTGGTGAGAGATGTGCTCTCCAACGTGTTTCTTTTCTAAATCCTTTTTCTGAACTGTGGTTAAAGTTCTCGCGTGGTTAGAAGTGAACTGACCCACAGGACTGTTTTGGCCGGGCTTCTGAATAGGATAACTGAATATAATCAATATTTCGATATATACTAAGAGAACTAGCGTTATTTACTACGTATTAACGAGGGTGAGGTCTTTACGGGAAAATCGTCGAGACCTTGCCGTATTGACTGAGAAATAATATCAAGGCCAATACGGCAAGGACGAGGTTTGAGGTTTTCCCGTAAAGACCGAGCATTAAAGGTTAATAGGCAGTTTATTATGTGGCCTTTTATTTTGGTTTTGCGGGCCTGTAATCGGCCCGTAGGCATTACGGGAAAATAAATAATGCCCTACAATTCGCCAGTCGGAGCGCGCCATGTTATAATAGACAAGCTCTTTGAACGTAATGACAAAGTCAAAATGAACGATCAGGTTTGACGATGAGCCAGTATGAAAGGAGAAGACTACGTGAAGTCTGTCTTAATTCTTTAGTTTTGCGGTATCACGTTTACGTGTCTCACATGTTCACCTATTTTCACCTAAGCTTGTTTCTAAGTGGATAGTTATCCTGACAAAATTGCTTTTTCTTTCATCAGAGAGCTGTCATTCAGAAAAGGTGACATCATTGCCGTGAGAAGACAAGTGGACAAGAACTGGATCGATGGAGAATTAAATGGAAGGCGTGGAATTTTTCCTACTAATTATGTCGAGGTACGATTCGTTGCTATAAATTATATTATTTAGCTGACTAGATCTTTTCAACGGCTGCTCAATACTGTATTATTCACCGCGAACATGGGTCGATACCATAAATCTCCCTTATCGTGTAGTGTTCATATGGGTCATTGAAAACCTGAAAAGTCATTGAATTGTACAATTTTGTTCTCCGGTCCATGTCATGTAAAGTCATGCAAAAAAATTGTTAGTCTGGTACGTTCATCGTTGCTAATGTCAAAACGAAAACTGACAAAATATAAAATTAAGGCGAGTTACCGAATTCTGAACTACAGGCACTTAAGGGAATGCCAGAGATTACAGAAAAATGAACAAGGTCATGGAATGTAATGGAATTTGAAGAGTTCGGAAGAGTACGAACCCTGTCATGGGATAACATGCTCTCTTGTATAGGGTCGAGTTTGCTGTTCCAAAATGCATGTTCTGCACAGGAAATTTAACGCAAGACGCCTTATAATCGTATCAGTTTTGTCAGATGTACTTCATGTAAGTTACTTTTTGGCTCAGAGCTGTAGCGAAATGAAGGAAAGAACCTGGCGGCCCCTCTCGTCCAACCCTTTTAATCCCAAGAAAATGGGGCCCATGTTTACTGCTCTTCCCCAGCACTCTCCGTTTGAGTGCCTTTATGGCCGCCATCGAGTAAGAGTACTTCCGTTTTGTCCAGATTCGACCGGCAGATGAGGAGGAAGAGGACGAACCACCCCCACCCCCACCCACTCAAAAACAAACTCCACGTGTCCAAGTTAGTGTCATACAACCACAAACACAGCCACAGCAGCAGCAACAGCCAACAACTTTGGTTCGGCCCCAGGTTCAACAGGTCTCCCCGCGGCCTTCTGCCCAACCAGCAACGCAGTCTATGACTTTAGAGGGGGAGGCGCGTGTTAGATACAGCTTCAAAGCGGAGACACAAAGAGAGCTACCTTGTAGTAAGGTAGGGGACACATTTGAGTTGTATGTTATGAAGTATCTTACGAAAATAAAAGGACCCAGTTATTGAGTTTTACTTGACCCTCTCAGTGTGAAAACATATCTTGTCGGTAATTTTTAGTTGTAGTTTAAGATACGAAGAGGCCCAAAAACAATGAAGATATAATTTTTGATATTTCATAAAACCATGTTAAACTTTCTATGAACAACCAAACTTCAGTTTTACTATGCCTGTTTCCCAAATTGTAACTTAATTTGTGCAATGAACATTACTTTAAACAAAGAAATTGAAACTTGATCTGTTTTTTATTAGCTTCAAAGCAGCCGTTCCAGAAGTCTCAATTTAAAAATGATAGATTTCAAGTGGGAGTTTTTGCCATGACTGTCATAAACTAAAAGTAACGTAGTCACTGAGCTATCGTAGCGTCTCCTTGCTCGTTACGCAACTTTTCGTGACACGGCGTGACCAATGTCATGAATTTTGTGTCCTCTCTTGTTTTCAGGGAGATATTATAGCTTTAGCTCGTAAAGTGGATGCAAATTGGTACGAGGGACGGGTAGGTGACAGAAAAGGAATTGTACCGTCAAGCTACTTAGAGGTAAGAACAAATTGTTGATCGTCCATGCAGTAAAGTCGGGGCGAGCGTCTTTCTTGTGTGCGTGTTTGCGAAGATAAGTGCTCGTCGGACCCTAAGAGAAAAAGTCGACTGCAAGCCGTCGTGACTCTGTATGTCTTAATAATCATGCGTGCCTTAGCTGAAGATCGGTCGTTCATGTTGTGAAATGAAATGAAATGAAATTTCTCTACTCAGAACAAAGCATTTTGCTTTCAAAAAAGTGCTAACATTTGAAATGCCAGCTTCTTGAAGTTGATAAATGGCTTAATGTTTCACTTGCCCACTTCGCAGCCCAATTAA
>CM042758.1:18539646-18553419 GCA_022496165.2 Catalaphyllia jardinei | reverse complement strand
AAAAAAGGCACCCATCACAGTTGAGCATGCATGAAGGGATCTTGATGTTACAGGTGAACTGGTCTGTAGCTGATTCTATTCACCCATAAAGTAACAAGTTAGTTATGGGTGTGACGATCAAAGTTACAGGTGAATCGAAACTTTTTACAGCCCTGGTTGTTCAGTCTGGGCTTTGAATTTCCTCAAACGTTTTTCTCCAAAAAAACTTCACCTGCAACCTTTTGAAATTCTGTAGTATAGTCGCACATCGGGCGTTCAAACATTGACTTTTGGTGCCCCTGGTCAGTTTTAACTCCCCACTGGCGGCCGTGCGAGCCCCAATTTTTAGTCCTGCATACCGTGATACAATCTAAGCATTAAATAGAACTAATTTACAGCTCTCTACATACAGCCTTGAGTGCGATGTTCACATTACGCTTTTACATTGATTATTATTTAACACTGTGTTATATTTGTTAATAAATATTTCAGATACTAATTATGGCAGAACCTACTAACACATTACCCTGCTTTACAGGCGTCTTGCATTCTTAATTGATGTTTTTGTATTTTGCAGACAACAGACAAACTCCTTTGTTTAAATATACTGAATTGTATCAATAACATCTACTGTTCGGACAATGCAAACTACTTCATCTTGGAACCGCAACACACATTGTCCCTGTTTGTTGGAACAATACCAGAAAAAGACACTGAAGTGCAGGAAGAAATTTTCAAACTGCTGGAATACGTGATCTGTAATCTAAACTGGGTTCCCTGTCCTGAGCTGATCTCTGTTAGCATTCTTTTCAAGAACAACCTGGAGTAAGTCATCTTTTTAAATTGTTAGCCCTTTTACCCCCCTCCTCCCCAAAGAGTGCCAATTGGCATACAATGTCATAACTTTGTGAATATTTGAAGAATTTCTATGAAGTTTGGCCACAAAAATTGTCTTGTGAAGATCTGCTCATTGAAGTCATAAAATTTTGACCCCCTCTTATCAAAGACATGGTTGACCATCCCCACAAATTTTTAGTTCTTTTTTTGGGATGCAAATGGAATGCAAGACTTCTACATGAAGCTATGCACTAAGGGCTGCTAAATAAGCTATAGTTTAGGGATGTACCTACTATAGTAGAAGGTTGAGATACACTTTTTAACTTGTTAATTTTTGCATTTTACAGCAATTTCTCTCAAAATGTCTACCTCCTTTACAGCTGCTGATGTCAGTTCTTAAATAAACTGATCAGTTTCTGTCAAATTGTTTATTGTACACAGGCACAGTGTCTTTATTTGCCAATTCGGGAAAAACTGCTGTTTGCCTTGTAGAGGGGGGGGGGGGTGGTAAAGGGTTGAGGCCATCTATCAGTGAGAGCAAAAAAAATAATATTATATATATCTTAAAGCAGATCTTTAAGGATATTACTCTCTTGAAAATAAAATCACAAACAAACAGACTTTTTGCAAAACCTCACCACATGACTCAGTCAATTACATAAAAAGTGGTTGTTATCTTGGATTTCATTAAGGGCCAGCTGTTGGCTTATTTCGCTGCCAAAAGAGACCGTAAGTGTAGCTTAAGCTTGACTCAAAAACCAAGACTTGGTGAGGTTTGGAGCTGTTCAAGCCAGAAAAACTAGTTGGGCTTGTCAATGATCCTACCAAATGTTTCTAGCTGAGCCCTTTTTTTCAGTTGATCATGCAATGTAACTG
The DNA here is from genome assembly GCA_022496165.2 of Catalaphyllia jardinei. Lineage (NCBI taxonomy): Eukaryota > Metazoa > Cnidaria > Anthozoa > Scleractinia > Caryophylliidae > Catalaphyllia > Catalaphyllia jardinei. The sequence continues at coordinate 18,551,727 of CM042758.1, read as the reverse complement.
ATTATAATAAAAGTTTTAATGTTGTTTCTGAAGGGTCTTAGAAAACAGTCCTAATAAAGTATGCATGCTGATTGCCTGAAAATTGTGTTTCTATAACTTGATGGAGACAGAACTAGTACGAGCTGTTGACGTAGATTAAATACTACAGTCACAACAGTGTTTTGTTACCGTTTTGGGGTAATTTTTTAAAATGCCGTTAATTTTTTGGGGGGGCGTTACTTTCGGGGGGGGGGGGGGCTTCCTTTTCTGTATTATAGGAGGGCAAAAAAGTAACGTTACTTTTGGGTCGCCGTTACTTTCCGGGCGGGGCGGGAGGCGTTAATTTCGGAATTCTATTGTAATTGATAATAGCAGGCAAGTCAAAACTTTAAAGAAAAGGACAAAACTTTTAAGTTTGAAAGACATTGTTTCAACAGAACCTACATGTCTACTCTAAAATTCAACTTGCAACACTTTGTACATCAATCAAATGTTGATGACAGTGGACCCATTCTGTCAAAACATGTCTTTCAAACTTAAAAGTTTTATCATTTTCCTTAAATTGTGATGTTAAATTGTTATACCAGCTTTTTATATGCACTGTTTGAAATGAAATTATGTTTTCTTTTTTCCTGTTAGGGTGTCTGATTTTCACCAAACTGCACTGTGCTTTCTTATTCGCATTTTGAGTTATGATCCTAAGTATAAGGATGTGTTCAGAGAGGTTGGAGTGCTGGAAGTTCTCACAAACTGTCTTAAGCAGCAAGTTGATGTGTTGAAGGAAAAATGTGATGGTATGAGAGCTCTTAGTGTATACACCTTCATTGTGTATGTCGAGACAAGTATACTTGTCTGGCAATTTGTTTGGGCGATTAATGTTGTCTGCGCACAATGCTTCTAGAAGTGTAGTGCCCTTATGGTTAGCACCCTGAACTCCGGATTGAGCAATCTGGGTTTAAGCCCTGGCTGAGATCATTGCATTGTGTCCTATGCAAGACACTCTTTTCTACTCACAGTGCCTTCACCCAGTTGTACAAATGGCTACCAGCAAATTTAATGCTGGGGGTAACCCTGTGCTGGGCAGAGTTTCAAAATAATGCTCTTCTCAAACTCATTAATAATTCATCAAATTGAGACAAAGGAAATCACAACCATGAAGGAGGTTTGGATACCCTGTCTTAATTGCATTGATTTTGACGATTTTACTTCTCCGTTTGCTCCTTAAATTTTGTTTCGATTGAGAAGATATATCAAACACTCGACAGTGTTCCATCAGCTATCCAAACAACTCGGATTTCATCTTAAATACTCTGCTGTGTGTCATATTTTTAACTCTCTTCTCGGTGCTTGGTTTTGGGCACACACGGTGGGCCTGTTGAGAGCTATTACTAGGCTTCATGAAGTTTTTATTTTTTAAGTTGTAACCGGACTTCAGTTCCATTTTGAGAGCTGGTGGTAATAGTACCTTGCTCATGTATGTGTACAGGGGTAATCACAATGATTTAAACCCAGGGCTGAATTGAAGTCTGTGCATTACATTTTAGCCAAGGGTAACTTAAACATGTAAGATTGCACTCAGGCCTAGCAAGCCACACAGCTAGAACTGGTGTCAAATTTTGGTATACATGTATAATGCTACCCTCTGACTCCACCCACTCACACTAAGTGCAATACTAGTCATTCTGGACATGTCTCAGAGACGAAATGTTTTGAATTTTTGCAAATTTTTGAAAAAATAATCTTATTTCAATTCCTGTCAGTGCTGCTGTAATTATCTACCTTAGCGCCTGACAAAATACTTTTGTAAAAAAAAACACTATTCTTAATTCTGTCTGTAACTGTATTTTATTGTGGAGATCATCCACTAGATTAGCCTTTGCTCTTTGGATGATCCTACATGTAACTCGTTCAGTATTTTATTGTTACATTTTTTCTTTTATTCCTTAGTTGTACTGGGTTTCGTTGCCTAGGTAATTCGAACCTATATGTCGTGTAAAACTGAGCTGAAAAAAACTAACCATGTCTCAGTTTCAGATATTGAAACAAAGTCCTTGGCCTTCTTTCGTTTCTTTTTCTTTCCTCTAAGTACATTTAGGTACTTAAAAATAATTTTCAATTTTTTTCTCAACCAGAAACACCAAAAGCTGCTACTTGCCAGGCAGATGAGAATGAGTCTGACAATACTGAAATCCATGTCCCTGATTACCCGTTTCTGTTGATGGGTTGTCTCAGATTGCTATTGGAAAACAATTCCACAAATGCCTTTGAGTTCCGTGAATGTGGAGGTGCTCGTTGTGTGCATAACATTGTGCCGTACTCCAGCTTACGCACAGAGGCTTTGAAGATAATCAGGGAGCTCATTCTCAGTGGAGGAAATGATGATCTAGGTAACAGAATCAGTTGATATGAAAGACTCACGTTCAATTCATGGCCTACATGTAGTTGTCTTGCTGTAAGTTGTAGTTTAGGCAGATCTTAAATGATATTTTAACAACACTTAACATGCCTTTAATAATCACCAGTAGATAAGCTTGGAAACTTGTACCTCATAGGTCAGCAGGGGGCCTGAGCTCTTCAGGCACAGTAGGGAGGTTTTCAGTGGAGTAAAACTTACCTACACTGTAACACCATACACTGAATTCATAAAACTTTGAAGGCAGTCAACAAGTGACCGTAATCAAGTTATCAGCGTTTTAAGTCAGATTAATCCAGGCAACAAGTTTCAAGGGCAGTTCTTGCCCAAGAAAAAAACTCTCTCATGAGTTGCTAGCATTAAAATTTGGAAGGGAGGACTGATTTTAGACAAAATATTCCTAGTATCGACCACCATGTTTTTCTGTGCATGAAGTGTTAAGACCCTTCCAAGCATTGGCTTGAGATTAACTTTGCCTGAATTACATTTAACTCATTATTTTAATACCTTGATAGTACGAGCATAAATTATAATGTCTGGTTTAATTATAGGTACTCTCCTTAGCTTGATGCATTCAACTTCTCGGTCAGAGGAAAAGCTGAAAACTGACGTTCTAGATGCCCTGCTGAAAGTGTTTGATCTTGACCCTAGAACACGAGCTGTGTTTCGTGAGGTTGGAGGTTTCGTGTACGTTATGTCAGTTTTGATAAACATGGAGGGAAGTCTAGCCAATCCAGCACGCTCGACATGGGCTGATGGTAAGGAGCCACCATAACGTCATGTACTTCTTCGAGTTAGGAGTTATTTTAAATTATAGAATTCTTGTATGGTGTTGATCCCAATTTATTTAACATAAATTTATCAAAAATTAAATAACTTAATACAATATTTTTTAGTTTTCCAAATTGCAGAATCATATATATAATATAATAATTATTAAACTGTATTCAACATTTCCTATATGTTATTGAGGACAGTCCTTTGCCCTTCGCTAGCCTCACTGAATGTGTAATTTTCTGTTTTGCCTTAGTTAACAGAAGAGAAATTCTCATTCTTCTGCGAACAGTATTCCATGTTCTGACAGCTGCTATTCAAGATGATCCTGCGAACAAAAATTTCATGGATGAGGTATGTGTATCACCAGTTATTATTAATATTTTAATTTTTTTTAGTTTATTGGCTATATCAATGTGCTTTAGAAATGTTAAATGTTAAATCTCCTCCTCCTCCTCATGTGATGATGATGATCGTCATTATCATATCTATAAAAAAAATTATTGATCGCCATTGATGCTCTGCACACCTTTTTAATTTATAGGTGTCCGATATGAACTTTTTGTAATCAGATACCTGTAATTGGATACCCACGTGATTCACATGTCTATTAGGCGCACTTTAATGACTTCCTTCACAATGTTTCATTCAGTTTTCAAAACTAACAAAAATCACTACAGACACTTCCTCAAAAGAAGTTCTCATAAGACATTTTCAATTCCAAAATTTGTTACAGATGTAATGATTAATTAGTAATTAGACCTTGCATCATACAATTCAGGGAATAATTTGAAATTGGCCTTGTGCTAGTCTGATTAAAAAATTACTCCTGCGATTACTACCTGAATTGTACTCCACTCAGTCCAATTACTATAATGACTTATTATCATTATCATTTTCATTATTATTATTGTTATTATTATTACATGTACAAGAAAAGACAACTGAAGGTGATTTATTTAATTCAGCTCAGCATTACAGAGGACTGACTGAATGAATAAATGAATTAATCATTTAGTCACTCAGTAGATCATTTTGTCAATCAATCAATCAGTCAGTCAGTCAGTCAGTCAGTCAATCAATCAATCACTCAATCAGTCAGTTCTTCCATCAGTCCCTCAATTAATCAGTTAAGAAATCACTGAATCAGCAAATCGTAAGTTGTCAAATTCAAGTTCTTGTTTATTTTGTTATCATGTAGATTCGATTCAGAGGGTTGTCAGACACGATCCGTTTACTAGGATGCTTCTCCTTGGATGTTGTCAGCATTCCATCATGTAGTGCAGGGGAAGAGCAGAAGAAATGGAGAATGTGTGAAAGACAGTTCTCACAGTCCCTGCAACATGTACCACTGTCTGCTCGGCTAAGTGTTGACTCAACCAGATCTTCAGTGACATTTGAGGGAGCCCTAGATCTCGATCCATCCTCAGTGCTTTATGCTGCTAATGAGATGTTCAAAAACCTGTTTGACATGGCCACAGACTCATTTCGTTTAAAGAGTGGATGCATAATACCAGTGGACTCAAATGGAGCACAAACAGGGAGAAATGGTCAGGGTATACCATACATTTATCATCCTGGGGCAGTGACAGCAGCTCTTGATCTGCTACCAGCTGTGTCAGAGATGAATGGCACTGTTTTATCAGAGGTACAAGTATTTAGAACAAGAATGTTAATGATTAAAGAGCTAATTTCGGCAAGCCTAATAGCGGAGCTCCTGATTATATTAAGTGAACCTGGCTTGAGCCTGGAATCCAATTGAAAACCATTACCTGGGCAGCAGTCAACTTCAAACAAAAATGTGACCTCAATGAGCTCAACCAGCGAAGCAATTCTTATGACTATTGTGCTAGGCTTGGCAGCCCTTCAGGAACCAGCAACAAAGTCGACTCACACTTGGCACTGGGCCAAAATTAAGCCCAGGCCCAGGGCTTGAGAAATTTGGCCATCCGACAGTCCTGTGGATGGCCACTTTTTCAGGAGAAAATAAATAAAATGTAGATCTTGTTGATTTGCAGTCAGCGATTTCATAATAGTTTGAACAAAGTTACTTGATTCTAGTGATTCTAAAAATGCTTTACACACCATCTCACCATCATCTTATTTCTACTTTTTAGTCTCCTTTGGTGATTTGTTACTTCATAGGTGAATGTTGGGCACTATTTTCCCGTTTTTGTCCAAGTAGAGCATAACATGTGTTACCGAACCGATTTTACCGAAAGGAACGTCATGTAACCACTAACCAGCTGTTACCCTGCAGATATGTGCTCATTCCCAGTCTCCAACTTCCCTTAAGGTGGCTGCCAAGATCAATGTCGCATGGAGGTGTTAACTGATGCGTTTAGTGGGCAAAAGCAAGTACAGTTTCAAGCCATTTTAGGTTTTTGGCAAAGAAAACCACACTTGTAACATTCAAGTCCGATCAATGAGTTTATGGACTGAAAATCGCGCACCTAATGCACCTAAGACACTTCAGATTTTCAGAATTTTCTGGGGGCATGCCCCCAGACCCCCCTGGCAGATGGGGCCTTCACCACCAGAATATTAATCCTGGCTAAAACCCTGTCCAGGCCACAGTGTTCGGAGGCAAGTGCCATCACCACAGTGCTATTTCCGTTCCCTTTAAAATGTTTTAATACCAATGAAGTATGTTGTTTTATTTGACAGGGATGTTTGGAATTACAGCTGTACTGGATTTGTCACCTCCAGAACCTGTTGAAGTGTGAACACAATCAGCAAGTTATGTGTGAGGCTGGACTTCCTCAACAGATCCTGGACAGATGTGAAGCAGCACTGATCACTGAAGAGCATCCACTGCATGCGCCTTTACAGAGAATGTTTGAGAGACTTGCTTCACAGTCGTTAACGCCCACAGTGCTGAGGTACAGTAATATCAGAGCTGTTTCTTCTTAGGAAAATACAAAAGACATGTCAGATACAGCTCCTTAGGCTGATGCCAATTAACATGGATGAAAGTTTCTTTCTCTAGTGTTTGTAATACTGTTTAAAAACCCATTTAAATGGAACCTCCCTTATGCTACAGCAATGTTGTAAATAGATGAATTAATACAGTTCTACTTAACTGTGATCACAAGTGATGAATATATGGAGAACCTTCAAGAGATATCAGTTTGAAAACTTGGGTAGCAATTTCTTTTACTTTTTGCTCCCATGTATGATTCACCAGGTCTTAACAAATTGGATATGATTTCTTTTTGTTCCAGGGATTTTCTCAGACTTGGGTTCCCACTTTACTGTCAATCTCTTGAAGCTCCAAATGAAACAGCTCAAAACACTACAAAAACTAATGATGTAACAATGTTGGAAGTGAATCCACAAGAGAAGATAGAAGATACAGGAGGCCAGGACTTAAATGAGTCACTGAAGAAGATAACAGATGTAGCTCCTAGGAAAGTGTCAGATATCGTCAACAGAAAACTTTCAGAAACAGATTCGCGTTCAAACACACTAACATTCACAGATGTGATGCTGAGCATGATACAGCCAAGCTCAGAATCAGGTTCTGATGTGGAATCAAATTCTGACGAGGATGAATACTTGATTGTTCAAAATGCCAGTCTAGATCCTGGTTACACTGGTTCTGTTGAAAATGATGACGAAAATGCCGAGAGTGACGATACACCTCCAAAGCCACCGCCGAGAAGGTCTAAAGCCAGTTCCAGAAGACATTCCTTCGAAGGTGCTCTTGATTTGGACAGTAATCTCAGTTACGGTCAAGATTATCAGGTTACCATAGAAACTAATGATGAGGTCAAAGGTGTGTTAACAGCTGAAGTCGATGGGGTGGATATTGACACAATTGGGAACACTTTTCAGGAGGTTTCTTACATAGACCAGGGGGAAGACACAGTTATTTTAGATTTAAAAGGGGAAGCCAAAGAAACCATCAGTGACAGCTCAACGGAAGAATCCCTTGAAAGAAGACACTCTGAAACAAATAATGACGCTGCATCTGATAATGATGATGAAAACGTGGTGAGTGCGGAAACTGTTAATTATACTGCTGCCAGCCCACACAAAGTTAAAGAAATGAGCTTTGATGAATTCAGTATGAAATTGTCACAGATCGCAGAATCTTGTCCAGACCCTCAAGGTGGCAGCGATGTCAGTCGGCAGATAAGTTCATTAAATGACGAAACTGAGGATGCTGAAGACAGTGAAAAGGATGATGACGAGGAAATGTCTTGCCAGCCACCTGGGGGAGGAGCTGTGTCGCTCACTCGCGTCAAATGTGTGGTTTCCATGACAACCCCAAGGGATGCACGGGCCCATGGTGCAACAGACTGTCCATCTTTCGTGGAGTTTGACATGAGTGTAGATGGGTTTGGTTGTCTGTTCCTCCCAGCCATTGCTCCACAGATCTCAGCTGGTAAGCTTTGTTCTCAATTTGCACTTTTATCACTAAACCATGTACTGCAGTATCATGTACAGGGTATAAAGAAAACAAATTTCAGGTTCAAACAAGTAACTATGATGTACTACCGGAAAGTCCTGTGTACTAGCCACCCAAACCCCATGCCCCCAACCCCCACAAGAATAAGTTCATCTTCATTTTGAATTTTCTCAAATTGCCTATCAGGTAAATGAAAGACAGGATTTACTAGCCTGATTGGAAAATCTACTACTACAGTAGGCTGTCGGATAGGACTTTCTTTGTTTGTTGTACCCTCGTAAACAAAAAAATGCTTATTGCCTTGACAGGTATTGCAACTGTTAGCTCAGTAATGGCTCCATCAGTAGTGATGAGTGGGGTGGCTGGAGTTGGGGTGGGTGAACGAATGTTCCCCCCTCAGGCAGGATTGACATTCGTTTGCTGGATTTGCATCGACCAGTATAGTGATACCACTGAAGATCAACATCCCGTCAGGCTCTTGACGATTATGCGACAGTTTCGTAGTGGAAGTGAAAAAATCCCCAATGTGCCCTGTTTAAGCATCAGTATCTCAGCCAGAGATAGAATGCTTGTGGTATGTGATATTTCGTTTAATTCTAACTTAGTTACATTATGAAATGTTTTTCTTGAATGCATGCAATACTGGCTCTGATGGATTCTCCATCTTTCTGGTAAGTAATAGTACATTTTAGTACGTAGTGTTCATTTAGGCAATGATACCCTGAGGGGGACTCCCTTATTAAGAGGTTGGGGGACGCTTGTTGGAACATTTGAATTAAACCCCGTAAGGAGACCAGTCTGGGTGTGTGGCCTAAGGTTGATTATTTTTGTATTTTATTTCAAGCTTTACGTAACCCCTAAAAGATACCTTTTGAAACGAAATAAGCTTGATTACCAGCCACTGATCAGGAAAAGAGCCCATGCTAGCAGCCCGGACTTAAGAGACCAGTGAAAATAAGAAGAAAAACCAGAAATTAGAGCATTTCTTTTATAATGGTATCTGTAACAAATTTCTTGATCTTGATTGGTTCTTCGTGTGCCTATTTGTCACATAATCAGCACGTGAACATGTGGGTGTCCAATTACAGGTGTCTGATTTGAACTTTTTGTAATTGGAAACCTATAGTTGGATGCCCATGTGATTTTCATATCAATTACGTGCGCATTAATGGCTTCTCTCACAATGTTTTCTACAGTTTTCAAATTAGCAAAAAGCGCTACTGACATTTTCGCGCAAAAGAAATTCTCAAAAGACATTTTTAATTCTGTAATTTGTTATAGATACGATTAATTTGTAATTGGACCTCGTGTCGTACAGTTGAGGGTGTAATCATGCACATAATTTCAAATCGGCTTCACGCTCATCTGATTTTGAAAATAATTACTTTTGCGATTACTCCCTAAATTGTACTCAACTCGGTCCAATTAATATTACTTATTGATAAAGATATTTTAACAGCTTAAAATAGTGGGATGCTATCATCCTTGATTCATGACCCTAAGTGAAATGATGAGCGTCTGCGACCATTGCACATGAAAGTTTCCGCACGGGATTAGTTAACAATTATTCAACGAAGTGGAGGTGAATAGTGGTGGATATTTACCGAGCCACAAAGGGGTGAGATAAATATCCACCACTTTCACCAACAGTAAGGTGAATAATTGTTTTAGTATATACCACACAAACTGAATAACTAGTGGACGAAAGAGTAACTTTGTTTATGACAATATACCAACAAAAGCCATTTTGTTTTTCTTCGGCTGCTCGGAGGTGAATAGTACTTGGCTGAACACCTCCAAGCTAGCCAATCAGCGTGTGGGATAAGTACACATTATTTTTAATTAGTAGTTTCTACTTTCTGCAAATTACCACAACTTGTTCCCATCAGCTTGGATTATTATTATTATTGTTACCAACTACAGCGTAACAATAATGGCATATTGTTAGAAAGACCTCGGCTAAGAACAAAGAATACTATGGGAGATCGTGCGTTTTCAATAGCTGCCCCCTTCTTATGGAACAGTCTTCCTCTGCCAATAAGACAGGAAACATCAATCGACTCTTTTAAATACTCTGTTAAAACATATTTATTTAAAAAGGGTTTTAGTTATTTAATATTTAATTTAATTCTGTGATTCTTAAAATTCTATATTTTACTAATCACTCTGGAAATTTTTGTACTGTAAATATTGTTAGTAATTTTACTGGGTAATTTTTTTTAAAATTTAGTTTAATAAAAATATTGTAATGCGCTTTTGAGTATTTTTATAGAAAAAGCGCAATATAAGTATTAAATATTATTATTATTATTATTGATTATCATGGTTAGGGTGGCAGTTATTTGGTCATGAGGTCATCATGGGTACAAAACCAACAAGCGACCAAGATCTTCTTTATACAGATCTCCAGTAGCTAAATTTCCATTCCACGGTTAGTAGACATGGTGTTCAGTTTCCAGTACTTTGAAATGAATTAACCTTGTTTTGTGTTTGACCACAGGTTTGCACAGATGAAGGTGGGTGTGATGATGGTGCCGACTTGGCAGTGGTGCAGGGTCATCGTGAACGTGAGCACACAGAGGCCAGGTTTCTCAGTGACCAGTTGTTAGAAGAAGGAAGATGGCATCACGTGATGGTCGTGTTAAACAAAGCATTGATAAGAAATAGCACCTGTGCTTTGTTTGTGGATGGAAAGCATGTCAGTACCTGTAGGGTGAGAGAATCTTTCCATTCAAAGGGACATGTTGAATTTTAAACTTGAACAAGAATATAAAACAAGTTGATTCCTGCTCAAAAGATGTCTAATTTAGAGATATTTTGGGGCTTGTGGCATGAGATTCAACTCTACAGCTGCTAGAATTGCCGTCAGATGTCTTGAAAAGATTGATTTAAAAATAAATGTAGGATCACCATTACAATGAAACATAAAAACAAACAAATTTAACATGCTCTTTCTAGTTATAATATCTTTCAAAGTGTAGATACTACAAAAGGTGAACAGTGATATCATTAAAGATTGGATCATTGGTTAAATGTTTATCTTGTACTTCCTGTTGTAGAAACTTGTTGGTTTTTGATTAATTATCTTCTCTGGACCCTACTGCTAGATCCATAGAAGAAATTTACTTTCAAAATATATTTTCAGTTGAAATATATCCAGGCTGCTGCCGTTAGTCCAGATGCGACTGTAGTCAATGTGGCTCCGTACATCTCTGCCTACGTCGGTACACTACCTAACCCAAGCTATCGCAGATGTTCACGTCTGTTGTGGAGACTGGGCCCCACTCATCTGATAGAAGAACCACTGTCTGGCTCAACAGCGGATGAAATGTATAGACTGGGACCTAACTATGTTGGTAGCTTCCAGGCTCCGTGTCCTGAAGGCCAAGTCAGGGTGGTAAGTTACATGCCTTGCAGACTGTGTCGTCAATTTCTCTACTTTCCTTGCAGGCCTTTGGTGTGCATTTAACAAAGTGACGCCAGTTTCTCATGCGTCTGTCCTGTTATTGATCATGAATTTTGTCATAACATTGTCAAAGTACCAATACACTACTTTGACAATGTTATGACGAAATTCATAACAAGACAGACGCATAAACTGACGTGTGTTTGTTTTTTACGATAACAGACTGTCAAATTGCCCACTCTTGCTTGTTGCCGCATTGCATAAATTATAAATTCATGTGTCTGTCCACTTATTGACGCTAAAAATAGCCAATGAGCGTGCGAGAATCTCTGCTGTTATCGTAAAATATCTTTTTCTAACTTACTCCGCTTTTTCTGTTTCACAATCTTTTACAATCTAGCATGCATATTTAAAAAAGGAACCTTGGCTAAACAACAGCTTTGTTCCAAACCCTAGGCTGGTGATTGTGTTAAATTGTTTCCGTGATTTGAAGTTGATAATTCTTTGTCAGCCTGTTTTGAATACTGAACACTTCCTGAGTGCGCACTTGGGCGTTTTTGAAATACAGCGCGACGACGTCATAAAAATTCATAAATTAAACATGACAGGCCGAGGCCCGGGTTGTTCAAATATCCCGTGTAAAGTGGGGTTTAATTTGTTAAACACGTATCCACAGGATATTGATTTATCCAGTGGATAGCATCATCCAGCTTTCGAACAACTGGCGCCAGGTGATTTAAACTAAAAAAAAAAACAAACTCTTTTTGAACCACATACACATGGTTCATGAAGAGAGTCGTTAGGTATACTTTAGAACTTGAACTGCTTTTCAGCCAAGATTTGCTTTAAGACAGTTTGTGTTTATATTTTTACTGCAGTATGGCACTGAGAATGTTGAACCACTTGTGAGTGAAGACAAGGTCATGTTTGGAATCCATGCACATGCCAAGTCAGTGCTGACCCTTGCAAAAATTAGAAAACACTTCAGGAAAAGTGACACCCGAGCTGTGGCTAGAGAGGTATTATTTGATCAATCCCCATTTTAATGCAAAAATCAGTTAAACATGTTCACGTTTACTCGGCCTACGGTTATTC
>CM042758.1:18529646-18534646 GCA_022496165.2 Catalaphyllia jardinei | reverse complement strand
GTTTAAAAAATTAAAACCATTGGTTTTATTGATGCACAAGGAGCTTGTGTCATCATTGTCAGTGATTATTTATTTTGCTTTTATATAACTCTCCTTATCTATAGTGAATCAGTGAAGAATGCTGAACTGATGCAGCGGCTGAGTTTGGTGCCCAAGCTGCTGTTTGTTCTTCATGATGACAGCGTGACAGACTCCACAGCACACACTATAGCCAGTGTGTTATCAGTGCTGTTAAGTAACACGAGTGAGAGGAAAAACTTGCTCAGGTATGACACCAGTGTAACGACGCACCATAACTATAGTTATGCATTTTTAACTACTTATTAACCGCGAATGAGGTCTCTACGGGAAAATCTCAAACTGGTAAGCGAGGTCAATACGGCAAGGCTGAGGTTTGAAATTTTCTCGTAAAGACCGAACGTTCGAGGTTAATAAATTGTTTATTATAAGGCATTTTGCTTTGTGTTTGCGTAAGAATAATGCCCTAAAATTAGCCAATAAGAACTCGCGTTACATCGGCTACAAACACGAGCCATATAATAAACTAGCGTCATTACACGACTAAGTTAGTTCAGAGGGCCAATAACCTACCATTGCGAGTCCAATATTCTCTAATTCGCTCTCTCAGTACTGTCAAGACCTTGGGTTAATATTCTCCCAGTACAGCCCCTCGAGACTGTATAGGAGACGATAGCCCACAACTGTTTTATGGACCTCACAGGGTTCATCTCTTCTTTCAAGACCCAGGGCCGTTATTTTTTAAGTACAGCACTGGAATCAGGCTTGTTTAATATAACAGCATTTTTTTTTTCCTTTTTTAGATTTGGCCAATTCCTGGTGTCAACTTTACCTGAACACCCTTCCAATGAAAACGAGCTGAAACTGGACGCTGTGTCGACTACTGAAACCAACCGTGAGGGAAGGGAGGCAGAAGAATCCCTGTCGCCGAGACGCATTTGCTTGCGTAATGTGATGCTGGAACTTATTCTTTGCTTGATTTATGCTGAAGGAGGTGAACTGGATCACAGGTAAGACAACTGGGGCTGTTCAAAGCCCAATTATACTATATGGGATTTTTTTTTTCAATTTTGTAACTTTACGATAAGTGTTTCTGTTTATATTACTTGTCGTTCAGTTTTGGGTTTGAGTAATCTTGAACTACACAAAATGTAAGCAGCAAAAAACATTGTCATACAAGAAAATTAATACATTGTACTTCGATTAACTTTTAATCCTGGTTTAGTGTTAACTGGTTTTCGAACAAGCCGGCCGCTTGCTTTAACCTATAGGATTTTTCTTGGTTTGGAACTTGTGTTCTGTTTAATCTGTGCTAAAACAAGTGAAGAGCAATACAGATGTTTTCTAAGCATTAGCGTGGATTTCAAATTCTGTTTTGTAACTTTTCCGTGAGGATAACTGTTTTTTGACCGTCAGTTTTGGTTTGTCTTAAAATTAAAATTCCAAAGAATATTAAAGCATTGAGAGCACAAATAGTTAAAAGAAGGATCGACTTTAACTCCTTGTTTAGCCCTCTTCAGCGTAGGAAACAGTCCGGGGCAAGTAAATTTGGCTCAAGTGAATTTTCCCTGAGTAGTCTTGTCAGTGATAATTTCCAATCACAAACAATCAAGACTCCAAGAGTTGCAAGCATGGATTAATTAAAAATCCAAGCAAACCTTTGCTCGCATTCGCCCCTGATATCGTCTGCCAATGAATAAAGACAGAGCATGACCATTGCGTGCCTATTGGTGAAGTGGTATTTTTGTGGGGGCAACTTAGAACTGAAATGTACTGGTTCACTTTCAGTTTTGTTTTCGTAGCCTGACCTAGCTTAGAATCTCACACTATTAGATATTTATTTCTTTTTTCATATGACAAAACCAAGAAGAATAAAATTTGTTGCAGTTTTGCAGATGCTCTTCAGGAGACACTGGGATTTGACTGGCTTCTTCTCTTCATACAAGCTCATCTTCACAACACCACAGTGGTACGTGCTACCCGTATCCTGGTCACCATGCTAAGCAGTACGCCTGCGCTGAACAGATTCAGAGAAGGACTGGGCACTGGTAGCTGGCTGGATGGCACTGACATCATGCTTAACAAAACCACTTATGTTGTAGCAGGTATGAGAATGATTTACATCTTTTTTTCTCCCAGCAATGCTAGAACTTCGAGTGAGGTTAAATGTAGAAAAACAATACAGTGCTAATTTTTATCCTTAAGTGATTGAAACTTGCAGTAAAAATATATGATGAGACCAGGTGTCTTTTGTCAATTTCTTTATTATTTATGCTCTGCGTGAAATTTAATTAATAGTAATATTCGTCACAACATCTTAAATGTAAAGCATTTTAACCGTTTTTTCTTGCGTAACTAAACATACATGAAGCCACGTGACAAGGCGCAACTCACTTTAACAAAGAAAACTGACTGCTTCGTTTGCCTAACATTTCAGACCATGCGACTAGAATTATGTCTATTTCAATTAACGCAAGGTGGAGAATAAACATACATAGTCCTGTGCTAAATTTGTTATGCAGGTTTCAATGTGGGCTCTGTAGCTGACAACAAACAAAAGTACCAGATCAACAGAGAGGTGTGCAGTGTCCCAGGATTCCTGATGCTCGACAAACTGCTGCCCAAACATATCGGCATTCCTGAGATTTATCACCTTGTGATCGCTCTTTTGCTTGGACATCCTGTGTCTGGTAAGGAATTAATTCACTTATTCACTGGGTGACATTTCGAAAGTGTTTGACTACCATATTGCCATGCCCTGCACTTTCTCTCCAAAGGGAAAGAGGGGAGGGGAGGGAGGAGATACAAATGCCAATTTAAAGTGACAGGGTTTGGGTTCACTGCTTTGGTTGTAAGAGCAATATTAGAGTTGTCCTATTAAACTGAGGTAAGGTAAGGTAAAGTCTGCATACGAGCCAAGTGGCTCATCAGGCCGGAGCTTATCCCAGTTTCCTTAGCATGAAGCGACTAGCAGTATTTCTACTCCCCCCTGGATGGGATGCTAGTCCATCGCAGGGTTACCCCCAGCATTAAATTGGCTGCTACCCATTTATACACCTGGATGGAGAGAGGCCCTGTGAGAGTTAATTGTTTTGCCCAAGAACACAACACAATGTCCCCGGCCAGGGCTCGAACCCGGACCGCTCGATCTGGAGACGAGCGCACTAACCATGAGGCCACCGCGCCTCCCACCCTATTAAACTGAACCATGAAATAAAAGACATAGCAGTGTGGTTGTCACTTGAGCTTACATCTTAGAAAAAGGTATTTGGCATATGTAATCAGCAAATGGTAAAAAAAAAACGTTTAGGGGTTTATTTTTGAATTATTATCTCCTAGAGGGGTTGAATAAATTCAAGCTACGACCCAAATGCAAGATTCTGGAACCGTTTCGAGATTTTCACTTTGAAGTTTTCTCAGGAATAACTCTTTGTACTTGCATTAATTACTTGTATTTATTTTATTCGTATTCAATTCCCCAAGGCCTTTCCTGGATCAGTAAAATATTTACAGCAGTTCTCTTTGAAACAGAAACCGTGTACATGTTACCTTGATTATATAAAACTGAAATGCATTTTCTCCTAAACATGTCAACAGAAGTTTTAACATACAGGTTGGGAGAACCTAAATACTCATCAACAAAGGGGTCTCTTATAGTCGTAGCCAAATTCTTCAACTTATGCTGTAATAAATATATAATGATGAGTGAAGAGAACTTGTCAGTTGACTCAACAGCTTTTTGTTTCAGATGTGTATGCTGGTGCTCAGTTTGACTGGGACAGCTTGACTTCTGTGTTCTGGTCACCCTCGTCCTCAGGAGTCAAATTCCCCGCCCGTAGTCCCCCTGAACCTGGTTCACGTAACATCTACTGTCCCGAGGCCGCCCATGTGCTTCTCTCCATGGTATACGTCATGGTCAATGAGGTGAGTACTTCATGTAGCATAACATGACTAGTACTGGCTTTATGGTTCTGTCCTATATTAACTTTGTTTAGAATTGTATTCCGTAACGAAAAGGAGCGTCCTGGAATAACTGATTCCCCTGTGCAAGGGGACCATTAACAAATACCTCTTACTAACCGAGTTCGAGGTCCGTGCTGCAAGTTACGAATCTTCGTTTTTCCTCTTTGATTCATGGCCCTAGCGCGAAGCACGCGGGCTGTAAATTGAAGAGGAAAAAACAAAGATCCCTGCCTCTCTTACAGTACGGACCGCGGAGACAAGGTTAGTAAGATATTTATTATATCTCTACTGTGTGTTTGACGGAATGGGAACGATTCAGTTTGTTCACGCGGAAAGACTTCAAACGTTTACTTGCTATAAAGGTTGAGAACACTTGGCAATAAATCACGAAGCCTTTTGGCAACAAAAAGAGTGGAATGCAGCCTGCTAAACTGATCAATCATAGCGCGAGTAGTGTTTTAGAGATATAATAATATGTTTACCGTCCAAGAGATAAAACTGAACAGTGCACTCGAATATTGAACTTCAGCATTGCACAGTTGATTCTAATTGTAATTTGTCTGCAGCCATGGCAAGACACAGAGGATAATTCCTGGCTCAGGGAATACCCCGAGACGTTAGTGCAGTTCCTGCTCTTCTTGTATCGTAACATTACCAGCTTCAGTGTTGTGTGCACCTCACAAGAATTCCTTGAGAAACTTGTTGCTGTTTTGTTTCCCAAGAGACGAAACCTGGCAAAGTTCCAAGAGGTACTGACATGGGTATGCAGCGGGAATTTATTGCCTTCAGTAGTGAATAGGAGAATCTTTGTTTACAATATTTGTGTCATTAGCATAAGCGATACAGTTTCTGACGGAGCTACAAAAATATTAGTTTTGAATATTGAAAGACCACAGCACGATTTGCTGTCCCAAGAAATTTTAGCCTGGTGTATTGAACAAAGAATGTATGAGCTTATTAGCGATTTTGCCACCCAAATAGATTCCATGTTGCCGTGCGTCTGTTCAGTAATAGATCAC
>CM042758.1:18501082-18529546 GCA_022496165.2 Catalaphyllia jardinei | reverse complement strand
TGTTCTTACCACATTTTGACGTCTTCTGTGATCTATTACTGAATCAGACGCACGGCAACATGGAGTCTACTTGTTTTATATAATAACGAAAAGCCTTTTTTGTTTCAAAATATTTCAACATAACGTGAAAGCCGGCCTTTTGCCACGCCTTTGCCCCGCCTTTGCACGCAAAAAAAGCCATTTGACGTGATCTATGATCTATACAAAATGAAGCAATTTCATTGGTTGCTATGCATCGCAAAGAATTGTGGTTGGTCGAGAAAAATCACGCCACTGTCAAACCTGACTCGAGCGTCTCTCCTCATTGAATGAAAACTTATAGCAAAAGCAGAATTTAAATGCGAAATCTACAAATCTTGAAGAAAATGCTGTAAAAATCAAGTCAATTTTTGTCATCGGAGCAACACTGTGAGCCGAAAAGCTTGGACGTTCCTTGAAAATTACAGGAGTTGAAAAAACACCCTCGGAAAACTTGTAGTTGCGGTCAACATAGAGGCCATTTGATTCGAGTTTTGAATGAAAGGAGCGTAAATGACGGTGGAGATTTTTGTCTTCTGTGGTTGGTGATTCTCAAATCAGCTTGATATAGTGTCGGAGACTCATTTTAGCTGCGCTACTGTCGACCGTGAACTGTGGTTAGCTATATTTAGCTCACTGAGGCTGCTAGAAGTTATTTCTGTTTCATTTTCTAAAACAAACAGCTTTATCTTTCGTTTTCTCGCTTCTCGAACCTGTTCAGTGCCTCAACAGGACGTTTTTTGTACCTTATCTTTTGCCCAGTGACGTAAAATATTATCCTAATTCTCAAAACTCTCCGCCATTTTAAAACGGCATAGGGAAAAACTTTGGAATGATGACGTCAATCGTGCATCTGTCCTCTAATAGATCATAGGCGAGAACCAATCAAAATGCAAGAATAACTTGGGTTGTTATATAAATGTTTATAGTTAATTCGCATCTAACGTGATACGTTCTCTGTGCAAAGTCGTGTGTTAGTGACGAAAAAATGGAAACAATCATGTCAGTAAAGTCTCTCCCATTAGAGCGTTTTAACTTGCGTAGCCAGCAGGCATGCGTTATTTATTGAACAAAGAAAGTGTTTACATTAAAAAAGAGTTCGGCTGCCACAGCATTGGTTTGGGACACCAAAGTAACGGGGTTTTTTTGCGTTAAATACCAATGTGGCTGCCATCATTTCGTGTAAAAACACTCAATTTGTTTTGTTGGTCATTGAACACACTCAGGTCTTCTGAATTGCACGTTCGACAAATGGTTAGTATGTGGGGGTGTGGATTAAGTGTTCTGAGCTCGAGCACTGGCCGGGGAAGTGCTGTGTTATTGGGCGAGAGACTTTGCTGTCACAGTGCCCCCGTCCACCCAGGTGCATCAATCGGTTCTAGCGAGATTTTTAGGGTGTTCAAACAAAATCCTAGGGGGAGGAACCCTGTGATGGACTAGCACCTCATGTGGGGGAGTTGTAGTGCTTCTTATTGGTTGATGTAAAATTGGATTGAGCTTCCGCTGTGTGGTCACTTTAAATCGAGTGCAAATCTTTTTAATATTCATCAAATTTGTAATATACATTATGTTTTAGAGTGTCCCCAATTAGTGTCTCTTGGCGCTAGAACGACTATACACTTGAATAAAGGTTGTTTTATGAAAGAATTCCTTAGAATTTCAGTAGCTTGATTTTGCTGGTTGTTTGAAAACTCGTCTCGTGGAAGGTTCTTCCGGTCCACTCTTCCACGCAGACATTTGTACAACTTTCGTCTTCCCGTTAGCAAAAAGAGAGCTTTCTTTGGTTCGGTAACGACTACTTAAGAGTAGTTTTCAATTGAGTGTACCAAAACCAAAGTAAATCACTCTAGCCAATCACAAAGGACAAGCAATACAGCGAAGTAATTACATGAAGCTGACTTAAAGCGCGGGAAAACGCGTGCAACCGTGTCACGATTGGTTTTGTTCTTACTTCTGATTGGATGAAAAAGTGGTGCGAGTTTTTTAAGCCAATCATGAAGCGTATTTGATGCAAATCCAATCACTTTTCAACACTAAAATGAAAACCGCTTTAAGGGTCAATAAATTAGCAAGAATTTTAAAAATAAGCTGAGCTAGAAATCTGATATGATAACTTTATTTACACACAGCTTGCATCAGACAGTGAGAATGAAGGGGAGCCTGGGACAGAGTCCGAGTCCTCACTGTTTTTGTCCAAGACTCAGTTGATAACTCACCCAGCAAGGAAGTGTGTGTTTGAATTCCTCAGAGTGATCATGACTGATTCACTCACGTCACCTTCATCAGCCAAGAGTTTGGGAGTCATTGATACCATTTTAGAGGTAACAGAAGGAGAGAGTATTATCTCCTAGTTGAATGACTATCCACTAGCCTACGAACAAGGTTTTGACGAGCGCGAACGAAGCCCGCCCGGCCCGATCGTTGCATTTCGCTCTCAGAATTCTTCAGTTCGGCGCTCGTCTTTTTTTCCTTCCTTGCCGGGAACCTGTTCGAAGGCGAACTGTCTACTTGATGGACAATAGTTGTGTTTACTACAGCCGTATACATTTGCTGTTAAAACTAATCCACTTAGTATGCGACTATGTGTACTGTAATTGAATTAAAAATCATGTGTCAAATATAAGACACAAACAGCAGTGATAAACATGTTAAACTTGTACATTTTATGACTTGACGTTTCGTATGTACTCTACATACATTTTCAAAAGTAACCGTTGAAATTTAAAACAGCTATTTATATATAATAAAGGTGAGGGGACTGGAACCTAGATTAAGCAAACACTTAACAGTAAAATGTAAAACTAGTACAGATTAATATAGCATCAGCTTTTCGCTTCCGACGTTGACGTTGAAAGCTGGCTCAAGTTTTGGAATAAATAAGGTCTCTTTTACAGTGTTTTACTGGGAACTAAGCCACTCGTAGATTCCATGCGCCACTTCATCCGGGATCCGAGTGGCGTATTTTCCGTATGTCACCTTTCCCGCCTTTTGCTTTTGTTGAACACTCTCCTCAATATAATAAAAAGAACATTACACGTTGGCTCGGAGATATGAATTTTATGGTCGAGTGGCAAGTACAATATGTCACGAGTGAGCGAAGCGAACGAGTGAGATATTGTTCTTGCCACGAGAACATAAAATTCATATCTTCTCGCCACCGTGTAATATTATCTATTTATGCACCGAGTGCTCTGAAAAACGATCTTCAGGTTACCACAAGAATAGAATTGGTACACACAAGATTTCAGGCGTTTAGCGACTTAGTAGCTGTTTTAAATTTCAGCGGTTACTTTTGAAAATGTATGTAGAGTACATACGAAACGTCAAGTCATAAAATGTACAAGTTCAACATGTTTATCACTGCTGTTTGTGTCATATTTTTGATCAAATTACGATGGCCCAAGAACAAATGTGTCAAATACCTTTTGCAAGAGCTTTTATTTGAAAGACTGCTTCATTACTGATGAATTATTTCCGACCTCTTATAGTCTTGATCTCGTCTGAGATGACCGACAAACGATTTGGAATAATGTAGGGAGAGCCTTTAGCCTGTTAGTTTATTAATCTGGCTGAAGAATCAGAAGGAAAAGAGGTCTAGCTTGGCTCTCGTTCTCTTGGGCATAAGCAAATTTACACTCTCTCTGCCTTTGTCTTCAGTCTACCGCTCTGGTTCTCTTTGCGTTTGACAAAGTACCGTTATCATAAGGGTAGTTTAGGTGTTCATCGTTGTTGGGAATAACCTAATTGTCAAACCTATAGAATTAGTCACTTTACCAAGTGTGACAAGTAAAAATTCTGACATTTCTTTTATTTGCGTTTCAGTCTTATCCATTACAGTTTACCCCGCCACAACAGGCGGAATTTCAGACAGAAGTGCTTTGTGCTCAGATAGATTTTTTCCTCGGTGGGAACCTTCTGACCAACCCATCAGCAGGGTCTGGAAATCACGCCAAGATTGTGGCCAATGCTTTCTGCTTCGCCTCCAAAGTTGTTGATAAGCTGTGGATTGGTAAGTCGAACAGTGACTCAGGCCTTCAGCACGGAATGATACTCAGTGTGTTCGGGTTGTTTTGAAAAACCTTCATACGAAAACGTAGTGTATGTTCACCCAGAAAGTAGATTTGATATTCTCAGCATTGCGTGATGTGACAAGGAAAGCGTGACATTGTAATCCCAGTTACTCCATTCTTGGTTATCAGATTATGAGTAATTCATGTTTCTTTGACATTTACAGTTATCCTTTGATAGGTGCCAAAATAGCCGAGCTGTGTTTCTCTGGACTAAAATGTGTTTCCTCGGTTTTCTTCCAGGAAATTTTGTCCAAGGTTACAAGACTGTGTTCAATTTTATAACAAGCATGATTGAGGCTGTGAAAGGTGATATCATCTCGCGTGTCTATGTTCGTGGCTCGTGTTACAGTATTTAATAGCCTGTACAGGTGCTTCGACGACTTTGTCACTGAGTGTAAGAGATTTTGCCGAACGTCACTCAGTAATTTTAATGACACTATCTTGTTTTACATCACCAGGTCAGTCTGTGTCCCTGGACAGTGCCTACCACTCTCTGAACAGAACCATTTTATTCCAGCTGTCAAGGCCTTTGGCTCGACTTACAGGTTAGAAAGTAAACAACGGTAAACACTTACAGCCAACTTATATAAGAACTATTCCTTGTCCGAAAACAAAGGTATTATTTCAAGGATATTGGATCGATCTAATAGGTTATTAGTTAGAGATCGTTAAGTTTTTCCAAAAGGGTACAAGAAAAAATTTTAGTTGATTTATTTTGTCAGTGTTTCACTGCAATTTTTTACTCCAATCTTCCTTCAATCAACTGACCAACTCAGGGTTTAATTTTTCACAACACTGACATTTTTTACTCTTTGTTTCTTTAGATCAAACAAGCCTGTTGGAATTCCTTCATATTCTGACTACAAACCACAAATTGGTGTTTGCTCCTGTCAACAACGAGCCAGATTTTATCGCCGGCCTGTGTCATTGGCTCCTTGTTATGGGAACTCAAAAGTCTCTCTCGGTGGGAGACAGCAATAAAAAGTCCGAAGGTAACTCTTGAATTGTATTGTCTAAGCTACTTGGCCATAATAATAATAGTAATAATAATAATAATAATAATAATAACAACAACAACAACAACAACAACAATAATAATAATAATAATAAAAATAATAATAATTTTATTACCTAATATAGCGCCTTTTAACAATAAAATGATAAAAAGCGCTTAACATGAATTTAAAAATATATTTATAGAAATTTTTCCCAATGGTTAGCATTAAATAACATCGGGTGAGGTGGATTTAGTGATCAGCGGTTAGGGTTAGGAGATTTTGTGAGGATTGTTATCATTGCGGGCGCAGAAAACTATTTCACCCCTGTGTTATCTAATGCTGACCTTTCCCAATTACCTTGAGCCTCGTTCTCAAAGCGAGTCTTGGTGTCCATCCTTTCAGATGAAAATGAGATTTCATTCACATGTAAATTAAACTCGTTTTCATGTAAATGGTTGTGCACCAGGGCCTCGCTTTGATACAGAGGCTAAAGGCAACTTGGGATTGGATTACCGTAAAATCCCACAAAAGCCCTGGCCTTATATAACTTCATAAGGGGTTTTGGGTGGTCTTATAAACGAAGGGGGAGGGGAGTCTTATATCCGAGGGCATATAAGCGGAATAAAAAAAGTTCGGAATGACGAGATAAAACGTATCTGAGAAACGAATTTAAGCTAACACACCATTACATTTAGAGCTATTACCCTAGTATCTTATTGCCGTATTAGCCTTGAACTTCGAAATTTGATGTTTGTAAAGAAACGCAAAAAGAACGCAAAAAGAACACACTTATACATTAGATGGGCTTATATCCGGAGTAATATCTTTGTTAGCCAATAGAAGGGCTTATAACTGGGGCTTTACTGTAGGATTTACGCCGGTATTCTGTTATTTTTGCTGTTCTTTTAGAGTAGTATTCTCGTAGACTAACTCACTCTTTGATTATATTCAGTATTATTTCCAAACATAGCCGGTAATGGTACTCCTGATGTTGGTGAAGAGATAACTGAGGAAGTTGAAGAAGTTGTGTCAGAACAAGAAGAGTCCAGCTGCACCAGGCTCCTGGCAGCGGCAGCCGAGAGAGTCTGGGACATATTTGTACAGAACAAAAGAGAGGTGAGCTATAAGAAAGTAACTATTTGTTCTCACAATAGGGAAGTCTACACACCCTGGACCGACTCTGTAAATTTATAAACTTCTTTGTGGTGAACTTTCAGGCTATGGAAGACGCCTTCAAGATTTCTCTCCCGAAGCCAAGCTTTACATCTTACAGTTCAAGGGATTACGTTGAGCACATGTAAGATCAACTGATGTGTTTATAGTTTTAAGCAAGTTTGTTTTGATTCTCCTATTTCGCCTCTTTCTGTAATAATCTTACTGAAAAATGAATGTATGGATTTAGTCACATAAGAACTGCGGGTAATCGATTTTTAGCAAGGGATTTCTTTGAAGTTTTACGTCAATATTTCAAAAACTGTATCTTTTACGTGTCAAAGCACCTAACGTCGCAAATCAGGTTTATTGCCTTGATCAACAAATTGACTTTTCACTGACACTGTTTTCCTGACTGCTCGGAAAACTGAAACGTTAAATTGATTGTCAAATGGAAGATCATAAAGGTTATTTAACCGTTTTCAATTAGTTTGAAAATGACGTTTTGAGGGTCAGACTTTTGCGCGAACAAAGTGGAGAACCGTGATGCTTCTGATTATGTGAATAATATTTGCTATCGTGTCTTCCGTTGATATGCTTCCTCCAATAACGTAACTCCCTATTGCACGAGACTTGTTGCTGTTGTTTTCGTTGATGATTTTTTTCTTTCTGTTGTTCAGGCCAATGGGAGGTTCGTCGAATTTAAATCTGGACCTTAAATCTGTCAGGTAAAATATTCATTGTTTCTTTATGAGCCACAGTTCAGCCAAGATGTCTAGATTGACTAGCGGCGTTAGATAACGTGACTAAGCTTAGTTTGACATTGCGTTTTCTGACGGAACCGATAAAGCGTGACATGGTGTGGCAACACTAACTTGGTGTGACGTAGTGTGACACCTAGCGTGACCAGCTCCTCTGTATTGTTTCAGGCCGCTAATTGGTGAGGCTGCCACAAGGATGTGGATGATGTACATCTCAGTGGAAGAAAAGCATAAAGCTGAGACACCGGTAAGTGATTTAGCACTAGTGCTAATGGGGACGAGCGTTTAGATATAAGGAAAAGGGAGTATAAATTTCGTGAAACATGCAACCTCAGTTGCGGGAGGCAAATCAGTTGGCCATTTACTCCGGTCTTCTACGAGACAACTGCTGTTAAAGATCACAACAGGAAAAGAACCTGCAAGCTCAGCACCTTGCGCGTAATAGACAGCACCACCTGAAAGTACTGTTCAATAGTTTTCATTTGAATGGTCGCACACGAGGGTTTGATCCACAAACTAAAATATTATGTATTTTCGCTAAGTAGCATTTATTTGAACTAGCACACTACGGTATTCAACGTACAGACGAAAAAGGCAGAAAAAGTGAAAACGTCTGCACGAGAAAGAAAAAAATATTACATGGGACGAAGGACAAATTGTAAGTTATGTTTTTTTTTGTTTAAGAAACTCAGCGTCAAAGGCAGGAGTGGCCGATCACTGCGCGTGCTCAGCTCAAAGAAAAGCAAGAAAGAGAACCAAGACCCCAAAGCATTGCTGACTGAGTCACATTTGTGGAGGATGAAACACTCCAAGGTGGTGCGAGATCTTGTACAACTTCAGCACAAAAATCATCTTCAGGTACAAAGAATTTTGCTGTTTGTTTTGCTGGTTTAGTAATCTACAGATCCATAATGAAACAATAACAGCATGATATTAAGTGTAAATTGTGGGAGAAAAGTATACTTGGAAAAAATCCGAGTCCCAGATGGGATTTGAACCCAGCACACTCCGTGATCTGATTGGATACTCTAACCACTGAGCTACTGGCGACACAGCTACACAGCCACCTACTGACAGGCACACATGAACTCGCGCTGTCACATCATCTAACACGTATGAACTCACGAGCAGCGTCGCGCTGTCACATCATCTAACACGTATGAACTCACGAACAGCGTCGCGCTGTCACGTTAAGGCATATCGAGATGCGTCCAACCAACCTCCCAAGTGAGTATACTAACGAAGAAGCAACAACAACAACAACAACATGATAGTCAGTGTAAATTCTGCGGTTCCCTTCAATACTCACAATTTGATTTCGCATCATTGGCAGATAACATGTAAATACTAATACGATTGTTATCTAAAAATTAGGGTAGCAACATGTGAGGTTCGTATTCTTTTGGAAGATCGTTTCTTTTGCTGGCTAAGTTTTCATGATCGTTTTTTTATCGTCGTCAGAACTATCAACTGATTTCCAAGTCTGTGGCGGAGGAATGGGCGCTTATGGATGCTGACCTGACACGAGAGCGAGGCTTGTGGGGTCCACACAGCAGCTCTCAGCTGGACAAGTGGGCATTGGACATGGTGGAAGGTAACAAGCGAAACTGATCATGATGAAATTTCTCCTTATCTTCTCATTTTTTATGAAAATAGAGAAAATCGTCAACCAGGGGGAAATTATCTTAAAGTAGCACAAATTTCTCACAAACAAAATTATTAGTCAGAACGATCCACAGTCAATTCACTCCTTTGTCTGTAAGACCCTCGCAAATGAGATCACTAAATAATTTGCTTAGCTTTGAATCTTTTTTGCATCCCTTGGCGCAATGAGGAAGATGAAATGCATGGCAGTTTTCTCATAAAAAATCGTATTCACACCATGTTATACCCTCAACAGAATGGAGTCGTTCATGTCAGTTTTTTTTCCCTGTTTTTTTAGTTTTGTTTTACTTTATATTGCTTACAATTCAGGTCCTCATCGAATGAGAAAGAAGATGTATCGCAACGACATGTTCTATGTTCATTATCCTTACGATAGCAAGGTGGCTAGGCAAGTCAGAGAGGTACGTAATAAATTTAGTGTAAATTTAGCACTGATCAAGGCTCGAAAAAAGGTACCGTCCGGTCCTCCGGGACAAGTAGATTCTCCTTCTGGGGAGGTAACTTCTCATTCTTACATGCTCGTCAGGCACGTCGTCTGCCGATTCAATTATTAAACAAGCAAACAACACTTGCCTAGGGCAAGCAAAATGTGAGAGCTACTTGTCCCAAGGGTAAGCTGTAATTCAAGTCTTTTTTCGAACACCGATTACATGTTGTGGCATGAAGCGACTCGAGGTGCGTTTTGGTGGAAAGCAAAATGGCGCCTCTATTCTTTGTCCTAATTTATTTTCGTCCTTTTTTTTTTCAGAAATCATCAAAAGGCAGAGCTCCCATTAGTCGTGACAGCAAGATACATTTTAAACTACGAGGACGAGTGGTGCAGGGACTGGGACCAATTGAAGCCCTCACCCAGCAGCAGGGTAGGCAGCGGTTTCTCTATAACTTTGGGTATTGTGGTGTAAGCTCTCTTGTTCTGTCGTGTTCAAAAACTGTTTTGAAATAACATCAAGTGTCATGTTTTGTCCATGTAGTTGCTGAAGGAGGAGAAAAGAAGAACTTCACTTTGCAAACAATATCATCGGAACCGAGCAATGTAACAGAGGAAAATGAAGGAAGCGAGGTAGGCAAAATTCTAAAAAAATCAGAAGAAACATTTAGTCCACATCAATTGCTCTGATTTAACCGAAGTGATCGTTGGCATATGGGTAGCCTGCAAACGCAGACGTATTTTCGGCTGTCGCTTGTCTCCGCCGTAAACAACGTCAGCGAACCTGAACGAGCAATCAGATTTCAGTGACGTAATCTCTTATTAACCAATCAAGCGACAGCCGGAAATACGTCTGCGACCATAGCTATAGGATAGCTATATGATAGCTAGGATAGCATATGGATGGAGTGCACCTGTTCTTATCTCTGAATGAATTTCTTTTTTAGGTCGACAATAACCAGACAATTGTCAAGCTCCTTGAGGCAGGCGAGACGGTAAGTTCTATCGCACGTATACTGAACGCTAGCAGGTTGTGATTTCACTGGACTTTTAAGTGAAATTCTACAAGTTTCTGCCCTTCAGGTCATACTTTGTATTACTTGGGTCGCAATTGTGTTGCAACTTGTTCTTAGTGCCAATGCTGCTGCCTAACAGGAGCACAGCAGCCTGGGGCACCCAAGAAAGTCCTTTGGGCGCCTAGATTTTTGTAGCAGCTGTCAAAACATTACCTGTTGGGCTCCTAACGTTTTGGCTTTTGCCCTTTTGGGGTCCTTGAAATATTGTTAGGCAACAGCCTTAATGCCTTCTTATCTCGTTTGCCATGCTTTCTTCTTGTTAGCGGAACATGTCAACCCACAATTTGACGTTACTTCACGGCTCGAAGTTAACTTTTTAGTCCGCAAGATTTTTTCCATTAGCAAACCGGTGAGATCACTAGTAAATTCTTTCCAAATGTTTGGGAGACATGGATGATTCTAACTCGTAAACGTTTGCTGGTAGATATTTTTCTCACTCGCACATCGTCAAAAGCACTCGCATTTTACGAGTTTGTGAGCGTTAATTTCGAGCCCTGTTAACTTGTTTTGTGGCTTATTGTGCAGATTAGTAACGCGAAAAGTTCTCTTTTGTTTACTTGCAAATTAGCCCTAGCTGCCTCGTTCCTAAACTCGAAATTCAAAGAATGTTTTCCCTTGAGCGAGGCAACAGGGGCTAATTTGCAAGTAAACAAAAGAATACTAAAATGGATATTTTTCTCACTCGCATATCATCAAAAGCACTCGCATTTTACGAGTTTGCGAGCGTTAATTTCGAGCCCTGTTAACTTCTATTTTGTGGCTTATTGTGCAGATTAGTAACGCGAATGTTGTGAGTTTAAATTTCAATTAAGGAAGCTTGGACGTTATTCTCGGATATCTGAACGAAATTGCCCAAATTGAAACAATTGCGAGGAGTGTTTCTTATTTTAAAATCAATTAACAGTTAAACAAAATAGCAGCAAGGTCTTTTCACATTGATCATCGCAATTCTGCAACATACTTTTCAAAGGTAAAAGTGAAAAAACACCCCTTGTGGCACTTGTGTTTTAGTTTAGTTGTTGTTGTTTTGTTACGCGGTTATGTAGTCGGCTGTACTGTTTTTTTGAACTTGAGGTATCAGCGTTCTTGTTCCCTTACTTATCAGATTACTTCCATGTTCCGATGTGCCACAATCCAAGGCCTAGACACGGCGGAAGGACTATTCCTGTTTGGAAAGGAACATTTCTATGTAGTAGATGGCGTGACACTTCTCTCCACCAAGGAAATCAAAGATATTGACTCACTGCCGCAAGGGTACGTTCCTCATGTAAACCTCATTAGAGTGGTTCAGTACTCTGTGTAAGAATCACTAACGTGTGTCCTGTCATTTCAGGACTCATGATCCCATAATTCCCACGTCCTCTCACGACAAGCCTCGGTCAGGGACAACAGAACGAATGTGAGTAAAAACGACGATAATAACTAACTGCTTATCAGTTTATTTTATTGATGGAAAAAAAATTCTCTCAAGGTGAGGGAACCTCAAAAAATAGTTTTGTAAGGTAAAATTCCTGCAGATTTAATAAAAAGTCGAAAATAAACAGGGATGGTTACAAATAAGGGCAACAACAAAAGATAGAAAAAAATTGGCTATTTTTGAAATATGCGTCATCTGTGACGACGCTCCTTTTACTATTTTTTTTTTTTTTTCATTAAACTATGTTTTCAATTTGTGCTCGTCTGCCTCGCATGTATTCCATGCCTTATTTCTTTCTAGGTGCAGCAAGTGGGCTTATGAAGATATCCGTGAGGTCCATAAAAGACGATATTTATTCCAGGTATGTTTTGTTTGTCCAGCTGGGCAGGCATCAGACTGTCGGTGCCCAAACCTAATTCTGATTAATTCTTAGTTTTGTTTCATACACTTGTGGCATTAACTGTGTTATTGTTGTGTCTATTTCAGGAGACAGCTCTGGAAGTGTTTTCCAGTGATGGACGAAATCATTTCCTTGTTTTTCCCAAACCTGTAAGAAGCAAAGTGTACGATAAGTAAGTAAGAATTTCTCGTTCTTGTTCCGTTTATCTCATGTGACGCGCGACTCACTCATACGCGATTGACTTATGCGTCTCACTTACGCAACTCGAGAGAGACTCACTTGCACGTGACTCGCTCGAGTGACATGTTGCAAGTTAAACTATTTGCAACGCAATTTGTCACGTTTATTTTTTTGTAGGCTCGTGGCCAGGGCGTCAACGCTTCGCGAGAACGCTGAAGAGTCAGTGGTTGGTATGAAAAGAGACACAGACGTGGAAGCAGGGTGAGTCAAAGTATACACTCTACTTACTTGTCTTTTACACTTCAGTAGAGATAGCGGGGAGAATTTACAAGTACATATGTTACCAACCTGTAATCTGATATAACTCCTCGTTTTTTCGCAGGTTGGGTCTCATTAACACCTTGATGGGTGAGAGATCAGTCACACAGAGATGGGAGGTGAATATAAACTCTGATATATTGATGTCATAACCTTTACATTCTGTGCTTAAATCCTAGATTCTTTAAAAACCCTACCACCCTACCTAGAGAGGCATCCGTCTATGACAAAGGGGTTGCTGCAGTTATAAACTACCAGAAAATTTCGATAATAAGGCCACCAAATCTTAAAGGAGAATTCAACTTGTTCTGATGATGTATTTTAAAGCAGGCAAGCAACAAAAAACTGTGCATTACGGTGGAGGGTGCTGGATGTCGTCTTGATGTATAACCAAATTCTCAGAACTATTACTGAAATTGATTTTTTAACCTGAAGAGTAAACGTTTAACTGTTGTTTGTGCTATCTTTTTATTAGCGTGGTGAGATAACGAACTTCCAGTACCTCATGCACCTGAATACATTAGCAGGCCGCTCGTACAATGATCTCATGCAGTATCCAGTCTTCCCGTGGGTGCTCTCTGATTATGATTCCGAGGTAACAACACTTTATGAGGGTCTGGGACTGAGTCGTGTCCACTCCTCTCTCTGAGAAGTCAAGTTAGGAGACGCGAGGAGTGGTGACGATTTCTGCCAGTTTTACTTCTTTTGAGTTTCTTGTTATTTTCATTGTTGAGGAAATGCCAGTAATTGGTGTAATGGCATTCTGTTGCGTTTAAGCAAGCCACTTAGAGTACAGAAATGCTTGGTTCCTGGGTATTTGTCCAATCGCTCGAGAGATTAGCAAAACCTGGCGACGGCGAAGTAAAAGACCTAAAATTGGTCGTCGTGCAGCCCTGTTGCCATTTGTCAAAGCTATTAAAAAGCTTTGAGAAAAACAAAGAAACGTCGCGAGGAATGAAAGAAATAACAACAGCTGAGTTTGTTTTTTAAATTGGGGAGAGCAGTAACCCATTGCAATGTGCAGGAACTAATATATCAAACAGGAAACGGACCGTGTTTGACCGTATTTCCTCGAATTTCGACAAAAATACTCTGCTGCGCGTCGTATTTTCAACTCTCTTCTCGATGTTTGGACGTGTGGTCAATCACGCTGTTTCGTGTTTGATATATTACTTCAATAACACAAGCATGACGCGCAAACTATCTAATGCGTCATTTCCGAGTTCTGTTGCACCTGTTTCAAAACGAGTCTAAGTGCGAAACCTTTCATATGAAATGAGTTCTGCATGCAGTTTCATTTTCATGCAAATCAAAGTCATTTTCATAAAAATGGTTTCACACTTAGACTCGCTTTGGAACAGAGGCACAAGGGAACTCGGAAATTGCATATTAACTGCAAAATAGCCCTTTTCATGGTTAACTTTGCTCATCTACGCTACAACAAAATCTAGCATGTATGCCAGGTAATTTCAGGCTAACAGTGGATTACGTTGTAATGTAAACGAGAAAAATTAAACGAGAAAAATTAAACGTGAAAAGGGCTGTTAAGCCTTGCTTGTTTGCAATCAAAGCGGTTAGTAACACTTACCCTGTAACTTTTACAGGAGCTTGATCTCAATAACCCCAAGACCTTCCGAGTGTTTTCCAAACCAATGGGAGCTCAGTCTGAAGAAAGACTGAAACAGTTTCAGAAGAAATATCGAGAATGGGAGGATCCATCAGGTACACACCGCATTAATTATGACAAAATGACCGCCATTTTAGTTTTCTTTCTTTCCCTCGTTCGTAAACTCGAAATTCAAATTAAAGAATATTTTCCCTTAAACGAGGCAACAAGGGCTAATTTGCAAGTAAACAAAAGAATACTGAAATTGCGGCCATTTTCGAATAAGGTGTATTAATAATGACAAAAACCGGCAGAAACTCTTAGTTCTTTTTGGTCGAAAGCTAGAAACTCTATTCTTAAATGACTGCCAATTAAAATTCTTTTGCAAGTATTAAAATTAGCCAACCAACCTCGTTTTTGAGTTGATAACTCAAAAGAAATTTTAATCTCAAACGAGGTTAGTCTGGCTGATTTAAATTCATGCGAAAGAAATTTATATTAGCGGCCATTTATGAATAGGGTCTATGAAGTTTTGTAAAATAAGAGAAGTCAGGATGTTTTATCTTTTAATGAAGCTCAGTAATGCGCGTTTTCTGAAGAGAAGTTCTCTTGCCTCGAGGGTGCCCTAATTCCGTTCCAGCG
The DNA here is from genome assembly GCA_022496165.2 of Catalaphyllia jardinei. Lineage (NCBI taxonomy): Eukaryota > Metazoa > Cnidaria > Anthozoa > Scleractinia > Caryophylliidae > Catalaphyllia > Catalaphyllia jardinei. Next base: position 18,514,816 of record CM042758.1, on the reverse strand, counting down.
TTAACGATCAAAAGAAAATTACTGAATTTACGACCCGTAAGATTATTTTATAGACAATTCTTTTATTACCAGCTTGCACAGAAGTGAGTGGTAAGCACGCCTAATGACTCTTGCACAACGCCACACTGCGCGAAATGTTTGAGTAACAAGGTAACACCGCATGCCAATCGCGTAATTTTAGTCACAACGATTCGTAAATAAAATGGTTAAGAAGAAACGTGCTTTTTAGTTATTTCTGGGAGCTGGTAACCCTTTAACTTTTCAAAATCATCTTTTTAACTAATTGTGTAAAACTTCTAAATGGGTAATAAAGTGTTGTTGTTGTTGCTGCTGCTGGATCCCCGCTGTCTGCTTGTTACACGCTGTACTAGTGTTGCAATGGAGGTCAGCGTTTATCTTTAATTTGTACTTCATGTGTGCGTTCTAAACTAACCACTGCTCTGTTTTCATATCAGGAGAGATCCCGCCGTATCACTATGGGACTCACTACTCATCCACCATGATAGTAGCCTCCTACCTCATCAGACTTGAACCGTTTACTCAGCACTTTCTAAGAGTTCAGGTAATTGTGATGTACCTTTTCTGTTTTCACTCTGCTACACTTGTAGCAGATGTTTACATCAAAAAGGGCACCTTTGTTGCACCCCTACCCTACCCACTTACCCCCCCTCCTCCCCTCCTGGGAATGGAAAATTGTCATAGAGAAAAAGGGACTTAGTCTTTGTTATTGATCCTTCTCTATGCACTTCCTTGTTGGATTAATTTTGTATTTTGAATTAGTATTTCTGTTTTTACCTAATCAAACATAACCAATAACTAACTTCAGCCCTGTTAATTAACTCTGACACAAACCTATAAACCCTTGTCGAGGTCTTAGTTTACCGTTAAACTAAGAACTAAGCTCAGACTGCGATTGGCTGAGGGTTTTGTTTTAGGAGTAGGGTTATTGTAAGGGCAGTATTTGGGGGTAAATTTTTGGCTAGTTTTTGTTTAGGTTTAGGGTTAGTCTGTAGTCTAACCCTTTCACTCCTGGTTATCTTTTTCTTTTTTACCACCGGCTTGATTATTCCGCCACTTTCTTTAGCGATAATATTCTCCCCTTACTTACTAGACATCACTCTTTGTTCGCCTCGTTTATTTAATACTAAACCTTTTCCCTGTCCTCTCCCCAGGGGAATTTCGATCTGCCCGACCGCTTGTTTCATTCCGTGAAAGACGCATGGCTGTCCGCGGCCCAGACTAACATGGCGGACGTCAAAGAGCTGATTCCAGAGTTTTTCTACCTCCCAGAATTCCTCACGAACCACAACAAGTTTGAATTTGGCACCAAGCAGAACGGAGATGTCATTGGTGATGTGTGTTTACCACCCTGGGCCAAAGGCGATCCGCGAGAGTTTATTCGGCTTCACAGAAAAGTATGAGCATATGATTGTATACTGTGTACAGCGGTTAAGCACACAAACTTCCGCCCAACTTCCGGTTTTCGTGGCTGGAATGTGCTGAGGATTTGAAGCGTAATTCTGATAGCTTGCATTAATTTCTTCGCCCTTGCCAGGAATCTGTTCGCAGGCTAAATTGTGAACACGTTTGCCAAAAGTCGTTATAAAAATACAGCGACAAACCAAATATGTGTCGACGAAACATTTCAAACTATGAACTGAATTCCTTTCGCCTATTCTTCGATAACTGAACCATATCTAGCGCTGAACGTCTTAAGATTGGATTTGAAATTTTTTGAAGGTTTCAGAGCTTTGGGACTGAAATACCCACATTGATAGCAGCATTTTTGGCGGGGATTGCACATGCGTCACACATTTGACCGCTGTATAGATGTATTATGGTTTAGTTTTAATTCGTTTCCATTTCAAATCATAACACGTGATCTATTTCGTTCCCAGGCCCTGGAGTGTGATTACGTCAGTGCTCATCTTCACGAATGGATTGACTTGATATTTGGCTACAAACAACAGGGACCCCTAGCTGTGGAAGCCAACAACGTGTTCTATTATTACTACTACGAGAGTAATGTAGATATCCTTTACACAAACTTCACCTTGAATGAAGATTTGCTGTGCAAACTGTGTTAAGCACTTGTCAATTGGAGTCCTATTACTACTGAAAGCAAGTTTCCCTCTTCTTTCGACCTTATCCCCTTGAAAGTTGCACGGAAAAGCGACGCAAGTTGTTCAATGTTACTTAACTAAGCGCAAGGCAACACAAGTTTGAATCATTTCGACAACTTGAGAATCCGTTTAGCCAGCGCTTTCCAGTGTATCATAAACGTTGATTTCCAAATCGTTTTAGTAATCGTAACATGGTGCATCTCCTTAACAATTTTCACATTTCCATAGCATCGACGATCCAATAAAGAGAAAATCCATTATAAGTATGATCGACAACTTTGGCCAAACGCCGAAACAGGTTAGTGCACGCGAAAATTATTTCTGCTTTTTTTAACAGTTCCTATTGCGGTAGTAGCTGTGAGTGACAGTGTGATATTTTTTCAGCTGTTTAAGCGTGCTCATCCTCCCAAGAGAGTGTTTCGCAGCGTGGAGTCAGACACGCAGACCGGCACCCTTGTCAATGTTGATCGACTGTTCTTTCATAATCTTCCCAACCTGGTACCATCCGCCCAGCCGGTTAAAGGTCAGTGGAAGTCAGCAAATCATTTTGAGCCACACTTCTTGACACTGCTTGAAAACGTTTAGCTTTGTATAATTGTTTTTGTTTGTTTTCCTGATAGAACTGAAAGGTCCTGTTGGACAGATGATTCAGACGGACAACAGAGGACTTCTTGCTGTGGAGAAAAACAAGGTAACAGATAGTAAATATCTTGTTGAAGAAGTCCCGGTGGGACTCCCATGCAGAAAGGACAGGGGGTGCTCATCAGAAATCGCGCCCTAAGAGGTAGCAAGGTCCTGTTTTGTGGGAGTGGCTTGAAATTTTTTCACCCCTAAGCAGGTACCACTGCTAAGACAAAATTAAAAGTCACTTTATTTCCAAATATCTCGCGTCTTTTTTTTCGGCCCCATACTCTTAAACTTTGATCAACAACGCCATTTTAGAACATAATCAAGCGAACATTATAGTGAATATCCGACGGTTGGGCGTCATTGTGTCACCATTCTCAAGGCAAAGTGAATATTTGATTTCCATTCTTTTAGTTGCCAACTTGGGATTTGAACCCAGACCTGAATCTTGCGTCTGTTGCAGCAACCATAACTTCTCACACTTTGCACTCATTCAACGCAAACCTACGTATCGTTTTCCTATTTTATTTTTGTTAGTTAATTCTTATCTTTTCTTTTCAATTTTCATGTTTGCACATGTAGTCATGTATATTTTTAAATCCTCGTTGCTTGCTAGGTACTAGTCCCTCCGCACAACAGCCGCTACATCGCGTGGGGATTTGGTGACCTGAGCATGCGTACTGGATACTATGAAACGGAGCGGGTAAATATGATCAGTCTATTTTCTCTTGATAATTTGTTAGAAGGCGACCCATATTAGTAATTACATTAAAAATGATTTTGTCATCTGCTCCTCTCTTAGATTCTAGCAGTCTACGAGAACTTCCATATTGGACAAGTCCTGTGTGTGTCGTGCCCAGACTCCCACACGCTGATAACAGGAGGCACAAGCACGGTTAGTGCGACACACCATGACAATTATATGACACTCTTTTCCGTTTTGTTCGGCATGATGGAATCATTTTTTTTCAAGGCTTAACCTTAAGCTTGCCGCACACTAGTCGATTTTTTGTCGCGACTAGCCGAGTTTAGGCTTGGGGTTAAGTCGATCTCCGCCATGTTGGAAAACCGCTTGTTCATGTGACTCTCATGACAATTCCTCATTGGTTGAGGTACGCGCTAGCCCCGACAAATTGTCTTGGTCCACCGCACACTAGCCGACAAGGCCCGACAAGACGTTTTGAAATCTAGCACTGTCATATATCGCCCGACAAGCCCTGATTTTGTCGCAGACTTGTCTGAATTCACCGCACACTAGCCGACAAGTGAAGATTTTCTGTCGGCCGACAAAAAATCGGCTAGTGTGCGGCAGCCTTTAGTCTCATTCAGAAAGAGAATATTGGGCTTTTCCCTTTACAAACATTAAGTCTGTGACCAGTTGTTTACCATTTCCTCCCAAAAAAAATCCGCCAATATCGATCACAATGTAAATGGTAGGGCAATTTTGGCTTGACCGAGCGAAAAATTTCCGAAATATACGTGACGTCTTCTAAGGTAATCCAAAGTTTCCAAAAAGAAAACATCCAAATAGATAACGTGCTTACCATTTGCAGTTCTTCGCCGCCATATTGGATTTTCTGATCAGGTTCAATTCGTCTTAGGCTTTCTCGGTAAATTGTGGGCTTTTCAGTAAATGGTAAATGGCCAATCCGAGCAGAACTTACCATCAGGGAGTTTTACTTACCATTAGTACTGAAACCGTTGATTAACCCGTTTCTCCGTTTCAATGGTAAACAACCTCTCGCGTTGGTTTTCCCATTTTCATCGTGTAACATTTAGTAGGTGGGATAGGTTTATTCTGCCGTCTCAGTCTTGAAAGATCTCTTCAGCTGTTTTTGTTACCTAAACATTAGCGTTCACTGATTTAACGAATTCTCTTGTGTTGTAACGCAGCTCGTTTGTGTGTGGGACATGGTGAAAAGCAGTGGAAGAGAGAAAAAACCGCAGATCATTTTACACGAGGTGAGTAAATCATTCTCCACACTCTCTCCCTGCTATGCGTTCCTTTTAGCAAGACATCATTTTAATAACTCTTAATGAATGTCCCGTTAACAGGTGTTGTACGGCCACCAGGCATCTGTCACGTGTTTAGCGGTGTCCACGGCCTACAATCTTATTGTCAGTGGTTCTGAGGTGAGGCTTTTTACTGAAACTGTTCTTTTTTGTCAAAACATGTTTGTTCACATCCTTAAGTTGAAAAGTTCTCACCCTTGAACCCAGTCCAAACTGTGCTGAATCCCTGATACGAGTCGTATTTCTTCATCATCAGTGTATTATGCGTCTGGCCTTATCGTGAAGATGGATTGTTTCACAGTGTAGATGTAGATCCGCGAGGACTTTCATGTTGTCAGGCTATTTCAATAACGTATTAATAACGTACACTCATATGTTGTAAGTTATGTAGAAGGACAGAACTCGAGTCCATCCCTCAGTTCGTTCGGTTTGTGTCTTTTCTGTCTGTTTGACTGTCCGTCCGTTTGTCAGCCTGTCTGTTTGTCTGTATGTCCCTCTGTCTGTCTATCCGCCTGTATGTTTGTCTGTCTGTCGTCCATAAGTCTGTTTGTTCTGTTCCTCTGTCCTTCTGTCTGTCTGTTTCTCTGTCTGCCGTCCATAAGTCTGTTTGTTCTGTTTCTCTGTCCTTCTGTCTGTCTGTCTGTTTCTCTGCCTGCCGTCCATAAGTCTGTTTGTTCAGTTTCTGTCTGTCTGTCTGTTTCTCTTTGTGTCTGTTCGCCCTTCCGTCTATCTGTCGGTCTGTTTGCTCGCTTGCAAAAACAGACGAATACACTGAAATTACAAAGTAAACCCGGCGTAAACGAAGATAGTTTTTGCTGTATTTTATGTCCGTGCTTGGCCAGATGTGAATGGTTTGAATTTACTTTTATTATCTTGAATGTTACTTTCCACTGTGCGTTCGTTTGCAAAAGCAATTCAAGTAACTAAAATTGTAAAGCCACCCAGTGTACATAAAGAAGCTCTTTGCTGTATTTGAGCGCGCTGCGATTGGTTTGAGTGTCAGTTTTCTGACCAGGATGATGTTTTTGTTGCAGGACAAGACGTGTATTGTGTGGGACTTAAGTAAACTGACTTATGTAAGGCAGTTATCACAACACATGGCCCCTATCACTGCGATTTGCATCAACGATTTAACGGTGAGTTCCCTGTTCTCAGTTCCGAGTTGAACTCAGTGACGTGACATGTTAAAACGAAACAATTTGATAGATTATAAAATGACATTTTGTTTATGTGTTCTTTGGTCAGGGGGATATCGCAACGTGTGCAGGCACATATCTGTACGTTTGGTCCGTGAACGGTCAGCTGATCGTGAAAGACAACACTTCGTTACAAAACAACAATCACATTCAGTGCTGTGCCATGTCAGAGGTAAGCTGAATTACTGATACACTTCTCAATTCTCCTTACAGATTATCGTTCGTTAGTTTTTTGAGAATTAAGTGTTACATCAGGACAACATCCCTTGGTTGATAATGTTCTTATTTCTTATCACTTGCTTTCGTGATAGTGTGTTCATTTTGGAGAGAGAGTTTAGATTTTGATCACAGCTGGGAATGTTTTTGAACTGAATAGGCCATTCTAGAGTTGTCTGGTCAGTGACCTGGCAGCGAGGCTAGAGGTGATCTTGTTTTGATACAGACCTCACTGCTTTTGTTGTGTAAATCAAGTTGTTCTAATGCTAACTAGGTACATTTACATGAGAGAGAGGTCTGTATCAAAGCAAGGTCACTCCCAGCCTCGCTGCCATTCAAAGGCCAGGTCACCGAGCAGAGAACTGTAAAATGCTCTATTGGACACTGCAATAGGCCATTTCCGAGTTTCCTTGTGCCTCTGTTTCAAAACGAGTCTAAGTGCGAAACCATTCTTATGAAAATGACTGAACTTGTAGCGGAAACTTTATTACACATGCAAAAGGCAACTCGGAAGTACCCAATTTTACAACCTTGACGAAATTGGCTACAAGCCTAGGAATTTTATAACGAACTTTTCTGTACTGAGCGGACCTTGGTTGTGGTGTCGAGAGAGAAAACACCACAAAATTATTTCATGATAAGGTAATTTTACAAGTGAGTCAATAAAAGCGTGATTAAGAATGTTAATGTCAAAAAGCTTTAACTCTTTTGGATTATTTTGTAGCTCTCCGAATGGGATGAAGAAAACGTGATCCTCACGGGCTCCATGGATGGTGTTGTTTGCGTAAGTTTTTACATTCCATCAAATTAGATAAGAGTCGTAGCTAACAAGTCTCGTAGTTTTAACACTGGCCAACTGCTCATAGAAGTAATTCATTCTCCAACCTATTGAAACGCATTCTCTGGAGGAAGAGTCGCATTTTAAGCTGTCATTGCCGTAAATTCTTTCATTGCAGATGTGGGGAATCGAATTTTTTGACAAAGCAGCCAAGAGCCGACGTAGTCTCAAGCCGCCATCCCCTAAAAGTGACAGCTCAAAACCAGAAAGCAAAAAAGTTGAGAAGGAAACTTCGGACCGGGAAGAGTCCCAGGAGACTGGTACTGAGGAATTTTCCGTGGAATCACCGCCATCTCCAGACTCTCCTCAAACAGGAAGTGATCAAGCCTCCATGTATCAGAACGCGCAATTCAACAAGCCAGTTGTTATCTCCGAACAGGCAGAGCCTCGTCTTGAAATGCCAAACGATGAAACTTCCGAGGAAAAAATTGGTGACCACGTGGCCGTAAAGGTAGTAGAGCATTGTGGGACGATTGAAGGAGTGGAAAAAGAACGTCACGTGACACCTAACTTGCGCGATGAAAGTATAGACGAAGATTATGTTATTATCCATCACAAAGAAAAAGGAGACGTGCCAAGACCAGGTATTTTGTGGGACTAGCATCTCATCCAGGGGGAGTAGAAATACTCCTAGTCGCTTCATGCTACCAAAACGTGGATAAGCCTGAGCCGTGTACTACACTGTGATAAAACACGACGGACATTTGAGAACACGAGGGAAATGTAGAAAACGCAGGCCGCAGGCGAGTCTTTTCTTCATTTCCCGAGTGTTCTCAAATGACCGGAGTGTTTTATTACAGAGTAATACACGGCTCAGGCTTCTTTATTGGCTTTATTATTTAGATTTTACACGCATAAAACAATGAAACACGCTTTTTCTATGTTGCATACTCTAACAAAATATGGATTTTTGACCAATCAGGGCGCGCGCAGGGTCCTATCTATATTAAAATTTTTGATGAAAAACTATCAAAACTGTTTTGTTGTTGAGTCACCCTGGCTTTTGGGGTTGTGATTGTTTGTTGTCGTTGCTTCAGGGATTGTTTTTGTCGTTGTTGTCTTTCCTGACTTCTTGTTGTTGTGTTATTGTGATTTGTTCAAGTGTGGAGAAGACGTTTGGTGCTCAGACATAAGTTGACAATGCACACAGCTTTTGCCAGAGAAGATAACTCAGCTCCAGCGGCAATCACTTCTTTACTCGTGTCCAAGTAAGTCTGAACCAGAGCCATATTGCAACTATAAGGCCAAAGTATTATTTTACTGCCGGGAAAATTACTAAATTAATAATATACAGGAAAAAATTACCTGTTCAAGTGTAACACCAGTGCAAATTGCACATTGTAATTCTGGATTATGATTGGCTGAAAGACAGTATGGAATTTAAAGCGGCTTGTGCAATCACAGTAAATTTTCTAATTAAGCAATTGGAAAGAAGAAGCCTGAAAAAATAAGGCTTCGACGGGATTCGAACCCATGACGTCCACAATGCCGGTGCGATGCTCTACCAACTGAGCTATGAAGCCACACGTTGGGAGCGAGGTCAATTTATTGAGTTCATATCTACCGTGAGGAGTGGAATGATGTAAAGTATATAATTCAAATATGAATGATTTCGTATATACTTGACATCAAGATGTGTTGTCTTTCTGATTGTCGTCGTTAATCTTTCAGGGACCATCGTAAGTTACTGGTTGGTGATTTTCGGGGAAGGATCTACAGCTGGTCCGTGACAGATGCTGCAGGTATATATGAAGTGATACGCGCTTTTTTATGCACTCTGCTTGCAACCACTTGTAGAGCGAGTATTGAAAGCTACTGGTTGAACAACCATTTTATTTTGCCAGTTTTACAGCAAAAGAGAAACAACAGCATAAAAACAATTGAAAATTAAGAACTACACATGCTCAGTAGATGGAAAAAAGTTTATAAGCTTTACCTTGGTTTCAACATGCATAATCAAAGAGATCGAGAGAGAGGAAAAGATAGCAGCAAATAGTCAAGTCAGTGAAAAAAAAAAAAAAGAAAAGAAAAAAAGAAAACGAAAAGTAATTTAACCGTACCAATTAATGATGAGACCAAATTTGTTTGTAGGTTGTGTGGAACTGACAAAAAATAATTTTAGATAATAATATTAGCCACTTCGAGCAACAATTCAGAGGAAAAGGCTGGAAACTAAACTCGTGCCTCATATGTAGCTTAAGCTCGTATATTCTGTTGTTTTTGTATGTTTTGCTGTAGGTCGTATGGCTGATCACTGGGTCAAAGATGAATTTGCCGACCTTTGCTCGAGCTGCGGAATCAAATTCAAATTCATCGAGAGACGTCATCACTGCAGGGATTGTGGGAAGGTGTTCTGTGCAAGGTATCACGTGACTGAGGTTAACAGAGAAAATGCGATCGGGTTTAATCTCTTCGACTGGTTTACTGGACTGATTGGTTTTAGTTTTTTTTTACTAGTTTTACTAGAATAACTGGTTTTTACAAGAATTCTGGTTTTACTACATTGACTGTTTCACTAGATTGACTGGTTTTACCAGAATAACAGGTTTTACTAGTTTGACTGGTTTATTAGATTGACTGGTTTTACTAGATTAACTAGTTACTGGCCGGCCTGACATCACTTTTTTTCTTTTTGTTCTTCAGGTGTAGTAGTTACGAGTCAGAGGTGGTCCGTCTTGGAATCCATGCCCCTGTCCGCGTGTGTCATGCGTGTTACAACAAACTCAAGAAATCATCCAAGAAGACCAACAGCTAACACCCAGTCTTCCCTCATCTGACCGGAAATTAGATTCAGACGTCATAAATCATTTAAAAACAGCATCTGAATTGATCCTTGAAGACGGCTGTAAATGAGTACTTGCTCGACGGAAGAACAAAGTATTATTAATAATGGGTTAGTTTCCTGGACATTAGGTGGTAGAACCCAACACTCAAGATTGACAGTCACAGTTCCCCCTACTTTTACGCATGATGCGGTATTGACCCCGCAGCTGTCACGCAAGGTCTTTGAGAAGCGTGACAAATGCCTGGGTTTTTTTGAATGACTTGACAAACAGATCGATACTTAGGATTTGTGGGAAACTTTTAAGGAAAGAAACGAGATGTAGACCCAGCTGTTTTTAATGTGTACAATTCTCGAAATCAATGACGTTCAGTATGAAAACTTTTATATTAATTAGTTAAGTCTTTTTTCAACCAATTCATTTTACCAAAAATTGATCATCTGAAGTCAAATGACAGATGATACGTAGACATTTTTCATAACTGAGATTTTCCAGGGTCTTTATTTTGTGCCCATTTGTTCCGACTCGTTCTTCCGAGGTTTTACAGAGAAAAAAAATAATTTCGTATCAATAATTTACCAGGGCCGGGTTGTTCGAAAGCTGGTTAACGTTAACCCAGGGTTAAATGTTAAGTGAAGCAGTTTTTCTTGTTTAAAAGTGTTTTTCACCTCTAATGTTTGGTGTAGTTTGAGATTACTACAGCTCAAAACTGAAGGGCAAACAATATTAACAGAACACTTCACCAAAAAATTACAAAACTGAAATCAAAATTCTCGCCCTCTCTGGGTTAGCTTAATCGGGCTTTGAACAACCCGGCCCAGAGGAGGTAAATCGCATTACTTCATTCGTAATTACTGGTGCTCACAATTTTTACCCCTGCAGCTCTGCAGTGTTAAAAATATAATTTTTCGCCAGTGCTTAATTGCATCGGTACACAATGCCAATGTGCCAGCAACGTCAGTAATGGCAATGTCGTGGTGTCCTGTAGTTACATAGCGTTTAGTACCTAACAATGTTGTTCCGATGTAGTAGTGACGTTCTAATAGGGAAGAAGTTCAGTCGGAAATAGGACCAAATAGGCTTCACGAATCTTAAGGTTAAGTCAGCGTCCACTCTTCGCTGGAGAAATTTGAAAATGTAGTTTTATTTCTACGGTTAGGCTTACCGTTCACACTAACCCGTTACGAAAACGGAGCTTTCGAAAAGGGAGCTTTTCGAAAACGCTCTTCAACCCAAAGGAATTTGAAGAGGCCGGGTTTTCGTTGTCGTGTGAACAGACAACGTTTTCAAAACGGAACTTCAAAAACGATTTATATGCAGGTTAATCACGTAATTTCCCGCCCAAGTTTTCCTCAAAAGCAATTCCAAAATGACCAGTGATTGGTGCGTTTCTAAATTCCTCCCGCGTGGTGTGGACGGAAAACACTCAATGCGTTTCTAGGGCGGAACGTCCGTTTTCAAATTCCTCCGACGTGGTGTGAAAGGGGCCTGACTGTTTGGACAAAGTTTTAGTTTTAGCCGAACCTAAATGTCCCGTAGAACGGGCAAAGAAGCGAAGAAAACGTCGATTGATGTAAACCCGGTTTACGGCAACACCTTACGAGGACGAGACTAACTGAACGTTACTGGATTCCATTCAATTGCGGCCAAACGCGGAGGATGATAGCGCTGGAGAATTGACAAATATTGGGTAACACACAAGCGAAGACGAATATTCGAGCAAGTTCAAACTTGGCGTAAAGTTAACCTCTTGTCTGCGCTTCGCCTTGTCCGCGAGTTTCTTTAGAAGCTGACTAAACTTGTTGAATTCACAAGTCTTTTGATTTCTCCTAAAATAGTTCTGTATTGCGTACAAAACAAAACATTGTGATAAAATACGTGTGGGTCGGGGCGAAACATTGAACGAACAACTGTCAAGACTTTGCCTGGTCGTTAATATATTTTGAATGTAGAGGAAGTAATTGTCAACAGGATATGAGGTACTGAAGGTAGAAAATAATAAATTTGTAAATATGTTGTTCTCTGTGAGGGTACAATAAACTGAAGGCGTGTTCGCCATAAAGATTACCATAAAAGATTGTGCAGAGTGGAAAACAATTTATCACAGACGATTTTCTGTCCGTATTCACGTAAGTAGAGCTTACTCATTACTGCCCTTAAAGTTTCTCCTACAAACTTCACCAAATAAGTATTGCTTTAAAAGAAATATCATTAGATCTTGGGTGACTCAAACATTTTAGATTTACTTTTTCGGCAAAAGTAAAACTTGCCTTGGGTTTTGTCTTATTTTGCCCTGGTTCTTGAATAACACTAACACTCTAACATTAAATACAAAAAAATCTCTTTTTCAACGTAAATGCAGATAACTCTCATAAAGTTTTCAAACGGCTTCAGAAAGAAGGCGAAAAGTTACTAAACTTCACTCTTTACCTCTGTATTATCCTGTTTCTTAAGAGCAGTTTCCCCTAAAACGAAAATTAAAGGAATGACGCCGGCCAATCACAATGGAATCAGTATCAAGTGAACCAATCAAGTGAATGTTGTGGGAGCAAAGCGCGGGAAAATAGATGCGAGCGACCTATACTTGCTTTGATTGGGTGAAAGAGGGGCGTGACTTGCGTGACGTTTTTAACTCAATCGTTTCAGGTAGCAATGCAAAACCAATCACTTTTCGACAATTAAGTGAAAACTGCTCCATTTTCTGTTTTTTATTTGTTTTATTTTAAATTTTACCTTCCAGCTATTAAGCACGTTAAGGATTTATGTTAACGAGAAAACAATATTTTTATTTTAGCGTTTGCTAAGCTCACTTAGTCAGCAGGTCCCTTAGTTACGTTTCGCGACTGGCCAAAGTTAACGAAGCGAACGGTTCACAGTTCTTGTTTTTCTCGCTGTTTTCCTTGCGCATTAGCCTCTTGGTCAGTTCCTTCCCCACTACGTTCCACGTGACCTGGGGCGTTATCACTCGGTAAGGTGTCTACATCATCAGTACTCTCATTTGCGTCGTCACCAGTCTCCTGCTCTTTGGAATTCCCATCATCCTCCTCGTCCTCGTACGGTTGTTCGATCCCAAGAATCAAATGGGTCAGCGCGTAATATGTGTTGACAAAAGTCTGACGAAATATGAAGTACTTCTCAAAAGCGAATAATTGAAAATTTTCTAAAGCAGTTCGGTTTTTGCTGGACATTTTTTCCTGGTTCAAAGGGTACGTTTCTGTTAAAAGAAAAGGAGCAAGATATTTGTTACAAACTATATCCTGACCCACAAACAAAATTAATTCCTACCGGATTTGTCTAACCTTGTTCCCAGGGCCTTTTCCCTGGCTTGGGGGTGGGGCGGGGAAAGGCCATCTGCCTCTAAGCCAGAGAAAAAGCCCTGGGAACGAGGATGGGATTTGTCGTTATCGGTTTTCAAACGATTAAACCTTAATTTTTTACCCTGTATAACTAAGTTAGTGAATTATTTTTACCGTGTATAAAAAAGTATCAATCAATCAGCCAGTCAGTCAAATATACTGTTAAATGACATCGAAGAAGATCACTCTGTAAAGGCTGAATCTCACTAGCGCATACGCATAAACATAAACTGAGATACGCAGGCGCAGTAAGATGTTGATCATTTGGGGCTTTTTGCACAGGGAGCTCTCACATCCGTTTAGAATATACATAAAAGATCATAACTACCTTGATCGCTCGTGTTTTGCGTTTTGTGGCGGCCATTTTGAATTTTTAATACGCGCGCGGGCGGTAAATTGTGCGGTCTGCTAGTGCGAGGTCTAGAACCGAAATCTTAGAAGTCTGGGACTCGCAAATTCTCGGAGGATCCAATCGCTCACCGAAAATAATTAAGTGACAAGAGATGAAACTTCTCACTTTTTTCGTCGCACGTCTCACAGGGAGCCCTCACATCCGTTTAGAATATGAATAAAAGATCAAAT
>CM042758.1:18484778-18500682 GCA_022496165.2 Catalaphyllia jardinei | reverse complement strand
AAACATGTCTTCGAAATTTAAATTTAAAAATGTCGTAACCTTCTTAAAGATAACGATTTGCTTTCTGCTGTCACGACCGTTTATTACTGTGTTTACGCGACTAAAAACTTCACTTCAGTAAAGTAAAAACAAAACCAAGGTAGGCATCTCTCGTGAAAACACGGGCAAAATCGGCCGAAACTAGTTAATCCAGGGAAAAATGGAATAAAATTTATCGCTTGTAATGAATGCATTTGTGTATACTTAGTCTTTATGTAAACTTGATTTGTGAAAATTTAAAGCGCAGTGGAACCACCGGCCACTTTTACACGATCAACATTTGCATCCATCAGCCTCGGCGGTTAAAGTCACTAAAGCAAGAAGCTGAATGAAAATGTTTGAGTTACAAAATTCTTCACCAAATGTGCATGGCAAAAAGAGAGGCTTTGATGGTTTAGCGAGTTTCACCTCATATGACATTGTATGCAATTGTGTGATCATTACGAATTTCGTGCATTGCCATGTTGTTACGTTCATGTACACCAGCAGCGTGCACCTATTTATTTAAACATATATTTTTCTGAAACAAAAACAGTATCAGCCTTGCATCATTGTTTTCTAGTCTTTCTATTTTTGGCTGATCAGATCTTTTACAGATCCTACGTATACAGGCAGCATTTTCGTTTGCGGTCCTTTGCAGTATTATGTTTGTCTAATTAATACCTGCCTTATGTTGTCCGGAGGTAGAAATTTCTTATAACATAACAGTCGTGAAATTCCAGAATTCTTCCAAATTAAAAGTATTCGAAATCTTCCCGCCACTGTGGCGCTCATGAATCAGATCTGGCCTTGGTCTTTGGCAGCATTCTATTTCCGGAATACAATCATCAAACTTCCGGTATTAAAACTGACCAATCAGAACAAGCGACACTATGACTTCCGCTTCGAACCTGTCAATCAACTTGTAGCATTTCTGACTTTCGTGGCCCCCAACTGGCAGAGTCATAGCGCGAAAGCGGGTAGTTAAAAATAACGCCAAAATATCGCAGACCTTCTGGATGTCTGGGCTAAATGAGCTTAGATATATTTAGCTTAATGCTTCCTCTTCCCACAGAGTAATTTTCAGCAAATTGCGAAGTAGATTTCCCCTCGAACTAATGCGAAATTCGAAACGCTGTGATTTAAGTTTCATCCCTTGTCACTTTATTAGATCTCCGAGCAGGCTCCGAGGGATTTCCGTAATCTCGGTTCCAGACCTCGCACTAGCAGACCGCACAATTTAACACGCGCGGGTATTAAAAATTCAAAATGGCGGCCACAAAACACAAAACTCGCGCGATAAAGGTAATTTGATCTTTTATTCATATTCTAAACGGATGTGAGGGCTCCCTGTGCTTTTGTTGAAATTGCGAGACCTTAGATTTGAGTACGCGATCGAGATCGAGTACGAAAACGACTTTTTAATTCTAGTTTGCAGGCTCCACATAAACAAATCTCATACCCAACTCATCCCATGAACTACCCTCTCCACTTAAAACCAGCATGAAGAGCAGGGCTTTCGAAACGTCACTGGTGTGAGAATCGAAAATCGTACTCGTACTCAATCTCGTACTCGTAGTCCAATCTAAAGCTCCCTAATGTTCCTAACAAAAGACATTAATGATCAACATCTTACTGCGCCTGTGTATGCTGCCTTATGCTTATGCTTATGCGCTAATGAGAACCAGCCTTATGAAAGAAAGATTCTACTATCATTCAAGCTTAGAATATACCACCCCTAGGGGGGGGGAGAGTGCTTCGCATAATGGACTTTACGGGGAGGTCCTGACCGAAAACCACTTTTTTCAGGTTGAACTTCTACAAAAGGGTATGGATATCACACCAGAGTGACTCCAATATAAAACGAATATGGGGGGGGGGGGGGTTCTTGTGGTACCTTTTAGAGGGTACCTCTTGAGGGGGTTCAGCTTCAAAAGGTTCACAGCGGGAGGTTTTGCGGTACGTTTTAGTATTGAGCTGAAAACAATATGTGGTGTACAAATGGAGTAAGGGTTTGTACCTCAGGTTAAAGCCTCCCTTTCCCCCAGGCAGCAGGTACATGTAACTACTTACCAGGATGTAGAATCCAGTTCCTGATGGTCTCGTTGTTCCACTGGGTGACATTAAAGAATACATACATCCAACATGAGGGCGTGTCAGAGACAGTGTATACCAAGTGCGTGTTGTTAGATGGAATGGAAATCTCTTGACCCACCTCTACAGTGTGGTTGGTATTGTTAAACTCCACCTTTACTTGACCTAAAATAAATTACACAGTTGAGTTGTGTCTGTGTTTCTTTCTCTGCTCACATACCATAGCCAAGGCAGGGAGGTAGCCAAGGCGTGGTAAGGATCTTTCGGAACACGCGCGATGGGTTGAGGCGAGTGAAGGAAAAAGGCAAGCCTATTATGATGCATAAACGAAGCCATTAGTTTCTAAACAAACTGTTGCGCTGCGTTGATGGCCAAGTGAAACACTCTGAACTTTGATTTGACTAAGTGTACATAAAAGCTGACGCTTCGCCCGTTAATAGCCTGGCTATTCCCCCCCCAGGATGGGAGATGAATAATCAATTTCTTTTGTGTTATTCCCCTAAGCCTCGGAGCCAAGTTAGAATTTTAATGTATCGGAATTGGCTTATTATTAGACATTAGACTCACTATGAAAAACCCGATTGGTCGAGAGCATTCAATCAATTCACAATAGCTTGTGAACTTGACACGATAAAGCAGATATTGCGTTCAACGTCTGCCTGGTTACCAAGCCCCTTGGAGTGTTCTCAGAAACAAAATGGCTCAACGCCTAATGAATGCCTCTTGTTTAAACAATGTATAATAAAACAATTATTGAATTTGGTTTTCGCATGATATCATGAATTATCAAAACCTTGTGTCTGTATTATCTGCCTCAGCATTCGGCTTCAGCAGATAACACAGACCTCGGTTTTGATAATACATGATGTCATGCTCAACCTCATCCAATAATTGTTTAATGTCTGTAAATGAAACTATAAAAACTATAAATGTCAAAGTGTATTGTCAGACATTTCGAGGTGTTACTAACAAACACTCGTAAGTACTGAAAATGAAAATGGAAAGTGTGGCGATTTCCCAGTGCTTCTCTGTTTTGATTTCATGAGTGTTGTAATGCTGACTAACATCTGAAGGATTCTTGATTAAGAAAAAACCGAGAATCGAAAACTCTTCATTTAGGGGAGCATTTGTAATTAGCAGCACGATAATCCATCGATCTGACAAATTAAAAAAGGGGGAAGGGTCTTTCATACAAAGAAAACATTTCCTTATCCTTTTACCGTGTAACAAGGTCAATGTTGCGTTAAGGTCTTCAGCCACAAAGTTTTCCAAGAAAAGCCCTGGAAAATCAGCCACAAATGTGATGGAACTGAAGTTGGACTTCTCGTGCAGGTCCTTCCTGATTTGGACCATTTTCTCGCGCCACGGAGACAGCTCTGTCAACAAAGGTTGAATCCAAGGTGTCTGTTTAAATGGTGACCAAGGAGCCGTGACCATGTCCACGTTTGGATCTACCATTCGCTGTTGAAAGCGCCTGTTCATGGAGCGCCACACATCCAGGTAAATGGCAGGCTCAGTGATGTTGACGTCTGGGTGAGCTTTGAGCTTCTCAGCCATGCAGCTCATGTATTGTTTGATCATGTCCGGGTGTGAATTCCAACGTGACTGACGGCCCTCCCTTAAAAATGCCTAACAAACGAGGTATCTTCACTTAGGAATGTATTACTCTTCCCAGTAGACCGCGACACCCTGGAATTTTTCGCTTTTTCGCTTTCAGAGTAACGTCTTTGTTTTAAACTAATCACGCGGTACATTAAAATGCACCACGTGAGGGCAATTTTCTTGTGTGTCACGTCGTGACTTTTTCGTATTACGTGATGTTCATTCACAGCATGTTTATCTTTAAGAGGAAAGCCTCTAGTGGTGTTGTCTGCCATAGAACTGTCAGCATAGCCGCTGTTTATCAGTTGAAGATAAAATAAGTGGAAGAAGTTTTTTACTTAACTATTGTAGTTCATCTGGTAGCTTGTAGTGTTAGTTGGTATTTGTTTTTCAAATTATTTTTTTTTTTTTGTAAATAACTATAACACCTATGTAACTTGTTGTATACAACCGTTTTTCTGTATAATTCTTGCAAACAACTTAAATCAATAAAAACCATTAAAATACAAAAAAATAAAATAAGATCAGGACAAATTTGATGTGTTTTTTTCACACGCAAAACGCCTGGTAAGCTTTTCTCTTGAAGATAAACATGTTGTGAATAAACATCGTATAATACGAAAAAGTCAGGACGCCACACTTAAAAAAATGACCATGTGGTGCACTTCAATGTACCATGTGATTGTTTTAAAACAAACTCGCGGCATCAAAAACGTTACTCTGAAGGCGGCAAAAAAATTCGTGGGTGTCACGGTCCACTGGGATATCTAGCACTTCCATCTGCATTAAGAGCACTGTTGGTGCATTGCCTTGGGAACATCTAGATCAGGAGTTATGAATCAAGATCAGGGTGCACTAGAGCAGTTTTTGATGAGTGCCATAAAGTTAACAAAACCAAACTAATCCCTTTAGGCAATTACAAATGGCACGGGGCACTCCCGCGAATTTTGGATAGGGGTGTGCCGCGAAGGTTATTGAACCCTAACCCTATTTAAGGACTAAGAACTATTTAAGGCCCAAACCCGCAAAATCACACCCCATTCAAGGCTATTAAACCGCTGTTGCACAATCATTTTGTTAATACTTAAACGCATACATCAAATTTAAGAACAAACTTACATTAGTTTAGGATGGCGTTTTCACACTCCAGTATTATATGATACACTTTAGCTACCCTATCTAAGGACCACACCCGGAACACAGTAACAAAAGGGTTAAAAAGGATACCCTATTTAAGGACCAAGAACCTCAAAAACCATACCCTATTCCGCGGCACATACCTATATAGCCCATATATGGTATTACCCACACCCCGGGGGGGGGGGGGGGAGTTGCACGGGCAATACAAAGAACCAGTCAACATGTAATAGACCCTTCTCCAAAATGGTGGCAGAAAATTCAAATAAGTTAAAATTAGCTAAACTTAACATCGTATACCAGCACTAGGAAGAACACCTTTACTTTAGTAACCCTCAAAAGTTTCGGCATTTCAGGTGCAATATCAGCTGAGAAAATGTAGGTTGAAAATTGTGAAATTAACAGACGTTTGTATGATTATACCCCCAGCCATACAAACGTCTGTAAATTTTTCAATTTTCAACTTACATTTTCTAAGCTGATATAATACACCTGAAATTCCTTCAGTTTGATACACTATCACATGAGTGACCTTGAATCATGTTCAAACTCCTGCTTACGATCATCCCAAAGAAACACACCCTATTAACACCCTCTAGTTAGGCTAAAAGTCTGGATTGGAGAGGCTAGGTGGGTCATCAGCGCCAGTAATGATTGATCCAGGATTCTATCAGCTTGCCCAAACAATTTGCAAGTACATGAAAATAGGTACTGTGAAAGTGGAGTGCCTATCCAAAGAAAGCAAAGCCATTATTATTTATACAGGGTTCACAACAACACCTGACAATAGGGATCCCGACATTTTTAGCAAATATTACAAGAGCACCCCTCCCATTACACTTGAATTGAAATGTGGCAGTTAATCATGCATCTAAATGACCTACGTGCAAATGAGTCTGCAGTGAACTGAGTGAGAGAAGGATGTACACAGGGTTGTCATTAGGAGCCGGTAGGCGGCGGAAACCCGCCGGCTGTCTGGCCATTTTGCGCCGGCTACTTTCAGTGTGCACCAGAAATTTTGTAATATTGAGATTTGTCTTCCCAAGAAATCTTTTTTGGGGGGAATCTGAGGCTTAGTTTAGTGATCATTCTCTTGTATACATCTGATGTTATGGAAGAAGAAAAAAACTAAACACCTGCACAGGAAGTACCGTGTAAAAACTATCAGTGGTGTCCACGGTTAACTTGAGTACTATAAGTGCCATCGCAATTCTCAAGTTCGTTGGTGCTTCGAAAATCGAAAATGATGGCCAGCGAAGAAAGCGATCTCTTCACAATTACTTGTCAAGTCAATCGAAGAAGACGAAATCTAGCGAAAAAGAGAGCCACAAAGGCAAGAGGTAGCTTCGATCACGGTATAATTACGAAACTCACCGAAGCATTTAATACCGTAACTACAGATAAACCGGCCTCATTTATCGAAATACAATGACAAACTATCGCCGATCCACTACACGCTTTCAAAAGAGCTTTCAGAGGGATGGGGAAGGACTTGAAGTGTCTACAAAGATCTATTTCACCTTGCTGAAACTGTTGTGCCCATTCCACTGTTAAGATTTCAAAGGCAGGAAGATTCTCCTTTGCCGTAAACACTCAGAATCGCCGAATCGTAGAATAGCATATAATTTACGTTATCCGGCAGAGACATGACAGCAGTTTCGAAGGAAAATTTCGTTCTTTTGTTTACGATTTCGACAGAGACATGCAAACAAAGTTCTGCGATTGAAAATGTTGTTCCAACCATACACGAGGCCGTCAAAGTTGCCGCCAGATTGTTTTTCTTTTTTAGGACTTTGTAGCGTTACAATTGTTCACCAAATACTGTTGAATTAAAATACCTGCCATTTAACTTTCCTAAAATTTATGGACCTTTTGAAGTGCTTGTCATGAAAAACCCCTTAGACAATCCTAATTAAAAAATAAAGGCGAAATGTTCCGTGATTTTGCAAACCTTGTGCCATTTGGCGGGTAATTTCCAGATGTTTATCAGTTTAGAGAGGACAGGAATGAAACACACGCTTATTTTAAATAAAAACGTGGAGTCTGAGTTCAGGGGAAATTGAATATAACATGGCTAAAAATTGCTACTTAAATATGCCCCAGAATGCTGGAAAACACGTTTCAGAGAGTTTCACATTTTAAGTTTTTCCGGACCTCCCTAGAGGAGAGTGTAGCTCCGCAACACGCCGTCAGTGCTTGCTAAGCAAGCACAATTCACTTCAGCCGCCTGCTCAGTTCAGATCAGACACCTATTACATTTTCTAATGACAACCCTGTGTACATATATATAACAATAATCTTGTGAACCTGTGACACCATCAACATATAATACATTAATCTTACCGTGGGTCTTACATAAGTGACCTCTCCAGATGCTCGATCCACTACTTTGACCCGGACATGTTGAGTGCTCCAAGAATGTACCATCATGTCCCATGAGTACCCATACAGACCTTGGGTCCAAGCATTGTAACCCTAGAAACGAAAGATTCAAAAAGATACACCACGAGTATTACCATCAAGCTGAGAGACCCAAGGGGCCCGAGAAGACCCCAAAGGTGGGAGGGAGGGTGAACAAACAGCTCGAAGAAACGAACGAGCGAAACAAAACGATCATGTTACACTGATGCGTCAGTTAATGACAAGCTGGCCAACGTGTGGAGTCCTGCGGCTAATTAAGTTATTCCCTAGGAATATTAACTATCAAAGGATAGAACCATTTGCTGTCTCTATTGTGTAATCTTGAATGCTGTGTTTTAGTCGGTGGAGAGAATGATGTACTGAAAAAGGCAAAGACACAAATTGTTTTAGATTGCAGACTTTAAGCCTTTTCAAGAATTGTAACATATTGAGTTTAATGCAATTAAGGGTTGTGTGACAATCTATACATGGGTATGGAAACAGTTTTAAAGGGGCAATGTCACACAAAATTAGACACAAGTAATCTCACAATTTAGGGCAAAGTTTAAATTCTAATACGGTCAATCCTCAACCCTGACCCAGTCTCCAGAAGCATTTTGAGCTATAGAGGATATTACACAGTGGAGAGAAAATATGAATTTTAAGTTCAAGTGGCAAGAACAATATCTATGTTCACTCATGAAAATGTTCTTGCCACTCAAACATAAAATCTCTGAACTAACATGAACATTTGTAACGTTTTTATTATATAGACATACTGATGATGGTGTACATATTTGACAATTCTCTGACTTCAAGATTTCTGACCACTCTTTGAAGATTTCCGAAGATTCTCCAAAACTTGTCTGAAGGTCACACGAAAGTTGCTGAAAATTTTCCAAAACTTTCTGAAGATTGCCAAAGACTTTTAAGGAAGACCAGAAGATGCTGCCATCATACAGCAATGAATTTAAATACAATAATTTCAGAGAGAAACTTGATATCAGTGAAATCAGCAACATCTTCACTAGTGGGGATACGGAAAATACGCCACCTGCGTTCTGGATGTGGTTTCGTATGACTTTTACAAGTGGTGTATTTCCCAGTAAAACACTCATGTCTATGTAATAAATATTGGGCTATCAACTAAGTGTGAGGTCAAGATGGCTGGATATTGGTCAAGTTCTTTTCTTGCATGTTTACAAAACAAGACTGAGTCAAGGTACACAAACAAGCAAAACACGAATGAAGCCAATATCAAGCCACCTTGGCCAAACAAGCCTGGTCAACAAATAATATATTATATGGAAAAATAACACTATTTTCTTGTGGCACACAGTGGGTCAAGATGGTGCCACCTTGCCCAGACAAGTAGCCAACCAAAGTGCAGTATTCAGTTCCTCTTGCTCAGGGAGCTACACTGTAGCCATATAATAAGGTTTGCAACCAGATCAAGTTTATATAATCATATTATTGGATAAATATTGCTTATTCTTTGAGGAATTTTGCAGTTTAAAAAAGAAAGTTCATATATTAGCGAAGGGATAATCTCTGTTAAAATGAAACTTGAGAAACAACTCTCACAAGGGGACCCACAATCTAAGGAATAAAATAAAAATTAAAATTCCATGAAGTTTGTTTTCAAAGGGATTTTGTATGACTTAATGATGCGAGTTTCTTGAGTAGAGCTTTGCAATTTTTTACCTTTTCAACTTTTCAATTTTTCAAGCTTTTCAATTTTTTTAAGAGCTTACAATTTTCTTGAAAGGATTAATACATGATTTATTTACATGTGTAGAAACAAAGACTTACTGTACCTTAGTAATAAAGTGTGAGTATGGAAGGAAAAGCTGGCATCCAATGTAAACAAGAACAAGGAACACAGAAGCCATGTGACCAGCTGTTGGTGTTTGGCATTTCTTTGAGGTTTTTGGTTTTTCGCTGTGGTCTTGATCACTTTTCAGGATCTTGTCAGAGTCGGGATACACACAGCGCGCATTAGCTTGGGGCTCCTCTTGCGAAGGTAAAATCTTAGCTATGAAGTTTGGCATGCATGCAAACAACTTCTTGGGCCAGTTGTAAGCACAGAACAGAGGTAATGTGGCCAACATGGCATATGGGAACATGCCAATATGAAACATCTGGGAATTCATGCCGTGGAACATGGCACCAAAAAAAATTCCAATGGGGCGTGTTTTGTCAAAAATGAGAAGAAAACCCTCGAATAGGTCGAAACATAAACCCCCAATATGGACAAGGAAGAGGTCAATTGCCTCGTCATCTAGAAAACGGCGGAATGGATCAAACACCCATTGACGAGACAGGCCACTCATGGAGTACCCAGTCATCCAATCCATGTCAAGCTTCTTTATGCCAGCATAGAAATACACCAGAAAAATCTAGCAAAGACAAAGAGAGTTTACTTCAGAATTACCTATTCCACTGCCAATTTAATCAGCAACATTTTTTAGCTGCAGTAGAACCTCATTACCGGTAATCCAGTCACTGACAGTGGACCAAAATCTGGTATTAATAGGGTGGCCATATCAAGGGTTTCTTTCAATTAAAAAAATGACTGCTTCAGCTTTTGTTTAGACCAGATATTAAATAAATCTTGAAATTTTTTCACCAGGGAATGGAAAGCACTTACACAGGTCTGTTGTGGTTCTGAATCAATTTTTACCTCTGCCTTAAAGTGCCACTATGATCAAATTTTTACCTCTCGATTTTTTAGGTGTATCCCAAATAATTATATGAAAGAATGAAAATGCTGTTTACTGTTTGTAAATACCTGCATTAGTTCCAGGGATATTTAAGTATGAAAAATGTGTAAAATATGCAAATGAGATGACTGATGATGTTACACACTCAACCCAATATTACATCATGTAATAGATCTATCTTGAACAATTTGCAGCATAGACCATTGAAACTTGGCAGGTTAATAGTTCTACAGAAACACACCTATGGCTATAGATCATTTTGTTCCCATGGCAACTCACTCTTTTCCAGTCTTCGCCCACTTTATTTCAATATGTAAGTGACTTTCAGCTCAAAAAACGTTAAACAAGGCCACAAACTCAATCTAACATATCTATATGATTGTTGGATCATGTATATAAGGCAACATTTGCAAATATGAAAATGGAATGCCAAAGGTGGCCAGAAGTGCCTTTAATATTGGAGAGGTCTGGAACCCAGTATGTTGCCAAGGTAACAAAACTGTGAAGCTTAAATTGTGGAGCACATTTAGTAGAATCTTACTGCAAAGAATCAAACCATTTCTGCTACAAATTAGCCAAGATATCTTTTTTCATCATGTTAGATCAAAATTTGGTTGAGTATATGACGTCATCACTTGGCTAATTTGCATATTTTAAAAACTTGAATATCTCTGGGGCAAAAAGAGATATTTGTAAATAGTAAACAGCACTTTTCTTCTCATGCAGGCTTCTTGTTTATGTTTTAAAATGGCTTTGATAGAAAAGATTCAATTTTTGCCATAGTGGCACTTTAACTATTTTTAAACCAGCTTATGGTAAGGGGGAGTCTGGGAGTAATATGATAATCCACTGTAGAAAAAAAAAATAAGGCTGTATATTTTACCACAATGCCCCGCAAACCTAACACAAACCACAAGGCACAAAGAAAGCCAAGTTTTTACAATATTTGTCCCTGTACACTAAGCAGCCTAGGTTTGAAGGTTTCACAACATTTCTGTACATTTTTAAGAACATGAAGGTTTTTGTGCGTGAATGACTATGGGTAAATGTACCAGTCGTCATCTTTTTTCCTACGGAGGATAGTAGCGGGGTTGATATGGGATCCTGATGGGGATAAGGTAAGGTTAGAAACTGAGGGGGGTAGGGAAGGGTTAGAGACTGATGAGAGGGGTGGTGTACATGTTATTCTCTTTAAGAACCCTCAAAAAAGTGTAAGAAAAACTGGTTTGAAAACATTTAAAGGAGATTGAAGTGAAAATTGAACCCAGAGCTTTAAATAACAGCCAGTCAATGGACAATGTCTGCTCAAAAAAACGTTTTGTCCAGTCAAATCCTTAGATGGCCAGACAATTTGCCCAGTTGTTTATGCTGGTGAGGAAAAAAATTTAGAGTTTCAAGTTTTTAAATATTTTAAAGGTTCAATATTATTGGCATCTGTGACAATGGCAGGAAGAAAGGCAGATACTTATCTACATGTAGGAGACCAAAAACTTTTAACAAATCATTTGTAAAGTAAAATTTCCAGCTATTGTTGCACATGTTCACTTTGTCATTCACCAAGTTGTTACCGCAAATAGACCTTTCCTGCATTCCAACAAACAATGGCACTGAGTCCAGATTGGTGTGGACAAAAATACAGTACGGGTAAATGTATGAAAATGTCCACCCCAACCACGCTCTGGTTCAGTCTATTGTTCGTACGCGCTGAAGTGGAATGCGGGTAAGGTCTATTAGCAGGTGTTAATTACTTTTATTAACTATTGTTTATTTTAAGGTCTGTGTGCATTTTGTAAACATGATATGAGAAGGAGAACAAAACTTCTCAGTGTCGGTACAAGGGTGTGAAAATAACAATAACAGCAAAGCAAATTTACATTCATTTGCCTACTTGTCAACATTTCCGTGTAAATCACAAGCTATAAATACTTCAATAAACTAAACATTCTATTTTCCAGGGAAACAAACCTCTTCAGCAGTAAATTCACATATGACAATATATAAACTTTACCCGGCATCCTTTCAATATATACAGTTCAATATATACAGTTTTCCACTATTGACGTCATTAAAACTGTAGGTTTTCAATAGGATTTCAAAGGCCGAGTATGTCATCAATAGCGGAAAACTGTATATATTAGACTTATTAAATGGGTCTAAGTACGCATGTTATCTCAAACTATTGACCTCAGATTTCATTGTGTTACCATGTATGCTTTGAATGTTTACTTGTTTCATGCATTCCACTTTTCCTGCACTGAGATCAATGCTCATGTACAATGAATGCTTTGAAAATTTTACTTGTTTCATTGTGTTACCATGCATCAACTTATCAACCTTATAATGAAGTGTAGAACAAATATAGTTTAATTAGTAAGATGAGACTTCAATGTAATTAGTTTAAATTAGTCCACCTTCTGTAATTTATCTTAGTAAATTGTATTATAATACTGCGGAGATCTTCTAAAAAGCTCATCAGAGCTTGCTGGATCTCCTGCCTTATGAGATATTATGTAATTATCAAATGTACATGTTTCAATGAAAGAAGGCGAAATAAAGAAGAAATTATAAACTTGTTTCATATCTGAACATCATGTGATGGGGGCAGGGGGTACTATTATAATGATATGACGTAATCGATGTTTGTCCGGCCAAAAATGGGATATGTCTGAGCAAAAAGAGGTCTGACTGGACAATTTGACCGGCACCAGCCAGGAAATTATTTGAAACCCTGGAACCACAGTATACCAAGCCGAATCTCTTTATGGTGGCCAATTCACATTATCAACTCAGCTGATAACACCAAATTATCATATACGACAGTATTGTTAGGCACCCATTTTCTGAAAGAAACGGCAAAACTTTGCCAGATAACAAACCCTAACTAATCCTAAACTGAACTTAAGAATACCTGAAAACGTAGCAAAACATAGTTCCACTTTGGTACATGTGAATTCTTTATTTCAGGATTTAATAATCCATCTAAAGACCTTAAAAAACAAAATTATATCACCATCTATCACCATGAATTCATACACTGTCAATTGTTACACTGTTTTTCAGGTGAACCTGTAACAAATAACATTGTCTTGTAGTAAGTGCTTCTGTCAACACAATAATTGGTGAGAATAAGTTTAAAGAAGGCCTGCTGGCCATGAATCACCTTGTTACCATTGTCGTCATGACATTGAAAACTAATCATTGATAACACAAGCGACAAATTAAAAAGTTATAGCGAACCCCCATATCAGTTCTTGAAACCAAAGTTTACAAGAACAAGCGAAGCACCATTTCAATTTTGCCCTTTTCAATTCCACCTATGTGCTCATGATCCCAGGATATTGAAATGTCGACATGTGACACCTTGAATAAATGCAAATCAGTTATCACAAATTTGTATGAGCTGTACTCTCCCATAAGGATTGAGACTTGCCCATGCAGGTGGGCAAGTGATTTGTGTCTTTGGAATTGGGACAGGGGGGGACTCCCATACAAAAAGGGCAGGGGGCTTGTCAAGAATTTGAAACGAACCCCTAAGAGGAATAAAAATAAAGCATTCTCGAGTCGAAATACTCAGAGAACGAATTTTCTGAGCACCCAAACCCATGACCTTCGAGAGCAAGCTCATAGACTCTAGGTTCTTATATATGTGACATGTGTCCTGCTATACTGTAAGGCTCAACATGTCAAAATCATAAAATGTGAATAACTGATAAATGGATTAGTGACTTGGATAAAGTGTAAACAATTGAGAAGTGTACCAACCTGTTTTGTGGGCGTGGCTTGAATTTTTTTCACCCCTAAGAGGTACCAATTCTAAAACAACACATTTACTTATAATCTCCAGTCATAGTTTTTTTCTGCTTAAAACTCTAAAAAGCACTGCAAAAGCTCCTGTTGTAGACCTTATGAGGCTGAACTTCCTTAGAGGCACCAAAATTGCTTTTTCACCTCTCACTGGACTTCAACCTTGGAAAAATTACTTTTAGAGGAAGAAAGACTTGACTCACCAGTAGCAGTTAGCATCACTCATAAGAAGCATCACTCCAAACAGTCCATATAAGTAAGAATGGTTGTTCCACCGTGCCTTCTCCAACCAAAAGACATACCAGTATGTGACCATGAATGATAGACAGCTTAAACGGAACATAAATCCAAGAAAAATCCCACATGCTCCGAGAAACATGACTAAGTACAGAACATGCATCAAGTCCACTGACAGAGGATGAATGAAGTCAAAAAGTGGAAAGTGACAAGTGTCATCGCCAAAATGTTTATCAATGTACAGCATACTGCGCTCTTGAGGAATGTCAATTACCATAAGTAATCCTGAAAAAGAAAAGATTCAGGATGAAGGGCTCGATATACTTATTTACACTTGTCATGATTACAAGTCAGCTTATAAGCGAAAAAGAATCATTGTGGCAACTTGACCTGTTGTCAAACTCCACTAGCAGGTTTTACAAGGTCTACACAATAATTGAAGGCTTTTGTGCAAAAAGGGTGTATATCGCTGTTTGGGCCAATTTTCATTCTTTGCAGGATCAAGCTAATTTTTGGCAGACTGACTTGTTTTGACATGAAAAGCATCACACTGAAATTACTTTTGTTGATTTGCACTTCATTCTCCAGAAATCATACAAGTTTTATTAGTCGACAATAATTACCCTAATCTGTTACTGCTTCTTTGTTAGCGCAAGTGATTAAGGCACTGAACGGGCAGATGTGAAGTTGTTTTGTCGGGATACTGGTGTGAGTGAGTGAGTGAGCGAGTGAATACTTTATTTACCCTCTGAGTTTAGAGTAGCCTTATCGTAGCTAATATCTCTGAGCATTTCCCATCCCAACCCTCAATATAACAACAAAGGCCAGATCACAACACCGGGAACTTCATGGCTTACTTTTTACGATAAGCATGTGGGTTCTTTTACGTCCCCTGCTAACCATAACATCGAAGATGCAGGAGACTTGGCTTACGGTTTATAGTCATTATCCAAGTGCAATAAAGGGTCGGTCAAATTTTTTTTGGTCTGTTTCTCTCAAAACATCTAATTAAAAAAATGTGCTGTTGAAACTGCTAAAAGTAATTGTTTAAATTTGCATCATGTCAAATCCACCTTCAAAAGATTCGCAAATAAAGATGCCGCTTGCAAGACTGAGTTTTTTGCACACATTATTTCTTGATTATTGGGCAAGACACTTTACTCTCACAGAGCCTCTCTCCACCCAAGTGTTGTATAAATGGATACCGGCAAACTTAATGCTGGGGGGTAACCCTGCGATGGACTAGCATCCCATCAGGGGGGAGTAGAAATAATCCTAGTTGCTTCATGTTATAGAAACAGGGATAAGCTCTGGCCTGATGGGCCACAATTGGCTTGTATGCAGACTTTACCTACCATGCCTGCACTACTGCAATCAACACCATGCACAAGGCCAGATTTTATTGACCTAAGGGAAACCAGATCAATAGGGTTCTACTGTCTACATGACAAAATAAACTTCAACAACCTTACCAAAAATAATTCTCAATACAGCAAGATTTGATGGATCAGTTGGCGAGGTCATGAACAGCATGAATTTATTCCATAAGCTTGACTCAGTCATAGTTGCCTGACTTTTCTTCTCTTCTTCCATTATGGTTTTCTTGCCCATCCTAACAGGCTCTACTTCAACCTGATCAATGCTTTTAGATCTTTGTTCCTCTAGCACCTTAAATAATTTACAGAGAAATAATTTTCAGACAAGTCTTCACATATCTTCAAACATTTACAAAACTCAGAAAGTTGTCGTCAATCTTGCTCTGCGGATTGTTTTGAAATCCTTGATTCCGCCCCTACTAAATTTCAGCTTAAACTTAAGGAGGCTATGCACATAAACTGGGAAAAACCTAATTTAAACCAGCAAGTTCATCACGTCAATCTGACACTTAC
>CM042758.1:18455071-18481202 GCA_022496165.2 Catalaphyllia jardinei | reverse complement strand
ATTGTGGTAAAATGTACAGCCGCCACCTTCCTTCTTACGGTGGGATTCCGCCCCACATAGAATGTTTATCCCGAGCCAGTCTGGATCTTGTTAGAGCCCCAGTTCTCACAGTAACGTGCGATTTCCTGTTTTTCATCCCGCAACCCACCGTCAATTTATTTAAAGCATCCCGCCAGTGAAAATGAGAAAATCCTGCTCCCGCTGAGGTAAGTTTATTCCACACCCCTCCATTGAAATTTCCTCTATCTTACCGCATCCCACCTCAATTTTTACTCTGATTCCGTGACGCGCCAAACCTGGGTTGAACGGTTGCTGTGTTTTGTCAGAGTTATTTTGTTTGGTTTTTTTTCAATAGAAAACCACTTCATGTAAACTCCCGGTTCTTACCTAAATTGAGATAATGTTTTTGCCGATGTGAGGTCTGGAAGTTCTGTGATGAAAAAAGATCAAAATTGTCAAAAGCATGAACCTTTTCAAACCTTCAACGTTTACACAAAACAACTAACCACTTACAAACCGAGCTTGAGGACTGTCATAAGGAACATTGGCCCGAGGTCAGAGCAGTACGGGCCTCGCTACGCTTGCCTGCCCAGTACAAAAATTACCATGAGCCAATATTCTACTTAACAAATTGACGTCAGTTTCTCATGCAACTGTCCTGTTATTGATCATGAATTTCGTTATAATATTGTCAAAATAGCTGTGGATCAACAAAGACGATAGCTGAGTAGATCCAATGACTACTTTGACAATGCTATGACGAATTTCATTGTCACAGATGCATAAAAAACTGACGTCAATTTGTTTTGTGTGATATCAAATTGTTAAATTGTCCGTTCTCACTTGATGGATCGCTGATGCATCACATAAATTGTAAATTCATGTGGCTGTTCGCTTTGTGATGATGAAAATTAGCCAATGCGCGCCCGAGAATTTCTGCAGTTATCGACTTATGGCAAAATCCCGGCCTAGAAAGGAACAATCAGAAAGCCTGGAATGGACTCAAGACTACCCTGAATCGAAATAACAGTGAATAGTTTCTAGCTGCTGGAAATTTTCTTTATAAAAAATTATTACATTTATTATTATTATTATTATTACATTTATTATTATTATTATTATAATTATAATAATTATAATTTTTTTAATTATTATGACAATCAACTTTATTATTATTATTATAATTATTATTATTATTATTATTATCATTATCATTATGCAGGTCCTCTATCCTAGTTCAATTGCAATTTACATGTAGAGATATTAATTTTTGTTTTTAATTGGCACCTCGTCACCTTGTTGCATGAAATATGGGCATTTTAGGTCACCCTTGCGATTTTGGTTGTCATGGAGTTTGACTGTACCCAAGTGTAATCTTGTGACTGCACAAATAATCAAAATCACTGTCAAACAGGCAGTGAAAGAAAAAAAGTATTTCTCAAGTTATAGAACTGATATTTGAGAAAGTCCAATTTTACAGGATGGGACTGGTTCAGGTAAAGCTTACCTATTCCACAGGTGTTATAAAGGTCTCTTTCGCGTTCAATAACATTTTTTATTGCGTCTTCTCTTGATGCATGAGCTCTGCCTTGTCGTCCTTTTATACTGTTTTGTTCATTGATTTGTTGAAGTTCCTGATCAAATCGATGCAAATAGCTGACAAAGAGAAAACAAAATAAATTTTAATTAAAGCTCCAGATGGAAACCAGCTATGTCATCTCGGGTGTATTTAAATACACTGTTGTTGTTTTTTTATGTTCTTTCTATTTTAGCCGGATCATTCCCTTAGTACAAATGGTTTTTCCATTTGAATGGAAGATGATTTGTCGCAAAGAGCTGCATTTATAAAGTAAAAAAGAGTTAAGTCTGCATACAAGCCAATAATGCCAAAGCTTATGCCAGTTTCTGTAACATGAAGCAACTAGGAATATTTCTTCTCCCCTTTGGAAGGGATGCTAGTCCCTTTCAGGGTTACCCCTAGCGTTACATTCACTGCTATCCATTTATACACCTAGGTGGAGAGGGGCACCATGAGAGTAAAGTGTATCGCCTAAGAACAGGGCTGGGCTTGAACCCAGATTGCCCCGATCCAGAGTCAAGCACACCAACCATGAGTCAGAGCCCTATTTAGAAGGACAAAAAAGCAATTATATAAATGGGACAAGCTTAGGTTGACCTAGCAAAGATAAAGAAAAGCAGAGAGAGAACTGAAAGAACATGGCCTCATCTTAAAGCAGTTTCTCTACGATGTTATTTATAACTTTACATCACCACTCAAAATTTAAAAGTGATGCTGATGTAAAGTGCATATCAGTATCTAACATGTTTAGGAAAAAAGTCTACACAATTTGCCAAACACTGTAATGACATAATTAGCAACAGCCAAACTCGACTGATTAGAGTGAATTCAGAGATGGAACAATTGGGTAAGAGAACGAAATTACAAAGTTAACAATTGATAAACTATCTCAATTGTACAATATGAGGTCCTGCTACTGTATCAACAAAAAATTTCCAGGTAAAAAAGTCTTTGAGAAGCATGTAATTGAAGCAAGTACCTGTCAATAAGTGCACACACTTCAGAACAGGTGTAATGCGTCTTTTCTTCATCTACATTCTCAAAAAACCATCTATACTTTTCACCAACTGTTAAAAACAAAACAAAAAATGCTTACCTAGAATAAATAGGTTATTTACAATACTCTTCAGTTTAAACCATCAGTTATTGAAATAGTGAAAATAACTAATATTATACGTAGGACCCTGTGTGCACTCTGATTAGTCAAAAACTCATGTTTATCAGAGAATAAAACATTATAGAAAAAGAGTGTTTTATTGTTTTGCATTAGTAAAATCTATATCATAAAGCATATGAAGAAGCCTGAGCCATGTATTACACTGTGATAAAACACTCCAGGCATTTGAGAACACTCAAGAAATGTAGAAAACAGGAGCCACAGGCGAGTGAGTGTTTTCTACATTTCCCTCATGTTCTCTAATGCCCATCATGTTTTATCACAGTGTAATACACAGCTCAGGCGTCTTTATTTGTTAATTCAAAGCTTGATCATTGGAGAGTGGAGAGTTGGAGGCTTAGCCATCATGATGGAATATGAACAATAATTATTATAAGCCATCAAATATTTTCGCTCATGCACATTTGGTCTAAAAGCATTGTGACCGAATATGCCCCAGCTAAAACTGGGGAATATTTGAGAGATATTCCTCTGTCAGTTTTCACAGCAGCACAAGTTGCAAAGAATATGTGAAGGATAATAAACACAATAGGCTCCATTTGGCATAAAAATATGCTAACTAGGATAATAAAATTATTGTTCTTGGACATTATCTGTTCCTTGGAGCTCACAGTTTTCCTTAAGCTGTGCTCTTGGAAAACTGTTCGCTTCTCAGAACAGATAAATCATGTCCAAATAATGGCAAATATCTACACATCTTTTTGTGCCAAAACTTATGAAGGTAATTGTTTATTTATACCATGTTCTACAAATATGTACCTGTAATCTTAGAGGTGTTTTTTTATTTCAATTTCTATATTTTGAGCATCTTGAATACAGCAATTTTATTCAACGTGCACTTTTTGGATATGAGTTGACTACTGGTATAGCCAACAAGGTGTGTAGCTGTAAGTTGGCTATCTACAGTATTATCTCATTTCTAAGACATGCTTGTGCAATAATTGTTAAAGATAAACAGATAACATCATTTTATGGTCTCCCAACTGAACACCAAGTGCTTGCTTAAACCTGGGGTTAATGTACGGGTTTATCAGTGAGGAGATTAACCTTTCACACTAAATACTTCTATTTGACACAAATACCTTTAATTTGAAGAAGATAGTTTCTTTCAGTCTTCTTCCTACAAAGTGATGAGATACAATCAAAACACAATCAAGTGTATATCAAGTATCAAGTAAGCAACATGACCCTAAAACTAGCGACACAGGAATTTATAATCAGCGACAGGCCAATCCAATGCTCCCATAAAATTTGACAGCAACAACAGAAGCACTAGAAAAGACAGCGACACTGCCTGCTTTGAACGTTTCACCTATTTAGAAATTGTACTCTCTTGTTAAGTCTGTAAATGTCAGAAACTTGTGTGCTTTTCCATTGAATAAACTCTGACGAAATCAACCTTGTAGTGACAGAGACATATGATTTTATGCAGAAAATGACAGTGACATTTGCTTCCACTGGTTTGGTGACATCGGGAAATGAAGGGATGCAACATGGCAACATGGCTGCTCCCCTTGGAAGACCTCATTAGTCTTGTATTTTTGTATAGACTATACATATATATCAGATGGATTCCATGTTGTCATCATAGGTTTCAACAAAAGCCGGTTACCGGCGGTCTACTGCCGCCTGTAGGACCTCTTACAGCCATCTGTTTGAATTTTATTAATGAAAATAAAAATGATTTTAATTTAACAAAGCCAAATTCAACACAACGAAGACCACTGAAATTATTAAATGCTACAAAAACAGCATGGTTCTTGATGCCCAGAACACTGGAAATCACATTTCAGAGCTTCTAGATTTCAGTGGTCACAGCAACCTATTACACTTTCAGTGGCCACGAAGAACTTAAGTTTTTGAAACCCCTGGTCATGTGTCTGTTCACTAATAGATCGCAGATGGCAAAATTATGTGATAAGAACATCAGCAACACACTTGCTTATTAAATGGCTCAAGTGGCCCAATTTTATTCTTACCACATTTTTATTTCATCCGTAATCTCTAATTTAATAACACTTATAATAATATAATAACAACAATTATTATAATAACAATCTTTATTATACAGGGGGCTCACATCACCAAAAAGTGGTATTCTGTGAGGCCCTGTGAAAATAAAAAAAATTATTTCAATAACAGGTTAAAAACATAAAACAAGGGTTTGTACCCTTTTTCAGAAACAAATTTCCAGGACTTTTCCAGGACTCAGATTAATTTTTCGAGGGCCCTAGAATTCACATTAACCCCTACATTCCCAAGATCTCAATGTTAATTCTCCTCAATGCCTTCCATACAATTCATATTTTTGGCTGATTTTAACAGATTTCCAGACCTTTCTAGGACCAGTGGCCTTTTTTCAGGACTTTCCAGTCCTGGAAAATGCCATAATAAAATTCCAGGACTTTCCAGGTTTTCCAGGACCCGCACGAACTCTGTAAAACCTGTAAAATATATATAACTTAATCCATTGGTTAATTACACACTCTGAATTATGTTGTCACCTTTGTAGTTTTTCATCCCTGTGTGCCTGTCTTGCCAGCTTTGTAGCTTTTCTAGAATTAGGGTGTACAATTTTCCTGCAATGGACTTTTGACTTTCCTTCTTTAGGCTGCCAAACATAACAAGAATTATCAGACCTAATAGCTTATAAAGCTTGACACAAGACTCTGTATTGTGGAAATCATGAAGCTTAGATGTAGTTTAGTGGATCGAAACTAAACACGAATACTGTGTTCGATGGTTGGACGTACAGATAATACTAGATAGATGGTCTATTTATTGAGGATAATCAAGCAAAATCATGCTATTGAAATAAAATTATTCAGCACTCAATCTAAAAATTCCCACCACGAGGCAAATACGTACCATTTTTAGCTGGAAGAAAGTAAAACAACGCATAAATTTTGATTGTGTTGTTTGTTGAGCAATCTTTCCACGTGAGAATCTTCCTGAGTCTGCTACTGGTCAGCTGGTGTTTAGTTACCGATTGATTATGCGTAGTACCGGAGCAAAACAAAATGGCGGCCCGGTTGAGGAGTGCGTTTCGAAATGTAAATCGGATAAATAACATGTTTCTTCCTCAGTTTGAAAACTTAAAGCAAAGAAAACTTGGAAGGTCAGCTTACAATATCTTCGTCGATTACAAGGCTGTGTTTAAGGATTCATATCTGTATGCAAAAGAGAAGCCGTTACGTTCAGCGACAACATTAGGTGTACTTCTTGGACTGTACTATCTTTACCACGAAAATCCTGACGTGAACTCGTACGAAGACGCTCTTTTAGAATGCTCTAATGAACTGCTACAGTTAAGCCATCTGATAAGGAATCCCTCGTCCGACAATTATGTGCAGAAACTATTGAAGTGTCGTAATCAGGAACGAATAAGGGTCCAAAGTTTTGGAATCTTGTCGCTTGTGTGGGTTTCCGAGTTTGGACCCAGTTGTGATTTGTACGAGAAACACTGTGAATACGTGCAACCAAGATGGAAGTCTTTCCCGCAGCAAATGATTGACGTTGGAATCCTGCGACACTGGTACTTCCTGGAGAAAGCCATGATTGACTATGATGTCAATGAAGCTGAACTGGCTGACTGTCCACCGGACACACAGTAAATGGGAAACGATGACAGCTCTTTGAATAAAAATTATAACTGAAATAAAAATAAAGGCATGACCCAATAGATGCCCAACCAATAGATGCCCAACCCCATCCCCAGGGCTACCATTTGAAGAGTGGAGAAGGCCCTGGGGACGAGGTTGCCTGTAGTTGAACTTATATTGCTGGTGGCAGGGGCAAGATGAGAGGGAAAGGAGAAGGATGAAAGAGGGGAGATAGCTGGGGCATATCACTCCTAACACGGCTGTGTGTTTGTTGCCTGCTGTAGCTTCTTACCAGTAGGAGCTAGCCTTCAGTGCAGGTGTTTTCCATGTTTTCATGAATTAGTGGTATTTGCTCACGGTTGAATAGATTTGCTGCCATGTTTACCCCCTCCCCTGATACTCTTCTTCCAGCCTAACACCCACTCCCTAGGACACCTTTTCATCTCCCCAAGCCTCTTTCCGAGTAATCTAATATTTGCCTCACTTGATCAAAATGCTCTTCCTTGCCAAAAGATGCCTGCATTATAGGCTAATTAGGAGGGGAGAATAAAAACAAGCCTGAGGGATAAATCTCAATTTGCTTTTAGCATTGTACTGTGCTATGAATATGCACCCTCTACTAATGACAGTAGTTATGGTCTGATGGGACCACAGTGGCAACAGTAACAACAACTGAGGGATGTGCTTGAAAGACAAAATGTCACTATCGGTTAGCCTAAATAGCACTCGGGTTAGCCTAAATAACGCTCATGTTTGACTAAATATTGCTGATTTGTAGGTGGTGAGATCTCAATATTTGTGTCGGTTAATCTTATCCCATATTGTGAAAGGCCATCCCATCATTTCGCCATTTAACACCCAAGACTGAGTTAAACGTTAACTGTTTCCACTCCCTCTTTCCAGTCAACCTCTTGTGCTCATGCACGTGCGCTTGCGTTTGTATATGTGTTTTTTTTTTCCTCCAGAAATGATTAAACACACTCAACAAAGAACGAGACAGCGTGAACAAGCGTGAAAATTACTCACGCTTTGCCGCCTTTTTATCTGTTCCCTGAGATTTACAACCGGTGTTCTGGCCTGATTCTCATATGCTTAAGTAATTAACTACTTATTATGAATCTGACTTCACAAAGATAACGCTTCATATAGCTCGGAAACAATTTAAACACTTTTGAAAATAATTAAATTTCGAATTGAGTGGTTTTCCTGTTCTGTGAGGCGGATATCTAGGGTCAACCGTGAAACTTATTAAATATGATCTCCCAATCAGCGTGAATCGGAAGACGAACAAACAACACGCCTGCTTAGATAACACATGTTTTTCGACGCGCATTGTAAAGGACATTCTATCGTAACAGAAAGTCTTTGCTTACAATCACAAACAATCTTGCAAAATATGAAGAGTATTGGAAACGTTTTGTGGGGTACAAAACAGAACCTTTGCGCAGTTTCTTAAATTTAAAGGTTGAGTGAACTTCTAGAAAGGGGTTTTCAATCTTTTGGCACCATTTTAGCAGATAATCGAGTATGATTAAAAATGACTGTTTGTGAAAGGAAGCGTAATGGCGAACTACAGACCCATATATGGCCCGAGATCAAACAAATATCATTAAAATTCCGCTCGACCCCTGTCGCTTTTAACCTTCAAAAATCTTTTGAATTTGCTCCAGGCGTTTTATAAACACCATAAGCGTTTTGTTGAAATATTAGCACCATTATTCGATTTTTAGGCCAGTTTTGAATTGCACGTGTAAATTTCCTACGTCCTGGTTGACCTAAAGACAGAAATTTCAAATCCAGATTTTAAAATGAAATATCAGATGTGACAACACATATTTGCTTGACGAGACAAGATAATAAAAAGTCAATTGACATGGCTGCCCATCCATTGTCTTGCGGTTAGTGACATAGCACTAATAAATTGTTGCCCTGGGGTAATTCCTAAAACAGTATGAAAGACTATTGAGAATCCGGTTAAAAAGGAAAAAACATGGGCAGTTCTGAAAGCTTACCAGAGAGAAAAAATAACTGACGTTTCGAAAAGTGATCATGCCTTTCGCAAGACGCGAGCTTAAAAGGTTCGAACTTCAGTTTCAACTGTTAAGCCTATATTGAATATTATATCATTCGCGGATCTCCCACTGTGATCATAGGTGCGAGAACGGCATGTTGTGAATAAGTTTACATTTTCTTCCATTCATTTAACCTTCCATAAGGTTAATCTGCTGACAACACGTCTACGTTGATTCATGTTCTGGCTGTGGGGGAACCTGATATAGTTGCCCAAGCTAATTAGTCACTGTTGTTTCTCGATAAACTCGACTAAAGATGAGCGTGCAACGCCAGATTGCCGTTAAAGTACCAGTAATGAAAATTTCACCATATTACAGCAACGAAGCAAGTGTTTTCCTTGCAACTAACAACAATGTGCAAGTATCCCCAGCCTTAGTTTTCGCTTCTGGCCCTGGATTTGAGTCGAAGCCGCTTGTACTGGACTTAAGGAACCTACCCAGTGTTGATTCTCCTGAGCTGGACAGTTCTTTGCGAGATATGTTAATGGAAAACATGAAATCCAGCAACGTTTTCACCGACGACAATGACGATACCGTTTCCGACGTTTCCGCTTGCAGTTCCATGGTTACTTTGGAAACTGTTGATGAGAGTGAACAAACCAACGCTCCGACAGGAAACCGACAGACGGCGAGGGCGTCTTCGTTCAACGCCGGATCGACGCCGCGGACTTCCGAAAGAACGAACGAAGCCGATGAAGAAGCTGGCCGAAAGACAGCGATAAAGAAATCTAAGAAAATTATTTCTGATTTTCTTACATTTAACGCACCGAGTTTTAGTGGAAACGGGGCCAGTGAAGAACACGATGAATCGAAGCCTCCTCCAACGTCAGAGAGGAGACGAAAACTTAGTATCACTAAAAGAATTTCGCCGTTATCTTTGCATGGGATTTTCACTGGAAACCAATCGACAGGAACCAACAAGCAAGAAGCTACCAGCGAGCCCAAGGAAACGAAGAAGACGCGAAAGCTATCACTACAGACAATGTTTAAACCTTCGCAGCATTCAAACGAAAAAGAACGGAGGAGAAGAAACACTGACCCACAGCTTCCGCCAAACCAACAAATAACAACTACCATTGAAAACGAAGAGAAGACAGGAAAGGAAGAAACATCCACAACTGGTAAAGAATCACAAACAAAACCATTACCGGAACATGCGTTCTTTAAAGAAGACGATGTTAAAATACATGACCTTATCAAACATGTGCTACGAGCGCACATGCTTGCCATGAAAGAGTATAAGCGCGAGACATGCGATCGTGTTTGTAAAAGCATCTGCAAGATTTTGAAAACTCTTGTGGCTTCAATGAAGGAAACGGAAAATGCCCAATGTAAAGTTGTGTGCCAGGCGTACATTGGCTCTGTAAGGGACGAAGGACTTTTTGCTACAGTTCAAACTGTTTGGGAAAATGACAGAGACAATTTCGCAGCTGCGAGTTACAGGAATGATTCGTTGTTCGGATTCGCCTCCGTTGTAACAAACGCTTTGTACTAAAACGGAACTGAATTGCATTGTGACTATGACCTTTTCTTGTGGCTCATTTATCTTCTTAAACATGTTTTGACACTACTTTAAGAAATAAAGGTTATAATGTAACACTTGGAACGCGCAGATAGAACAATGACTACGTAAAATATGTCACTATCAACAGAATGGGCCGCAGCATTACTATCTTTTAGATACCCTAGTTTATCTTGAACATTTTTTTGTAAACGGAAATGCCTTGTAAAACCCAACGCTCTCTTCATGCGCTATCTCCCATACCTGAAATCGTTACTTTGGGCCGGGTCGCACTAGCGCCAATTTTGTTTACTTCCAATTTTTGGCGAGCAAAAAATTGGCAAAAATGTTTGCAAGTTCCAAATTTTGGCGGTGGTCGCATTGGACCAACATGTTTTAACCAAAACTTCGCTGATCAACATATACGTCACATCTAAAATAATTCTTGTAAACGTCTTAAATCAATAAAAATCAATAAAATACAATATATATATGTATACATATATATATATATATATATATATATATATATATATATATATATATAACTAACTGCAGACAGTACTGTTTCGGCCTTCTGGGCCTCATCATATATATATATATCAAAGAGCGCTCAACTCTTGGAGGAGCATTTATACTAATTGAAACCAGTTCAGGACTTCAGGAGTGATTCATCGTTTTATTGCTACAGTCCTGTTTCGTATGGTCAAAGATTGACCACACTCATCAGGCAACGCAACATTAACGGAAAACAAAACGTACCGCTCGTTAATTGTGCACGGCAATAGATTTCATTCGAGAGTTTACTCTTCGCAAATTTTTCTCCACACTGCGTGTTCTTGACTCTCTGCTCTCCAGCAACGCGTGATTTTCGACTCCTAATCGACCCTAATTGGACGAGCAGTTTTTGCTCGGCTTGCTTGCGTTTGTGTTGTTGCTTCCACCACTTGCGATCGAAGAAGACTGTCTTGCTGAAGCCATCTCTTGACACTGTTGCCAGTAATCAGATCAAAGAATTGAGTCATAAGAATTAGAATGAAAACGCCGATCATATTCCTCGTTTCCATTGAAGTAACTGTGAAAAGCGTAAAAAAAATTGACCGGGTAAAAAAGATTGTCCCGCCATAGCACGCTCCAAACTGGACTAGCCGACCAAAGTTATTTATCTCGCCGTAATTTTATCCAGACATGTTTGAAAATTGTTTGGTCTGCCAAAATTTGGGAGCCTCCGAGGCAGTACTTCGGCTTCTTTGAAGATTGGCGAAATTTTGGCAATCCGCAAAAAAATTGGTAAGTTTTTGAAACTGGGGGTCGCACTCATTTTGCGCTACTTGTTGACAAAATTGGCTCTAGTGCGACCCGGGCCTTTCTATATATAGGAGGCCTGTTTCCGCAAGTGATAATAATGTCACCCTGGTGTGGCTATTAAGACTTCACTTTGCAATCAGATTAAAAATTATCAAGTTGAGAAATATGTCTTCTCTGAAAATATCCTTTTATATTTTTTCAGCCGGATTAATTATGACTTTATATTTATTATACCGGCATAAGTTTATCGCTTTATTCGGCCGCTTTTATTTTCAATAAGATTATCTCCTTAGTAATTCGAGGTTATCAAAATCGATTACCATATGTGCACGGGGTTCCAGAGTTGGCGCATGTTTCGCAACATGATGGCAAACATGATTCTAGTCTGCGGACTGTTCCTGACCATTCTTAGGCCTAAAATTATATAAATAGATATTGAACAAAAATCAACCTACCCCTCTTAAGATGTGAGATTCTTTGTTTCTTGTGGGGCCTCTGGGTCTATTGCTGGCAATTCAGGTGGCTTAGAGTCCCTCTGATTTTCTTTCAAGCAGTAGGCTGAACTAAAACCGAATCACCAAAATGGATATACGTCAGCCTAGAAGCATCTTAGAAACGAAGAAGCTCGCCTGAATCAGTTTTGTTCAATACTCGTTTCTGTCTTTTAACCTTAGGATTTGAACCACTTAAGTTCCCATACCATGGGTAAAATACGAAACACGGACGTTTATTTTTCCGAGCTTGGGCTTCTGTGGTGTGACAAGGGTTTTAATAAAGACTCTACTCTTACGGGTCGTTACGCTTTTAGCAATATAGAACGTTCTTGCGGTTGCTGAAAGCCGATACTTTCTTAATTTGCTGAAAGAAATCTCTGTAATCGCGAGTCAGAACAAGCTTTTTAAATGTTTGGAGTCGTTCGTAGCATAATGATTTCTCTACGTAATCAAAGGCGGTAAATAAAAGCAAAGTTCAGAGGTGCAAAAATGACGTGCTTGCAGGAGTTCTAATTCGTCATAGCTTCGAGGGAGGAGGGGTGGTTTAATTCCGCATTTTATTACCACCTCTAGTACGATCAAGATTCTTTGCCCGAGAGCCGCCCATTTTCCAAGCACAATACATCACAACTATCTTGGGTCTATCTTTATGTTTTGATAAAAGGTCGAAAAAGAGACCAAAAAGAGGGGGTTATTGTGAGTGGCGAGGTGGCCTCATGGTAAGTGCGATAGACTCAGTGTTCTAGCCCTGGTTGAGCCAAGTGTTCTTGGACAAGACACTGCTTATCTCCACCCCGCCAGGTGTACTAATATGAGTACTGGCGAATTTAATGCTGGGGGGTAACCCTGCGATGAACTAGCATCCCATCCAAGGGGAAAGTAATACTCCTACTCCCTTCATGCTGCTGAGACCGAACTCAAATTCATTCAAAATCGCTCAAAAAACCGCTTTTGAGGCAAAAGGACGACTATACACCACAGTTAAGGTAATTCAACGTTTATTTATCATTGATTTACACACACAGTTAGCGATATATGGCTATAGGTGAGGCAAACATTTACTATAAAATAATAATCGGCTATGTAAACAGATTGTGTGGGCCCCTGTGGTATAATTTTCA
Source organism: Catalaphyllia jardinei (assembly GCA_022496165.2). Classification (NCBI taxonomy): domain Eukaryota; kingdom Metazoa; phylum Cnidaria; class Anthozoa; order Scleractinia; family Caryophylliidae; genus Catalaphyllia; species Catalaphyllia jardinei. The sequence continues at coordinate 18,468,348 of CM042758.1, read as the reverse complement.
TCTGGGTCGTTGCTGGTCCAAATTTATAGCTACCAAGTGGTAAACATACACAATTTTAATATGGTGTTAATGCATGATGACAACCAGTAAGAATTTGGAATTCCCCAGCTAATAACAACACAGCCATCAATCTTTGCGTTTTCCTAAACCTGAGGTCAAGAAAGGGCACATGATACTCTAAATATTTTAATCTAAGTCGTTTCAAAACTTAATTTAAAAAAAACAACAACCAGAAGTTACAAAAATTAAATTAACACAGTGAACTGATTAATTGCTGAATGTTTATTGCTTATTTGTAACAAGCAAGAATGTTTGAACCAATTAATAGAACCCGTACAGATCAGAAAAAATGAAGCGAGAGGAGCTAAAATGATGTTACAAACATACCCAAGTTCGAAATTTGGAGAAGAATTTCTATCAGATTTGTTACAAAGTGAGTCAACCTTTGTTCATGATAGTGAGTGATCGTAAACGACCCGAAGTCAACGTCAATTGAAGACAACAATTCAAAGAATTCATTGAATCATTGGAATTACTTATTTCAAGCGAAAATGGTTATTTATTTTCCCACGACAACATGTTTTGAGGGTGAAGAGGGCTGGGGGAGTGTCATTGAATTTTAGTCAAACACAAGAAAGGTTCTCGAATAGTGAGTATGTGAAACGATTTAAACAATTTCTTCTACATGGCCCGCCCTGGCACCCTGGTGATAAGGGTTACAACCACTGCAGGCCTGAGGGTCTTCCATGTCGGAAGTAGGCAAAGCACTCTTCTGTTGAAAGTGCGCGAAAATTTCTCGCGTACGCTTTTAAATAAACCATCTTTGCCCTTATTTAGTGGAAACTCAGCGTTACTTCGAGTCAAAACAAGGCCGGCGCACAACAGGGAAACTTAACAAACTACCCCCATTTATTTATTTTTTTAAAAAAAATAATAAACGCAATAAGATAACGTGACGTTTGTGCGTCATGTTGTCACCATTAACAAATGCAGACGCTTTTAAAATGCTTTGTACTTATCTTCTATAATATTGATTTTGCAACTGAACATTTCGATACGACGCAATATGCTGAAGAGTGCATTTTCATTAAAAATAATAGGATTTGAAAATCCGAAATTACTTTATCATGATCTCATCGTTTTTTTCGGTTTCTGCCCGCCATTTTGAACGGGGAGTAGGCCCTGGGAATGAGGTTGGTGTCTGGTTCAATCGATAGAAAGGGGTTTGATCGGGGAAAAAATAGAATATCACTATTTATTGTAGAATCTCCAGATTTTTTTTTCATGGGTCTCCAGATTTTCCTTTACCATGGGTTGGCAGGTCTGTGTATGGGTGAATTAAATAAAGCGATGGTTGAGCTTTTTTGGGAAGCTTCAGTTCTCGCTAGCGAGTTTCCAATTTCTCGCTAGCGAGTTTTTAATTTATCGCTAGCGAGTTTCCAATTTCTCGCTAAATTTTTCCCGCTAGCCGGAGGGAGCGTAGGGAACTGTGGGACGCTTTTCCGCCAAAAGAGGGATCGACCATTATTAAATGTCTCAAGAGAGGCTGACAACATCGGAAATAAAATCAATGACAGACAGAACGTGGAGCTGGAAGAATAATCATATCGTAGAAAGAACCCCTAAATTGAGACTTTTTACCTGAATAAAACCACGCAATATCATGAACATCGCGCAGAAGAACCCACAGACTCGCGGGTGAACATTACATTTGCAGTACCAGAACAAACAAACTGGAAGGACAAAAAGCTTGATGAAATTGATGCATGAAACATAAGAATGTCTCTCTAAGACAGACTTATAGCTTTCCACAAGGCAAGTTACTGCTATCTCTGGCGAGGCCCGACAAAGATAGATATGCACCCGTGATAAGAAGCAGCATAGCTTGCAATCAAACAAACGAACCCGGCGTAATAACACAAAATGCAATTAACCAACATGTTCATGGCACATTTCAAACTTTGTCAGGCCTTCCAAAGCTAATATTTCAGTATAGAGAGCTTAAACATATCTTGCAATATGAATGAGCCGAAAAAAACTGGCACGTGGCAATAAAACAACAGGTAAAACAACAGAGGAAACATGCAGAGGAAACCACACAGACCTATGACCTCTAACGACACTACTCTGACGAAATGTCCTCACAAAAACACAGGATTATTGCTTAGAGAAATATTCAAAGATTCCCCGATCTTGCTATGCAATGGGGCAGATTCTTAAATATGTGCTAGGTCGAGCAAAACTTTCAAAGCGGCTATTACACGCGGATAGGAGTTGTGTAGGCCTGTTACACCATTGTTAGCTCTCTCCAGCACGGGGAGTTGCTGCCATAAGGCCAAGAAAAAAAAACAGATTTCTCGTCCGGATTTCTATAAAAAAAAGATAGCGGGCGGGCGCTTTGTTTTTGTTGTTGTTATTTATTATTTCCTGTTGCATGCTTTGTTTACACATGCGTTGGAGCTCTTAGGCCAAATATTAATAAAACGAAACATCAGATATTGATTAAATACAAGTTTGTTTAATTTTGATACACACAAAGGGTTAACAGTGAAAATTTACATTATTTTAGTGTGTACACACAGGGGAGAACTAAGTACAAGGTAAAAGTGACGCCTGTTGGTTTTTGCTCATAAAAAATAATAAAAAAAGAGAGGCAGAGCTAAAAGATGAAGAAACATGTGTTGTTTTTACTTGGCCTAATGGATTTGAGAAGTTCATCAAGATCTAGTTCAGTATTCGATATCTCTGAAAAACTTCCATCAATATCACATTCCTGAGCTCGTCTGATCAAACTTCTTTCACTGACATTCCGAAACAAGTAGCAATTTTTGCCCAGGTCATCCCAGTCAATTGAAGATTCACAAGCTGTTCTCTAGTTATTAAAAACTTGGGTAAACCTTCTGTTCTCTCAAGAAGTATACATTATAACCAGATCTCTGGCCTACAGATGTTTGCTGTTTCTCCATTCCACTCAGGATATGTCCTTTAGCTAACCGTGCGATAAATCATGTAGTATTCCAGTAAGAGCATCAGTAGATTGTTTCGATGTTCTGTACTTTCACCAATTACCAGCTTGAAAATTATTCCAAGCAAAATGGTAACGTAATTTCCAAGTATTCAGTAACAAAATTGTCGGAATCTAACTGTTCTAAAAGATCATTAAAACCAGTAAAAAATACTTACAAGGTCTTCTTGACCTTCGTTGGTTGAGATTGGAACATCAGCCATATTGAATGATTGCAATCTATTCATCTCCAGGACTTATCAATCGCCTTTTAAGTGAAGGCCTGGGAGCCGGAGAGGCCTGATAAAAACTCGCGAGCGAGAAATTGGGAAACTCGCTAGCGAGAACTGAAGCTTCCTCAAAAAACTCAATCAATTAGCAAACGAAACAAAAACATCTTTTATGTTAACGATTAATGAAATTATACATAAATATATATAGACATTCGATTCAAAATCAGCCGTATAACAAAACAATCAGAACTATTAATAGACCAACGATTAAAAATAATTTACAAAAAATAAGATATAACATCTCAAACAATTTAAAAAGTTACCAACTGGAGTTAATCCGCTCTAATAAGAAGTTATGTTTCTACTCTATATTTAAAACAGATGTAAAGGAGATATCATTATTTAGAACAAGCAAAGAACATTAACCTAGCATAGACGAGCTGTAGCTAAACTACAACCAGGCAATCACAGTCTTAGAATGGAATCTGGACGACACCCGCAGCACCAAAATTCCAAATTTACGGATCTTTAACTCTTGCGTAAAGAAACGTAAATATAAGGCCTCTTCTTTACGTACAAGTTCCGCGTTCCGTACAGATGCGTAAACTCAGAGAGCGCGTAAAGACTGCCCAAAGGACGCTAAATGTTCGTAAAGGATAAGGATCTAAATGAATAATTTTCATCACTTTCTATTTAGAGAAATACTCAACGAAGTGAAAGTATTGTCTTAGCCATCTTCAAAAGAAATACTTAATTGTTTTGACCTGTTTCGCTTTACACACTTAACGCATCTTTAACATTCTTTACGCATCTTTACGTAACAACCTTTACGGAACTTTAACTTTCTTTACGCCGCTCGATCTTAGCGCGCCTGACCGCAGTCGATAAACCCCGGAACATTCCGGAACATCCCTAACATCGAGTGATTATGATAATTATGAGAAAAAACTTGAAAAATTAATTTTGGTCAGATTGGTCACGTGATAATATGCGTCTTTTCGCGGGCAGGACAACTATTTATATGCGTATGGAAGAACTTTCCACCGTGGGAAATCAACTGAAAAGTATATGAGGTCACTGATTATGGATGAAGTTTTGAGCGGAGGTGGGAATGTTTCAACAGAATACTACTTAGGTAGTTTAAGACCCATACGGTCAAAGTACACAGTAAGCGGTGTTACAGTTTCAAACGTATGGAAGACCTTTTGTCAATGCAAACGGGAGAAAATCTCCCTCTCCATGCTGCAGCTCGGCGTCAACCGAAAAGGCTGGCAGAACCAGAACTAGATTTTGTCCAGCTGTCGATAAAACGTAGACCTTCAAGAGCTTACAAGGGCATTAAAGAAAATATCGAGGCCCACTCCACGGCAACAGCTTCGATTTCTACAATAGGCTGTGCTGTCCGAGAACGCTTACCAGAAGGAGGAGAATGACTTTGAATACAAAAGCAAAGAAATGGCGAGCTTTTTCCGAAATCGTGACTATCCATCAAATGTGGTTCAGCGAGCGCCGCAAGAACGAGTATCAGCTATCCCTCGTGACGCCATCTTTACCGAGCGTTCAGATATTCCCGATACTCGACCTCCCATCCCTCTGGTGTTGACGTACCATCCCACAAACGCACTGGTCAAAAACATGATGACCAGAAACTTCGATTTGCTGCGAGATGACCCAGACGCTAGTGACATTTTCCAACCAGTACGAGTTTTGAGTGCTTGCTGATTTTATGGCAGATAGATTCTATGTGATATTTCCATGAAAGATTTGAGTCAATCATTAAGCCAAGATATTTTACATAGTCTTTTTGCGGTCTGAAGATGATTATGTCGAAGTCCCCCGTCTTATTAAGTTAAGGCAGGGGTCGCACTGTGGACTTATTTTTTTTATGTCGCGTCATAAGTTTTCCCACAAATATGTTGGGCCATTTACACCACAGAAGTCATGGAGGTCGCACATGCGCGACATAAATGATATTTGAAAACAGTCAACTCTTTTTTGCTGCTGCTGCTGAGGCAGCTGAAGGGACTGTTGATGGTTTGATTGGCTGGCGATGTTCAAAAACCCGGTGAAAAGACGGCTGCGAGGTCGAAGGCAGCTGCGAGTCTTGAGAAAAAATCTGCGAGCCCAAGGGTGACAACAAGCCATCCCTATACTGAGAATAATCAGGTGAATAGTGAAAATTTGTAATTTGGTGTGGATTGAAATTCGCCATAAGGACCGGATTAAACATTTGTAGAGAAAACCGAGCCGTGCACACGTGTTGTCTTTGCAGAACGGCGAAATCTAGTTTCCGCCGGTACTTCACATGTGATTGACGTTGCGACAGAAGAAAAACAAAAACTTGTTATTTCTAAGGCCATTAGACAAGATATGACCTGCTTCGAGGCGGGACTTCGGCCTTTTTGATCTTTAGGTCCTTTGGACATAGTTATGTCTGGTCGCGACATAAGGGTCGCACTTGTCGCAAGCACACGATGACAAATTTTATGTCCAATGTAAACACGAAAAGCGCAAGTGCGACCCCTGCCTTATTTAATACTTTAGGTTATTATTAGATTATTAGATTATTAGTAGAAAAAAATATGACTACAAGGTTTGTATTGCGGACCGAAATATAGGGCAATTTTGTTTAAAATAATTTAGTCCTCTAGTCCGTTTTTATTTCATTTTAGTCACATCCGTCGTTGGGATCTGTGTGCCGTCTATATTTTGTATTTTAAAATTTCTACTGATCCAGGTGTACTTAAGATGCGGCACTCTCATCGGTTTGTTGCTGTGGTTATACAGTTTTTAATTCCATTTGGATTTAACTTAGTTTTATTCCGCATTTGTTGTTGTTTTGGTTAGCGCTGCTCAGTTGTAGTATTCATGTCGTTGTTTCGGTAATCGCTGACTGTAAATCAAGGAAATAACCTATTATATTAACGATGTAAATCAATAAAATTTTTTTGTTTGATAGACCTCAAGCATAGATCAGTTATTTTCTTGCAGAACAAAAACCACCTTTACTTAATAGGTAAACAACAAATATTTCAGTAAGTACAGCAATGTCGAAAATAAAGACAAAAATATTGAAAGTTGCGGGTTAAAATTGCAGTTCCCACGGTTCTAAAATATCAACTCGCTGTCGAACAAATCTGACAAATCTCGGGGCTGGTTAATTAGAAATTTATCATTAATCATTAATGATAAATTTCTAATTAACCAGTGAAAACAAAACAATATCATAAATGAAAACGATTGAACATCTCTGCTCTTAAGAATCTCATTTGTTTGAGTGAAAATAACTATCTCCAAATAGACTAAATAGGCGTTTTGCCGAAGTACAGCATTCATTTATTCATTCATTCATTTCGCATGTGTAAATTTAAAATTTCATGCTGTGACTGTGTACCTAAGTTGCCCCTAAGTTACCTGAATGTATTAGGATTTGTCAACACTGCCGCTCTTACCAAACTGAGGCAACTGAGAGGAAAACCATTTCTTATTTCGTTGTGATCGTTTTAGCAGCAAATAACAAGTGACATTTAGAACGATACTGAAAAAACTATATATATTCCTGTTTTATAATGCTGATCCCTTCATTTGTAAGAGACTGGGTTACATTGGCATATAAGAGAACCCTGTAATCTAATTTAGTTAAATATGATTAGTGTTATATTAGTTTAGGTAATATACCATCTATATATCTGTATTAGTTATCATTTTAGGTAATACCATCTATACATGGGAATACCAATAAATTGTTGTTGTTGTTATATAAGGGAATACCAAATGAATAAATTGCTGTAGTTGCCCATCACTTTACTAATTCCCCAGAGATTTTTCAAGCTCACCATTTGAGATTTGCATCTCAGTCGCCAATGCTAAAACGCCGTTTGGACAAAGATTTAAAACTCGAATGGCCTTTGGCAGTAACGGCTTGCTATACAAGGGCATACAAAACTAGCCTTTTTCCTTCTCCCTTTCAAAAAACTGATCGCGGGTTAACCCAAAACTTGACACTTGTGTCGGGTTTCAGTTTGCTTTCACCAAAATGTCAATTTGGCATTATATTAATTAATTGCCACGGCGTCGCGATTACAATATGGTGGCCCAGGTTAATTTAAAAGAGTTGGTCTACAGACTGTTTAATATGATTATAGCTAACATGATCAATTTCAAACTTTTCCGTATTTAATTGGTTATCTTAAACCCATGAGTGCGGCTTAGATGACCGGGGCTAGCTCAGTCTGTATTTCTTTTTTCACGTGCCGAGTAATCTATTTACAGAGTTTTTGCTTAGCGTCTTTGGTGGGCAAAACATTGAGAACGTTTCTACGTTGAAACTCATTTAGTTAAGTTAAAATTGTGTTAAACCACTGCCAGATACAACAATGAAAAATCAATACCGTATGAATTGAACTTAAACTAATTAGAAAACTGTTGAAGATTGTAGTTTTCCGATAATTCTCTGATTTGAACGAACAAAAGCAGCATGGCTGATTGCTTCCCTTTTATGCCCTGTTTATTTCGTTAAAACAAAGCTAGCAAACAAGGGAGTCTCTAACACACATTAATCTTTGAAGTGAAGCGTTAATGCTTCAATTAGTCTTAGCCGCATGTGCATGGTAACTACATATCACACTAAGTTATGAATAAGCGAATATTTGCCTTCATACATAGCCACCAAGCTGTGACATCAAACATGTCAAATGCTCAGAAAGCTGAACATTATTTTTTTTTGGCGGCATGCTGTGGAAACTATGAAATATCGCTCGCCCTCGCTACAGCTAATGGACCCCGGTATGCAGCACACGGATGTCAATAAATGATATGCTATCATAAGTCATCTCAAAAACGACCCTTTTGTTCTGAAAGGATGAATTTCACTTCAAGCATTTACATGTAACATCTCATGTAGTTTTCACCTTGATCAGAGTGAGGCTGTAGTAAATCTATTGTTTGCTCAAACAATTGCGTATGCAAATAACAAAGCACATTTTTAACGCTTTACTGAAATGTTCAATATTTGTTAGCTGGATTTGTGATAAAGCATGTCGCACAAAAAATATCTTGTGACAGTCTGCAAAGATGGATTAAAACCTATTTATTTTCACGGACGGAAGGTCAGAACGAATACATATTTATATATGTAAGAAATTTTGCTTTGCAAATAGATACTTGATTGGGACAAATTTCTCAGTTGGAATTCACTGAAAGATTAGATGTTACGAAAATCTTTTCACGCCCCCTGCAACACTCACCTGCGTGTCATCAGGTCATATGCACGCCAGACTGTGTTAATCATCCAAAGCTAACAGTTTTTCTTTTTCACATTTTGCAACATTTGTTTACTTTTGGCGACACAAAGCGTGCGAATTGAAGTATTGGCTGATATCGGTTCAAGATCAGTGATTGACCAACACTTTGTTGCCGGAAGCACATTGAGACGATTGCAACCGCGATAATTCTGTAAATTAAGACCGCGTCTTTCAGTACACACGTCCAGTTCACAGAGGGCTTCACGTCCCACGATAGCTAAAAGCCTACGAAACAGGGTAAAACGTTATTCCTAGAAGATTTCTACAGCGTATTTTCAGCCGATCAATCTTAGTCATGGATGAAACAAATGGATCGTGGTTTCCGAGGGAACGGCAAAATTCAAATCCATTCCATTTCACCTCTGGTCACGAAGTGTGTCGGTCAAGCAGCGCAACGAACATTTATGGAAACTCGTCTTTTACGGCGTTCCCAGAAAAAGCCGAAACGAAATTCTCGCCGAAGCCAGGGAAAAGAACAAGAAAGTTGTCATTATTTTCGTTTCATTTCAACTCCAAATCGAATTCAGAAGAAAGAGGAAGGGTAAGGCGATCATCTCAGCCCGCCTTTAATCAGCCTTCACCAACAACTCTTTCACCAGATCCAGACGTATGGATGGCTTCCCTAAAACCCACCGGATCACAGAACAGCCTTGATAGTTCGCCTTCTTCTTCAAGAAAATGCTCGTCTGTGCTCGGACCTATTGAAAGGGAGAACATTGCAATACATGACATTATTCAAGAAACTCTGAAGCTGCAGTTTGAGAACGTAACCGAGTACAACCGCGAGGCTTGTGACCGCTTGGGCAAAAACGTGTGCCAACTTGTAAAGCGGCGCGTCGAGGCGATGAAAGAAGCGACGAGACAGCGCTGTAAAATCGTGTCTGTAGTTTACGTTGGCGCGGTTAGAGATCATGGAATACAAGTTGCTAGTCAGGCGCTACTGGAGGCTGATAAAGACAATTTCACTGTGGCTAGTTATAGAAACGGAAAAGTGTTTACCGTGGGTGGGATTATGGTCATTCCGTTAGAGAAATAGTCAACATACTTATGCACTAAATAACCACATGTTCAAACAACACTAACAAAACAGACGATCCCAATACGTGAGGTTTAGATAAGGAGCAAAGGATGTTTTTCATACACAGGCATTTTCAGTGTTGTTTGGACAGCTTCATGGAAGTGTTATGAGGAGTATGAAATGAAAACACTGTCAGTCGCCCCATGGCTTCGAAAATGGCCACGGCTCATTAGTCCTGATGCAAACAGATAACCTACAGCTGCTAATGTTAGCAGAAGCTGCAGGTAATTGTCAAAAGTTGAAAGCGACTTGCAATGGGAAGAGACATTTGAGTATAAAGAACAATTAAATTAATCTTGAAAAGATATTCAATACAAAAATTTTACGGCGCATTTTAGGTCCTGTAATTCACTTAGTAAGGCCATATGTATCCCATAGTGCAATAAAGACTTTTTCTGGTGGGCTGTGGGAACGAAAACAGTTAAAATACGACAGTGCAGTTGAAAGCTCGAATGGTTTTAATTTTAATTCGAGCTCATCTAACTTTGGAATTTAAACGAGAAGTGGCTTTGGCACCGGTAAGTCTGCATTTGATCCGACTAGGCTCCCTGAATAAATAAATGAAGTAATAAAATATCCAGAATGCTTACGAATTTTAATCTGGAATTACATAATGAATAGTGCTAAGTTTCAGTGAAATGTTAGAATTACGAGGTCTGCTTATATGCTAGTAACTGGAGATTGTAGAAGTAACTTTAACATCTTGAGACCACTGGCAATTTCTGAATCGCTACCAATGGAATGCTTGCAGTTTTTGGCGTTTTCTAAGCTATGGTTGAATTGTGAATACCGATGCGACGAAGCTAAAAAATTCGCCAAAAGGGCAATCTCGCGAATAGATAACAAAGTCGTTGTGGTAAGAGGTTATCAGTGTTCTAACTTGCGCGTAATTGATGCCACTAAATTAAAATATTATTCCATGTTAGAGATTTGGTTGGGTGCATCCAAGACCGAGCTGTTGCCTGCTTAGCTGCCTGGCCAAACTCTGTTTTCACGCGAAACAACGAAAAACTTGGTGTAAAGCTGCTATTTCTCTCTTGATTTAGGCCGTAATCAGTGATAATAATTGATTTTGACATACATGTGTTTTTAATTGAGCAACAGACCTTTAACTTCTAATTACTTTGTAGAAAGCTGTTAATCGCGCCATCTTTCAGGACTTTTTTTTGCATGAAGTTACATTTCATTCAATGAAATCTGCTTTCAAGGCCACCATTTTAGCAGTTCACAGAAGTCGTGAAAATATCAATCTACGATGTTCTGGAATAGCTTCACTGCAGAAACATTCCTAAATACTATAAAAACGTTTTTGTTCAAAGTTTTAATTCAAGGATACTTTTACAGAATGCGGCAATGCAGCCGTATTCAGCAGACAATGGGGTCAAGAGACCATATGTAAAAGGAATCTAAACCATTGCCACTTTCAACACGTACCTCTCATTTTTGAGGTAAACGAATTACAGATTTTATGAGTACCGATCAGTTTCGGTGATATGAAATGACAAAGACGGGCAGGGGGCGGTGACTTTCTTGCCCCAAAAAATTACTCAATGTGTGAGTGTTGAAATCGGGATGCAAACGCAATCAAATTGCGGGAAAAGCAAAAACGTTCACAAAATCAGTTACATTGAAAGCTTGCATACTCAATGACCTCTATCAATAGTCTCAATGTAGTAAAAGAAAAAGTGCTTCTTTCAGCGATCGGCTGATCAGCAACAGTAACATTTGAAGCAATCCTATATCCGAGATTCTTTTTAGAAAACAACATTGGGTATTGCCAGAAGTCGTTCGAGATAGTCTCAGAGACCACAATAGACTTGCAGCGTACACTGCAAGCCTTCTATGAATCCAGAAGCCACGTAAATAAGATTGTTACCAACATGGACTTACTAGAGCAACACCACCAAAGAAAAAGAAATAAATTAAAACACCCCATTTTGAAGACATTCCAAACGACCCTTTTCAGTGCCACAACTAAAAAGGCTTGGTCTTCGTTCGATGTGATTCGTGTCCTTGTTTTGTTGGAAAACTGGGAAAGGAATTAAATAATTGTGTATTTCCACGATACACATTTAGCTGACCTGTAGCCAACAAAAAAAAAACCAGGTACCTCATAACATTTCAGTCTAAATCCTTTTTTACAAGACAAATGTCACAGAAAGTAGCTTTAATAACACCGTTAAAATCTAAAAGAGAAGGCCGCTTCCCAACTGCCTACCGCGGCGCCGTTTTCGGGGTTCCAACGATACTTAAGATCAGCAGCAGATATGATACAAATGGTGAGGTACCGCCTCTCTGAAGAAACCACTTAACGGCGTACAGACCCCCGGTCGGATGTATAATCTCACAGTGAGAGCTTCGTATAAGAGTTTTGGAATCACATCAACAGCATCATTTTGTAAAGTTTTCGTTGTCCGACTCATCCCCGTTTTGCGCGGGGGATGGGGTGGGGGACTGGAGCCCCCCTCGTCCCTCCCAGCTCGCACGTCTATGTTAATATCAAACGAATAAAGGGGGTCAGTTTCTAAAGAAACTGTGGTGCTGCGTCGGTGGGAGTATAACAAGATAATTTGGCTTTATCAACTGAGTTGATAATGGGAATTGGCCACCGTAGGGAGATTCGGAAGCTAATTTTTGGATTCGCTCCGACGAAGGGCTAACGCTCGAAACGTCAGCTTCCGAATCTCTTTACGGTGGCCAAATCACATTATCAACTCAGTTAATAAAGCCAAATTATGTGTGTTAATATCACCTTTACCTCAGGCATTTGATGTTGAGAGCCTCTGAATAATTTGCCCAGGGGGGGGGGGTCTCCCCGAAAATTAGAGTGGGGGTGTGCGGCTCGCTTCTTAAAACCCTTACCCTTTTTAAGACCAAAATCTCAGTGCGATTTTCCCTACCCTATTTATGACATAACCAAAGATTTATTACCCAAATCAATACCTTGTTTAAGATCTGTCTCAGTAACACGTTAAAGGCACTCTGAACGGCTTTTGTTGATGGTCTTGCCGATAGTGATGAAAAAGTAGCTCCTTCCAAAACATACCGAATTCAAGGCTAGACAACAAAAACCGTACCCTATTTGAGACCAAACTAAAATGGCCAAAATGAATACCCTGTCTCTCACTGAAAAAGCTAGAAACCATACCGTTTGGGGCCGCACCTATATCAGGGAGTGCCCCGGTGCTATTTTGTCATGGTTTCATTCAGTTTAGAGCAAAAACTGTTTGCATTTATTGGTTAATTTGTGCAGTAACTCTCCTCTGTCGATTCTCATGAGAATGTGGGACGGAATTCCTACAGAAGTTATTAAACTTCATTCACCATGTCTCTGCAACAAGATTTTACAATGTTAATTTCAACATGGGAACAGCGCATTATTTTGTCGCTGCACACGTGACCTTGCAATATTGATCCTATGCGTGTCTGATTATCTCAAAAAAGAACTTGTCTCTAAGCTAGATTATCTCCCTGCAAAATTTCGAAATATGTCTGTAAAACAGAAGAGAGAATTGCGATCCCGATAAAATGATATTTAATAGTATTTGAGTGACCGGAAACCCACATCACGAAAAAGCAGTGATGTGTTTTCTTTGTAAATGAGACATTTTAATCCTCTCAATTCGCGTTAAAAGCTGCGTTGAGGATACGCAAAATAC
>CM042758.1:18442571-18452571 GCA_022496165.2 Catalaphyllia jardinei | reverse complement strand
GTAAATTTGGCACACATAACACCGTGAAACGTTCGCTACTTCATTTTGGGCCATTTCCCCTACGTATCTTTTTGTAAAACAATGTGGAGGACAAAGTTCAAATGCGGTTCAAAACTGTAACTGGTCAGTGTGCATGTATGGTGTCGTGGTGAATTGCATGGCGTGACACGGTGACAATTTGCACAAACGTTACATGAACACTTGCGTTTCGCGTCCCAAGCAAACTGTTCTGTTCATCGTTGCAGTCGGGGCCTACGTGGTTCCCCTATTTTAAAGTAAAAAGAGAGAACTAATTACAAGAGATCACCCAGGAAGAAGAAGCGATGCCTTTTCTCCATTTATTCGCCAAAGGTGCTCAAGTTTTGAATGCAGGACTACCGTTCCACCTTGAAGACCGACGTGACATTTTGCCAAATTCTTCTGCTTGGACGGCTGATTTCTAGAGGACTGTGCCATCTATAACCAAGGCTCATTCTGAGGCACTATTTAAAGTATTACTTAACTATACAATATACAATGTCTACGAATAATTTGTGTCATGAAACATGTCGAATTGTGTTTTAATATAAAGATGACTGCGAAATCGAAGTTCTTGCTCGCTCGTCAAAAATGGCGTAAATGGTCAAAATGCCCTTTATAGTTTTTCATCTAGCGCGCTCGCATTGCTCGTTCTTTAGAACCTTTTAATTGTCAAGATGTTTGCATTCTAGAGAGGTTATCACCCTCTAAAATCCGTTGAAATTTTACTTACGTCTAATTCGCTTCGCTCAACCGAACGTAAATTATTTTCTCTTTATACCGACACTAATTCTTATGAAGATAACACAGAATTTGATGGGTTGGTTGCTCAGGCAATCAAACAACTCGCTTTTTTAACTAAATCACACCCAATTGATATCTACTGAAACAGATTGTAAGTTACTTAAGCGAATTCCTTCAAGCAGTCCTTGACAATCTCCCTACATCTACTATATGATAAACCTTTTTGCCGCACAGCTTAAACGCGTTCTTGCTTTTAAGGAACCTCACTTGTCTGAAGAGATTATAATCTCTACTAGTTGTTTCGATCTCACCCAATTTGATATATCTTTCTAAGGTATTGACTGGACAGTATTGGGTATTTAACCTCTTTATGTTCCCTTCTCTATAGACGTCGTTCTTAGCCTTGGGGACGAAAATTCTAAGATAATCAGGAAAAAACTCTAAGTGAGTAGTAGACATTCTGCTCAGCTCTTCGTAACGGAAAAATCCCGCACAACCTATGCAGCAGATTGCCGCTAAACGTAAATTCTTCAAACTGGCAGAACTGCTCCCATGCTTATCAATTATTTCTATAATCATATCCGGTGTAACTGGTTCCTTTTTATGGATGGGAGGCTTTGATCGCTTAGCTGCTTCCAACAACTGCTGACAGGGAGCACTGTCCGAGGGGTTAAGGGTTGATACCGGAAGCAACGCTTGGAACCATTTTAAAGCAGCGCGAGCCAATACGACGGAGCTATATGAGCTTGATCTTACATAAACTTTCGATAAATACGCTAATACAAGGGAAGCACTAAATGGTGGAGCTATAGCTACTCTGAATGACTGGCACCAGCTGCAAAATGTTTCGATCTCTTTCAGGTATCTGAGGAGGTGGAGCTGGCTTTGGACTTAAGTAGTAGACGCACTAAATCCTTTGTTCCAGGTCTCGTAGCTTCTGGTAGTAACATCCATGCAGGCGCGCTCTCAAAAATCTACAAAAACAAAAAACAAAATCAAACAATGCTAATTAGGAAAACGAACTGACGCAACAAACTCAATGTCTCGAGCCGCGGAGGTCCCAAGGACACTACTTGTTGGGAGAGAGCCCTCTCTCTTTCTTGTGGGTCAACACCCCATATCTAATACGTTCCGCCTCTTTGCACTAGCCCTCGTGGCCCGCAACATCCGCTTTTTTTTACGTCATAAACATGACGTAATCAAATCAAGACTGTACCTTGACTAGCCTCACATACTTCTTTCATGAAGTCTTCTGGGCCAGCGCCCTCTCTTCCATGTACCTAGGGCGAACTCCTATCTTCTAATATTTGCTTTTTTTTACTATTTTAGTAAATATAAAGGATCTGCCATGTTCTTCCACTTTCTTTTTTTTCCCTGTGGGTATACCATGATACTACAGCATTTTTTAACTTAAGTTCATTCTGATTGCCAGAACGTCTCCATCAAATGCTTCAGACCCTAGCAGTGAATTTGTTCCTGCCATGCCGTAAAGCCCACTTTCCGTTAAACGCTTCATAACCAGTAACGTGATCCCGAAACATTCTTGTGATAACTGTCCAAAAATAAGCCGATACCCAAAAAGGTACTATGACTGTCCCAATCGCACGACTTGCATACAAGTAATGGATGGCCTTCGTAATCATTGTTACAGGCGGAACTACCGAACAATTCTCGTTTCCCACATTCTGTACAAAAAAGTCTACCCCACTGGAATTAGGATTCCAGAATCGCGAGAAAAATTTTTCGACTTTCTTGTTTTAGTAATTTGCAAAGTAGTCAACGGTATGAGGCCCCCACAATTTCTCGATATACTCAAAATATGAGTTGGAGATCTGCCAATCATCAATGTCCACTGTTCGACTTATGAAATTCTCCCTTTCAAGGTCCGACCGTGGAATCCATTGAATATCCAAGCTGATTTGGTTTTCGGCGCAACATTGAAAGATTTTAATTGCTAAATCGTGGAGCTCCTTTTTCATACTTCCGATTTGAATAATTCTCACGGCTGTCTGACTGTCCGAAAACCACTTCAAGTACGACCCTTTGATAATAGGCAGGAACGACTTTAATGCGTAGTCAATTGCTGATAACTCCCGCCCCGTGGAACTCTTCTCACTTTCATTCACTTCCCTTGCTTGTGACACACCTGCTCCCCGTTTAAATCCACATCCACTGCGCAGCACATCCACTGGCTCTCGCATCAGAGTACTCGATGAAATTCGATTTCTTAGCTGGCTTGTCATTGATCGCTCTAGAATTCAACTGTTTTGCGTAAGATTTCCAAAATGCCAGCTCTTTCTTGCAATAATCATCCAACGGAAATTCAGAGTCCCAATCCTGCGCTGCGGCGACGGAGATTGCACAATACCTAGTCATGATTTTAATCTTTGATCAATATACTCCTAAAACAGCATAACTATACTAGGAGTTTTAAAACAAAGGATAAATATATAGATAATTATAAAATTATTAAAAAATACAATAATTACAATAAGAAATAATAGTAATAGTAATAATCCTACATAATTGTGCTAAATTCCCAAATATAGCTTGCGCTGATATTTTACCAACAAATGAACTTAATCCCCTTGCAGAAGCCACACAGTTTCTTTCAAAAATGTTCACAGTTGCATCTAACATGCCCCGCAGTCTCCTCTCGCTAACGCTTATCGTAGCGCATCTACTATCCCAAACTATACCCAACCACTGTATTACCTGGCAAGGAGTCCATATTGACTTAACATCATTAGTAATGAAACCAGATTTTCTCAAGTCTGACTTTGCTTTCTGAGCAACTAAATTACATGTACCCTCCGTATAGTCTAGGAGAAATCCGTCGTCAAGAAACAGCGCTATGTTGAAGTCAAATAACTCTCCAATACTTCTCGAGCGGCTTAAGGACTTTGCTAAATATTTGTGGAGCGGAAGAAAGACCAAAAGGCAGGACTATGTTAAAGAATAAAAATGCAAGCTAGAGTGCAATTTACTTAGTTGTTCATTCGTTATTGCATTGTTAGGAAAAACTTGTTTTTGGTGTTGGGTAGTATAATCGTGAGATCGCGCATTTGAAAAGTTACTTGATCCGCTATTTCATTACTGCTAAAATTATACTCTTCCATAATGCTATATTATTAAACTTGAGCTTATTCATATTCATCAAACACCAACATTGCCAGCTGTGTTTAGTCCGTTACCATGATTAGTTTCTCTTGGTGTTAGTCGAGATAATGAAAGAGATCGGATGACCAGTTTTTGGAAGCGCTCTTTCTGGAAATAATCATTTGTGAGTCTAGACGCCTATAACAATTTCCTAATGTGATTTTTAAGCCAAACTTTATTCGTTTAGTGATTCTTTTTGGACATTGAAATATAGTTGTCTAATTAAAATTCGTTCTCGCCTATACCTCGCACAATAGGCCAGGAAAAGTGTATTTATCTTAATCAGTACTAAGGTGTTTGTCTGAAAATGATTAAAACTCGAGCGCACGTAATGAGATAATGATATGGAATAGGCGGGCTTAAATTTTAAGGAAGCCCAACCCACGAAGCTGGGATTGCACTTGTGACACGTATGTTGTAAGAAATACTAAATAACAACTTTTATCCTTAAAATTAGTGTGATTTTTGGGTTTGACTTGATGGAAACAAATATTGTAATTTTTATATTTCTCACGTTGTTTTATCTTGGTCAACCACCTGAAAATTGATGGTTAAAATGCAGGATGAAAATATTTTAGTCACTGCGAGTAGCCTCGAAGGAAAATATGCTAAACAGCTTCGCGCGCAATCGTACAAGTGTCTTATGCGAATTGCGCAAGCCCTGACGTTAGCATAAAATTAAGGAATTGACAGTTTGACAGTGATCTGACGGATCATGTGGTTGACCCCATAAAAGAAACGTGAGGCGTAGCTCAGCAGTAGTTGAAGATCAGTAGTTGAAGATCAGTAGTTGAAGATCAGTAGTTGAAGATCAGTAGAGAGTGAAATCGGGACAACCTGTAGCAGCAATCGTTGGAAATAAAAGAGAGAAGTAACCAAACAACAGAGTGTTGAAGTGGCTGGCTAATTCCCCAAAAGTCTCTTTAACAACTATAAAAACAAAATAGCGGGTCACACCGTTCCTAAACTTCCAGCTAAATCCCAAGAAACACTGATAATCTTCGTGAATCTCTACGTGGTGATAACCACTTTTCAGATCAAACGAAACCATATAGCTGTCCTTTTGGAAGAAAGCAAACGCGACTTCCCAATCTTCGTATTTCACGTTTTGTTTTATCAAATATTTGTTGACATGAGTATGAGCCTTTTCTTACCCTTAGCCTGAACAGAAACGCTGAGTGGATTAACAACGTAAGGTGGGTTTAACTTTTCCACTACCCTGTTGGTTAGTAACAGGTCCTCAATAGCTTCCTCGACAAAGTCCTTAAATTTTAAGGCGGACTTGTTATTTAAACTAATACATACGGAAGTAGATTGAAACGGTAAATAGCCATTAGCAATAACTGACAAAATAAGTTTGGGCGCTCCAATGTGAATCCAAAAATCCAAATTCCTTCTTAAGTTCCCCTTAACTTCCAAAGGTTGGTGCAGCTGCCCCCTCTTGTTATCCCCCTCGCCAAATTCATAACCATTTTTTACCTCTACCAGTCTATCAACAATACCTAAATCTTCATTTTGGGGTTCCATCGAAGGATCCTCCGTTAACGCGTCTGTTGGAAGCTGCACTGCTGGAATGAAACCAGCCACTTCTGTTTGGAGCCTGCCAGCTGAACCTGCAGGTTTTTGCCCAATGGCCTGGCCTTCCGCACCTAAAGCACTTACCCTCAGCATGCTCTAAACGGCCTATAAGGCAACAACAAAGATTCGCCAATTAACAGATAAATCGAGGATAGAATTGGAAATGCAATTATAAACTATTTACTTTGATTCCAATTGAAAATATTATTGATCTCTCTAATCTGCTCACCGCCGAGTGCAATATATACATGGGTGGGAGGGCAGGCAGATAAGTTGCGAGTTGTATAGATTGCTAGAGTGAGATGACTAACGCTCGTTAAAATCTGCCTATATGTATATCGCACGGACCAGTGAAATTCTTCCAAATGACATTAGCAATACAAATAAATACTTCGATCAGTGTTTGCGTACTAAAAACTCCCGAGAGAATTAAGTTATCGTAACAATAGTTGTATTTTTCAAAAGGCCAAGAAGTAGACAAAACGTATTTAATTCAAGATGACTTTTAGCTCAGAAAAATGACCAAAGGGTGAGTATGAAATCCAGGCAAGTTCCCTTCTTTCTGTACTGGCGTGTTGAAAATGTACAATTTTGGATAAATTCCATCGGCCATCTTGGTTGATTGAGCTGTATTTCTAACTTTCCTAGATTTCACAAAAATGTGAACTCGCTGGAACTATGAAAGTGTATTTCTGAAAAAAGTTCACCAGGAGGGTCTTTTTGACGCAGTAAAAGAAAATCCGATTTTTCCGACCAGTGGTCGGATTCTCAATATTTACTGGCAGGGGCTCTTAGCACTGCGAGTTCATTAGACTTGAAATTTTTGTTGCCGGTTTTGCTGCCGATTAAACTGACTGTTCAACCAGATCCTGCTCAGCTTGTTGTGCGCAGCCTGTACTTTACCTAGCCTTGCTCGAATGTCTTCTTCCGTAACGCCTGACCTAAGTTGACTGTATGCACCCAAGTACACAAAACTGTCTAAGTCTTCAACATCTTCGTCGTCAGGCCTGAACTTTCTAATTGTTGGTTGCATTAGATCTGACTAGTTTTGTCTTTTTAGAGTTGATCTTTAGTCCAGTTGCCTCACTGTTGGTACAGAGGCTCAACACGCAATATTGTCAGCAAAATCCTAGTCAACTTTGGTTGCCCCATCCTTTGGCAACTGTTCTTCTCATAAAGCAGTTGGTCACAAGCAAGAAAAAGAACCCCAGCACGTTGGAGCCCTGCTTCACACCCGGCAGACTCCCAGCGGACTTCACATCGAACCAGCCAGTTAGACTGACCCGCGCTATTAGAGCCTACACATTGATAACCATCTTGGCTTCACCATTAATAATAATAATAACAATAATAATGATAATGACAATGACAATGATAATGATGATGACAATAATAATAATAATAATAATAACAATAATAATAATAATAATAATAATGGCTTTATTCAACAGGTTTTGTTGGAATCCCATACCTTTCCATGCTCATCCACAACGTTTCCCCGTGAACACTACTGAGAAGGCCTTCTCATAGTTGTCGAAACATACATACAAGCTGGAATTCCATTCAACTGCTTGCTCCACAATATTCCTGATAATGAAGACATACATACACACTCATACATACATAAACTTTATTTATCGCACTCCTTCCTTGCCTAAAATAAACCAGCTTGCTCCTTCCTTAACTTTGCACAAAATCTTTTGCGGCGTCTGATCAACACCTTGACCAACACTTTTGCAAAAAAAGGCATCAAACTGATCCCCGCCAGTTTCCACACTTAGTGAGATCTTCGTTTTCAGTTGGAGAGCCTGACAATAATTCCCTTCCTCCAATCTGCATGCAGGAACAGCCTCACTGACCCATACCACAGGTAACACAGGTAAGATCGATCGTGTAGTATCCGTCCACGCCAGGTGCTTTGCCTGCGATCATGCTGGTGCTGGTGATAACACTCCTGAACTCTGCCGAATATAGTTACAGGGCCTGAATGTATCCTTATTATCTGAATGAAAAATCACTCAGTTCATTCAGTGTGAGCAGGCCGATTTATCGTTAATTATTAATTTTGCACTGCAGTGCAATCCAACGGCCGCGCGTTCACAATTCGCATCCTCCGAATTGATTTTTTAATGGGAGCAGGGTGTTTTGATCTTTATTCCTTTTATAGATGGAACCCAGCGTATTCGAAGCCAATCGACACAGGTATCTGCCTCTCGTGTAGTCTCCATCGCCTCATTTTAAACCCAAAAGGACTAGGCACGAGACTGTAAATTATGGGATAAGCAACTATTGGTCCACATAGCCAGAAAGAGCTTACCGAGATTGACGGAATTCCCAAGTTTGGTGTTCATCGGGCTAGTTTTGACTCAAATACAGCAATTTGAAAATGTTAAAATTAGTATAGGTAATCATACGGTTTCGAGTTCAATTTGAAATTAATTTGCACGAGTGAGTTTTTCAAAAAGCTGAAATTGCACGAGCCGCTTCGGCGAGTGCAATTTCGCTTTTTGAAAAACTCACAAGTGCAAATTAATTCCAAATTGAACGAGAAAAACCGTATGATTACTTATTAATAATATAAACATGAAAATTTTGCGTGAAGGATGTTTTGAACTTTGCGGACATTGAACTCTCTTCTCAGTTTTGTGCGCGCGCTTAACCTCAGGTGATTTAATTGTCACGCAACCAGGAAAAAATTGCGCCATCATTGCGCCATCCAGGGCGCGCGCTTGATTTGAAAAGAAAAGATTTGATTGGCTATCTGTGAACTTCTTTGTTCATTGACCAATCAGAATGCTTGCTTTATTACCTTTTTTTGCATTCAATTACCTCTTTTCTGCACTGTGTTAACGAAAAACTGCACTGTTCTCAGCCAATCAGAATCGAGTAATTTTTTTATGTATATTATTAACAAAGAAATGTGAGGTTATTCGGACAGTGTCCGGATCGACGGCCATACATTTCTTTGTAAATTCTGACATTTTCAAACGGCTGTATCTTACTTACTATTGGGTCTAGTCACACCAAACTTGGTAATTTTGTAAAGCTTCGTCTGCACTTTGTGACTATGTGGATCATGAGTTGCTAATCCCATAATTTAAAGACTCCTACCCAGTCCTTCACGGTTAGAAATCGGGCAATATCGCCCCACAGGAAGCGATGCGCGTGCTGATCTAACACGTTTGTTGCAACTGTGTCGTACATCTTGTATTAATACATAGCTTGCGTTTTTACCGCTATAGCGCGCCCATTCATTGGCTAGTTCATGGTCACATGACATCTAACAATGAAACCGTTTCCCGCCAAATGCCGCGAGCGGGCAACATTGCGAAAACTGACGTCAAACGGGTAACAGTTCACAGTTACCCGCGAAATGTTGACCGCTGTTACACGTGATCAGAGGTGGCCCGATGTTGTGGCTGGAATCTCAGCGCATTTTTCAAAATTTGCTTTGGTTTTGTTTTGCTATATAACAAATCACTTAATGACTGGTCCCGAGGGGAACAGTGAAGTTTGTTTCCCTCGAACCCCAATGTTTCCCTCGACTTCGTCTCTGTAAACATTGAAATTCTTGGGAAACAAAATTCGCTGTTCCCCTCGGGACCAGTCACTAAGTGTTAAATATCTCCTAAAGCTATAGAGCAACTCTCCGCCGGGGTTTTGATCGGTGAAAAAAGTCTTAATTAAGAGACACTCTTAATTAAGTCGTACAATTCATTATTCAAAGTAAAGACCGTGTATTTAGTATTCCTGGCCTCAAAACGTATACAGGAATGTTACTTCCCCTTATTTGAGCTACGATAAGCCTTTTTGAAAGCTAGTCGTGGACAAAAGCAGTTGCGACACTCCCCGAAGAAACCTGTTTCGTTGAACTCGTGAGTTTTGCATCTACTTTTTTCCCATTTTGACCCCTCCCTCCTTTTCCATGTTGTAACCACGTGCAGGAGCCCATTACTAGGAGCCTGCAACTCCCATAATAAGCCAATGCAACGGCATTTTTACAGACCAGTCTATTTTTAGATGTTTTTCACGCGAAATAGGCCAGTCCCAGTCTACGTGAGCACGCTTCGGTGAGGATAAAACAATGCGGCCTCACGCGAACATGTCGAAATCATTTCGACATGCCGACATTAGTCCATGCTTGTGATTGCAATTGGTTACTGAGGTTCCTGTAGGGATCTGAACTCAAGATAAATTCAAACTAAAAATAGATCGGTCTGCAAAAACGCCGTGACAGAAATATGGGGTAGTTTCAGGCTCCAAGTAAAGGGCTTCTGCCATGTGATAGTGTGCAAGGAGCGTATTTCAACATTGAAAAGGGGGAGGAAAAAATTGTGTTTGTCAATTATGGAGGAACGCCGATAGAAAACATTTTTGTTAAAATGTGTCAACACTTTTGTCCATGAATATAGCTCTAGGACAGAATTCAAGATTATTATCAGCGACAAGTCAGATTCTGTGGCTATGTTTTTGTAGATACAGACAGATATAGAGAGGGCAG
>CM042758.1:18439715-18442561 GCA_022496165.2 Catalaphyllia jardinei | reverse complement strand
TTCCCTGTATTCCCTTTACTAGGGCTAACGCCCAGTGGGTTATTCATCGGTTAAATTAGCACTAAAATTTACACTTCACAGTTAATTCTCTGTTACATCATTAGTATCCCATCCGGTTGACACTTGAAAGGCTTTACTTTGTTGTATTTGCCTTGATTTTTCGTAAGTTTCATTTTTAATTTCTAGGCGAGGACCTTACCTTGTGCCTTTGAACAAACTAAAGAATTACTGGAACGAGTGTCCCCGGCCGTACGGAGTCTCGTGGACAGAGTCATTCTCTTTTTTTTTCCTCGTAAAAATACCACATACATTTTTATCGTGCATAGGTACATTGTGTAAACATCTAGAATCTTCGTTCGTTAGACCATGTGAGTCTAAGTACCGGAGGCAGTTTTAAAGCGCGACAAAATAAATATAATTTCTGTAATGTGATGTAGCCAAAAGCGAGATGAAAAATGCACCAGTATAATAGAAATTAACGCCAAGGGAATTTAAAAGGGGCAATCAGTGGTCTTTGCTTGTTATGTAAATGATGCATTGAAAACTTAAATGCTCTGGTTCGATACTTTACTCTCGCAAAACGCGAGAAATTCACACATTTGATAATGGAATTCAAAATGAACGACGTAGTTTTCTTTGTCCATGCGCACCTCAGCAGAATTTCAGTTTCAAATTTCTCAACCGACGTTTAGTTCAGTTTGAGCTGTTTCAACTTCGCGTTAGGATACGGCAAGTTTTGTTTAGACATGAGCAAGATCGCCCTTTCATGTAAACAAGTTTCTTGAAGCCACGACACTGGAAGCTCGCTTGACAAGATGGCAATGTTCCTTCAAACGGTTTGATTCAAGCATTGCTGGGCTCTGTGGTTTTCACCAGTTAGGACATTTTGGAGCTGTACTGGGCTAATCTTTTGTGGCAACCGACAAACAGGATAAATGTTGTTGAAAGATGAAATCCGACTTAATTCCCTCTTCACCGGTGGGACATTTAGTCCATTTAGGCACAGTCACCATGTTGAAGTATGCGGAGACAGATAAGAGAGGCAGCGCAATGGAAAAGCCTTCTTAGAGGTAAGTAAGAGTTTCTCATTCTATATCATGAATCAGCAAATAGATTGAACGTTATTCTAGCACCATTTCTGGACATTTTACTGGTCATTACGGGAAATCGGAAATCGAGCCTAACTGGTCAGATGATACGATAAAAGGCTAAACAATCTCTAGCGAAAGTAACTCTTAGTGACTTTCGGACTCAACAACGATATCAGCAAAAACTCGATGGTTAATTCTCGTAGAGAAAATCTAACACAAGTACCGTGGAACAATGATTTGAAAATTATATTAAAACGCTTGAGTTAGAAATCGAGTGTATGGAAAGCAATTACTTTATCCCAGGAGATGACTCTGATACAAATACCCTTACACTCTTCGTAAAGACAGTTTCATCTTTCATAAAAAACTCCTTGTAATAAGACTCGAAGAGACCGAAGACAACATGCAATTATAAAAAGTTTAAATTAAACTTAGTTTTCGGTTGTGAACTATTAATCTAAACGCCTGTTTTTCTCTAGATTAGTCCTTGAATCGCTGACTACTGTGCAGTATACCTTCATCACGTGCATATCGGTATCGCAACAGTCTAGGAAGTCTGATTCAATTGTTGCTTATAAGGATTCATATTGGAGTGAATCCTGGCCGGAGAAATGTCGCAAAGAGATGAATGCAAGGAAACAGAAAATTCATTTGAGAAAACCTTCAAGTGGGATAAAAAAGCGGAAAAGTCTTTCCTGAGACCAGCCCGACCGTCTGTGCACAATTCAGGTAACGATAGGATACGTACATAAGGACATAGGTGTCGACTTGTTCCTTAGAAAAACTCGAGATCAGCACTAAAACGGACTAATGAAACGTCCATTTTGAAATCGGAATGATCGCAGACGGCAATCATGCATTCCTAAGCTGGGTGGAGAGTCTCGCGCGCTCCTCTTAGTGTTTGTTTTACTTTCCCGTCCAGAGGGGTGGACGCAGTCGAGAGGTCGACTAGGTGATTCCGTGCCGTGTAATTTGGAACCTATCCTATTGGGCACAGCACATACATGCATACATACATACATACCGTGCGACAATCCACTGGAAACACGAGTCTGGATGGAGTGTCGGAATAGGGTGGTTGATATCCAATCGGGCCTGTAACTCACCTCAGCGCTTCTGGCTCGGATCCCCCGAGGGCTGTGTCTGTATTCAAGCTGGGATTGCAGTTTGTCGTTTCTGATTTTATTTTTTGCGGTCAAAATTTTTTAAAAACGAATAAACACTTGATCTGGGTTTTTCGAGAGCTAGTTGTACTAATTCCCAATAAGTTGAAGGGAGGAAGAAAATGTGGACGCAATATGAGATTGCGTGACAACAACGAATTAGATTATTTCTATTTCCTGTTGGACTACGTTGTACTATGATGATGTAACAGAGAATTAACTCTGAAGTGTAAATTTTAGTGCTAATTTAACCCATGAATAACCCACTGGGCGTTAGACCTAGTAAAGGGAATCAGGGAACCACACGAGGTAAAGAAAAAATCTTTTGACCTCGGTGGGAATCGAACCCACGACCTCCGGAATAGATATACCGTTACTCTGCCAAAAGATTTTTTCTTTACCTCGCGTGGTTCCCTGATTCCCTTTACTAGGGCTAACGCCCAGTGGGTTATTCATGGGTTAAATTAGCACTAAAATTTACACTTCAGAGTTAATTCTCTGTTACATCATTTGTGTTCATAGTACTACGCGGCACAACATTCACATGTACGTTGTACTATGTACAACAATGAGGAGTATTAAATTTTGTATG
>CM042758.1:18384982-18392482 GCA_022496165.2 Catalaphyllia jardinei | reverse complement strand
TTTCAGTAGCTTGAAATTTGTGTAGCTGCTGACAAGCTATTTTAAAGTCTCCATTTACGTCATCGCGATTAAGGGTTCTCCTGATAAGCACTGATGGTAAACAGCTGAATACTTTCGCAAGCTTTGTTACTTTTTCTTCCATCTCCTCGGGAGTTTCCTCTGATGTTGACTGTGATTGTTGTCGAGGTGAGGTTGGTGTTGGCTGCACATGTGGTCGGGCCGGATCTGATGCTGACTTTGATTGTGGTTTAGGTGAAGTTGGTATTGGCTGTTCCTGTGGCCGGGTCGGATCTGGTGTTGACTGTAAATGTGCTGGGCGTGAGGCCAGTGTTGACTGTACCTGTGATGGCGGTGACGTTGGTGTTAACTGGGCGTGCTGTGAGAGTGGGGTTGGTGTTGAATTTTCACGTGGTTGGGGTGAGATTGATGTCGACTGGGCGTGTTGTTGGAGCGAGGTTGAAGTTGACCGAGCATGTGGTGGTTGTGAAGGTGGCGTTACTTGTGTTGTGGGTAATTTTGTTGACTGAGCATGTTGTCCCGGTGAGGTTGGTCTGGACGGGGCTTGTGGTGGAGTTGGAGGTGGAGGTGGAAGTACATGTGGTGGTAGTGGGTTTGTTGACTGAGAGTGTGCTTGGGGTGAGGTTGATGTTGACTGAGAATGTGGTGGAGGTGAACTTGCTCTTGACGGTATTCTGTATGGACGTGGGGCTGGTGTCCAATTTGCATGTGGCGGGGGTGGAGCTAATGTTGGTTGCACGTGTGATGGGGGTGGGGTTGGTGTTAACTGTAACTGTTGTGGGGGTGGAGTTGAAGTTGACTGGGCATTTGGTGGCTGTGGAGGTGGTGCTGCCTGTGCACATGATGGGCCAAGGGCTGGTTTTGAATTCGGACGCGGTGGAAGCGGGGGTGGTATTAGGTCATCACGTGGTGGAAGTGGTGGTGGTGTCCGTCCTTGATTATTATTGCAGTTGCCATCATGTCCTGTAAAGTCAATAGTCAGTAAGACCTTAAAATCGGTATATATCCTTTCCTGGCGTATCATTAATATGTCCCAAGGAGGTGGAAACACTTAGTAAATAAACCCCTTCAGGTGGCTGGTATGTCGGCTGAAAATGTCCGCGGCTGAGAGATTGTCCGAAAAATGAACATTTGGCCGAGAAGCGAAGCTTCGAGGGCAAATGTGAAATTTTGAGCACAATCTCTCAGCCAAGGACATTATCAGCCGACATACCAGGAAGCCAGAAAGGGGTTTATTTATTTTATAACCCTCCGATTAATTTTCATTTCGCAATAAAACCGCTCGTAAACATGGTAAAAAGTCAGTGGTGATCTGATGGCGAATGCGCGTGATTAACGTGAGAGAGCAAAGTAAATTTGACCGGTTTAGCTAACTTTATTTCAACTGTGATTGGACCAAATTTGACAAGCTGTCATGTGAAATCAATTCTCGTAACGCCCCTTGGATCAAAAACTCGAAAACTTGGCGCTTTTGGTTCATATATTCCGACGTACTGTTCAAAAACTTGACTAGAAAGAAATGTGTTTCAGTCTCAGAATTTACATCCGGAAACACAGAACTTGTAAAATCAGGAGCACTTGAAGGTGGACTAATTTTTCGTCGCTCTCTCGCTTGAGACGAAATACTTCGGCCGGCTTGTTGTTGTTTTGAGCTGAAGGTCTCCGGGTTTCATCTTGCGTTGGTTTTCATGGCCTCTCTTTCCGAAGTAGAGAATGGTGTTAAACCATGCCGAATTTGCAAAACTTTCTGGAGCATTCAGACCAAGCTGATTTGCTGCAAAGAGGACTTCCGGGTCTTCAGTGGAAATTGGACGCTTGGGCTTTGTGAAAGAAATTAATCCCTGTCCGCAAGATCCTAAAGCTTCGTTTGCCGGCTTGAATACTTATCACGAATAATGGAAAACGGCTTTCTTTGAAGGAAACTAGAAAAAACATTGTCCAGACCGGAACGAATTGGCTTTCACAGTGTTGCGACTGTATGGTTTTCTTTCCACTGACTTTTCTGGCTTCTGCGTAAAAAAGGTTGGTTGACAATAACTACCGGCTCCATGATTTCAAGTGCGACAGGAATTTTTCTCTCCTTTCTCCACGCTAAAGGTTTATTTTATAGTTAGTTATCACACTGTATTAAATCTCTATTTTATAAAGTGAATCGGTTTAAATTTACGTGGGACTAAATATTAAAAGTCTACTTGTGACTTTCTTCACCTTCAAAGACATTGACAGCGTATTTTGGTGACTTTTTTGTACTTTCCGGAATGGCACTTGCCATCAGCTTTTTAATGTCACTATCGCTAGACTCTAGACACTAGTTTGGTTTTCTTCCATGTTAAATAAGGGAAAAGAAAAGTTGAAATTCTTGTGCTGACTATGCTTCTCCTCGACGGAAACAATCGGAGGACAAATATCAACGCGGGCGGGGGTTATTGCGTGATAACTGTCCGGCGATTTACATCACGTGACGTAAAGTAGCCAATAAAACCAAGCAAAAATTAATGAGTGGGTTATAATTCTTATTATGAGGCATGGGATGCTTGTCAGAATATTTGTATTATTGCCCCAAAAGGAGAACAAAATGGATATGGCATAAGTTTTATTGCATCTTTAAAAGCCACCTTAGTAAAACCGAGAGATAAATGAGAATTCTAGTGACCTAAAATGAGCTCTCATCAACAGAAATATAAAGCAAAGCAAAAGGGTGATTTCTGATAGCAAGGGCTAGGGAAACATAATTCCCCGCCAAAAATTGAAATAACCTTTTTTCGAATTTGTAAAAAGGTGAGTTCTGATAGCAAGGGCTCGCACAGATTGAAATTCCTTTTTTTCAAATTAATTCATACAGGTATTAAACAGCTTGCATTCCCAGCTTAGCTAAAAAAGACAATTCATTGAGAAGTCATCTTAAAACCTCTGTTAAGGATGAATTATTGCAGAAACAACGCTACCAAAAATTCTTCTTATGTCAAATTTTTGCTGTGGAAACAAACTGTTTGTGAAAAAGTTCAAAAACATTTTCTTAGCTTCTGAGAAGAAACAGGGGCCCATTGTGGAAGAAATGAAAACAATCAATGCTGCATTTGCGCAGGTCGAAACGGGAAAAACAAAGACAGTGTTTCTGTAAACATTTTTCATCTATTCCAAACCGAGAAGTGTTAACCAACAGTATCAGTATTCAAAGGCAGGACCATCATAATCAATTACACTCACCTTCCAAACTAACATAAAGGTTTTTGCTCATTCTCGTTGTTTTAAAGCCAGGACCTGAATCTTTAAATGGATAAAGGTGGTTAGTTTATGCACAGGGGACCCGAACACCAACTATTACCTTTTTTTAAGTCATTTAGAAGGGCTTTGAATGATGTGAAGGCAGTTTATATTTAGAATAATATTTTGTCTGTCACTTTGTATTTTATGATGCTACGTCTCAGGTTTCTATTATCGTCGTAAACTACTAAAAAGAGAGTTAATAGTTAACGACGATAATGGAAACTTGAGAAGTAATTGGATCGTCGTATTTATGAGGCGGCAGACAAGATAGTATTTGAAATGCAAACCACCTTCACCTCTTTCAAGTCCCTGCTAAATGACTAAAAACAGATACAGTAACACGGGCAATAGTTAGTGTTTGGGTCCCTTATGAAAATACTGACTTTTCCAGTGTAAGAGGGAGAGGATGAGCCCAGGGGGGGGGGGGGGCCCTAATCCCGCGAATTTTGGATAGGGGTGTGCCGCGAAGGTTCTTGAACCCTAACCGATTTAAGGACTAAGAAAGCGAAAACTGATACCCTTTTTAAGGGCCGAACCCGAAAATTGACACCCTATTCAAGGAATGAACAAAATTGCCAATAGCAATTGGATATATAATATGGTGTTTTCACACTCCAGTATTAGACAATACAATTTAGCTACCCTATCTAAGGACCACACCAGGAACACAGCAAAAAAAAGTTAAAAAATAGATACCCTTTTTAAGGACCGAGAACCTCAAAAACCATACCCTATTCCGCGGCACGTACCTGTATAGCCCATATATGGGAGTGCCTCCCCTCCCCTCGGAGGGTGAGTGAGTAGTTTCTGTTCGTAGCATTTGTTTTGTGGACAGGTTTGACTACTTTGTGCATTTCAAACTGAGGTTTGTAGAAAAGTGATTAATACAGCTATGTAGTTACGTACTAGACGAGGAGCGACAACGACAAATGCTTGAATACAAAAATCAATGAACACGGGTTAGCACGGGAGCGACAGGCCAGAGACAAGTAGACAGCTTCTGTGAGCATTCAACAGACCTGAAAAATTATACAACCTACAATAACGAAGTACAAAAGCCCTCTAAGAGCGTATGTGGTTACTGGATAGTAAATAGCCACACTGGCGCAAAAGAAAAATAAACAGTTGCGGAGTTTTAGTAAAATATTGTTTTGAAGTTTGAGCGTTTGCCATTAACGTCCTCCGCATCTTTGCGAGCAACATCAGGGACCGTTGACTGTGCGGCCGGCTTATACGAGAGAGAAAAAGGTAGAAACCCTTGTTTGCTTACTAAGACGTCGAAACGATGTCGCGTCATGTCGAAGAACGCGAAAAAAATGAGTCCGCAATGGCCCACGTTATGACTACGTGCAGTCAGCGGTTAGATATCCTAGTCATTCGCAACGCTGCGTAAAAAAAATTCACATTTTTCTCCCTCCAATAGTAATATTAAATGAAACAGAACCAATTCTAAATAGTAAAAGCAGTTATTTTCATTAAAACTCACGTTTCAAACGAAAGAACTCGAGCAAATCTGGAATTATTTTCGGTCTCGCTTCGTTGGAGTCCGAAAGCTTCCGAAAAGTCACGGACTATGTTACTTTGTCACCCGGTGAAAACATAGTGACTGGCCAAAGGCAGTAACCAAAAAGATCGAATACTCGCTTTCCTGCAAGCCCCTCGGTTCGAAGAACAGAATACATCAAGGCAGTCAAAGCAGAATTTCTCAGTGCGCACACAGAAAATCATTATATTTTTTCCACATTGTTTGGCAAAAGATAGAGATTCCAGATCTACCTTACGGTGTGTTTCTGTTGTTGTTGTTGTTGTTTTTTTTTCTGATCGTTAGCTCTGTCTTGTTTATTGGCACCAAGACTGGTTAATACTCTGAGTGGACATGCAGAGGTATCTAAAACTGCCAAAGGAATCAATATATTAACAATGACTTACCCTTCGATCACCTGATCGCTATTAATTCCTCTGTACTCAAGTGACATGTTTGCCTGGACTAATGATAACAATGAGTAGGATAGAAGAGATGTCATGGGCGTTTTTCCTAGGAGTCATTTACATAAAGTGGGGAACCAGAACACGATGAAGTCACAGCATGATAAATAGTCAAATGTGGCTCATGAATAAAGTGAGCGGGAAACTTCTTAATTTATGCGGAACGTGTCTGGGGAAGTAAGTAGGCTTCGATACAAAGCGAAATTTATCCATAATGGCCGCATTATCCGTCTGGACAAACTTGGGCAAACATTTGTAGCTCGTCTGGTTATGCGTCTCCAGTATAAAGACGGGCACAAGACGAACTATGCGTCTAGACAAACTATCCTTGGTTATGCGTCGTGAACGACGCATTACGAAAGAAAGTTCGACTGTACGCATAATTCGTCTGCGTGTGTAAAGACGGGCATCAGACGAAGAAAGTAAAAAAATACACCGCGTTATGAAATAAATTCCGCAACTTTTTAAAACCCTACAGTCCTGTGGTGATTCTGGAGCACCCACTGCAGCCCACATAAAATGCTTATTGTAACTAATGAATCCCATGTTTGTCACAGAATATCTTTTCTTGTAACTATAAAAGTTCTTTAGTTGAGTGCTGACGTAAACATGAATCCATCCCATACCCCTACACAAGGAAACTCCCAATTTGCCAGAAAATGTTCCAGTTCTTGCAGATTTCTTGGCGGGTAAACGAGTCTGTCATACAAACATCCCGAAATGGCCTTACATACGCCTTGAAAAATGATGTGAGCAGTTGATTCTGCAACCCCAAAGAGTTCTCCAACTGTCAAAAACGTACACCCATGACCATGTGCCAGTCTGTAAAGACATAAAGCCAACTGGGTAGCAGGTGGAGTAGGGCGAGGTTTCATGCGAGTGGGCTCCTTCTTGATAAGGTCTTTAGTTTCGCCCAGAATAAATTCAAACGTGTCTCGAGACACCCTCAGCCTTTTCTTGAAAGAGGCTTCGTCCCAGTTTTGGTATCCGTTCGTCCACCAATCGACCTCGTTCGTTTCTGTTGCTTTTTGTAATCACGATTGCTGACATAACAGCGGGTTCTGAAGCTTTAATTTCGAAATCCGTTTTTCTAACGAAACGTTTCCTTGCCACTTCCTCGTTTATTTTATATTGGATACTTAAAAACTATTGTTCTGCTCTTCTTTTACGGGAAAAAGTTGTAACAGGGCAGCCATCTTTGATTTTACCGCCAAAAACACTCTAGTCCCCATTCCGTTTTATTTCGCCGCGCGTACTAGTTCGCATTGTTCGTCTGTCGAAATTCGTCTTGTTATTCGTCCCGTCTTTACACTAGACGCATAACATGGGAGACACATGATCCGTCTGGACGGATAATGCGTCCTCTAGTATAAAAACGGCCAATGTCAATCAGAAAAGACAGCCAAAAACGCCATAAACGCCACTTTTTAGTTACATGTTTTCTCTGGGAGCTCACGTGCATCGCAGGTCACTTGATCGACAGATTGCTATTGTGTTTTCAAAATAAGAGGGCGCTTCCATGATCTAGCCAAGTCATTCGTTTCAATTTACTTGCTACAAGAAAAGCATTTTCTCAAGCTCCTGTTCATTCGAAACGTTATGAATTGCAAAGAAGCAAACATCAAGCCAAGGCATGATGTTATTTATGTCGATAAATTGACCTATTGACCTATAGTGTTCAACATATTTGTTGATCCGATGGTGGTCTGTCATGTGCCATATAAGAGCCAATTAATCATGTTAAAGAGTGTTATCTGTCCTCCATTATAAAACACTGATCACATTCTCAAATATTTCCTCTTGCTTTCAAAATCTCATCGAGTATATCTCTTGGCGAAAACAATTTCCCTCCCTCCGCTCCCTTATGGCCACCTTTCGGATCGACATTTATGCTATGTAATTTCATTTACCAGTCGTGGGGCGCCTTTTTCGCCCCACCTTTGCTGAAAATGATAATTTAATTACCATGGACATTGTTAACAATTAACTTTTATTTGAGTTTCTATTAAAACCGCCACAGTATAAGTGGCCAAGAAATGCCAGTTCATTAGTTGATCATTTGTTGTGCATCATATCATCTTCAGCAAACTAGTGCGCCCCCACAGAGAGCTCTTAAGAACAGTTCCGTACAATGTATCAGCATTAATGGCTCTTTGGAATGTGTAAGCTGCTTTGAACACTTGGTGAACTTTCCCAGAATGTTGATCGAAATAAAACAATACACTGTGA
>CM042758.1:18361667-18376420 GCA_022496165.2 Catalaphyllia jardinei | reverse complement strand
TTCTTTCGCCCGCCCGGGTTCAGCCCCTATATGTGGCGGGAAGAAAGGAGAGTTCAGGGACTGGACTAGGTTTTATGACGATTTGAATTTTTAAAAAACTAAGAAGATTTGTATGGAAAATGTCGCTGGAGGGCAAGGCCTTGCTCTCCAGCGACATTTTCCATACAAAGCCTTTTAGTTTTTGAAAAATTCAAACCGTCATAAAATCTCATTCTTTAATGCCAGGGGCCTCAAACTTGGCCAGTTTGGTATTTTCGATATGCTCTTTCCATTTCTGGCATTCTTTAAGTTATAGCCCATAATATATAAAATTTGTAGGAAAATTATGGTCACGTGACCCTACTGCAAAGGGCCTATTTGAAACCATTTCAAAGCCGGTAGTCTACTCTCAAGTACAAATTTTAAGGAATTCAAATGAAGAAAACTTTTCCAAGTTTTTATTTGGGGATTGACCATCTCTTTCCCTCTGAGCCCGAGGAAAGAAAGCAAAGAAAGAAGAACAACAGCGCTTTGCATGCCTCGATGTTAGTATTAAAGTTAAGCCGTATTAAAAGCTAGACGACCTCGTCGAGAGAGCTCAAACGAAGACAACAAAATATTTATGCAACAAAATACGCAGTAAACGTTTTTCAAGGTAATTTTGCATTTAATTACTACAATAAAATTGTCAAAATTACATTCTGTTTTTTTAAAAAAGGTGTGCAATAACGTTAAATACGAACTATATGCTACAGGCTGCGAAATCTGTTCAAATCAAATTTTACACGGCCGATCGGTTGCCGGGTTTTGGCTGTCACATGTTCCAAACATGACCATTAAAGACTTGGAAGAATGTGCCAGACAGCTCACCAGAATGATGGATTTAATGCCCTTCGACTTAACTGCAAAGACTCAACCCTGCCAAACCAGCGAAACTTCACAAGGCTCGATGAGCGATTCAACTTCTCAACCATCTTCTCGGGCTGCCAGATCGGGCAAGTTTGCGTTACTTTCAAGAGCGATCAAGCACAGTGATTTCATCTTGAAGTTCTTTCCTTACAGACACTCGAGGGGTTGGGAGAATTCTCGACAGTTATGCAAACCCTCGGGTTTGCATAACCCTCGACTTCGCCTCGGGTTTGCATAACTGTCTCGAAGAAATCTCGAAGAAATACATCAAGTAACGACCTACATGCACCAAAGCTCCAGCCACCAAAGCACCAAAGGGTTTGCATAAACCCTCGACTTCGCCTCGGGTTTGCATAACTGTCTCGAAGAAATCTCGAAGAAATACATCAAGTAACGACCTACATGCACCAAAGCCGGACACATAAACCCCAAAATCCTCTTGCTAGGAAAAATAGGAACCGTCTACACCCGAACAAATGCTGTGGCGCCACCTTTGGGGTTTTAGGCTGATATACAAAAAAACGGAATGAACAACAAAACAGATCAGAAACGTTAATTACGCATGCAATAAAAATAAACCTTTTTGCGAAAGTGCTAGTGGCAAGTCTTACCATAGAATGGCACAAGTTTTTCAAACGTCTCTTTTACAAAAGTACTACCCATTAGCTTTCGCGTACTACTCTCGTGACCAATTCTCTGTTCCGTGTGAGCAAAATATTAATTGATGTCAATACTGATGATCACAAATTACATTTTGTGGCGCAAAAATGTGTAGACATCATTTCCTATGAGGATTATCGATAAAGAAATCTTAGCCTAAAGTTATAAGGTATTCAGGGTAGCACTGATTGTCGCTAAACACAACAAAAATAGATGGGTTTCCTTGAACATCAACCACTGATTCATGCAATATCTCTGGTATTAATTTGTTTTTTGGGGGAGGCACGAGCATTGAAGAGTTGCCAACACAATACTGCCCGACCAGGACCCGGGCGAGGTACATGTAGCGGCGGCCTCCAACCCCTCCATCTGCGTACCTAATTGAATACTTAGCGTCTCTGGCAAAATATGTACCGCGTCCAAAGGCAACTCCTGAAAAGAAAAACAAAATGCGAGTCACAGGATAAATATAAGTAGACAACAGCATATAAGTAATGGTAATAGGAGTGAGTGGACTCCAATAGACCCTTCTCCAAAATGGCGGAGGAAAATTCAAATGAGTTAAAATTAGCTAAAACAAAAAACCTATACCACCACTAGAAAGAACACCTTTACTTTAGTAAAAATGCAAAGCCTCAACATTTCAAGTGTCATATCAGCTGAGAAAAGGTAATTTTAAAATTGGAAAATTTACAGATGTTTGTATGACTGGGGGTATGCATTTTACTCCCAGCCATACAAACGTCTCTAAATTTTTCAATTTTCAACTTACATTTTCTCAGCTGATATTACACCTGAAATGCTGAAACTTTGCAGGGTTACTAAACTAAAGGTGTTCTTTCTAGTGCTGGTATACGTTTTTAACTTTGACTTATTTGAAATTTCGGCCGCCATTTTGGAGAAGGATCTATTCGGTCTGTAATCATACGAGTGATAACAAAATCGGACGAACGCGAAGCGGGAGTCTGATTTGTTCATCACGAGTATGATTACAGACCGAATTGGACGACACGAAGTCTTATATCCAATTAATCATAAAACTTTCAATTTTCGAGAAAAGAATAGCCAAGTTATGAAAGAAGGGGGAAATTCGCATTAAAATACCTACAAAGAAGATGAAAAACCTACTACAGGTAATTAGGCGCCAGAAACACAAAAGCAAGCGCGCGCACGCACGCACGCACGTCATTCCAACTTTGAATGTGATTGGTTGATTTAAACTACAACTTCGAATGTGATTGGCCTATTGAACTGTCCAATAACAAAGTGTCCAATAACAAACTGTTCGACAACAACTTGGCAAGTGAATTGGTGGAAAAATAGAAGTTTTCTAAACCAATCACAATCGAGGAAATTGTAACTGTTATGATCAATAAAAATAGGTATGTAAAAACGGACGGATATTTCTTGCGGGAGGGGAGAAGATGTAGGTACTCAAACTTGACCTCTTTTAACAAAACTTATTTGAATTTACCCTTCCGTCTTAGTGTAGCTTTTTCTGGCTTTAAAAAGTCAACAACTAATTGATAATTTAAGCAGACGACTTCTTCTTCTTCAGGTCAAAATAACAGGGCAAGAGCTATAAATACACACAAAACCTATTCGAACTCGGTTATTTTGAATCCCAAGCTAAACTTATTTCGTTTCCCCTGACTGATCGAAATAACGGGACTCAACTGTATATTTCACATAATCCTAGGGGCACAACAATTTCTCTCTTCGTTTTCTTTCTTTCACTTGTTAGGATCTTGGATTGCACAATGCTAAGAGCGCTCGGCCTGAAAAAAAAAACAACAAACAAACAAACAAAAAGGGAGAGCGCTCGGCCTTCCACTAATGTGCTCGTTGTTCTAGACCAGGTAGTCACTGCTGCTTGTTCTTGTCATTGCTCTGAGCATTTTCCCGGGTTGTTTGGTTTTCCTTCCTCTCTTTAAATTGCGATTCGATCTCGATGCACGAGTCTTTCAATCGTTCCTGGGTAAATAGAAATTCTAACAGTTCCTTTCCTTTTTTTGTTCATGCTGGCCTTTGGTCTCTAAACACGGTCTTGATTTGTCTAAAAACTTGATCAATCATAAACATTACTTTCTGTTCTTGCTCCTTCCCCATATTTAGAGCAATAGTGTAACCACTTACCATGAGCTCCACATAAACTTCTGTTAAATCCTTGAGTGTTGATATGGCTGACATCTCTAGCATTGGTTCCATGAAACAACTGCCGTTCACTATTCCCACCAATGTCTTTGTCCATCTTCTGTTTTCTTACCATGTAACACTGGTAAAGATGAGGATTCTGAATTCGTTCAATTTTCTGAATATTCACTCCACTAGCGGTGGCCTGGAACTTGCGCATGACATCTTTATATTCAGAGGAACCTTTTAAGAGTGGGACCGTGTGCACTGTGATGTCAGCGCTTGGCATTTTCGCCCAGTGTTTGGGAAAAGCAATTCCTAAAGACAGAAATGTTTGCAAACTTAGCCTTTAGTCTTCATGGAATGAAATACAAAACCATCAATTGTAGTTGCAATTATTATCATGTGACTGAAAAATCACCTCATTTTTACAAATGATTGTAATTAATTTTATTAGTATAACTGAAGATTTTTAACCGAGGTTAAATAAAGATCTACTTTACTTTACTTTACTCTTTGTGATTGGCTGAGAACAGGCCACTTAATTATCGTTGATTTTTCATTTGCATGCACTGCAGTGCAATTAAATCAACGCGAGCGCTTTCATAATCTTGTCAATCACAAAATGAATCA
This sequence comes from Catalaphyllia jardinei, assembly GCA_022496165.2. NCBI lineage: Eukaryota > Metazoa > Cnidaria > Anthozoa > Scleractinia > Caryophylliidae > Catalaphyllia > Catalaphyllia jardinei. Next base: position 18,372,106 of record CM042758.1, on the reverse strand, counting down.
CAATTAAAAAATCATATCGGAAAGCTAGAACAAGTAAGGACTGACATGCACTACTCATGATATTTAAAAATTCTTTCAACTTGCACTCGCCTGAAGGATCGTGCCGTTAAGAGAGAATTGTCAAGTATCATTCGTCGTGTAAAGTTCCATAATTGCACTGGCATTCATACGATTACTAATACTAAGCATTAAGAAAATCATCGAAAGAGGATGAAAAACTGAGTTTCCTTTTACTGAGTGTCGGATAAGCTTCGAAAATTGTGCAGATGAAGATGATCATATTTTCAGTTAAAACTCTAGCATGACGTATGTTTTTAAGGGTGTTTTACGGCAAAAAAGCTGTGAAAAAAAGAAAACGACTTTTAGTAATGGTAAAAGGACCGAGTGGAGTCCAATAGTCCACGTTCGATATATCAGTATTTTAACATGGCTCCCAGGCTTTCAGGACAAACTTCCATATTTGGTGTTGTTTTCTCTGTATCCAAGTCTCTTTTGGGAATTGAGAGGCAAAAAAAGCTTAAAAAAGTTACAGTTTTGACTCGAAAGCCTCAGAGCCATGTTAGAATATTGATATATTGAACGTGGGCTATTCGGTCTGTAATCATACGAGTGATAACAATATCGGACGATCGCACAGCGGGAGTCCGATTTGTTCATCACGATTATGATGCTGTCTTCTAAAATATAGTCATTGTTCAAGGGAAAGAGATTCTCCATTTTGAAGAAAGCCCCAATTTAGGAGTTTATACACTTGTTTCTATGGTGACTGAAACCAGGTTGTGATTGGCTGATTTAAACTACAACTTTAAACAGAGCAATCTGATTAGTTGATGTTTGTTTCAGGCCCTCTGAACTAGTTAACTTTGTCGTGTAATTAAGGCTCATATTAGTATAGGTAATCTATATTATATAGGTAATCATAAGGTTTCGAGTTCAACTTGGAATTAATTTGCACTTGTGAGCTTTTTGAAAAACTCATGACATTCTTTCATGTATCTCACCAGTAGTATACCAGTGTGTTTTTCACATTTCTGCAATGTCTGCTGTCACTAACCTTCAGCTCCCTTCACCTTCCTGGTCAGTGTAATTTGCTCACCGGTTCGTGTTCTGCAGCCGGTTTTTGCCTTCAAATCGATAACAAACTGTTCTCCACGTAAAGATACCTGCACTCTGGGCTCATCTTTGCTCCACGCCATCTCAATCTTGGCGTTAGCTTTCCGACCGAAAACCATTTACCACCGTGAATTTCATAACTCCATTCTATGCTCCTTGACACCAACTGCGCCTGTTCTTCTTCCTGGTTCTTCTTTGTCCTCTCGTTAATTTCTTTCCAGATCTCTCCGACTACGCCGGACACTTCAGTCGGTTGACCCTGTACGACAATGCGATCGACATCAGCCTCGACTACAAATTTGACGTCACGGTCCTCGGCTTTCCGTCTCAGGCTTACAATCTGTCTATGAGAAAGTTGACTAACGACCTCATGCTCGACTTTCTCAGTTGCACAAGCTTCAGAGAAACCTTTCTTCAGAGATTCAACTGCCTCATCAACGTCTGCTGTTTTCTTGCCAAGAACACAAACTTGTACAATGAACTCTTGACTTGCGCTTTGTTTCTGTCTTGGCTGGTCACGACCCGACAGGACTCGATTTGTTGTCTCCTGACACACGTTACCTTGCAGAACCTGAGTATGTTTACTCCAATTTAAAGATGGTAATTTAATACGACGTTTTATACTATTGAAAAGCCCACTTTTTGTACAAAAAGGTGATAATTTACGCTTGGCTATCAATTTGTTGATCTCTTGTTTGAAGGCAGCAGTTAAAGCCTGATCTTGCTCGAACACAACAAATCGAATATCCCGCACTTTAGAAGCAGGGTTAGCTTGGCAAAAGCTGAACGTTTCTTCTAACATGATTCTTGAGGCTACATCCCGTGGGAAGTTGAGGTTTCCAGTGCCTATGACAGGAAATGCAATGGACTTCACTCCAAGCTCTTCACTCTTTTGAAGACACTTATGCAAAATGTCCCTCAGGGTCTAAAACAGAAAGTAGAGTAAATTAATTTGTTAATGTGGGCATCAAAGATAGACCTATATGACGTGTTTTATACAATTTCAGCAATAAATATTCTTTTCCATATTTCCGCTCGCTGGATCTTTGCTTTCACTTACTTTCTCCGCACACTGCTTTTTTGTTGCTTCCATAGAATTTGCCATAATCGAGGTGTGTTGCAGGTAAATTTATGACACTAGCTGGATTTCAAATAAAGTTTTGTACCTTAATTATTTACGGATGATATATATAGGTCACCGATGGTGGATCTTGAAACTAAATTTGCCGTTTTGAAGCACGAAAGGTTTTATTAGCCATGGGTGTCTAATATCTAGGTCTCTTAGTCCTCCTGGGGTTTCAGAGATATGTCCAGAAATGCAGGCAATGGCGAAAGTGGGGATTTTGGCGAAATTTCGCCAAAGTTGTTGACGAAATGAATATGATAAGAGCGAATAAGTCAACCCAGCAACAAGGGCCCCCGAAATGTTGGCGAATTTGGCGAAAATGGCGATTTTAGCGAAATTTCGCCAAGGTTGTTGACGAAATGATAAGAGCGAATAAATCAACCCAGCTACAAGGGCCATCGAAATGTTTGTGAATTTGGCGAAAACGAAACGGCGAATTTGGCGAAAGTGGCAATTTTGGCGAAATTTTGCCGAGGTTGTTGACGAAATGAATATGATAAGAACGAATAAAACAACCCAGCTACAAGGGCCGCCGAAATGTTGGCGAATTTGGCGAAAAAGGCGATTTTGGCGAAATTTCGCCAAGGTTGTTGACGAAATGATAAGAGAGAGTAAATCAACCCAGCTACAAGGACCACCGAAATGTACATTGCCTTCCATTCCACTCGGGTTACAAGTTGAACAATGCAAATGATACAATGCAGTCCTCTCCACTGAGGAAACACGCTTTAGAACGAGGTAAACAAATACAGTTCTTTCCGTTTCGGATGGGCGACATGCTTTACTGACGAGGTAAACATATAACACACTCGGGCAACACGCTTTAGAACAAGGTAAACAAATACAGTCTTTCCGTTTCGCATGGGCGACATGCTTTACTGACGAGGTAAACATATAACACATTGGGCAACACGCTTTAGAACGAGGGAAGTATATATTGCTTTCCGTTCTTCTCGGGTTAATTAGAACGGCTTTTAGAACGAGGGAAATATACATTACTTTTTGTGCCACTTGGGTAACACTGGTCAGTAATTATCGATCGCGATTTTAGAACGAGGAAATGACATTGTCTTGCTTTAGTTCCACTTGCCAAAATCGCCAAATTCGCCAACATGTTAGAATCATTTCTGGTGATGTAATTTGCATAAAAATCGCCAAATTCGCCAACATGTTAGACTCATCTCTGGTGATGTAATTTGCATAAAAATCGCCAAAATCGCCAAACTCGCCAACATGTTAGACTTATCTCTGTTGATGTAATTTGCATAAAAATTGTCAGGTTGACTGGCAAAATTTCGCCAAATCTGCCATTTTCGTCACTGCCTGCATTTCTGGGCATAAGTGGGGTTTCAGTGGCGGATCTAAGAGGAGAAACCCTCCCCACCCCCTCCTTCTTTTAAACAAAAAAGTGACTGAAGGGAGAAAAGCCGGCAGGGCAAGGAAAACAAAACCTCCCTCTCTCTTCTTAGCTCAAGGTCTAGATCCGCCACTGGGTTTTACCCATGTTTGCTCATTCCTACTGGAAATTATTTCTTTCTTAGTTTTCTGCCTTTATCAACCATCATCTCAAGCCCCATCTAAAACTTTAAAGCTTTAAACCTAAAAAGTTATTCTTGCATTTTGATTGGTTTTCGCCTATGATCTATTAGAGGACAGATGTACGATTGACGTCATCATTACAAAGTTTTTCCCTCTGCAGTTTTAAAATGGCGGAAAGCTTTGAGAATTAGGATAATATTTTACGTGACTGGGCAAAAGATAAGGTACAAAAGAGTCTTGCCGAGGCATTGAACAGGTTGGAGAAGCCAGAGAACGAAAGATAAATCCGATTCTTTTAGAAAATGATACAGAAATTATTTTCTAGCAGCCTTAGTCGGCAGTTGAGCGAGACTAAACCACGCACAAACTCGACCTTAGTAAGCCGAGGACCATTGCTTTATCTCGAATTTAACAAACCCAATAAACAAAATGTTTCTGAGATTAATTTATTTAAAAAAATTCAACTTTTCCCAGTGTCAAAACAACTGTTGACACACTGATTGATGTCAGGAATAAAACATCAAAACATCACTTCTTAAAATCGGTAAAATAAAATAAATAACCTTCCTTTCCGATGCGAATGTTCCTGTCCGTTTCAGGGCACAGCAGCAAGCTAAGTATAGCTAACCACAGCGCACGGTCAACAGTATCGCAGCTAAAATGTGTCTCCGACACTATATCAAGCTGATTTGAGAATCACCAACCACAGAAGAGAAAAATCTCCCCCGAATTTACGCTCCTTTCCTTCAAAACTCGATTCAAATGGCCTCTAGGTTGACCGCAACCACAAGTTTTCCGAGGGTAATTTTTTCAACTCCTGCAATTTTCAAAGCAACGTCCAAGCTTTTCGGCTCACAGGGCTGCTCTGATGACAAAATCTGACTTGATTTTTCTAGCATTTTCTTCAAGATTTGTAGATTTCGCAGTTCAATTCTGCTTTCAGTGTAAGTTTTCATTCAACGAGGAGCGACCCTCGAGTCAGGTTTAATAATGGCATGATTTTTCTCGACCAATCACAATTCTTTGCTTCGCATAGCAACCAATGAAATTGCCTCATTTTGTATAGATCATAGATCACGTCAAATGGCGTTTTTTTCGTGCAAAGGCGGGGAAAACGCGGAGCAAAAGGCGGGCTTTCGCGTTATGTTGAAATGTTTTGAAATAAAAAAGGCTTTTCGTTATTATATAAAACAATAGATTCCATGATGCCGTGCGAATGACTCAGTAATAGATCACAGAAGACGTCAAAATGTGGGAAGAACATCAGTTACCACATTTTGACGTCATTTGTGATCTATTTCCGCACGCACGGCAACATGAAATGTATTTGTTAAATGTATCTAACTAAGGCACAATGAGAGTTACACTTACCGCCTCCCCTTTCCCATTGTTCCATTGGCAACAATTAGTGTGAATCACGTAACTGGCCAAGGCTAGACTAGGATAGACAGTTATATCTCCAACTTTTGGAGTTGTCATTACAGGAACACCAGCATTAACAATGGCTTCAGAGGGTGCTCCGACTGAACTGACCAATACATCAACCTGTTCAAATTAAAACTCTGGATTAAAATGAAGGATGTAACTGAAGTGTGCGCAGTAGTAAGTTCTAAACGAAAACGTAAACGAGTAAAGAACCAGTAGCCTGTGTATTGTGTTGTACCTAATAAAGATGACCGGATTGAGGAATGCAGGTTGCAACAATTTAAAGACATTTATCACCTTCACTCTTGGACGTTTGTAGTGGAGTTAAACTGTGTGATAGCAAACCAGCATTATAAAAGACAGCTGGAAGGTATGAGTCATTTCTTAACTCACGAAAAATCAGGCTGATAGCTTAAAATGACCGAAATTATAATTGGCAGCCAATCAAAACCGAAAACTGCAAGTGAAGTATGATCCTCGCAGTAAATTTTCTAATTTAAGCAATTGGAAAGAAGAAGCCTGAAAAAAATATCAGGGCTTCAACGGGATTCAAACCCATGACCTCCGCGATACCGGTGCGATGCTCTACCAACTGAGCTATGAAGCCATACATTGGGAGCAAGGTCAATTTATTGAGTTCATCTCTCCCGTAAGGAGTGAAATGATGCAAAGTGTATATGAAATAATTCATATTTGAACTGCTGTTGTAGATGCAAGTGAAGTATGATCCTCGCAGTAAATTTTCCAATTTAAGCAATTGGAAAGAAGAAGCCTGAAAAAAATCAAGGCTTCAACGGGATTCGAACCCATGACCTCCGCGATACCGGTGCAGGCTTCTTCTTTCCAATTGCTTAAATTGGAAAATTTACTGCGAGGATCATACTTCACTTGCATCTATAACCGCAGTTCAAATATGAATTATTTCATATATACATCACAAAACCGAAAACTGAACACTCCATGTCGACACACCGTATAGAGTGCGTAAGTAGATTTGTTGCACACTTACTTTCTCCTTCTCAATATACCCAGTTTTCATTGATATCTTCTGCAGGCTACCAGTAAACAACGTAATCAAGGTGCCTGCGTAATCGTCATGTTTTATTTTTTCTTCTTCCTCTTCTTCATCTTCTTCTTCGTCGTCGTCGTCATCGTTAGCGCTGTCGTCATTACTTTCAGAACAAGCGCAATCTGCACCTTCTGCTTGGCTGGGAGAGTCATCTCTCGTGTGGCCAAAATTCCTCTGGACGTGTATCACACAGTCTTGGTCTTTTTCCACTGATTTTGCAAGATGGTCTACTTTTCCGCTATCAAAGAACTTCTGGAGGCCCGTCTGTTTCACCTCAAATGTCTCTGACGCGCTGTCCTTTATCAGAGCGTCAAGCTTTTGCTTCACGTGGGTCAAGCCATTTTTGGTTCCAGAAATGTCAAAATCGTCTTCGGCTTTTCCTTTCTCGATCTTTACTTCAAAATCTTTCAGTTGATCTTCAATGGAGAGTAAATCTTCCTGGCAAATCTCAGAGAGATACCTTCTGACTATCCGAGATGAACATACAAATGTTTCTTCTCTGATGCTATCAATTTCCAAAAGCTTCTTCACGATGCTCACGGCACTGTCCGCATGCGCAGCAGACGTGCCCAAAACCCTGGCGTCTTTGCCGATGACGAACACTGCTTCCACATTGTTCTTTTCCAGCTCACATTTTACTTTCATTAGCCCTTCTTCTGAGCCTAAAACTTTCACAATGCTGTCGAAGAGAGTCAAACTTTTTTCAACCATGCCCGACAATTGCCTCCGTAACGTCTCAGTTGCTTCACTAACATGCTGCTGAGGACCTTCAAAATGTATTTCTTCATCCTCAGTGTCTAGCTTTATCTCTAGCTCCCTGTTCTTCTCTTGAAGTTTTTCCACAAACTTTATCTTCTTCAACAGAATTAAGCGTTCTTTAGGAACATTTGGAACTGTTTTTTTCGAGTAGGTTTTTCTGGTCTCCTCCCGATATATCTCTTCCAGTTTAGATCTCAGCTTCTCCTCGCAATCCTTTACAGCTGTGCTCAGGGAAACAATTCTGGTAACAAACAAATCATCGACAAGTGTGACCAGCGGAGGATCTACACCCAAGCTGGCGCGAATACTGGATAACTGCGCCACCACGGCTCCCCAGAAATCCTTGATGACTTGAACGTCACGCTTTTCAAATTTGCCTAGGTAATTTTGTATTTCATCAATGCACTCAGACTGCCACGAATCACTCTCGTCTCCTCCCTGGTGCACTATTACAACCATTTTGTTGTTCGGTTTCCAGGTAATTTCATTCTTTTTTGCGGCCATTGATTTTTTCAGTTGAAAACCAAACGCTGTAGTGTTGACGAATTCCATTACATCCGGGTCTACAGCTAAGAGTAGCGTTTGTCCTTTGATTTTGGACTGCTGGCTCACTTGTGCCTTATCGTTGCCACCTGCGGCAGTTATTAGTCCATCTGAATCGTCTAGCACGTCGCCTTCCTGGCTTTCCAGAAACTCATGGTAATTTCTGATTGACAATTTCGCTTGGTCTAACACGTGTGGTTTTTCTCTCTGTCTAGCTAACACTCCTTTAATATCTATGAACGAAAAAAATAAAACAAAAGAGTCACACTGTAAGTAGAACCTTTCCCTTGGGGAGAATTTCAGTGCGGCTATCCCACGGCCATGGATATCCGCTCTTTGGAGCTGTCAACAAAAGATTGCCGAACGGTAGCCACAAGTTAAAATTGCGTTACAAACCTTTTGGATCTTGAAATACAACCACAGCTCTGCCACCTTTTGGTATCAACTCTACTTTCTTTACAGGACCCCCACCGTATCTTCGACTTTCAAAGTACAGCTCAATGGCATCACGGGTGGTATTATCCGAAATACCGCTGACAACAATGCTTGTACTTACTGGAACTTGTTCGATGGTAACATTAGCTGAATCCAGGCCTCTTTCTTCGCATTTGGTCTTGATTTTACTGAACTCTAAGTGAAATACCAATAAATATCAGAAAGAAAATGATAAAAACAAACGGAGGTTCATGTTTTCCCATGTGAAAAATGAAATCGTGCCCGGTTTTCTCTGTCCGACCTCGTAGCTCAGTCGGCAGAGTAACCAGTTAATGGTTCGATTCCCACCGAGGTCAAAAGAATTTTTTCTTTACCTCTTGTGGTTCCCTGATTCCCTTTACTAGGGCTAACACTCAGTGGGTACATCATGGGTTTCAACTAGCACTTCAGAGTTCCACCATTTGTGTTCATAGTGCTACGAGGCACAACATTCATATGTACCCTTACTTTCTCTTCGCCGCGATTCACCACCAAAATCGTCCCCGACATTCTCTGGCCGACCCCGTAGCTCAGTCGGCAGAGTAACGGTAGATCCAATCCGGAGGTCGTGGGTTCGATTCCCACCGAAGACAACATAATTTTTTCTTTACCTCTGATGGTTCCCTGATTCCCTTTAACTGGGGCTAACGCCCAGTGGGTTCTTCATGGGTTTCACATAGCACTTTAAGAGTTAATTCTCTGTTTCCCACGTCACACCTCACACGTCACGCGTCTTTATGTATTATTTTCCAGTACTATTTACAGAAAGGGCATGCCCGCAACTAGCAAGGGCTAATCTTGGCGGGCCATGCCTTAATAAGCAAATTAAAAAAATATACATACAAATTAATAGGGATCTTACGCTAAACACAACGGACACGGCAACAGCAAAGATAACGTCACTAAACAAAATGTTTAATGAGCAAAACAATGGCTGTGCACGTGAATTAAATTTAAATGACGAGCTAGTACACGAAAACCTACGTACTAAATCGCGTGTATAAGTTAGTGAGCCGGAATTCAAAGGTCGGCACACACGAAGGGACTAGTCCCTGCGACTAGTCTCTGCAACTAGTCCCCTGAAGAGTTTACACGAAGAGACTGGTCGAAGGGACTAGTCCCACGAACAGTTCACACGAAGCGTTTTGTGCAACAAGTGGCAGGGACTTGTCCCAAAAATTCAAACTGGTTTGAATTCGTTGGACCAGCCGCAGGGACTAAAGTTGGTCCCTGCGACTAGATTTTGAAGCAAAAATGGCCAGTTCACACGATGCGACTAGCTGTAGGGACTAGTCCCATAGTGTGTGCCGACCTTAATACAAACGATGTTTTCATCATACATTTTTTTACATTGTCTGTAGAAACCCTACTGCCGTAACAACCACTACAGGAAAAAACCAACAATGCTTAGGCCCGTTACTAAGGCGTCTTGCGTGCCATTCCAATACCTGGTACAAGGCCAAACTTATGAAAAACTGTAATGGAACGGGTTAAAATAAGCCGACAGTAAGAGGAATACAGGTACAAGAGAGATTTGTCAAACTTCTTGACTTACCAGCTATGTCATTGGCCATTGTGATCAGGGCTTTATCGTTTCTCATCATTACGTCCTCCACCTCTCCACCGCTCATTGCTTCGATGAAGTTCACCAAGCAGTCCTCGGTCGTCAATGCACTCAGCCCGCTAACGAGCAACTGATTCTGTTGAAATCGAGACTGCTCTATTGCTTCAGCCTGACAAGCATTATGATCTCCACTATCCGCTAAACTTGATAAGCTCTGCGCAAGCCTTATTCCTCTCTGACCACGCCCTATGTTACCACTATCCCGTGACCTCCTGCGGTTTCCATGACTGTTTGGGTCAGGTGTCTGATAACTGCTGCCTCTTCCCCTGTGACCTCGACCTCTGTTCTTTGTTTTCAGTTTCGGAGGATGTCCTCGCCCAGCCCAATTCCCATCGCAAAAAAGAGTTTTCCTGATCTCCTCGAGATCTTCCTCTGGTTTTGACTGTGATTGTGGTGGAGGTGAAGTTGATGTTGACTGAGCATGTGGTTGGGGTGAGTTTGGTCTTAACTGGGTATGTGGTGGAGGTGGAGGTGGGGGTACCTGAGGTGGGAGTGAATTTGTTAGCTGAGCATGTGGCTGGGGTGAGTTTGATGTCCACTGGGCATGTGGTAGATGTGGAGGTGGCGGTACATGTGGTGAGAGTGGGTTTGCTAACTGGGCATGTGACTGGGGTGAGGAAGATGTCGACTGAGCTTGTGGTGAAGGTGGTGGGAGTAGGTTTGTTGACTGAGAATGTGGTGGGGGCGAGGTTTCTCTTAACTGAGTATGTGGTGGAGGTGGAGGTGGAAGTGCATGTGGTGCAAGTCGGTTTCTTGACTGAGCATGT
>CM042758.1:18291256-18349191 GCA_022496165.2 Catalaphyllia jardinei | reverse complement strand
ACAAGAGATATCACACTTACGATTCTCGATCATGCCTTACTCTTAACTTATAATAAAAGAGAGTTTTCATATTGAATAGTTGAAACCTGAACTCAACAAACAAGTTGAGCACGTTAATTTGTCGTTGCATTTCTAAATTTATCTACTGTTGTTTACAAGGAGTTTAAGTTTACTTTTTCGTTATTTCTATTCTTAGTCTATCATTTTATTGGTTAGTTTAAAAAAAGTTTAACAGTTAACGACTATTTGAATTTATAAAGCTCCATTGTATATGAGTAGTTATGTATACCGACCATCTTTGTAAATCTTTACTATTATCTCTTACTAACCGAGTTCGAGGGCCGTACTGTAAGTTACGGACCGAGTTTTTTCCCGTTCGCGCGAAGCGCGCGGGCCATAAATTGACGGGAAAAAACGAGGATCCTTAACTTACAGTACGGACCGAGAAGACGAGATTAGTAAGATATTTACTATATTTCTGAGGTTAATCGAGCACGTGGAAAAAGAAATTTTCAAAGTTAGCGGGCTGTACAGTAAAGTACGGCCCGCAAAATTGATCAATCAGAGCGCGTACTAACTAAGAGATATAATAAATATTCTAATTATGAATATCCTGACAAAGTTAATATGTTAATAAAATTTAAAATTATGGTTTATAGTACTTACCTTATAGTTATCCCTAACTTTTCTAAGTAAAATGCGATAAAGCCTTTCGTTAAGACAAGGGATCATGTTGATTTCGAGTTCAACACTTGAGTCAATTGGCATCCCGGCTTCACGCAACTTAATTATAACTAACTTGAGTTTGAAACCACAGTATTGGTGCTATTTTATTGACTATGTAAAACTAAATCAGTGAAGCCCCAAAGCCGTTACCTTATGACAGTGAGACCTCTTTCGCCGTAGTTGTTGTAAGAAATTCCCTGATAAGTTTTCTTATTGTTGGGATAGGCCATCCACGGAGTCAAAGTAGCTTAATCACGGTAGCATATGAGTTGTTCTGGCCACGTACAAAATATGAACTTTAAATTAGAGTAAATGATAGTTTACTTCGAGAGATCTAGAAATACGCCAAGAAAAAATATTTAAGAAACAAGGATGATTAATGATGAAGACTGGCACAGATTAACAAACGACAAACTTAAAAAAATTAGCCTGTACGTTTCAAATACGCACAAACAGTGACTTAGCTCCTTCAAACATGCCAAGCTAATGGATATGAGTATTTTATGCAGGTTTGATTTCTCTTTCTCCTTATTTCCGTTGCTGCTCGCATTAGGGTATCCGTAGCTGTCAAGTCGGTAAGTACTTCATATATCCCTTATTATAATGTATTGATCCCTTATTATAGAGTATTATATACACTCTAATAAGGGATACATGAAGTGCTTAGGGTCAGAACAAGGGATACGCTGAGCAGTATCACGTGACCATATCAAGGGACAAAGCTTAGGGCTCATCAAGGTCACGTGGTTGTTATGAGATGACCAAGTACTGGGTGTCGATTGGATCGCGGGCTCGAGCGAGATTGAGGTTGTTCAATCTCAAAAGAGAAGGCCAAATAATATAAACAGGAAATCGCACCACAAAGATAAGAAACTCGAATCAAATTTCTGAATTAGGTAAGTCCGGCTTTGATGAAAACGGAACCGACTAGTCTTGGCTAAATCTATAATTTGCATTTTTTGTGTAACGGTATTACATTTTAATAACAATTACATCGATCCTGTGGTGTAACAATGTGAAGAGAGTATTTCGCCTACTATTGCATAGTTATAAGGTATTCTGGATAACACTGGTTATCGTAAAATACTACAAAGATAGATGGGTTTCCTTGATTATCAACCACTGATTCATACAATATCTCGGGTCTTGAATGGTTCTTCGCGGGAGGCACTATCATGTTATGGTTGCCTACACAATACTGCCCGACCAAGACCCGGGCAAGGTACATGTAGCGGCGGCCCCCGTCTCCTGCCTTTGCGTAACAAAATGAATAAGAGGCGTCTCTTGCAAAATACGTACCTTGTCCATATATATTTCCTGAAAAGGAACACAATGTGTTAGTAAGAGGAAGGGTTCCAACATATAAGAGCATTAACAAATAAAAATGAAAGCTTGATTTCATACGATCGTTAAAAGAGAATTACTACGATCAGAAAGAGTGTGTATTTCATTACATCAACTCACTTGAAATACGTGGCCCGAAGAAAGAACCTATCTCCCATATGTATGACCTCTTCCAATAAAAGTTATTTCAACTTATTGTCATTTGTGTCTCAAATGTTGTGGCCATGTTAAGAACAACCCCTGACGGAGAATTTAGACTTATGGCATGTTAATATTTCTGTGAAGAGGAGACCGCACATGCAATCATCGCAAGAAACAAAAATAACCCGGTGGAGCTATAAATAGATTTTCTAATAATGGTATCCGGGGATTCTTTCATTATTAACTCTCATTCACTTGGGATCATAAATTGTGCAGTGCTTTGGGCACTTGCCTTCCACCATTGTGGTCCAGTGTTCAAAGTCTCGACCTGACGTCATTGTTGCTTTTTATCGTTCTTGATCTGTGTTTTTTTCTTCTGTTGGTCTGGTTCTTCTGCTTTACTTCAAATTGTAATTAGATTTCGATCCACGACCTCAGATAAATTGCAAATCTTGCTCTTTCATAACTGTTAATTCCATCACTCAACCAACCTTACCTTCCAGAGCAATAGTGTATCCACTTACCATGGGTCCCACAGAAGCTTCTGTTAAATCCTTGAGTGTTGATATGGCTGACATTTTTAGGATCAGTTCCATGAAACAACTGCCGTTCACTGTCCCCACCAATGTCTTTGTCCATCTTCTGTTTCCTTACCATGTAACACTGGTAAAGATGAGGATTCTGAATTCGTTCTATTTTTTGAATATTCACTCCTCTAGCGGTGGCCTGCAACTTGCACAGGACGCCTTTATATTCAGTGGAACTTTTTGAGAGTGGGACCGTGTGCACTGTGATGTCAGCGCTTGGCATTTTCACCCAGTGCTTGGGAAGAGGAATTCCTTAAGACAGAAATGGTTACTACCTTTACCTTAAGGCGGGGATAAACGTGAATAGGAGTGAAATTTTAAGTATTATGAAAAGGGAATTGTTAGGATTAAAATAGGTTGGAAACACTGTTATCCGTCTAATTTCAATTTTCCAAATCCATCAAATTTTCAACATTTCATACTTTCCTCAATTTAACCTAACCTTTGAGAAAAAAATCTCTTTCCCAAAATGCCCAAAAATCATCCAAAAATTTGCACAAAACCGCCAAACAGTGGTTAATGAAATAAGCAGAGAGATTTAGCGTCCCTTGAAAAGTGACCAAGATAGTGGCAGAAAGGCCGTGTTAAGCGATGCCAAAACAACCTTTCCGAGAAGCGAACAGTTTTCCAAGAGCGTAGACTTAATGCAATGTATATCAAAGTGGAAGCAAAAAACCATCACTTATCTTTTCAAATGATGAAAAATTGAGGTTGTTTCGTTTTGTCAAACTAACCGTTCAAAAATTCGCATATGGGTGTGGGAAAAGCTTAGAAAGTGGCGCGGTGGAGACAAGACCCTGGACATTACTTGGTTTAACAACTTGCGAAACATTGGGCCAGCAGTTGAACAATCTGATTGTTTGATTTTGGTTAATGGACATTTAAATAAACGGAGTTATGGTACCAGTGTTTTTCGCAAAACTAACTGATGCCGTACTGTAACTAACCTTCTTCAGCTCCCTTCACCTTTCGCTCCAATCTAATTTGTTCACCGGTTCGTTGTCCGCGGCCGCTTTTTGCCCTCAAATCAAGGATAAACTGCTCTCCACTTAAAGATACTTTAACTGTGGGCGCACCTTTGCAGTACGCAATCTCAATCTTCGCTTGTGTTCTGGGATCGAAAACCATTTTACTCCCGCGCGTTTTAAAACTCCATTCTATGTTTCTTGACACCAGCTGCGCCTGTTCTACCTCCTGCTTCTTCTTCGTTCTCTCGTTAATCTCTTTGCAGATCTCCCCGACCATGCCGGACACGTCGGTCGGTTGACCCCGTACGACAATGCGTTCAACATCAGCTTCAACTTCAAGTTTGACGTCACGGTCCTTGGCCTTTTTTCTCAGTCTGGCTATCTGTTTATGAGAAAGTTGACTAACAATCTCATTTTCGACTTTATCCGTGGTACAAGCTTCAGATAAACCTCTTTTCAAAGATTCCACGGCCTTGTCCACGCCTGTATTTTTCTTTCCGAGAACAGAAATTCGCACAGAGAGCTCTTGACACGGGAGGTGCGTTTGTCTCATTTCACGTTTTCTTAGCTGGCCAGTTTCTGTTTCATTTGATATTGAGTCTAAATTTATTGAGGCTGTTGAGACTGATAGGTCCCTTCTAAGTTTTCCAAGTTTGGAGCGAATACTTTTGTATAGTACACTCACGGGGTGAGCAGGACTGTGGGATTTGCGCTTGGCTTTCAATTTGTTCATTTCTTGTTTGAAGGCAGCAGTTAATGTCTGGTCTTGCCCGAACACGACAAATCGGATATCCTGCACTTTAGACCCAGAATTAGCTTGGCAAAAGCTTATCGTTTCTTCTAACATTATTTTCGAGGCCGCATCCCGTGGGAAGTTGAGGTTTCCTGTTCCTATGACAGGAAATGCAATGGACTTTACGCCAAGTTGTTCACCCTTTTGCAGACACTTTTGTACGATGGCCCGTAGAGACTAAAACAAAAGAGAGATAAAATTTTTAACAGTGGGCTTCAAAGGTGGACCACATAAGCATTGTGCGAGTCCGCTAATAACTATATATCGTTCCTCTTACTGATCCTAAATAATCATTCGAGAATTATACGAGAAGTGAGTCACAATTGACAGAAACGCCCAACTAGTTACCATCTTGGAGTTTATAGTTATACTTGAATTAACCTCCATGTCAGTTTGTTGAGTTAGTCGTTCATCGGAGCAAAGTGGATGATCGTGGACTGTATTTGAAGTACTGATATTTTGAGAGGGATGTAAAAGCAGAGAACCAAGCTGGAAACAAACAACGGGCGGGCGAGGCAAGGGAAAAACCTACAGGGAAACTCAACCCACATAATGCCGGGCCGCGATTTATATACAGGCCAGCTAGCGCTCTAACAACCGTGCCACCCCTGCTCATCTACCGTTGTGAAGGATCAGTTCAAGGTACGAAAAAAAATACGCTTACCACCTCCCCTTTGCCACCGTTCCATTGGCCACAGTAAGTGTTGATCACGTGATTACTCAAGGGAAAACCAGGAGAGAGAGCTATGTCTCCAGCGTTTGGAGTTGTCATTTGAGAAACACCAGCCATAATAATCGCTTGAGAGGTCGCTCCAACCGAACAGACCAATGCATCAGCCTGCAGTTTGAAACAAAACCTCATTAAAATTGCAACGTACCAAATAAAGGATAGCTAAACCACAACAAATAAGATACCATAATTGGATAAAGGATGGGTAAGGACTAAGGATTTTCACGGCCTAAAAACGATGAACATGACGTAGCTCCTTTAATTTACTAATCATTTACTAATATCTAGCAGTTTTATCTTTTCTTTTTACATCAGTCATATTTGCTAGGCTGTAATTAAAAGCAAATTCTTTTGTATTTATTTCGAGGGCCATTAGTTTATCGGTTTACTTACTGTCAAATGTTACCCTCTCCAATTAAGTCTAGTTTAGTCTACTCTACTGTCCTCAATTTGAAGCTTATGTTGTGTTATTGGAGATTTAACAGCCGGGTTCTGGAGGGTGTTTGAGAAACACGTTGATAAAGAAATAGTCCTAATTAAGGAAAAAACGAGTTAAGAACTAGAATGTGGTGTAACTAGAGAAGATTACTTCAGTCGAGGATTTTAAATGAGATTAAAAGGAGCTAAGTCTAAGCGGAGTTAAATTGTGTGATAGCAGGGCACAATCATAATAGACAGTTTAGAAATGATAGGTTTTCTAACTGCATTTACACCCACTTTTAGCGTTACGCGCATAGGAGGTAGCATTTGCACGTAACACTGCAAGCGGGTGTTATTGATAATTCAGTTGAAATGACCGATCTATAATTGATAACTAATTAACAATTGGTTTATGCTTTACCGTGCACTATCGAGTTATGGAGCACGCGGGAAGTTTGGAGAGCGCGAAAGAAGCGTAAGAGTTGCCCCAGGCGATTATGAGTGCTCTCCAAACTTCCCAAGTGCTCCATAACTCGATAGTCCACAGCTTAAAGCATAAACCAATTGTTTTATAACATAGCCGGTGGAATTGTGCATTTGACGCGAAAACCGGACAACAATATCAGCCGAAGTGATTGTTAGTGGTAAGCGAAATATTAAGCAAAATAGGAATTGGTTTTATTTCAGTTTTTCTGTTCAAAGCTCGAGTTTCATACTTAACAATTTTAAAACGAAAAAATTTAAGCTTACCTTTAAAGGTTGAAAGAGACCAGTTTGTCATTTGTTTGGTTTTACCAGGGTCTTTCTGTCAAAATTTGTGGCATTTCTCCCTCGGACAATGAAGCAAATCGTGACGGCGCTGATGTCGAGTGCCCTTTTCTGTTGTTTTTCTCTTTTTCTGCCTTATCTAAGAACTCTAGCTCAAGAGAAAAGGTCGGAAACTTGTCTTCGTTTTGGGACTGGTGGGCCGAATCTCTGTTTGCATCCATTATTGTCTCCAAATATAATATTTCTCCCCGCGCTAACAATGGCCGCTTGCGCGGAAGAAAAAATTCAATTCTAGCGAAGCGATTTGCTCACGTCATCAGCGTTCGCTATCGGGATTTTTAGCACGCTTGCGTATACTGAATTTGATTGCTATGTTATAATCAGAACTAGTATCATCAAGAATATTCTTGTTCTTCGGCCATTTCAACTTTAAAAGGAAAACAAAAAAATTGCGGTTACAAACATTATCCATAGACAACGCATGGTCTAATTAAGACTTTCTTTACTTTACGTTTCGTATTCTACAACATACATCTTCAGAAGTGAACGGTTATAACTGTTACAAACATTTAAAAATACAAAAATAAAGAGGGGAACTGGTGACAAGATAAAAAAAATGACAAAATTGATACTACCGATGGTTGATACTTCCGGTAGAACTTAATAAAGAAATAGCTTCTCGCTACCAACATTTTCATTAAGAAAGGGTTATAACTCACTGATCAAAAGAGTTTCAAATTCTTTATACTTTCTAGGAGTGAAAGAGTCCCACTTGGTGTAGAGGCCAATGAAAGTTGTTTTGCGGTGTATTCTTGTAGTGAAAGTGTTGAGGTTGCGCTTGATCCCATTTCAAATGTCTGCATCAAGCGCAACCTAAGAAAGATATATTCCTTGTCTTGCCATTTTTAGGTTCCCAAAGTGAAGTTCTTGCGCGACGTGTTAAATCTTGTGTTAGTAAATTTTATGGTTTTGTCAATCTGAAGGTTATTTTTAATAATACTTGCAGGGTTAAGTCTTTCTTTCCATACAAAGACCGTTTTAGCCGCTCTCAACGCTCGAAAGTAGCGTCCAGGTTAGTTGTTGGGACTGCGATTCTTTCTACGTCGGTAAAACTAAACGACGATTACATGATAGGAAGACTGAACATTTTAAGGCTCTCACACAAGATTGTCACGCTTCCGCTTTGGCTGACCATGTAATCTCTACCGGTCACAACATCAAATGGGACCATTTGGAAATCCTCGCTACTGGAAAGTCCGACTTACAGTGTAAAATTAAAGAAACTCTTTTTATCAGTGAGTTGAAACCCTCACTTAGTGAAAATGTTGGTAGCGAGAAGCTATTTCTTTATTAAATTCCACTGGTAGTATCAACCGGTAGTATTTATTAGATCATGTGTTGTCTATGGATAATGTTTGTAACCGCTGTTTGTTTTCTTTTCCTTCAGAACTAGTATACTGGTAATTGAGCACAGCACCAGGAACTGTGTAAGAAGGTTTGCTTATCACTCACCTTCTCTGTCTCAATCTTTCCAGTTCTCCACGATATTTTGTGGTGGCCTCGATTGACAACCAAGGTAAACGGATCTGTACTGCTACCAGCATGCTCACTTTCGTCGTCATCGTCATCACTGCCACCACGGCCTCCGCCATTATTGTCTTGTTCATCGTCATCATCATCGTCGTCGTCATCATCATCATCATCATCATCATCATCATCATCATCGCCATCTTTATCATCATGAGTTGCATTTGGGCTTTGGCCAAAATTCATCTGCACTTCTATCGCACAGTTTTGATCCTTTTCCACTAATTTCACCAGACGATCTCCTTTCCCACTGTCAAAGTACCTCCGGAGGCCTGGCTGTTTCGCATCAAAATGTTCTGACACGGTATCTACTGTGAGAGCGATAAGCTGTCTTCTCACATCATGTAAGCTTTTTCTGTTTCCCGAAATGACAAAATCATTATTGTCTTTTCCCCTTTTAATCTTCACTTCAAAATCTTTCAGGTTATTTTCAATGGAGCGTAAATCTTCCAGACGAAACTCAGCAAGATACCTTCTGACAATCTCTGATGAACATACAAACTGCTCTTCCCTGATGCAATTGTTTTTTAAGAAGGTGTTAAGCTTCTTTATCACCTCTTTGACGTCGTCCTGGAACCCAGCGACAAAAATGTCATTCCAGTTGTTCCAGTGGATACGGACAGCTGTTTCAGTGTTCATTTCGTCACATAACTCGCGCCATTCTGGAGTTTTTAACAAACTTTTGCTCTTATCATCCACTTGCACTTTTTCTTTCAATATCAACGTGTTCACCAGCCTCTCAGCCTCGTCCAAGTGTGCAGCTGACGTGCTCACAATTCTTGCACCAGAGTCTTTGTTAATGACGAACACTGCCTCGATATCGTTGTTTTCTAATTCAGTTTTCATTTTCTTTAGCCCCTCGACCGACCCCAAAACTCTCAAGATGCTGCAGGATAGAGTTAAAGTCTTTTCAACCACGTCCGACATTTGTTTGACAAACTTCGTCGTTGCTTCAATAAAAGGTGGCTCAGGACCTTCGAAATATATTTGTTCACCTTCAATGTCCAGCTTTATCTCCAGCTCATTGTTCTTTTCCTGAAGTCTCTCCGCAAACTTGATCTTCTTCAACAGAATTAAGCGTTCTTTTGAAACATTTGAAACTGTTATCTTCGAGTATGTTTTTCTGGTCTCCTCTCGGTATATCTCTTCCAATTTAGACCTCAGCTTCTCCTCGTAATCCTTTACAGCTGTGCTCAGAGAAACAATTCTAGTAACAAATGAATCATCGATGAGTTTGACCAGCGGAGCATCTACCCCCTCGTGTGCGCGAATACTGGATAGCTGTGCCACCACGGCTCCCCAGAAATCCTTGTTGACTTGAACGTCACGCTTCGCAAATTTGCCGAGGTAATTTTGTATTTCATTAATGCACTCAGACTGCCACGAATCACTCTCGTCTCCTCCCTGGTGCACTATTACAACCATTTTGTTGTTCGGTTTCCAGGTAATTTCATTTTTCTTTGCAGCCAGGGAATTTCTCAGTTGATCTCCAAATGCTGTAGTGTTGACGAATTCCATTACATCCGGGTCTACAGCTATGTGTAGCGTTTGCCCTTTATTTTTAGTCAGCTGGCTCACTTGTGCGTTATCATTGCTGCCTGCGGCAGTTCCCAGTCCATCTGAATCGTCTAGCACGTCACCTTCCTGGCTTTCCAGAAACTCCTGGTAATTTCTGATTGACAGCTGCGCTTGATTTAGGATATGTGGTTTTTCTTTCTGCTTAGCTAAAACTCCTTTTACATCTGTGAACGACAAAAATAAAACAAAAGAGTTACACCGTAAGTAGAACGTTTTCCTTGGGGAGAATTTCAGTGTGGCTATCCTGTGTATGGCCATTGGTATCTTCCCTTAAGACCCGTCAACAAAAGGTAGCCAAATTAGAATACGTTATTCCGAGTTGCCTTTTCCCCCTGTTTTAAGTAACGCATCACGTAAGAAGGGAAGAGGCGGTGAGCAACGCATGCGTCTTTGATTGGCTAAAAGCTTTATTTTCCCGATTTTCAAACGAAGATTGTCGATTTTAGCCGAAGTATTTTCCTTTTATGGTATAGAATCTATTGTTCTACCAGTTGGTGAAGTTTCGGAAAATTCGAATGTGCGGAAGTCAGGTTCTCAGAGCTTTCGTGCAAAACGTTTTTATATAAAAATGAGTTTGATTTGCATGAATCATAACAATGGCTTCGAACCAAGACTCGTTTTGACACAGAAGTAAATGGCAACAACCTCGTTACCAAGCTAGGGCAAAGGCCCTGGGAACGAGGTTGACATGGCAACTAGGAATTAATGGTCTATTGTGTGTTACAAACCTTTTGGATCTTCAAACACAACCACAGCTCTACCGCCTTTTGTTAGAAATTCTACTTTCTCCACAGGACCCCCACCGTATTTTGGACTTTCAAAGTACAGTTCAATAGCATCACGGGTGGTATTATCCGAAATACCGCTGACAACAATGCTTGTACAGACAGGAACTTGCTCGATGGTAACTTTAGCTGAATCCAGGCCTCTTTCTTCGGCTTTGGTCTTGATTTTACTAAAATCTAAGTGATAAAACAATCTTTATCAGAATTAAGATGAATGAAAGCACATGAAAATTCATGTTGTTTTCCCATATAACAACTAAGCTAATTTACAGTACAGCTACATTTGTAAGTAGAAAACTCATTCAGTGTAAGAACATAAATATTGCTAGGAAGCGCCCCACCCCTTCCCCACAAGAACCTCAGTGATCAATTGTAATCACAAGCACGGACTAATGCTAACATTTCGACATAATGTCGACATATTCATGTGAG
This sequence comes from Catalaphyllia jardinei, assembly GCA_022496165.2. NCBI lineage: Eukaryota > Metazoa > Cnidaria > Anthozoa > Scleractinia > Caryophylliidae > Catalaphyllia > Catalaphyllia jardinei. The sequence goes on along the minus strand of CM042758.1, from coordinate 18,338,332 downwards.
GCCGCATTGTTTTATCCTCACCGAAGTGTGTTCATGTAGACTGGATCTGGCCTATTTCGCAGGAAAATAGCTCAAAATAGACTGTTCTGTGAAAATGCCGTTGGTTGCAGGCTCTTAATGGGCTCCTAAATAACATCATTTCAAACTGGAAAATTTTCAATTTGTTTCTACTTTCCACAAATTTGTATACGCGGCTTGCAACACGAGTTTCGTCCAATACCTCATCAGTTGATTGCCAAACAATAATACAGTTTGTGTAGCCACTCACTAAAAATTGTCCTTATTTTGTTCTTGCTCTCATACAACTATTGCGTGGCAATCAAGTGACAAGCTCGAAGTGAAAAACTAATGTTGCAAATAGCGCATGCAAGTTAGTGTGTCGAGAACTAACCCTTGGGAGCAATTAAGTGTCTACTTTAGAGACTGGGCAATAGTTACCAGGAGGAGGGGCGGGGGGGGGCCCGTGCTAAATTAGAGGGGGTCATAGGAAAAAATGATAACAAGAGAGAAGAAGGTTGGATGCAAAATTTAATACATATGGGGGGGGCATTACTTTTTCATTCATTTTTGAAAACTGGAAAAATATAAATTTAAAATACTCAGTAACATTGGAATAAAACTGACTCATTTATCAGTTCTAAGGTGTTCTGATCTATGAACCATTGTTTTCCCATCTGTCATGCAGTAGGGAGGGAATGCCTCTGTTATATATATGTTAAAATAGTGTTAGTCTTTATTTCCACTAGAACTTAATAAAACAAGAAACTTTAATTAAAAGTTGCAAAAGTAGCATTATAATGTTATTCAATGAAAAAGAAAGATGCCAGTGTTAGCACACATGGCATCGTAATTTCTCCAACAAAACTTCCAACAAAACTTCTGAAATTGAAAATATCTCATTTTACAGATCTTTAAAGTGTAGAACATTAAAACAGTGTAATTAAATTGAGCTTCAAAACAGTCCAGAATAAGCTCAATTTAGACAAAAAGTTCTCAATAATGTCTTCAGCTTCTCCCGACAAAGCTTCTGGAATTCAAAAGCTCTCGTAAACATGCTACTTCGCCTGGGAAATATTAATAATTAATACCATTAACTACGGCAACGTCCACTAGAGACTAGATCGACAAGTTTCTCCCAAGTGTCTCTTCCTCCGGTACAAACATCACTTCAAATGACTCTTCGATGAGGGGAAATTGCTCTCAGCTAAAAAAGGGTCTTTGCAAGAAGTATGTTTCCAGTACAACGCGGAAAAAACTACATGTAAACGTTATGTACAGCACCTTGAGTTCCTCGATGCAAAATCTAGAAAAAGAGTAGGAAAAAGGAACACTCTTCCGCTTATTTCTTGGACAATCGAAAAAGTGTGAAAGCGCTTACCAACAAGCAGCTGAAAATCTACATGTGTCTGAAGAAAAAAGTTGAAATTATTTTTTTCTTAATGAGAGGGGGGCTATGACTTAGTTTTGGAGCACATTTCACCCATTTACCAACCCCCATCCAGGTAATTATTGCACAGTCCCTTAGGGTTTCACAAAATTGGTCGCTGTACTGCCGTAAGAACCAACACAAGGCTAAACAATGGTCTGGCCTGTCACGCAGGCGTCTTGCGTGCTATTTCGATACCGGTACCTGATACAAGGCCAGGGCTAAGAATAAGTGAAATACCGGTACAAGAGAGCTTTGTCGACCTTCAAATAAACCGTGAAGTGACACCTTTACACGACGTACCTGTTATGTCATTGCCCATTGTGATCAGAGCTTTGTTGTTTCTCATCAGTACGTCCTCCACCTCTCCACCACTCATTGCTTCGATGAAGTTTACCAAACAGTCTTTGGTTGTCAACGCACTCAGCCCACTAACGAGTAACTGATTCTGTTGAAATCGAGTTTTTGCTATAGCTTCAGGATGACAAGCACTCTGTAAGTTTGAGTAGCTCTGCGCACGCCTCATTTCTCTCTGACCACGCTCTCTGCTACTACTATTCCAAGGTTTCCCATGGTTCCCTTGACTGCGTCTGCTTGGATCATCTCCCACAGAAGGACCTCGTAGAGAATTGCCACAGGTGCTGTTACTCGCTGGATTACTGTCGACGAAGTCAGACAATTGAGCTGCTTTTCCTTCATGAATCCCCTTCTTTCCTTGATTCTGTTGGCTTGCACCTCCCTCCGAATAACGCTGCCTTTGAGAGAACTGAGACGGATTATCGCCCCCCAACTCATTGACATCCTGGAAACTTCTTCCTGTTCCTCTGTAGTCTCGACCCCTGGACTTTGTTTTCGGTTTCGGAGCATGTCCTAGGCCAACGCCCCATCCCTGAGACATTCCCATGTCAATGTCTTTGAATCGTTTAGTGTTGCTTTGACCCTGTGCAGAGCGGCCTCTTGGACCTTCTTTTGGCACTTCTCTTGGACTTTCCCCGAATACTCCACTTGGTCTTGTGATCTGGCCTCGATTGCTTTGGTAACCGCTATTTTGTCCCACATTGCAATCGCCAAAGCTATCTGCTGTCAAGTTACGTAGTTTTTTGACTTCCCCTTGCTCCTTGGGTATTTCATCGTAGTTTGTCCTTTCTCGAGAATCAGCTTCTGTGGAACTTTTTTCTTGCCCAGTGCATGTAGAACCTTTTCCTCCCACTGCAGTTTGGAACTTGTCCTTCGATTTTTCCATAGCTTGAAATTTCTGCAGCTGCTGATAAGCTATTTCAACGTCTCCATTTACGTCATCGCGATAAAGAGTTCTCCTGATAAGCACTGGTGGTAAACAGCTGAATGTTTTCGCAAGCTTTTTTATTTTTTCTTCCATCTCCTCGGGCTTTTGTTCCGGTGTTGCCTGTGATTGTGGTGGAGGTGATGTTGGTGTTGGCTGTGCATGTGCCAAGGTTAGATCTGGTGTTGACTGTACCTTTGCTGAGCATGAGGCTAATGTTGACTGTACTTGTGATGGGGGTGTCGTTGGTGTTAACTGAGCGTGCTGTGAGGGTGGAGTTGGTGTTGGATTTCCACGTGCCTGGGGTAAGGTTGATGTCGACATAGCATGTTGTTGGGGTGAGGTTGAGGTTGACTGAGCATGTGGTGGATGTGGAGGTGGAGCTACATGTGGTGGAGGTGACTGTGTTGACTGAGCATGTTGTGGCGGTGAGGTTGGTCGTGACTGGGCATGTGGTGGAGGTGGAACTGGAGCTGGACGTATAGGTGAAGGCAGAGGTGAAGGTGGAGGTACATATGGTGGGAGTGGGTTTGTTGACTGAGCATGTGACTGGGGTGACGTTAAAGTTGACTGAAAATGTGATTGATGTGATGACCGATTTGCATGTGGTGGGGGTGGAGCTAATGTTGGCTGTTCGTGTGATGGGGGTGGGGTTGGTGTTAACTGTGCATGTTTTGAGGGTGGAGTTGAAGTTGACTGGGCATTTCGTGGCAGTGGAGGTGGTGTTGCCTGTGCAAATGATGGGCCAAGGGGTGGTGTTACATTCGGACGCGGTTGGAGTGGAGGTGGTATTCGTGGTGGAAGTGGTAGGGGTGTTCTTCCTTGATAACGTTTGCAGTTGCCATCATGTCCTGTAAAGTCAATAGCCAATAAGACCTTAAAATTGGTTTATTCCTTTCCTGGTGTAGCAGTAATATATCGCAAGTAGATTGGAACACCTCTGATTAAGAGGCATGGGATGCTTGTCAGATCTATTTGTATTATTGCCCGGAAGGAGACCAATATGAATATGGCATAAGATTTATTTCACCTCTAGAAGCCACCTTAGCAAAACAAAAAGATAAATGAGAATTGCAGTGACTTAAAATGAGTTCTCATCAATAGAAATGAAAGGGAAAACAAAACTGTGATTTCTGATAGCCAGGGCATGGAAAATATAATCCCCCGCCACAAATTAAAATACCTTCCTTCAAATTCATTCACGTAGATTTTAAACAGCTTGCATTCCCAGCTTAGCTAAGAAAAACAATCAATTGAGAAGTCATCTTAAAACCTCTGTTAAGGAGGAATTATTGTTGGAGAAACAACGTTATTACCAAAAATTGTTTCTTTGTCAAACGTTTGCTGTGGAGACAAACTGTTTGTGAAAAAGGTAAAAAAAATTCCTAGCTTCAGAGAAGAAATGAAAACAACAAATGCTGCGTTTGCGCAGATCGAAACGGGAAAACAAAGACAATCTTTCTGTAAACATTTTTCATCGATTCGAAACCCTTTGAAAGAGTAAAGAAACCTTTCAGTCAGCAGTATCAGTGTTGCAAAGACAAGGCCATCATAATCACACTCACCTTTCAAATTAACGTCAAGGTTTTTGCTCATTTTCGATGCCTTAAAGACAGGGCCAGAATCTCTAAATGGAAAAGATGATTAGTTTATGCACAGGGAGCCCAAACACTAATTATTACCTGTGTTAATGTGTATTTTTTAGTCATTTAGAAGGGATTTGAATGATGTGAAGGCGTTTTACGCTTAGAATATTATTTTGTCTGCCAATTTGTAATTTATGACGCCACGTCTCAAGTTTCTGTTATCGTCGAAAACTATTAAAAATAGTTAATAGTAAACGACGATAATGGAAACTTGAGACGTAATTGTAACGTCGCATTGATTACAAGGCGGCAGACAAGATAGTATTCGAAATGCAAACCGCCCTCACTTCATTCAAATCTCTTCTAAATGACTAAAAACAGACACAGTAACAAGGGGAACAGCGTTTGGGTGCCCGGTGGAAATGCTGACTTTTTCAGTGTAAGAGGCGGAGGGTGAGTGGGTGGTTTGTGCTCGTAGTATTTGTGTTGTGGACAGCTTTGACGGCTTTTTGCATTTCGAACTGAGGTTTGCAGAAAAGCGGTTGTTCCAACTATATAGTTACGTACTAGACGAGGAACGACAGGAGAAAATGCTTGAATATACACATGAATCAGAGAACAAAAAAGCAGACTTCAACAGGCCTGAAAGAAATTGCAGAATCAACAATAACGAAAAACAAACGACCTCTAAGAGCACATGTGGTTACTGGATAGTAAATAACCCCAATGGCGCAAAAAAAAAGAAAGCACCAGTTGCGGAGTTTTGGAATTATTGCAAAATATTGTTTTGCGAGCAACATTAGCGACCGTTTACTGTGCCTGCTTATACCAGAGAGAAAAAACGTAGAAATCCAGCTTCCCCTGTAACCCCGACCTCTGTTCTTTGTTTTCAGTTTCCGGGGATTTCCCCAGCCAGGCCTGTTCCTATCGCTGAAAAGAATTTTCCTAATAATGAATGGAAGTGAAGAGCTGGATATTTTCGCAGCCTTTTTTGATTCTTCTTCCATCTCTTCGGGGTCTTGTTCTGGTTTTGACTGTGATTGTGGTGGAGGTAAAGTTGATGTTGACTGACCATGTGGTCGGGGTGATGTTGGTCTTGACGGGGCATGTGCTGGAGGTGGACGTGGAAGTATATGTGGTGGAACTGGGTTTGTTAACTGGGTGTGTAGCTTGGGTGAGGTTAATGTCCACTGAGCATGTGATGGAGGTGGAAGTGCATGCGATGGGAGTGGGTTTGTTAACAGGGCATGTGGCTGGGGCGAGGTGGCGTTGACTGAACATAAGGTGCAGGTGGAGGTGGAGGTACATGTGGTGGGAGTGGGGTTGTTCACTGAGAATGTGGTCGGGGTGAGGTTGGTCTTGACTGGGTATGTGGTGGAGGTGGAGGTGGAAGTGCATGTGGTGGTAGTGATTTTGTTGACTGAGCATGTGATGGAATTGAGGGTTACGTTGGTCTTGATGGTATTTTGTGTGGGCGTGTAGTTGGTGTCCAATTTGCATGTGGGGTGGGCCTAATGCTGGTTGCTCGTTTGATGGGGGGTGGAGTTGGTATCAAATGTACATGCTGTGAGGGCGGAGTTGGAGCTGACTGGGCATTTGGTGTGAGTGGAGGTGGGGGTACCAGGGTACCATTGGAATGATGACAGGCCAGAGAAAAGGAGACAGGTTCAGCGAGCATGAAACACACGTGAAAAAAAAAGCACAATCTGCAATAATGAAAACCAAAACCCTCTAAGAGGATATGTGATTACCGGATAGTGAATGACCATAATCGCGCAAAAAGAGTAATTGCGGAGTTTTAGTCTTATTGCAAAGTATTGTTTTGAAATTTTAAATTTGCTGCATCATCAGGAACCTATAGCTGTGCCTAGTTATATGAGCAAAGAATAGAAACTCTTGTCTACTTACCAAGATATCGAAAGGACGTCGCGTCATGTCGAAGAACGTGGCAAAACAAGCCTGCAATGACCTGCGTTATTACTACCTGAAGTCAGTGGTACTAGATCGTAGAAATTCGTAAGGTCGGCACACACTAGGGGTCTAGTCGCAGGGATGCCTCGGGGACCAGTCAACTAGTGTGTACTTGTATTTTGTATCGAAATTCCAGTCGACAGACCACATTTTTGGTCCCTGCGACTAGTCCCACGAATTAAGCTGGTTTGATTTCTGACACTAATCGCAGGGACCAATAGTCCCACGAATCGGTCAGTTTTCCAGTGTACACACTAGGGGGTAAAGTCCCTGCTGGTTGTCCCCTAGTGTGTGCCTAGCGACGCGCCGTAACACTGTGTTTGTGCTAGTAAATTCGCATTTGTTCACTGCAATAGTGATATTAAATGAAACAGAACAAATTGTAAACAGTAAAAGTAGTTAAGTTTTTAAAAAACCCTCGTTTTAAAGATGAAAATCGATTAAAAGAACTCGAGCAAATCTCGAGTTATTTTCAGCCACGCTTCGTGCCTCAGTTCGAAGGACAGTATTCATCCATCGTACAGACAGAGCCGTCAAAGCAAACCACAGAACAAATGCTATAAGCAGAAACCCTCATTCACGCACTAAAAATAATTATTAAGTTGTTTACCCATCGTTAGGCAAATGATAGAGATTCTAAATCTACCTTGCGGTGTGTTTGTGCTGTTTCTGATCAGTAGCTCTGCTGCCTTCTTCGTCGACAGCAAGACGAGTAAATACTCCGAGCGAACATACAAAGGGATCTGAAACTGCCAAAGGAATCATAACCTAAAGAGTATTAATTCGTTTGTAGTCAAGTGAAATATTTGGCTGTGCTAATTATAACAATAACAATCAAGCTTCTCCCGAATACGCCAGCGCAACAGACTAAATGTATAATTACTTGAAATTAACGGAGCTTTTTACAGCATGGAAACTAAAATATTAATGAGCAAAAATTGTAACCCTAAAATTATAATTATCAAATTAAGGAAATGTAATAATTAAGAAGAAGAAAAAAACTTCTTTTTACTGTTGAATTGATTGATTGATTGATTGATTGATGCTCGACGCTCAGTTGGCAGACTACTAAGAAAATGTGAAATAACATGAACCTTTTGGCTGCAAATAAACCAAAAAGTACTATAAATAGCTATATAGGTTTCATATATGCGAAACGTTACTAAAGATACTAAAGATAAGAATTAAAACTCTAGTCTAGAAGAGTCAAAAACCAAAATATTTCATTATCAGTTTAAAGAAGACTGGTTCAGCCTACAGTTAAAAATAGGCGCCATATTGGCGCAGGTGACTACTGCAAGATGAAAAAGTAGAACTGCTCTATTTATGCAGTTATATATGAAAATAAGAATATATGCAAATAGTTAGATAATGAATGTTGGTGATGAGAGGCATTATTGAATGCTAATAAGCAATTGTTAAAAAATACTTGCAATTGCCCAAAAGAAGAAAGCAAAATGGGTTTTAATAGGCCATCAATTATGCCATAAAATTCTACCATAGCTTCGAGGCGATGTGGCGGCCTATTGAAATCGCCTCGGACGACCAATAAATCGATCAATATATTGTCCAATAAATTGATTGATGTTTTAAAGAATATAGCGATACTCACTGTTACCTATTGCCATTAAGGTGCCAATCAGAGGTTTATTGGCTGTCGAAACAAAGAATTCTTTTGTTCTGTGGTTGGCAAAATTTAAATATCAAAAGACTTGTTTGTAAACAGTGGATATCGCTATACTCGGCAAAGTGTCTGTGAAATATCGGTAAAGTGTCGGTGTACCGCCGACTATATCGACCGCTATAAATATATCTCGGTCGCTATATCGACTGGGTATCAATTGTGACACTGGTAGCTAGTCGGTTGGGTATCGGTTGAATATCAGTTGAGTGTCAATCAAGTAACAACCGACGTATCGAGCGAAGTATCGACTGATAACTCTGTCAATATGCCAATCGAGGCTTCCAATAAGATGCAGGATCCCAAGAATTAATTGATGGCAGATATTATCCCCAAAAAATTATGAAACACTACGTACGATATATGTACACATTTGTAGCTAGATATACATGTAACTAGGCATTTACTGGATATTAATAATGTGAAATTTTGTAACTCATTATTTTTCTTTCAAAGCAGGTAGTTTAAGTGTTTGTATAATTCTTTTTCTTGATATCGAAAAAAAAACTTTACATTTAATCTATTGATAGAGTAGAGTTAGTTTCAAACATCACCAAAACTGTGCAAATGGCACAAAAGTTGAATCGTGCTGTTGATACATAGTATAATTTATCTACGTGACCTACATAACATTTATTTCTGCAATGAGTGGATTGGATTACATGTATGTCTCCGAGAGCTTGAAAAATTTGTTGGACATCTCAATTTGAATTTAGTAAATCTCGGGGAATGTTCCCTAAAATATTGGCCAAACGCGTAGCGCTCTACTATTCCAATGAAACATGGGACCACCATACATCCTAGATGGTTCGCTGTCTCTTCGAAAGTGGATTGTTTACAGTCGAAATCTTTATGACAGACATATGAATGTTCACATTTGTAGTCTGTTCACAGCAGTTCCACAACACTACGATCATTTACGATATCATAGTTATCTGAAACAGTTGTTTTGTGTCTTTCAAAAGTACACACAGCTTTCACTTTGATGGTTTTTCGATCACCATATTCAACATGGTCGTTCGAGCGGCGCAGTTTTCAAACATCGGAACTCGATAATTCGTGCGAAGAGGCACTGTTCACATAATGCAATATTCTTCCAGAGAGGCCCAGTTTTTCCCATACGAGACTAAAGATACTTTCAAAATTATGGAGTATCCACAATTACGTTTGTTTACATACGTGTCGACATTAAATCGATACTTAGTATCCTAAATATTCGCAGTTTATCTCGTCCTAAATCCTCACGCAACCTTTCATCTGATCGGTTGGAAACAAAATGTGAAAGCTGTGTGAAGTAAATGACAATGCTGTAAAAGAATAAATAACTCACCTCAATTTCGAAGGATACCTCCAAACTCAGACAATGGCAATAGTGACTGCTGCGCAAGCGAAGTAGTCATAAAAAGTTCAGTTCTACACGATCACTCTAGATACCATAACATACTAGTTGCATTATTTATTTTGTTAATTTTGTCTATTTTTCACTCATTGTGAGACATTGCAAGCAATAATTACTTTTGATAAAATGATAAAAGCGCATTTTAAGTAGATACACCATAGACAGAACCCTGTAATCAGGAGAAAATGTTTATGGCGGGGGTAAACATGAATAGGAGTGAAATAAGATTAAAATGAGTTGACCTCTCCCCCCCCCCCCTCCTCCAAGAAAATAAAGAGAGGCCTAGGTTGGTGGAGAACTGTTTAGTGTCCATCTACTAATTCCCTACTTTAATTTCAATTTTCCAAAGCCATCAAATCCTCAACATTTCATCCACTGAGAAAAATATCTCTTTCCCAAAATGCCCCCCAAAATCACCCAGATCAGATATTGTTAAAAAAGGCCATGTTAAGCGACGCCAAACAGCCGCGTTCACGCTTTCCCCCGCGTAAAGAACCTGCTCGGCTTGCTAATAGCTGCTAAGGTTTGGTCATCATTAAACGCATCAATGATTTTGTCATAAACTGCCGGACGAAAAGCGAGAAAAGAGTGTTTTCAGCCTAGATTGACTTTCAAGCTTTATTTACTTTCCCAACTGACTAAGCTACCAATATGACTGCGATTGTCTTTCGTATGTTTTCAGTAAACATATCTCATCTGCAGCTCAGAGATATGATATTTCGCATATTCACTTGTCAAACTCCCAGCCTACTTGACAACTAAGTTGATAGAGCATTGCACTCTTATGGCCATGGTAGCTAGATTTGTTTGCGAGTACTTAAGTTTTCATTTCGTGTCTTAGCTGCTAAAGCTGGCGAACGTGGCTCTTCGTCGATGAACTTCTGTTTGTAGAAGTGAATTGTTTGAGCAGCTATCGGTCCGTAAAGGTTAAAACAAATGAAAGCCAATGAAATTTGAGTGCGGGAAGCTAAATATCTGTTGTTAAGGATGTATGATTCAGCTGTGTTCATTTGAAGACCTTCAACTTATTTAACAATTATTGTTAGAGAGCGCTCTTGGATATGAGATGATAGATATTTAATCCTTTGAATTTCCAGTTTTCAAAGCCAATGCTCCTCAATTTGCGGTTACTACCGAAACAGGTAGACCGCGAATTCAAAGACAAAAGTGACAGTTGATTGTGGCGCCAAACGTTAACGATTTCGGTCACCTGGTTCCATTTGTCAAATCGAAAAGCTGAACGCACGTGGTCACATTCCTTTCTCCTTGTTGACTTCGCCGTTAAAGCTTGTTGCATGTTGTTCGCACTTCGGAGTCAACCATTTTCGTGGAAGCCCCAGATACTTCAACAGAAACTTTTCTTTTACATTCCGCAATGATGGGAGTCTGAAATGCTTCCTCTAAGGCTTTCATGTATGGATTTCCCGCGAATTAGAGTTCGCCTTTCGCTGTTTACAGAATAGGGTCAGAATACGCCATTGTTAAATCACGCACTGGAATGTGACCACATGCATTCACCTTTTTCGTCTGACAAATAAAGCCACCTGACCAAAATCGTAGACGATTGCCGCCGAAGTCAACAGCCACGCTTGTCTTTGAATTCGCGGTCTACCTGTTTCGGTAGTATCTTGGTTCTGAACAAGAGAATCTAGTGTTGCCAAAACGTCAATGTTTTGCAATATCGAAAACCAGTTTACCCTGAAAAGCGTTTCAGAACGTGAGCCGCTTCGAGCAAGAAAAATTCAGTATTTTTGGGAAAGAAAAAAATTATGAATAAAACGAAAGCTTTTAATTAATCGCTTGAATGGAGGCGAAATTTCCGCGTACTATAGTGGTTGCTTCAGGCTTTTATCTACCAGTTATTACATGAAATTTTCGCGAAATTAGTAGTTTTACTCCTCGATCTGCTACTCGATCTCATCTGCTTATTGTAAAAAACAAAAATAACAAGTGTCTTACAAAAATCCATATTGAGATGATGGCCATCGCTAGTTCAGACATCAAATTACGAACAGAATCTCATGAGTCATCGACTAGTTTTTATTAGTATAAATTTACCGTAGTCTATTGTGAATCCATGAATTTGATTGGCTAAATTACCGTTTTCTATCTGCTGATAGTCGACAGTTAGGCATCAGCGCACATTGCGCATCACGTTTGAACCTAATGTAACGTGATAAAATAGTTCTTTTCTACGCGTTACTTCACATTTTTTTTTCTTTTTATGCAATGAGACTACGGTAAATTTATACTAAAACAATTAGACTACTCGCCCTCGTTTTCTACGAGCGATAGTCAACGCGGCTGCGCCTCGTTGACTATTTGCTCGTAGAAAACGAGGGCTCGTAGTCTAATTGCTAACTGGTTATCGATTAAAATTTTATCTATCTCAGATCTAAGCCATCAGTTAAAAAGCGGGTCAACAGCCAACAGTGGCTTAAATTTTGACCAGCTCTTTGCCATAAGTTAAGTTTTATCCAGACCTTCTGTTAATAAATGATAGAGTGCTTACCTTCTTGTGCGTCTGCTAGCTCAGTTAGGTATCACCTGATGACTGCTTTTATAAGCACCAGAAGATGTGAAACTGCATGACTTTTAACACCCAAACAAAAGAAACTGGACAAAGACTGAGCTGACTGTACACTGCTGGCTCATACTATGAAGATTGATCCCAACATATTTTTGGCAGGTATTCTACGTGATGTTATGTCACCTTTGTTAGTCATACATGATTAAGGGACAATAAAGCTAACGACTTACACGTCAAAACAGAAAACCGCAGTCATGCCCTTTCACACGGCTGGCAAAAACAATAGATAATAAAACGTCCGTTCTTGTTAATACATCCTGCTGCAAACAGCACAGTAGGTTTGCGTTTGGTTCCTTTTTTCCCTTTCTACCTTATCACAGTTAACAATCTTACATTTTTTATTGTGTGACAGTGTTTCGCAAAGATGGGAAACTTCCAATTTAACGGTTTCAGATAACTTCACTACACGGCGTCAGAATGGCTCTAAACTCGGCACAAGAGACAAGTTCGCAAGACATTTGAGGTAGGGAAACTTTATATCAAATGAGATAGTTATCTACACATTTTATTTTTACGATCAGCGATTTTCCCATACAATTCTCTATAAACACAAGCTGTCGCATACACCACGTATTTTGAGCTTGGGCAGCCTGTGATCAATTGTGAGGTGTTTTGCAGTTGCACCCTAACATGTCCTGTTCTAGAGTTGTAAAAGGAAATTTGCTCACGTTAGGTGATGACTTTTTTGTTATGTCTATCGCAGATTAGACGACCTCTGTAAGGATACTCCAGAACATCTTGCATTCCAAGAATTGCTGAATAGGTGTACTCACACAACTGTTACAATCCGGGGGGGGGGGGTACTTAACAAAGTTTAATACGGGGAGGCTCCGCCCCGAGGTCCAACCCCTTACCCTTTCATATACCATTTTGGCAGAAAAGGTACTCCTCACACATATCTACTTTAGGAAGTCTTGTTCTCATTTCATATAGTGCTTAATAAATAAACTGATGCAGCCATAAGGGGCGAATATTCGAAATATTATAATTAAAGGCCCTTTTAAATACCTAAAAGACCGATTTCCCTACCCTTTTATATACCTGAAGCCTGAAAAAGGTACCCCTTTCGAGCGGAGGCCATTATAGGGAGTACCCCCTGGGTTACAATCAGGTACTTGCATGTATACAATTGCAAGGTTGAAAGCAATATTTTCTACAAATTGCAGTTCATTGACAAGAGACTCAAAAGGATTATTTATTGAACAATTTTATTGTTATTATTATTATTATTTTCCTTTTGTATAAACTTTACTATCGGCTGAAAATGTTAGTTTTTCTAACATAAATTCTATGGAATTGAATATATGAGGACACATATATATTTAATTTTTGATCACATTTCTTTTCCAGAGCATCCTACTTAATTAACCATTGTCAGAAATGCACTCACATCACTGTTTAAAATGGAGCCAAAAGGTAGAATATGAAATACTATTAAATTGGCCAATTGATAAAGGTAAATAGATATACATGTATGACAGGATAATTTATGAAAATACTGTTAAGTTAAATCTCACTGGCTTGTGCGATTTTTTGCCAGAGACTCCAAAGCAAATGATATAAAATACAAGTTTATATATATGTATAAAGTTTATATATTGCTCAAGATATCAAAGAGAATTCTTAGAGAAGCTGAGCACCGTAACAGTTCCCTTGTGTTTATTTGATTCTTCAGGAACAATCAGAGGACTATTTTCGCAAATTCTGAGTGGAGAAGACGTTTCCAGAGAAAGTGCTATCAAGTTTTTAAGTGGCGCTGTGGAAGAATATGGCATCACCTGAAACAGAGGAATATTCTGTCGAAGAAATTAAAAAGGCAAATGACTTAACGTTAAATATCACTTTTTGTGTCATTTACCCACCCCTTGCTACGGAATGGGATGTAAGATTACTCTAGCAGATTCTGATACCTCGTTTATAATCGTGGGTGAAAAGAGGAACTGAAAATAGCATGATGTGCTGAATAATACAGATAAAGGGTGATAATTGCCGTCAAACTTGTCCTTTTTCTGGATGTCAAACGTAACATGCAACAGCCTGAGCAGTAGCCTTAGGGTTAGTGCGCTAGACTCCAGGTTGAGGTGGTCTGAATTCAAACTCTGACTAGTGTCGTTGTGTTGTGGTCTTGGGCAAGGAGCTCTCCTCTCATATTGCCACCCATCACCAAGTTATGTAAATGATACCTTAAATTCCAGGGAGTTTAGAAAAACTTGCTACGGAAACCAGACATACATGTTACTGCTTATCCATTGGCCTCTATACCTACATGTAAGCTGTGATCTTAAGGCTGATGTAAAGATTTTTTTATTTAGATTGAACATGACCTCGTGGTATATGTTAAAGGTTTTTACATGCAAGGTTGTGGTCAGGGATGATAATCTCTCCGCTAATAAAATGACAGACAACATGACACATGGGTTGATTACCATTTACCCATGTAAATGGCAAACAACTGTGATGTCTTGAATTGCTGTTCTGTTCATGGTTTTAAACATTCATTGATTCTTAGACCACAGTTCTCAACAAGTCTACGCATATGTGCCGTACTGTTTGTAATGTGAGTGTTCCCTGTTCTAAAGTGCTTAAAGTTGTAATGAACACTGTAGGCCATGGCAGATGTTATTGGAGAAGAGTTTCGTACATTTATGACCATCCGGTCATCACTGAAAGTTATGGCTGGTGCTCATCAAGAACTTGCTGAGATAGTGGCATAACAAGCAGAACTCAACCAAGCATTCCAGATATCATTTGAAGGGGAATAGATTGAAAACTATAGTCCTTGCTAAAAGAAATGTGCAAGCACCTTTTTTGAGTGTCCTACAAAAAGCCTCTCTCAATTGATAATTCTGCTTGGAAGTTTGAGCTCCAAAAAAGGTAAATCTTAAACTATACTTTGTCTCTGCCAAGAGTTATTTCTGCATTTTTTTTATCATCTGCAACCTAATCTTTGAATACCAGTAGTGATCCATTAATAATCACATCATCAAACAGTCCAAGCAGAAAGAAGGCATTATAACACCATCAACCTCCAGATACTGTCCTGGTCTCAAGTCGCATTTGTTTTACAGTAAGCAGGGTTTTCAGTAAACACCACAACCAATAGCACCTGCTAGGGCTGAGCATGCTTGATGGATGGGCCTTTGTTGTTACAGGCTAACTTCGCTGTAGTTGAAACAATTTACCCATAAAGTAACCAATTTTGTTTCGTGTGAGAAAAGCAAGGCTACAGGTGAACCAAAACTTAATGACAGCCCTGGTAAGTTGTACTAATCCGTTTAGATTTGTCATCATAAATAGCTTTCTTTTGGTATTGTATCTTTTAGCCCAGTGATGCTGATGTAATTGATAGATTCATTTCATGTGCCAGACAGGCCATCCCATATTTTGTGGTAAGAGGACGTGTAATTTTTTTTCAACATCTTTGATAAATAATCACAAGACTCGCATTTCAAGATCTATTAGACTGTGTGATTCTCACTCGTGGCTATGGTAGATGTGCTGGATTTAATGTAATTGTTAAGTTTTTTATTTTTTTTCTAATTTTTTCTTTATTTGCCGCACAAAAGGATATTACAAAAATCATGAGAGAAAAAAGGGGAAGCTAACGTGGCGAGGAGATGTAATATGTGAAGATGTTAGTGTACAAAACTTCTGTTTGTTAGTTTTGTTTTGTTTTGTTTTGTCTTTTTTTCTGCTCCATTCCAGTACACTTTGAGTGATTAATTTAACCTTGGGTCAAAGTGCAAACTTTCAAGCAGGCGGTTATTTTGTTTTCTTCACAGAAAGGAGCATCTGCCCAAGTGAATGAAATCTAATTTTCCTATTAAAGGATGTGCACCAACACTCGGTTTAAAAAAGAGGCTAAAGATGATTCGGAAATAGCCTATTTGTAACAGAAGTCTACCTCTGAGAATAGCTTTGGTCTAAAAAAAAGATTGAAGGACTTGTAAGACTCAGTCATGAAGCAGCACGTTTTAATGTACTTTTTGATTGTCTTTATTTTAAAACTTTTTTCCCCCTTTTTCTAACATAATTGTATGGAAAGAAATTGATGTGTCAGTGTGCTTTTCTTTCAGAACCCAGAGTTTTTAACAGACACAAGTGCAGCGGAACGTCTACAAAATTTCAGACTAAGGTAAAGTTTTACTCAAGATGGATAACAGTCCATATTGCACAATCTCTCCATCCTGCTGTTTTCGAAAGTCGCACAGTAAAGTGTGGCTCTTGTAGACCTAGAAGCCTGTCATGGTGAATGGTTACCACGTGCTGCTTCAGAGTGAATGCTTGTACTTGCTCAAACAGTTGGCGTGAATAAACAATAGCCTCCATTTGGCATGAAAATATGCTCAAATGTTCGTTGGTGGACATAATCTGTTCCAAAAATTGTACTACGTAGCTTGAGCAAAACTGTGAGCTTTGAGGAACAGATGATGTTCAAAGGCAAATACCTGAGCATATTTTCGCGCCAAATGGTGGTGCAATATTTTGTTTATTATCTTTCAAATATTTTTCATAGCATGCGCAGTGTTAAAAATTGGGGAATATCCCTTGAATGTTCCCCTGTTTTCACTGGTGCATTTTCAGTCCTATGACAGGTTTAGACAA
Source organism: Catalaphyllia jardinei (assembly GCA_022496165.2). Taxonomy (NCBI): domain Eukaryota; kingdom Metazoa; phylum Cnidaria; class Anthozoa; order Scleractinia; family Caryophylliidae; genus Catalaphyllia; species Catalaphyllia jardinei. Next base: position 18,321,792 of record CM042758.1, on the reverse strand, counting down.
AAGCAGAAATATTGTTTTGCATTATAAGTTCTGGTACACCCGATGTGCTGGGTTCTGTGTTCATTTTGGGCCTTAGCTTAGCAGCATTCTTCTCAAACCTTCCTACTGATTATAGAATGACGTTTTATCACAGGCTCCAATACTTTGCTCAAGGTTGCCAACTATACATAAAACAGCTGAGATTGTCTCTACAAGGCAAGACAGGCCCTGCCCTCCAGGAAGAGGAAAATAAAATTAAAATTGTAGCCCTCAGGACAACTTCAGATATAAATGCCATCATCAAGGTTGGTCCAAAAAGCCCAATGAACAAGTACACAAGACAATTAAGGCATGGCTCTTTCCTTATTGCATTCAAAAATTAGGAGGTGGTCTATCTATCTAAGGCTTTAACCACATTAACCTAAAACTCTTTCAGACTAATAGGCTTGCAAATCTTGTCATATTTACATGTAGTTGGATGATATCTGCAAATTAGGTCCCGTGACCTGTTGGTGCTATTTTTAGCTCAAATTTCTTTTTAGCAAAATGGCACCACTTTTTACAGCATCTAGGAAGCTGCCATTAGCTTTATAACGTTAATACTAGTAGGTACTTTATATCTGTGCCCGGACTTGTTAAGATTTTTTAAAATAATAGCATAAATTAAGAATCTACTTTTATTGGGGGACTGGGTACTAGAACAAAATGCCGTTTATTTTGAAAATCAATGAAAAATTAAACAAAGTCCGGGCACAGATGTTTTGCTGCTAACGTTTTGAGCTTTTTTGGATGCATTCAGGGTAAATGACTCTTGATGTAAACTGGTGCCATTTTGGCTAAAAATATATTTGCTAGTTTTTGGCCTTCAGAAGTCACGTGACCTAATTTGCATATATCATTGAGCTAAATATGGCAAGATTTGCAAGCCTATTAGTCTGAAAAAGTTTAAGGTTAATGTGGTTAAAGCCTTGAGAGATAGACCACCCCCCCACCTCTAATTTTTGGGTGCAATAATGAAAGAGCCATGCCTTAATTGTCTTGAGTAAGAGATTAACAATCATTTGTATCTGATATAAAAAAGTTATAAAAATGCTGTGTTTTTGGTACCTGTTCTGCTGCCTCAGTAAGAGACAGGCAAGATTTTTTCTGAAAGAAAATCTTGTCTCCTCTACAGAGGTTTCGAATGTTTTCAGCAGGAGGTCACAGGTTTCTGACAGGCGCGTAGAGCCTTTCGAAGTGAACTTCGTTATTCACTGTTTCCACATCCCACCATAACACACCTTGTTTGCCCCCCAAAATTATGTATAACCTTTGTTTCGCATAATCGCATTTCTCGTCCCAAGAGAAACTGAATAAATTAAGCAAAATTTTGGGGGGCAAACATGGTGTACTATGGGTGATGTGGAATTGGCAAATAAGAAAAACCATTGTGTAAATGAGTCAAACCAGGTGGGCCAAACAAACTTTCCTGACATCTGGTCATTGTAAACAGTGTTCAAACGTTTTGTGCATTGTAGTTTCTAATTGGTGAAGCTAGTTTCTTTGTAGAGAGTTTGAAGAAACGTTGTAAATAGTGTTCAAAATCAGTTTTGTAGTATTCGGAAAAGTGTCTTTATTCAGTGTACGAAAACAAATTGAAAACGGAATTGAAAACGGAACTCCTTAAGCTGACTAAGTAATTTTTTTAAACTTAACCTTATTTTCAGGACCTATGTGGCAAAAGAAAAAAAACAGTTTTGATACAGTGCTACTTGAGTGATACTTGCTAATTTGCATGTGTAAAATTACAGAACCCTGGATAACATTCTACGATTTGACTTCCATCAACTATTTATCATTGTTTAGTCAGGCTTGATCGACCAAGGGTAGAGAAATATTGGCCTCGTCTTAGGTTTTCATTCAAGATAACAGTACGAAGTTATGATAATTAAACTTTGCAACATCGCACCTTGATCACTCTTAGCTAATAATCTTGACATAGAAACCTGTTTGTTGTTAAAACCAGTTTGTTGTTCAAACAAGTGAAAGAAAAAGGTGTTAAGTCAAAGCTTTAGCAGCGTTAAGCACCTGACTCTTGCTTCCTGACCAGGTCGAGATTGTTATCGTATTTTACCTAGATCGTTGTTTGGCAGTTTAGAACCTGTTTCATCGATTGATGATGTTCATTATTCTTTGTTTTCACGTGACGTCATCAATATTCTAAAAAGGAAAATCGCAGAGCCCCTGAGTTTTCAGCTTTCTTTGGTTATTGAGCATCCTAAATACTTTTCCTTTTAAAGGTTGTCAGTTCGATAGCAACCTTCGTTTTTATATTAGGGCATTTTGAAATTCGGTGTTTTCACACGACAGGGCATCAAGATGGCCGACGGATTGTGTCACGTATGTTTGAAAAAAATGCTCATTCAGTGATTTTTAGCAATCTAAACTGTTGAGGTATTGCGAAAAATGTTTATGTGAATATCAGCTAGTTCAAAAGGGCGGACGGATCGATTTTTATGGCAGAAGTGAATTTCAGATGTTTTCATTGATTTCCGGCCGCCATTACTGTGTCCCTCTCCAGGACACAACTATGGCGTTTCCATACTGAGCTCTATAAATTTGAGTAAAACATTTTAACGGCTAACTTGAGAACGAAAAATCGCAAATACCTGAGACTCGGCAAAGTAGATAAGCTATTAACCTCCTATAATATCACCTTGACTGTTTTTATTCAATAGTTTGGATTTTTTTTTCGTTGCGTGACAGTGAAAACCAACAATTAGTAATCTAAATCCTGTGAATTTAAATGTATGACGATATCGTTGATGTAAGTGTTTTTACATGTTGATTAAACTAGCAGTAACCAATGGTTAGGAAGTGCGGGCGTGGTCTGTTGGGAGATGGAACAGACATTATTGAGGATAGCGTTGGAGAAGCGAGGGAGAAGCGCGGGGCTGTGGGTTCCTGCTGTTGATTTATTTATAATCAGTTGTTGTTGTCGTTAATAATATTACTATTATTGTTGTTGTTGTTATTGTTGTTGTTATTATTGTTATCATTATTATTAACATTACTATTGTTGTTGTTGTTGTTGTTGATGATGTTAGGACTACTGTTAACATAGGAGACCAGGTCGAAATTGAAAGGAGATCTTCCTCAAGTGGCCAATGGAATAGGAATTTGGAAATGTAGGTTTACAGGGAGATGGGAAAACCGCTGGAAAACTCTTGGAGGGAGGACAGGAACCAAAACTTAACTGAACGCCCAAATGGCTTAAACGCAGAGAAGACGCACTTTAAATGGAATGGAAATTTTATTCAAAATAAACGAAATTACTTACATAAGTCAAAACAGTAACAATTGTTCAAGAACAGTAAATAACAGGAACATGTGTACACGCACAGGCTCAAAAATGATGAAACAATTACTGCCAAAAACTAACCGGCTACTTCTTAATGGGTTAAGTTGTTCATGTTGGTGATAGAAAAAGAGCAGTAAAACTTTCGCGAAATTATAGTTGTCTATTCACTTGGTGACATTCAAGGAAGCGAGTAGTTACAGAGTTAAAGAAAAAATATTCCGGCAATACTGAACGGATTTCTAAAATTCAAAGTTCCTTAGAAAGCTTAGATTGTACACGAGCGAGTGGTTCGAGAAGAAAAAATTGTAACTCAGCAAATACTGAACGGATTTCAAAAATTCAAAGTTCCTTAGAAAGCTTAAATTTTTTACTGAGAGCGATTAGCATTTTTGTCTGTTGCGTCGATGATAGAAAAAGGGCAGTAAACTTCTGCGAAATAGGAAAGATATCAGTAACGTCACCTATTGTTATTAATATGCAAACCAGAGAACTATTGGCTGGTGAAACAAAGAGTTCTTTTGTTTAACGTTTTCAACATTTAAATAATAAAAGCAATGTTTGTAAACAAATATCTTCGCTATTCCAGTTGTCTGCGTAATTAAATTCACCCGGTGACATTCACGCAAGCGAGTAGTTACGGAGTAAAAACTTTTTATTTCTCAGGGAATACTGAAAAGATTTCGAAAATTCAAAGTTAAAGTGTTTGATTTTGTGGATCAAATCACTTATATCTTATCGAAAATTCGCAGTTTAGCCTTTCCCTGGTGTTGACGAACGGTTCGTCGTTGCTTGTACGACTAAACGCTGGAAGTAAAATGTGCTTCGGAAAATTACGTTGGCTATTCACGTGAAATTTCACACGACCCATGCCACGGACCTTGAACTCAACACCAGAGCCTTTGCTCCGTCGTCTCCTCGCATACCATTCATTCCAGTTGGAAGAACAAAGGAATACAAAGAATGTGCCCAAATTTTGCTTCAAGTCGGCTCTAGCTTTGTACCCTTTAAAAACATGCCGCTGACCACCAACGTCAGGATTAGTCTGCGGGCTCGCCCGCAAATATAAACTGTTTTATATCTTATTACAACCGCAAAGAAAGTCAAAGTGAACTCCCATTTCCACAGTGCAGTGCTTCGCAGTTTCTTTTTTTCACTAGTAAGTTTCCAGGCTCTCGATTGGTTAGCACGATCAAAGGCCAAAACGAACCGAAAGGCTGGGACAGGCTTTCTTTTTTCTATGGACGAAGATGTCTTCGTTTTCACCATTTTCACCATTTTGCTTTTGTGACTTAAAGTTGAATAACTCTTACTGAGTAATTAAATGACGTTCTATTTATTGTGTTGTTATTTCTCCACAGGGGAAAACGCACCGCTATCACGCCGATTAAATTCGACCTTCCACCCAGGACGAAATCGCCCAAAAAGCCTAAGGGGAGCACAGTCACACTATACACCCCCCTGGCCGGCGTGCTGGAGCCTCCAATGGCGTCGTCAAGGGACAAACCATGCCGGACGGGAGTCGAGGACGGGGACTCCGACAGGGAGGGCGCAGCCGAGGGCGCGGTCGGGGCTTGAGAGGAGGCAGATTTTAGATCGTTGATTCTCCAACGTTCCATACACGCGGAAGGGCAGAATTGCTATAATCAAGTTGTGAACTTTGTACAGTTGTCTTAAATACAGCTATAAATTAGGACTGGGTTATTCATGGCGAAGACTACAATTTGACTTAGCGTGCCTTGTGTTTCAAAAGCTTCTCAGTTTTAACTCTCTTCATGCGCCGTCAAGCAGACGCCAGTGTTCTTCCAGAAGTTGTTTAACAGTGGCTTTTTTAAATTGGAAACTTTTAAACAACAATTAAAGGCACACAGTCAGCTTTGTGGCTGCGCTGACCTGGACACTAGTTTTTCTCACTTTGAAATAAGTTTACCTCAACCTGAAATCAAAGTTTATGTAGAAATCCGCTTCTTTTTTCTTATTGTTTTGCTTTATTTTCAATCGTTTACTGAAAAGCCTGTTTTTGAGTGTCCTTTTGCTCATCCTATGATATTACTTTTATCATATCTGGTTAGTAACAGTATTTATTGCGCCACTGGTATATGCAAATTAGCTCTGGAATGGTGTGTAAAGCGCATGTGCACCAGCTGACTGTGTCCCTTTAAGTACAGAGTAAGTTATGCTGTAGAAGTCAGAACACGATTTTGTTTAGATACTCGTCAGTGTTCACCACAATAAAGCACTTTTGCGATAGTCAAAAGTCAAACCAGAAGAAAAATAACGTGCTGATGTTAACGCCTTGCTAAACGTTCCCATGTAACCTAGCATGAAAGACTAGAGTTCAATGTCCCAAGTACTTCTGAAGTTGAAAGTGAATTTTAATTTGGTTTGAAAAATTAGGCAAGAAACAGGCATGTGTACATCGGTCTGCTCAAAATTTTCTTGACTGTGAGCTAATTTGGATCATGCCGGCCTTTTTTATGACTGTAAGAATGGCTATTATGTTTCTCTTAATGCGTCTCCTTTTGCTTTTGGTTACACAGATATTTTGTCGCGAATCTGACCAAGGCCAATTTAGCAAACGCTCGCGCTGGCAAATAAGTCGAAAATCCAGATTGAATGACAGGAACATTCCATTCAAATTGACAGCTCAAAAGTGCGGGTGCAACATTAAACCGAACAAGTTAAGATTGGCCTAAGGGGCCAGTCTAGTTACCAGCTCTACTCTTCTAATAGTCAGCAATAGGGAGTTACAAGGGCACTGGGAGCAAGAGTGGTTGTTAAAAGAAAAATTGTCCCAAACTCGGACCTTAATCCAAAATATTCCTAACTAGTGATCAGACTCAAATTTTTCGTGCACAGTTTCCACTCATCGTTTACGTCGGTCTCTTGTCGAACCTAACCAACTCTCCGCAGGCCGAGTAAGAAAAAACCTCTGGTGCCCAGAGTTTAAGGTGGTACCTTACAATAAATGTGGCGATGTTCAGGAAAAGCTCCATTTTTCAGAAAATACAAGACTTAAGACTCTTTAAACTTGTTGACAACATTTTGAAACAACCTTGCCGAATTTCTCTCTAGGTGAGTGTGAAATTTAAGGAAAGTACACAGAGGTAAAAGTTTTTTTTTACGTAGCAACGGCCATAGCAACGGCTGTTTACAGTAAGAACATGACCAAAAGTATAGATTAGTTTTAACATATATTAGCAAAACTTTGTATTAAAGCTGTAAAGAGATGCACAACTCGATTGTTATAATTTCTTGGGAAAAACTTTGCTTTATTTGCCATCATAGGCTCATTTTCTTTCCCTTCTTTTTAGGAACATTTTCCTACAATTGCGGAAACTTTTTACAAAATAGAACAACCATCACATCCCCTCCCCGGAGATCCAATCTGCACCCCACTCCCCCAATTTTTGGCTTGTTAAATGTTTAATCCATCATGTAAGAAACTTTAAGTGCAGTTTTCTCCAAAGTCTACTTTTGTACCAGCTGACTTCACTATAACTGTTCTACTTTGGCAGGAGCCTATTACTAGGAGCCTGCAACTCCCACAGTAAGCCAATGCAACGGCATTTTTACAGACCAGTCTATTTTTAGATATTTTTCCCGCAAAATAGGCCAGTTCCGGTCTACATGAGCACGCTTCGATGAAGATAAAACAATGCGGCCTCACGTGAACATGTCGACATCATGTCGACATGTCATCATTAGTCCGTGCTTGTGATTGTAATTGGTCACTGAGGTTCCTGTGATGATCTGAATTCGAGATAAATTCAAACTAAAAATAGATCAGTCCGTGACAGGAATATGGGGTAGTTGCAGGCTCCTTGTGATGGGCTCCTGGTCCACTTTGGGGAGTATTAAAGAGAAACTCCTGAAATTTGGGGTAATCAAAGACAATTAGTGTCCTTATTCAATAAACTAAAAAAAATCTTAACATTTTAACGTCTGTCACGTGACAATAGATAATTTGTTCACTGGGTTTGGTGCAAAATAAGTTTATTTTTAAATAAAGCCTGTAAAAAGCACTGTAAACAAGAGCTGACTGTCAAAACTTTAGTTTGTTGAATAGAACGAAACATAAACCTACAAGATATGCTTGCTTGAAAATCAAATCTTGTCTTCTAAAAGACTGAACTCAGAAAGGCTGATCGTACGGTTGGGGTTAACTGTATATAATTTCCAATATTTCGTCAGGCACGGCCTGACTTAAAAAGAGCAGAAATTGTTGGCGTTACTGCAATCAAATAAAAGGCTGTGGCTGGTTGCCATAGCAACCATTTTGAGTAACCCCCCCCCAAAATATTTTCTTCATGACTGCAATCACGCAAAATTGAGCTTTCTTCACCATATTTAAACAAACTTTTTGGCCCCCTTCAGCCTATTGAGCCACCTTAAGGGCAGCAATTTTGGCTAAGAACCCTGCCTGTTGCGTGAACTTTTCTTAGGAGCGAGAAGCCTGAGCCTGAAAAATAGTCATATGACGTGTAGCCTCGATGTCGATATATCGATTGAAGTTCGCTTCTGCCACGTATCGAAAGCTTATTTAAGTATAAGTGAAAGAATGTCTTCTAAATAACAGTTTTGGTGGTCAAAGGACATCATTCAAGTCTGGCGATCGGTAATCTGACATGCCGCATTCGCAGAACTGAATGTTTGCGGCAGTCGGCAGTTCCAAGGGTGCTCTTAAGCGCCAACAGATCGAAACTTGGTTTCTGACTGTGTCAGGCCAAAACAGAGCAGGTCTAAAAGAGCACAAAAAGGGTATTTTGGGAAGTTACATGACAAGCAGTAGGCACCGTGCCTAGGAAAGTGCGACTGTTTTGAGCTGCTGTTAGACTTATAAATTGTGTTGAATTGGCTAAAAGGTGCATTCCGTGTCACAGCTGAATAGTTACCCATAATGCATTGCATGATGTATCTGACAATAATGGCTGCTTTACACGTTGTATCGGCTGCTTTACATGTTGTTGTGTCGTGCGCACACAGTACCGCTAGCTATGATTACCATTAGTAAACCAACTCACGGGCTCCTATGAGTAAGGGGCTCCGCTTGGCGACCCTTCGGGCCGCCGGAGCTGCACTATAATTATATGCCGTTTGTTGAAGCCATTCATTATAAACTGAGTTCTTGTTTTCTGTCAATCCGTTCAACGAGATCATTCAATTGAACAGCGTTGAGGCGATTCGAGCTGTTTGTATTTTTCTGAAAGGAAAACAAGTACCTTGACAACCATCGATGTGTTGTCATGAAAAAGTGGAATAACACATTAATGGCTTTCATGGTTAAGCTTCGTCATGGAGATCGGTTAGAATGAAAAAAGCTTTTTTTCTAAGCCAACGAAAAGCCCTAGTTTACAAGGCAATGGCATCACGATTGGTTAAGAGCAAATCTGTGATGTCCTCTTTCGAATTCATATAAGGGAAGATATTAAGGGCCTGTTGTTAAAGGTGGTGTATAGGTCCATATCCTGGTCTGCATGATCTGCCTGTTTAATAATTTGCAATATCAATTTTAACAGCTAAATCGGACACGCACTAAACGCGCTCACTTTAATATAAGCCACCATTGACCAGAGTGTTTAAAGAGATAATCTAATCGGCGCGTGTCGCGTGTCGCGGGTAAATTGTCGAGGGTCCAAAAAATTATCGCGGGTCCGAAAAATTGAACTTTTATTGTTTCCTAGTTTTCCGAAATAACAAATGACAATAGCGGTGATAAATTTTAAAACTTTAAACAGACAACAAACTCTCAAAATTCAAACACATCCTTCAACTAGACAAACACGATCGGCGCGTGTCGCTTGTCGCGTGTCGTGTGTCGCGTGTCGCGGGTCCAGAAAATTGTTGCGGGTGCGAAAAATTCTAAAAAATATATATTTGGTATTTTCAGTAGCTTAAAAATAAGCGGATATTAAATTTAAAACTGTAGTTTATGTGCGCCTTTTTCCGTGCAGTGGGTTTTTGAGTGGGACCCTTCAATGCGAAAATTGAGTTGAAGTCTTCTGAAATGGCTGGAAATGAATCTAAAATTAACAAACGTAATAATAATTTTGATAATAATTTTAATTGCTCCTTGTTTGTGATACCTATTCGTCATATGATAAAAAAGAAACCACCACGAATATCTGAGACTGAATCGCGAATGACATAATTTGAATCTTATGAAAAGTGGGGGCAAATAAAGGCCCTCTCAGCCCCTCCCCCTGCCCGGTGCCTGTCTTATACCTTGTACTGGACATACGTCAGTCTGTCACTCTGCAGCAGATGCCAATGAAGGATACTTTTTTTAATTTAATTTTTTTTTCTTTATTTATTTATTTTTTTTTACTTGAACAATTACAGTTAAAGTTACACTACAACTACAAAAAACAAAAAAAAGAACAACAACAAAAACAAAAAACAACATCCAAGTACACTAATTACGAGACTATTATTATAACTGGGAACAAAATAAACAATAACAAAAACTTACACTTGTGGCCTAAGTTACAATTTAAGTAGATATAAAATTGCAGTATAGCTTAGATTTCAATATTTAATTAAAATTAAGGAAGGATTCGTTTTAGTGTCGAAGAGTTCAATTTTTAGAACTCTGTTCCCTCGTCTTCGTGGTGTCGGTCAGTCATACGTTGATCATCTGATTCAAGAATCTGGCCTTTAGTGAAAGAAACAGCAAAGCCGGAGCCTAGCCGTACTTGTCGAGCTGAAGGATGTTTGAATTTTGAGAGTTTGTTGTCTGTTTAAAGTTTTAAAATTTATCACCACTATTGTTATCTGTTATTTCGGAAAACTAGGAAACAATAAAAGTTCAATTTTTCGGACCCACGACAATTTTCTGGACCCGCGACCTGCGACAATTTACCCGCGACCCGCGACAATTTACCCGCTACACGCGACACGCGCCGATTAGATTATCTCGTGTTTAAAACGAAACATCGCCGACCTTGGCTGGCATCCTTGCAATAATGTATGAAAAATGAAATAGTTACCGGGCACCATAATATCTGCTTTTACAAAGTGATATAGCTACACTTGGTGTGAATTAAAGTGTTAGTTCGAGTGCTGTGTTCCAAGGCAGTTGATTATATTAATCCAACAACAACCTTGTTTAGTTTGATTATGATCAATCCGTAGGATAATCGAACTTGACAAAACGTTCTGTGCTCAATTGGAATTCGTGTTCGATTTTGTTTGATTAGATTATACCTTTGGAGGGACAGACAATGTCGAAGGAGAAATATGAGCTCTCTGTTTCGTATGAAGTTCTCGGCCTTCTAAGGGAGGCTTTTAGCTCTTTATATTCTTCTCCAGTCGAACCCCTATGGAGCAGCCACCTATAAAACGGCTACCTCTGTTAGGAGGCCAGTAATCAAAGTCCCGGTGAGGGTAGCCTGCGTAGCTTGGCGGTTTTTAAGCAATTTGAGGGCGCTAGAAAAGCGGAAAAACCGCGATAACGAGCGCCAAAGCCGTGAGGAGCTTTTAAACCGCCAAGCTACGCAGGCTACGATGAGGGTTTTTCTATTGTTTATTTCTATTGTTTATTTCTATAAAGAGGGCACTATCCATTTCCCTGAAGGTGGCCGTTGAATAGAAGTTGAGCTGAATTTAATTTCCGACGAAAATTATTTTCGAAAACGACCAATTTATTGTGTGCAAAATGACGGAGCTTATGTCGGAATTTGTCAAGTAGTGCAGTGGGCAATGTTATCGGAAAGCAGAAAAAACGAAAGAGGTCATCAACCTAAAAATTCTCCTTAATAGCCCCGATGAATTCCCTGGGAAGAAGAAGGGAGAATTTGCACCTGTTATTTGTTCACGTTGCCTGATGCCCACGCTACCAGATAAATTTATTTGTTGTAAACGTGGCTCTTGCAATCTGACATTTCAGTGGCGAGAGTCAGAGGAGGCTGGACAGGCATCACGTGATAATTTTGTACCAATCAGATTCTTCGCTCAACATGCTAATGGCGGACTCCGAAAATCTTCCAAAGCGAGAGTAGCAGTAATTTTTGGTTTTCCGTCTTTTGTGTTCAACGAATTGAGTTGGAATCCATCCCACTGGTTTGATGTGAAGATATTCTTTCTTGAAAAGTCGAGTTTTGAAAGGTGAGTTTGTCCTAAGTGCTGACTTTTTTCCATTTCTTTCTCAATTTTTGCATTTCCTTGTAGTTTGTTTATTAGACATTCAATAGGAACGGTCGCCCCCGGTCGCCCCCGCGCTCGTTTTTGAGATATTTATGGTTGAAAACGTACCATTCTCACGATCAGTAGCAGTAACGAAGTAAGCAAAACATGGTGATATTTGTGATGTTTCAGGACGTTACCAATCGATGATCGATGACAATCGATGTTAATTAATCCATTGATATTGGTAATCGATAAACAATCGATCGTCTAAAGTTTTGTGATTATCGATTGTCATCGATTATCAATAGCAATCGATAATCGATAAGAATCGATCAATTAAATAACATCGATTTTCATCGATTACCAATATTAATCGATCACTTTTGCTGCCATTGGTTTTTATTTGACTTAAATTCTCGTTAAATACATTCAGTTGAAAATACACGGTTTGTACTGTATGTTACATTTTATTAGCAAAAACAACGATAACCATACGTTTTATTACAAAAACAACGATATTCATAACTAGAACGTGTAACAGTAATTGCCGAAACATCAGAGGAGAGAGTTCAGTACAAATTGACACCGATGGGCGTGGTAGGACTTGAACAAAAACTTACGTTTATTCGAGCAAACATTTAGCAAGTCAACAACAATATCATTAATTGAAGTAAGGATGAAAACAAAAGGCCAATACAGCGAATAAGAGGGAACAGGAGAAGTGACAAACCTCCATGGAACACTCACAGAGAATGTTTCGTTGTTATTTTGTTTCAGTTATTTCTCTTTATTTCTCTTTCGTTTTGGACACCTTTTCTGCAAAACGTTATAATTTTAGCATATAATGGTGTAAATTGATACATTTCTTGACTGTCAATATTAGGCTGTAATATAATGTTGATAGTAAAGTGCAATAAAAAGAGATCTTTGTTTGTACAGCTATTTGTTTGGGGAAAGTACAAAATATGGACCCCTGGTCCGTGGACATCCTCCGTGGACCGGGTCCATGGACCGGGTCCATCAAAATATGGACTGGGTCCGTGGACCCCCTTTCATAGACCGGGTCCATGGACCCCCTATTTTTACTACTCCTAAAATTACTGAAGTAAACAATAATAAAATAAAACATAAAATAAAGTAAGTAAATTGAAATTGTAGGGAATTCACAGTAATAGAAGTGAATAGATCTATAATATATTCACATTTACTGGCTTTTAGGCAAATGTTTTGTTGTGAGCAGTTTTGAAAGAAAAAAAATTGCAACTGTTAAAAATAGTTTGACTTAAGCTCTACAGCAGTCTACAAATGTGACAGTGTCAGGTGTAACTGTGAGAACTGACATAGTTCAGTGGCTATATTTTGATTACATTTGTTCACTTTAATTAAAAGTACCAGTGGCTACAAATAGTTCATTGACAGGGAAGGTCAAAATTGAATCGATGGAAGAGTACTGACTGAAGCCAAGACCTAACAGAGTAAGCCAGAATGAAGGAACAGCAATGAAAATGCTGACTATTTTTATTCATAAGCGATTATATAATGTTTTTGATGGCTACAATGCACGTTCTTTCAAGATTATTTGTCCCATGTGTCGCCGTGTAAATATTCTAAAAGCTTGCTCTTGTTAGTATCATTGTAGTCCACGATTTATTACCTTTTTCCATGTTTCTTTCTACTTCTTAGGTTGATATCTACAGTATATTATTAACATTTGATTCTAGTTTTTCGGGGGTAAGGGGTTGGTTTTTCTACATTTTGATGGGGTTGGATTAGGAGGGTGAACCAAGTAGGGGACTACGTGTCCTATTGTTCTCTACCCTGTACATTGTACGAATCTGTAAATAAATAAATAAATAAATAAAATATTCGAATCAGTTGTCAGTCATTTGGTGTTTGTTTTCGATGCACCACCGATAAATCGCCCGGCACGCGAGTGCTGATATTTGTGCTGCCAGCTTAGAATACTTGATGTAACATAATTATGCTTTTGAAGATCAGCCTGTATGCTTGAAAATTGTCAGTGAAAGTGAATATGAACTGTTTAGCATGAATTTTGAAGGCAAATGTCCTATTAAACTTGTACATGGAGTTACCGAAACTGGAGCCGTCACGCAATGTGTCAAAGGTCATCAAATCGTAGTTTAGGGATGCAACCTCAACTTGCTAACAATAAAGCAAGGATATAAAATAATCCACAGCAAAATAGTCGCCTTTTGCATTATGTTATATCTGTCTAACAACAACATCTTTTACTTAAACGCGGAGGGTTAAAAAGCGAACATAGCTTATAGAGCCATTAAAAAAATGCTAATCGGAGGTCTAATGAAAAAATTAAAAACTGCCAAAATATATATATATTCGGGACCCCATTGCCATGACTCTTCACTATCACTAGAGTTCAAGTTTCTGAGGGCAAGAAACTTTTTGTCTGTAAATTTCCAGCTGTTCGCAAATATAATGATTTCAGCAACAGACAGTTATATATATAAATTATATCACTGGCGTAGAATGCACTTATAATCTTTGATTACTACTAGTGTTGGCGCTAGTAAAAAATAGGGGGTCCACGGACCCAACCTCGTTCCCAGGACCTTTTCCCTGGCTTGGGGGTGGGGCCCGCCCCACCCCCAAGCCAGGGAAAAGGTCCCAAGCCAGGGAAAAGGTCCTGGGAACGAGGTTGCCACAGACCCGGTCCATCAAAAGGGGTCCATGGACCCGGTCCATATTTTGCTGGACCCGGTCCATGGACACGGTCCACGGAGGGGGTCCATGCTTTGTACTTTCGCATTTGTTTGTGGTCATCGGTTCGCCTATGTTCAGATGCTATGTCCCTATTGTGGTGTTTGGGAATATAAATAACCGTGTATACACACCATGTAATGCAGCCAACTAAACTCAATTAATTGCGGATACTGAAATACACATTGCTTGGACAAAGCACATTGTAAAACCATGTGACACGAGAGACCCAATCAACATACATATCACCTACCTCATTTTGGTTCAAGGCCTGGTTCAAAATCACTTTTGAGGTTGTCCAGATTTACTGAATGATTATTGATGTTGTTCGTATTCACAAGGAATAAATTAATTTACCCCAAGCCCTCTGAACTGACTCTAGACCTGTCAGTTGTTGATGGACATCAGCTGCCATCTGATCTCTCCTCGTTTTTCTTTCGCTCATTCTAGTTGTTTGATTCACCCTCCTTCCCTCCCCCCCTTCCTGATTAGGTCTCTGCTTGAGACCCCAGAACCTCTGTCTTGTAATGAAGATGCCCAAACTGATTCACTGGCTGGGAAATCAGGGGATAGTTTTCCACAAGGACAACCCATTTTTTATAGGCAATAAAGATCCAAGATAACTGATCCCTAATAATAAAAGTCAACTCAAGTATTTTTCAGATACTGAGTAAAGCTTAAAACCGTGATTATTCTTGTTATCATGGTAAGTATCCAGTCCTGGGTCAATGGACTTATGGACTTTGACATTTTTCAGCAAAATTATTATTTGATGCCCTATTCTCTCTAAGGACAGACCAGGATTTTCATTTAAAATAGAAGTGACCATCTTAGAACTTTGGTCTGATATCCTTGTTATGGTAAGTATTCAGTCCTGTGTCTATAGACTTGGACATATTTCAGCAAAAGTATTTGATGCCCAGTTCTCTCCAAGGACAGACCAGGATTTTGATTTAAAATAGAAGTGACCATTTCAGAACGTTGGTGTGGTATGGCTGAATGCCTAGTCTCAATTTTTAATACAATATCCCATTTTCATATTTTTAGCTACTAAAAGGTGTATAATTTCAGTGCACTGATAACTGAGTGCATGAAACCAACCATTCCTTGTGACAAAATTATAATACCCTCATCATTTAGGAAAATGTCTTCTGCTTATAAATATAAAGGATTAAACTTTTGGTACACCTGCATGTCCTAGCTAGGATGCTTTCAAAGTGTGGTCCTCAAATTGGACTTTCTTTTTCTCACATTGTCAACTAAATAAGATCTATGTAATTGGAAATTTTGTGTACATATACAAAACCAATATTCATTCTCACAAAAATTGAAATAATTCATAACAGTTAATAGATGTAAGGCCTGGGTTTCAAATTAATTATTGGCATATTTTAATTCTGATGAGCTGGGTTACTGGTATTTCTTGTTGAGTATTCCAAATTAAACGAGAGATTCGCCCCATTAACCAGTACGAATGGAAGAGTGCACAAACCATTTTTCGGTAGGTACAACTGTACCGCACTATAATCCCAGGCTATGATAATTAAGCAATAGACCACAAGTTTCTGTGGGTTATTTACGGGTTAGAGACTGTTGTGAGTGTTTTGTTTTCAAATACACGCACGCGCTTACTGTACAATGAACGAGAAATTTTTAATACTGCACGAAGCGAAGCTGAGTGCAGTATTGAAAATTTCGAGTTCATTGTACAGTAAGCAAGTGCGTGTATTTGAAAACAAAACACGAACTAACAGTCTCTAACCCTTTTAATATTCAATCTGAGTTCACTGCTGGCGATAGACTTGCAATGGCTTCCCGCCCGACCTGAACACTGCACAGTTTTTATGCGTTATTGTAATAACGCACTCTGTCACTTTGATGTCGTTAGGTAACGGGAACTCGCGTGATCAACTTAAACCAATGACGCGTGTGGATTTTCGACAGTGAACGAAGATTGAATATTAAAAGCTGATAAACCACGCGGGATGTTGGTAGTACACGAGAAAAATTTGTAAACCACGAGCCGCAGTGTTCTACCAACATCCCAAGTGGTTTATCAGCCTATAACCCATAGAAAACTTGTGGTCTATAGCTTTTATATAATAATTCAGAAGACGCGCGATTTTTCCGTGGGTTTACCGGCACAATAACCCACAGCTGATTGACCAATCAGAGCGCGCGCATTCATTTGGTTATTATATAAATACATATATGACATAAGTTGAGACAGTACACAAAAAGCCCGACAAGTTCTGATGTAAATATCCCATATCTCTTCAGTTCTCAGTAAAAACAGTAAAAGAAAAGAGTACAATTCTTGAGCCATAAACAAAAATGTAAACAACACAGAAGTAATCGCATTCAAACTTTTGTTTGCTGAATATATTATACGCTGCGAACCGTAAAGCTGCATTACTCGGGAAGCACAATCACTCGCGTTTCGATAAACGTTTAAAAGTGGCAGGATATATGGTGGAAATAGCTGCATGTATCCATCTGCGTCTGTAGGACTGATCGATCATCACACGTGGACTCGTCTTTACTCAGGGTCTCGATCGCAAAAACACCCACGTTTTATCGTCTTCGTCGATCATCATGTGTTGGTAAGGTAATCCAAAGAATTGTGCAGTAGAATAACATTCAATGTTCAGCATTTACATCGAAAAGAAGAAAGAAATTCCGATTTCAACGGATCTTCGATCGCCTCTCCGGAGGTCCGAACAGCATGAGAGATCGTGTCAACTGAAGCGTATTGTAATGTTGCCCCATGATGCAGTTCGGCGCGTCTCCAACCTTCTCTGGGCGAGAGTTATCATGATCTGTTCAATGAAAAACCCTCCTTTTTCTTTGTCCGTTGTGCGTGACGCGAAAGAACACGCGTGAGGAAAACTGGTCTCGCGAGGACTAGCTAAAACGCACGCGGCTATTTGTCCTTTTCCGCTTTCATCTAATGGTATTGAAACAAGAGACCATGATTTGAAATCGTGTGATTACCTCTTAGCTAGAAAACACTCGCCCATGGACTACTACCATGACGCAATTTTCCCAAGTATTAGGAAGTTGAAAGTGCTTTGTAAGCATACTTCAAACAATAAGAACAAGTATAATAAAATCTATTAAAAAAATATATTACAAGTTTTATCTCCCGCTACTTTACTTCTTATTTAGTTTTGGCAATCCTGAAGTTACGTTCTTTGTTATTTTAAACTGAGTAATAGCCGAGAGATAGGAGCAGTTGAATGTTTCCCAGTCGCATAAGGTTTAAGCAAAGTCATAATGTCACTGAAGTGAAACCGGAAAAACATTTCAAGTTTGTTTGACCAGTCGTCGAGGAAGCGAAATATCAAGCATAGAATCGTGAGGTTTGGTCTGGGACAAACCATACTCCAAATGATCAAACGCTGTATTACGTTTTGCATTTCATCATTTCACGAAGACAGCAAGCTTGGAGACCTATGATAGCCCATGATGTTTTCGCAAAAACTGCCCAGACTTCTCTTGACCAATACGCTTAGTCAATGTGAGTAGTTTTGTCCGTGAATAGTTTTGCTAGTTGTTCTTCCGAAGTAAGAAATCCCTGCTGGCCGTTTATCAGAAAAAAACAATCCTGGAAGCTCTTGGAGTTGGCGATTTGTTTCGTTTGTTTCTATTAGGTCTATTACTTCCTTGGGGATAGGGACAGGAAGTGGGACCCCTCTCACTCCCGGGGATTGGATGTGCATGGTGATTATGTTAATTATCTCAATGGTTAAACACAGTCCTGTTGTTGTTACTTTGTCTTACGTTGAACGTTTTCGTTTAATTTATTCTCAACGTGTTTTGCGCTTCTATCGGTTGTCTTTCGTAATTTCCTTGTACTGCCAGTTGCTTTCGGACCAATCACAGTTTGGCTGGTCGCGTGATGTCACCGATATTTTGTCTTTCCTACAGAGCTTCCGAACCTCTTAAATTCGAAGCTGAACAGTAACGTCTTCTTGGAACAAACACACAGTTCTGACACAGATTGTGTGTTCCGAGGAGCCAGTAGTTTCCCGAGAGAGAAGATGAAGGGTAACTGCGAGTTTAGAGGAACCCTGGTAATCCGATCCTTTCGAACATTGAAAACATTCGGTAATTATCGTATGCTGAATCGTATAATCGCGCGCGGCCGTTTGTCCTTTTCCGCTTTCTAATTATAATGGTATTGAAATCATGTGACGACCTCGTGGCTTGAAAACAAGCTTAAGCACTTGCCCATGCGCTATTACCATGACGGAATTTTCCCAAGCATTAGGAAAGTGAAAATGCTTTGTAAGCACACTTCGAACAATAAGAACAAGTATGATACAATCGATTTTTCAAATGTTACAAGTTTTATCTCCCGCTACTTTACTTTTTATTTAATTTTGGCACTCTTGAAGTTTTAAACTAAGTAATAGCTAGGAGATAGAAGCAGTTGAATGTTACTCACACGCATAAAGTCTAAGCAAAGACTGGCGTCATAATATCACTGAAGCGACTCCAGAAAAACATTTAAAAGTTTGTTTGACCAGTCTTCAAGTAAGCGAAATATCAAGCATAGAATCGTAAGATTTGGCCAAGACTAACCTCACTCCAAATGATCAAACGCTGTAGTACGTTTTGCGTTTAAAGTAGATAGCAACCGCGAAGACTGCCTAGACTTTTCTTCAGTGCCATTACACGTAGTCAAATCCTTGAGTAGTTTTATTTATTTAAGAGAGATCTGTGTACAAATGTGGGCAAGTCCGCGGTTTGGTAAAGGCTAATCGCTAAGCGGGCCATGCCTTATAACATACTATGAATACAGGACTCCATATTGATATCTCAATATGACATGCTGCACGATCAACTGAACCTAAAACATTTTTGTTTACATTTCTGCATCTAAGTCTTTCAGTAATCATTATTTATCCAAGGTAAAAAATATTCATCAGGTACAATAAATTCAATAAAAGAATTCTAATCCTAATATTATATTAACTTACAACAATAATCTACTTATAAACCTAATTTCTATGAATGCCGCACTTGTATCTAAAAATTTAGATAGAGAAAGCGTTTAAATATAGACGCAACTACATGAATATCCATCACATCTGTTTAAAACAGCAAACATGCTTAATACAGCCTATCGATAAAACAAATTGTACATCGTTAGAACATGTCAACGTTTCAGGCGTAAATCATGACAAAAGTTACAACGTTGAGTCTCTCGACAGCCTTAGCTCGGAATTAAGAGATTTGGCCGGGTGCAAACATAATTCGCAGTAATCAAACGCTGCATAACTTTTAACATCTCACGACTTCTCTTTAAGACTCATATCCTTGAATGTATTGGCTAGTCGGTCTTCTTCTTCGGAAGAAATCTCTTTAGGATGCTGATCGGACTTATCGGAGCAAAACAATTCTTGAAGCTCTTTTAGAGGCTGTTCAACTTCTCTCTCGTTGATTGTTGCAATCGCCTCGTTGATTTTTTCAATCGCGTTTCTCCTTTCATCCGGTTCTCCTATGAAGCAGTGAAATTTTCCATTCCAGGAAAACGCGTCATCAAAACTAGAATTGCCAAGCTCTAGTAAGTTTATCAACCGTGCGACTGCACTTCCGATCGGAAGACCGTCGAACTCTTTCTTTCTTTCGCTTGGGTTTTCTATTAAATTATTTTTCACTAAACGTCGGGCGATCTCAAACAGCAAAATCATGTAGGCTTCCATGGTGGCTTCTGGAATATCTTCATTTTGTGTGTTGACCTTTAAAAGTTTCTTAATGTCCTCTGCGAAGGATTTTGTGTTGGTCTTGTAGTATATTTTCAAGGCAGCACCCAGCGCGCTGTATCTTTTCCCGCCGCGTTCGGGAAACTCGACTTTGCACTTAGGACGAAGAACCACAATGCCATTGCCAGGTTGGTCCTTTGTAGGTGCTGCTGTGAGTCTATAGAGTGGTTTGTATTCGGCTTCTTCGTGGTCCTCTGAGCTGTTGCGAATCAGCAAGTAAAAGGTTTCACCTTTCTTGAATTGGGTTCTGTCGTTCACGATTAATGAGAGCACTGCGACAACTTTTTGACCATCAAAGCTGGTTATGTCATAGGCTTTTCCTTCGCAGTCTGTCGGCATACTCAATGGCCAGTCTCCCTTTGGTAAGGGCTTAAAATCACGAGGGAGTTTATCCTCAAAAAATATTTTATGAGCTTTAACTTGAGAATCGTACACATCAGCATCACGGTAGCCCGCTTCAGCCATGTTGAACTTTTTCTCTTTCACATCCTCGTGTCCCTCGCTTATTTATTCATAGTTTGAATGACGTCACACAAGTAGGGGGTAACAGCTACCTTAGAAGGTTCGAGAAAAATAATATCAAGGCGAAAATTCCAGGAAAACGCAAAAGGACTGGGGCAGAATACCGTTTCCTAACACGAATTCCGAAGCCCGAAACTCGAATATATCCCGTAATCTAGCATCCTTGAACCTTGTCTTCGACCCGCGAACTGAATGCGAAACGCAAACAGTTCAATGTCATAAACTTACGCAAAAAGCCCGAACTCCCTTACCCAAAATCCCGCGAGTGTAAACACGTGGCCTCTAACTGGAGTAGACTGAGCTAGGGTCTGGCTCGGTTATTGCACTTATGCTTAACGAGGCTTCCCAGTTAGGCTTAATCGATTAGGACTAGGCTTAAGGGCCTCAGTGCCCTTTGGTTAGCGTAAAAAGCACGCTGTTAGCTTGCAAGCGCTCGGGGCTAGCCTCAATAGCCTTGTTATCGCATTTAGGGTTAGAGTTTTGCTTAATGAGATTAGGGTTTAGGGTTAGAGTTTAGGAATAGGGTTAGGGTTTTGGGTTAGGGTTATGGTTTAGGGTTAGGGTTTAGGGCTGGGGTTTAGGGTTAGGGCCAGGCTTTATTAGCTCCGGCGCTGTTTTTAGCGTAAACAGCACGGCGGTTAGCTTAGAATCTCTCAGTTTAGCATAAATACCTCTGCGTCGTTAGGCTGTTTTCGATTAGTTTTTGTTGATAATGTAAGAGAAAGACTAGGTTTTTTTGATAAAAGTAATGCACAAAGTGCAGTTACAGGCGTAACAATTCAGCGCAAGTTTTAAAGCAAAGTTCATTTCTCTTGACGCTTAACGAAATTGAGTGTTCTTTTCCAACATGCGTTTTATTGTCATGCAGGTTGTGTTATTTCTTCTAACGCAAGTTGCAAAGCGAATTTTAATTAGCTTGACATTAAACCAAATGAATGTGGTTCAACATGCCTTTCACATTGTCATGCTTAACCCTGCAGTTTGTTGCCTTTCTCAGTGTAAAGTCACGATTGCCCGAAAGATTGCATTTGAACATTACATTTGAACATTTCTATAAACATCCCTGTTTCAATAGTTTTTATTTTGTACATGTACTTCGAATGTTGGTTTAGTTTCCACAATTAGGTAATGTCCAGCTAAAATTCAAACACTCTGACCCACTTTAATAAAGCTCGTTCCTTCATTCATTCATTCATAATGTTAAAGATTACGTGCAAAGGCATCAACCAGCACACTGGATAAGCGGCCATGAGACGCTATACACTCGGTGAGCCTCCGTGAACCGGCTTCGACACCGCCAGTTGCCCTGTTTTTTCAGATTAATTTCCTTCGTCATTTCTTTTCTGTCTCGCTTGTACACTTTGATTTCCATGATCTAAGTGCCCTGTGTGCGTTTACTTCAAGAAAACCCCCGCCAGAAATTAGTAAAAATACAACAACAAACAGTCAAACACGCCCTGATTGCTTAATTTTATTAATTAATGCTCGCTCGCCCTTTAACGTTTTGTCTGGCCAGCATTTCCACAACTTCCTGCTGTTACTGTTGCTTACTCGTCTTACCGTGTGGCCCTCTTCCTTCAGGCAGTAGCAGACCTGCCATTTCGTTTCTACTGCTATTGCTATTTCGTTTCACGGCAGCTCATGCATTATTCATGATGAACCCAGCACTTTTTGACAAGGGAAGCCCCTTCAAGGGTTTGACTTTGGTTTAACTTGATTTGGTTAAAAGTTGTTGAAATGTCTTATCACTGTTAGGCGGTGTTTTATTGAAATCAACCGTTTCCGGTTGATTAGATTGAAAGGATTGCTGAATGTTGATCAACTTTGTTAACCGAAAATAGTTCTAAAACTGTTCTATTGGGACACTTCTTCCAGATCGACCGTTTCAACCTGGTTAAAAGTTTATCAACCAAACCAAACGGTTTTATCCCTATAGACCGCGAAACTGCCTATCTAACCTTCCCAACCTAAAACAGTCGGTGACAACAGAACGCTTGTGTACAACAGTTATGTAACCCTTTGTTGCTTGATCATTTAGTGAAGAATATTCTATATCTTAACTGAGCTTGCTTTAATCTATCACTTATTGTTTCAGAATGTGGATGATAGTATGTGTGGGGAATAACACCGGAAGGCAGCACAAAACACTCCTGTAGAAGAGCGAAGGTTGATGAACATGGCTTGAAATAGCTAGTTGTCGTCATCGACTTGCGCAGTGGGCAGTTAACATGTATCAAGGAGAGATTTATGGCTATGCACATTATCTGCAGTCCAAAAAAATGTTGCCTGCTGGTGTGAAATACTTTTGGGAGGACATTGTCTGCAAATATTGGAAGTGGGCAGGGAAAGTAGGTGCCTCTGAGATGAACATAAAGCAAGCCCTATCCGTCATGCACGCAAAGGCTCATAAGTGGTCTTGTCAAATACGTTCCTTCTATTTTCATTTGGACAAGAGTACTGTTTTAACATGCTTTGACATGTTGTCATTCTACTTCATAACAGCGTTTATAACAGTTTTCTTATACGCGCACGCTCTTGTTCTGACTTGCTTGCATGCAAGGGGTGAAATATTATTATAAGAGCCAGTGTTTAATTGACTTTTAGTACATTCTGTAAAACTCGACTTAAACAGTTTTTGTGGAATCAAGATTGTGGTTGAAATATTCTTTGTATTTCCTTCAAAGATAAATAACTGATGTGACTTATTAAAAATCAATTCGAGAAATGCATTGCCTAATGTCGATCCCATATGCATGAATATCATATATCAGGAGCCCATTACTAGGAGCCTGTAACTACCCCGTATTCCTGTCACGGCGTTTTTACAGACCGATCTATTTTTAGTTTGACTTTATCTAGAATTCAGATCCCCATAGGAACCTCAGGGCCCAATTGCAAATTGCCCTATTTCGCGGGAAAAATATCTAAAAATAAACTGGTCTGTAAAAATGCCGTTGCATTGGCTTATTAAGAGAGTTGGCTTATTAAGGGAGTTGCAGGCTCCTACATTTATAAAAGCTGCTTTTAGCGTATTCCACAAGCCAAGGAAACCTCAAAAATAAGGTTAATAGGTGACAACATTCCAACAGAGTATTAGTTACTCATAGAGAAGATAAATAAGAATTAATATTCCAAAGTAGTATTTTTTTATCTAGGGAGTAACAACTATATAAAATTAACAAATAAAGAAGCCTCGACTGTGCTCTGTTCTGTTGTAAAGCACGCAGGAAGCCGCGGTAGAGCACGAAAGAAGTGTAGGGGAAAACACGAGACTCAGTCGAGTGTTTTCCCCACTTCTTGAGTGCTCTACCGCTTCCTAAGTACTTTACAACTGAACAGAGCACAGTCGAGGCTTCTTTATTTGTTTTATGATAAAAAATTATATAATTTCCCCACGCATTCGCTGAATTTTCAAACCAAATTTTTACTTTCCAAAGGAGTAAGAGTGGCGTCAGCTGTCTACTAATCTCTGATAAGGCACGCTAAAATAAGCCAATCACAATCCTTGTTAGAATTGTTCAAATAATTTGATTGGCTAACAACACGAAAGCTGGACTTCGGCTAACCTTTCCCGCCCTTTCGCGTTGCTCGGCTTTCGAGAAAAGCATGCCTTCAAATTTCGCTTTTCAGTTTTAGTTTAACCCGTTTAAACAGGACGTAAAACCAGGTAAAGGTTGCTAGTCCAGAGGAATCCGGCCGCACTTTGTCTCACGAAAACGTGTACTTTTCCGATGGAAATTACGAAAGAAGGAGCTCAAAACTTGCGGATGAAAATGCCAAATGCTGAGTTGTATTTGAAAGAACCTGCAGTTTCTTTTACCTGCTTGCAGCAAGATTACTCGAACTAACGTGAATGTTGTTAAGACTAGACTGCTCGCACTTTTTCAACTCCGAACCCAGGAGCAAGCTTTCAACTGATTATTCGTCGGGTAAGCGACGATACGGAATTGCAGAAGTTCAATTCGTTGAGATGACCGGATCCGCCGCTAGTAAGCAAGCAAGCGTTACTACACTGCATGTAAGTGTTGTTTGAGCATTTTTACAAAAATAAAGCTTCTCATTTTAAACAGAGACAGCAGCTCAATGGCATTCTCCGTCGTTGTTTTGCTTCTTCAGTATAATTTCTGCCTTCGTAAGATATTCTGATGTCATTTCATCGAAGAATTCGCTATCCTGTTAAGAATTTGTTTATTTCGCTACGTGTTTTGTCGGAATCTAGCAAAACTTGTTATTTTCATTCCCTTTTTACACTACTGTTGTCAACGATGGTCTCCACGAGCCATATTTACTGCTGACAAATAGCTCGTTTATATTGGCTTTGTCTGAGTGGCACAGGGGATGTTTAATTTGGGTCAAATTATTCGAAGCTCCGAAGTAAAAATTTGAAAGCCAGGTAATGTCGTCAACCCGTTCCCTAATCTTTGATAAAGCACGCTGTTTCAGCCAATCAGAGTGCGCGTTGTATGGAAACTTTATTATAAAATGTATTACAATGTAAACATTCGTATTATTCAACCATTCCCAACCTTGTCTTCAATCACTGTTAGCATAATAAAGCCATGTTGAAAGAATTTGCACCGAGTAAGTCTACTTGTATTGATAAGCTACATACTACTTATTTGAGACCTTTTATATTCTTCAGATTTACAAATTACTGGATGGGGCCTGGTGTAGTAGTTAGAAAAGTTTTCCTAGCTTTACTGTTTCCAAATTGCATTGTTTCTGTGGTCACAGCAGAGATTAAAATTATCAACCAGCAACATGCAACAACAAATTGCAACAAGCAAATTTTCTTGACCTTCAAAAAATGCAAGATATAAAAATGTGTGTTATGTCTGTTTTACAGAGCTATTGTTCACTGATCAATTGCATGCAATACCAGTGTCAGATCTAGGGGAGAGGTCCAGGGAGACTGCCCCGCTTCCCCCCTCGTCTATTTTGGGTGAAAAAGGAAAAGAACACAGAAGGAAGAAAAGCTGGCAGGGCAAGCAAAACAAAACCACCCCCACCCCTCCTTAGCTCAAGGTCTGAATCCGCTACTGAATACACGGATTCTGCAGTACGAAGGCGCTTCCCTTCCACATTATAGCTTGTTGTTTGTTACTGTCTTTGCTATGTGGTTTTGTTTTTCACTCACTAGTCTGGTTCTACTCCTTTACTCCAAATTGTAATTAGATTTTGATCCACGACCTCAGGTAAATCACGAAAATTTTGCTCTTTCATAAGCCCCAAAGCATAAGTGTAACCACTTACCATTGGCTCCACAGAAGCTTCTGTTAAATCCTTGAGTGTTGATGCGGCTGACATTTTCAGGATCTTTTCCATGAAACAACTGCAGTGCACTGTCCCTACCTTTTCCTTAATGCAATAGGTCTTATGCGCGATTACGTCACATGCTCAAAATTCACCACCAAGCCTCGTTTGTGCGACAATTGCTCAAACTTTCGTTGCCCTCGTGTTGTTTTCACGTGGGTATTCTTTTCATCTTGACTGCTCTGGAAATTGACTCATGATAAAATTTGCATTTTGCATTATCAAAGCGAGGGTTGGTGGCGATTTTTGCCAGGCTTATGTCATAACACATAAGGGCTATTTATATCAAAATGAAAACAGAGAAAACCATCACTTACCTTTTCAACTGATGAAAACTGAGGTTGTTACGTTTTTTTTGAAGTAACCATCCAAAAATTCGCAAATGGGTGCAGGAAAGGCTTAGGAAATTGTACGGTGCATATACATATTTTCAGCTTAATCTCTAGCATGTACTGCCTTTGGTAAATTGTGGAGACAAGATCATGGACAGTACTCGGTCTAACCACTTGCAAAACATTGGGCAAGCAGTTGAATAATCTGATTGTTTGATTTTAGTTATTGATTATTAAAGGGAGTTATGGTACCAGCGTTTTTAGCAAAACTAACTGATGCTGTACTGTAACTAACCTTCTTCAGCTCTCTTCACCTTTCGCTTCAATGTAATTTGTTCACCGCTTCGTTGTCCGCGACCACTTTTTGCCTTGAAATCAAGGATAAACTGCTCTCCACTTAAAGATACTTTAGCTGTAGGCGCATGTTTGCAGTATGCAATCTCAATCTTTGCTTTTGCTCTGGGATCGAAAACAATTTTACCCCCCGCGTATTTTGTAACTCCATTCAATGTTTTTTTAAGACCAGCTGCGCCTGTTCTTCCTCCTGGTTCTTCTTCATCCTCTCATTAATCTCTTTCCGAATCTCCCCGACCATGCCGGACTCGTCAGTCGGTTGACCCGTGCGACAATGCGATCAACATCAGCCTCAACTTCAAGTTTGACGTCACGGTTGTCGGCCTTTTTTCTCAGTCTGACAATCTGTTTATGACAAAGGTGACTAACAACCTCATTTTCGACTTTATCCGGGGTACAAGCTTCAGAGAAACCTCTCTTCAAAGATTCCCGGCCTTGTCCATGCCTGCATTTTTCTTTCCGAGAACAGAAATTCGCACAGAGAGCTCTTGACGCGGGCGGTGCACCTGTCTCATTTCACGTTTTCTTAGCTGGCCAGTTTGTTTCATTTGATATTGAGTCTAAATATAATGTGAGTGCTGAGACTGATAGGTCCCTTCTAAGTCTTCCAAGTTTGGAGCGAATACTTTTGTATAGCACACTCACTCGCTTTCAATTTGTCCATCTCTTGTTTGAAGGCAGCAATTAATGCCTGATCTTGCTCGAACACGACAAATCGGATATCCTGCACTTTAGACCCAGAATTAGCTCGGCAAAAGCTGATCGTTTCTTTTAGCATTATTCTCGAGGCTGCACTCCGTGGAAAGTTGAGGTTTCCTGTTCCTATGACAGGAAATGCAACTGACTTCACTTCAAGTGGTTCACCCTCCTGCAGACACTTTAGCACGATCGCCCGTAGAGACTGAAACAAAAGGGAAATAAAAGAGTGGACTTCAAAGGTTGACCACATAAGCATTAAGCGAGTCCACTAAAAACTATATATCCTTCCTTTTCTTATACCTCCCGACTCAAAAATAGAAAAAATTCCGAACAAAATGACTTGCTCGACACCATTGCATTCACTGGCTGCGCTCGCAAAATTGAGCGGTTGCCAAAACCAACCTGCCCTATCAAAAAATTACGATAACAGTCTTATTTTTTGCAGCTAACAAAAAAATATAGGCAGTCCTAAAGTTACTTTTGCTTTTTCTAATGCTTAACTCAAGCATTCTGACTTTGATTTGATCAGGAACAGCATATTTTCTTGTAAACTACGCAAATACTTTCCTACCTAGCAACCGCGATCGAAGAGCGAGTTGACGAACGTGGGCGACCCTTTTTTTTTCTTTGCTCCAAACCAAAAGCTTAGAGACACAAACGTCCATATTTTCCCTATTGTTAATCTGCATGATATGTTTTTTCGACTGTAAATATCTTTTCTTGAATAATGAATGCCGTCTCTAATGAGAAACGTTGTCGTACTTCAATGGCTTTTTAACATCAGGCCCACTGGCACACAAATTTCCCCCGATTTCAAGGTGCACAACCTGATCACGTGCGAGTCCAAAGTTCAAGTTGTTGTCTCCTTAGGGAGTTAGTGAGGTTTGACCCACGGCACGTGACCCGTTCTCCTCCAATCGAAAAACGCATTTGAGTTGGGAGGTAAAACAAATGCATTTATATGGTACTTATTACATGCTTAATTAAATAGCATTCAGAAACACAATTCTTTTATCCCAACGCGGGCTGCTACCTTACGCATATTCAAATGGCTGTATATCTTGCTCGTTCAAAATTTTGCTTGTCCAAGCCAGCAAAGCATTAGTTAACACAGAAGCTCATCACTGGGAGCCTGCAACCACCCCATATTCCTGTCACGACGTTTTCACAGACCGATGTATTTCTAGTTTGAATTTATCTCGAATTCAGATCCCCATAGGAACCTCAGTGACCAATTACAATCACAAGCGCGGACTGATGTTGACATGTCGACATAATGTCGACATGTTCACGTGAGGCCGCATTGTTTTATCCTCACCGAAGCGTGCTCATGTAGACTGAAACTGGCCTATTTCGCGGGATAATATCTAAAAATAGACTTTTCTGTAAAAATGCCGTTGCATTGGCTTATTATGGGAGTTGCAGGCTCTTAACGGGTTCCTGGTCAACATCATCTCAAACGGGAAAAATTTAATATGTATCGTATCTACTTCCCACACAAATTTTTATACACGGCTTGCAACAGGAGTTTCGTCTGATACCTCATCAGTTGATTGCCAAACATAATAGCAATACAGTTTGTGTTGCCACTCATGAAAAATTGTCCTCATTTTGTTCTTGCCCTCATCCAACTATTGCGTGGCAATCAAGTGACGAGCTCGAAGAGGAAAACTTATGTTGCAAGGCACGTATGCGAGTTAGTAGGTTGAAAACTAACGTAAATGATGGTTCTCATTAAGATACGAGAACCCTTGGGAGCAATTAGGTGCCTACTTTAGGGTTTCGCATTGGCCGCTCTACTGCCGCAAGAACCAACACAAGACAAAACCGACAATGTTGTTACCATCACGCAGCCGCCTTGCGTGAGATTCCAATGCCTGGTACAAGGCCAGGACCTAAGAATAAGAGAAATACTGGCCCAAGAGAGATTTGTCAACCATGAAATAAACCGTGAAGTCACACTTTGACATGGCTTACCTGTTACGTCATTGGTCATTGTGATCAGGGCTTCATCGTTTCTCATCATTGTCCTCCACCTCTCCACCGCTCATTGCGTCGATGAAGTTTACCAAGCAGTCTTCGGTCGTCAGCGCGCTCAGCCCACTAACCAATAACTAATTTTGTTGAAATCGAGACTGTTCTATAGCTCCAGGATGACAAGCACTCTTTAAGGTTGACAAGTTCTGAGCATGCCTCGTCCCTCTCTGACCACGCCCTCAGTTACCACTATTGCGAGGTTTCAACTGGTTTCCTTGACCGCGTATCCTTGGATCCGCCACAGAAGAATTGCTGCAGGTGCTGTTTCTCGGTGGATTGCTGTCGACGAAGTCAGACAATTGAGCTGCTTGTCCTTCATGAAGCCCCTTCTTTCCTTGATTCTGTTGGCTTGCTCCTCCCTCTGAATAACGCTGCCTTTGAGAGAACTGAGACGGATTATCGCCCCCCAACTCATTGACATTCTGGAAACTTCTTCCTGTTCCTCTGTAGCCTCGACCCCTGGACTTTTTTTTCGGCTTCGGCGCATGTCTTAGGCCAACGCCCCATCCCTGAGACATTCCCATGTCATTGGCTTTGAATCCTTGAGTGTTGCTTTGGCTCTGTACAAGAACTCCTCTTGGACCTTCCCTCGGCTCTTTTCCTGGCCTTTCCCTGAATTCTCCACTTGGCCTTGTGGTCTGGCCTCAATTACTTTGGTATCCACCATTTTGTCCCAAATTGAAATCGCCAAAGCTATTTGCTGTCAAGTTACGTAGTTTGACTTCCTCTTGCTCTTTGGGTATTTTATCTTGGTTTGTCTTTCCTCGAGAATCAGCTACTGTGGAACTTTTTCCTTGTCCAGTCCGGTAGAACCATTGCCTTCCACTGCGGAGTGGGACATGTCCTTCGAATTTTCCATAGCTTGAAATTTGTGAAAATTGAGAGTTCCCCTTATTTCTTCCATCTCTTCGGGGTTTTCTTTCAGAGCTGACTGTGATTGTGGTGGAGGTGAGGTTGGTGTTGGCTGTGCATGTAACCGGGTTAGATGTAGTGTTGACTGTACCTTTGCTGGGAGTGACGCTACTGTTGACTGTACTGGTGTTAATTGAGCGTGCTGTAAGGGTGGGGTTGGTGTTGGATTTTCAAGCGGCTGGGATGAGGTTGAGCGTGTTGCTGGGGTGAGGTTAAGGTTGACTGCGCATGTGGTGGATGTGGAGTTTGAGGTACATGAAGTGAGGATGGTTTTGTTGACTGTGCATGTTGTGGCGATGAGGTTGGTCTGGACTGGGCACATGGTGAGGGTGCAGCTGGAGGTGTAGGTGAAAGCGGAGGTGGAGGTGGAGGTACATATGGTGGAGATGGGGTTTGTAGACTGAGCTTGTGGCT
>CM042758.1:18264618-18275218 GCA_022496165.2 Catalaphyllia jardinei | reverse complement strand
GGCCACTGTGCCTCTCACACGCCTCTTTAAAATCTTGAGAGAGCTGGATCAAGGATATGATGACATCAAAGACTTTTACTTTTACTTTTACCTTTTAATGGTGGACCATTAATTAGTTCAAAAGTGCAATGCATTTGCATGCGTCTTAATTAATATCAGTGTTCCAGATGAGAGACAGGTCTCGGGTCAAAAACCCCGACGGCAACCGCTACCTGACCGGACATGGATAAGATGGAAAATCATTTTGTTCAGTTTTGCTATGAATTTTCTGTACCAGAAAGCATTCTGAGATATCAAATATCAAACATTTTTAGACTCCTGAAAGTCAATCCTTTATCTGTTTGCCTAACAACCCCCCACCCCCAACCCATCCCCTTAAGCTTTACGTAGTGCTGCAGCCGCGGTTAGCCAGGTAGACCTACTTTGTACGACCCCCCTGAAAATTACATGAACCCTTGCCAGTGAGGTGTCAAACAACCACGCTTTGAAAATCTAAAGGAGAAAGAGAAGTGAATGTTTTTATCATAATAGCACTTTAAAGGCATTCATGTGCAGTACATGACGTGTTTAAAGTGTGTTGCATCATGTGACCATACCTTGTTAATACGGCCACCCCGTTTGTAAGACCAATTTCTCATGGCCTGAAAGTGGTCACATTACTGAGGTTCCACTGTGGTTAGTAAACCTTTATGTTTGGGAAAATGATTTTGTAGTAAAAACGTAACCCCAGACAGAACGTGTTGTTCCAGAAATATCCATACCCGTCACACAGAGGAGCTTTTGGTTTGGGGGGCCCCCCCCCCAATTTCAAATCCCTGCAGAAATTTCCTTTTTTTAGTGAATGCTTTCCTTTACAAACTTTGGCCTTTGAGATTCCCCTACCCTTAGAATTGCTATTAATTCCCTTTAGGGTGGGTATAGATATATATACCTGCATACCATACCAGTAAGGAGACCATTATTAGGGATAATGGCTCAAGGTCTTCCTATTTCAAATTGTACTGTAAACTTCTTTTTTACTGTTAATTTGAAATAAACAAAGTTGAAAATCCCTCCATCCTTAGTGTTTAGACCTGCATAATAACCCAAAATTAATGTTGAATTGGATCAGTGGCGGATTCATTTCCATTCATGCCATCTGTAGTGACAGGAAACAGTTTGAGTACCTTCAAATAGTCTTCAATAACACAACTAGATCATTAGTTTTGGAATTCATTTGACACGAAGACACCTTCTGGCTTTTTATAAAATTGCCAAATAGTACGGCAATGCCCCTGTAAGTCCAAAGTTTAAACTTACATGTAAAAATGTGATTTGCCTCTGCCGATGTCTGAGAATCATGAACACTGTATCCAGTAATTCCAAGTGTTTGGTGATCCAGTATATGAAGAATGCGTGTTTAACATCAGGGTCTGGTACCATGGCAAATGTGTACAGTAAACCCCCTTGATAAAATGACTTCATAACAACAGCCAAAGAATACAGGCTGAGAGCACTGCACAGAAAGTTGTACACCACAAGAACCTGAAATTACAAATGTTTCCTGCACATGAGTTACTGAATATTAAGAAACTAAAAATCCACCATGCAACTTATCAGAGGGTGTGGTCTTAAACAGGAACAGGGATGGTGCAGTGGTTAGAGTACTCGCCTCCCACTAATGTGGCCCGGGTTCAATTCTGGCTCAGTGTCATATGTGGGTTGAGTTTGTTGTTGGTTCTCGTCTTGATTCAAGCTTTTTTTCTCTGGAATCTCCTGTTTTCCTCCCTCCACAAAAAACAAATTTCATTTTGACCAGGATATCGGGACCCACATGAAAGCCAGCTAAGGCTGGTGTGGCTTTGTCTCTGAATATTGTAATTAAACACACTTTTATTGTCAGTCTTACCTTTTGCAATCCAAGTGGAAAAGTATATTTTCTCCACAGTAAAGACGTTGGAATAAGAACCATGTAAAACACAGCCACAGGAAATGACTGCAGTCCTACGACAGCTTTTAAAAACGTCAAGTACTTTTCTGGCAAGAAAGAAGAGTGAAATATTTCAGTTTAATCGCTTGGTGATTCACTGCCTTGTTTAATCATGACACAAATGTTAATTTGCCCAATAAATCAGGGGGCCTATTCACGAATAAATTTACTGGTTAAGTCTCAGAGCCAAATTTCTTTGAAGAATGTTTTGATAATGGGAGGCACAGAGACCTCATGGTTTATAAATGCACTCATCTCTGGATCGAGTGGTTCCAGTTGGAGTCCTGGGCTAGGTTGTTCGAAAGCCGGCTAACGTTAACCCAGGGTTAAACGTTAACTGCAGCATTATTTTTGCTTCTTTAAAAATGTTTTTCACCTCTAACGCGTGGTGTAATTTGAGATTACTACAGCCTAAATGTGCAGGGCAGACATTATAAACAGAACACCTCACTGTCAAAAAGTTAAAACAAAAAAACTTAAATCAGAATTCTCGCTAATCTTGGGTTAGCTTAATCAGGCTTTGGACAACCCGGCCCTGGCTGGTAGGGTTTGTCAGATTATGCCGGCATAATTTTGAGCATAATACTATATCTGGAGCATCAGGCATATGCTGGCATAATACTAACATTTTTGCAGCATAATGCCGTTGGTTCTGAAACTGTGAGAAATGTATAAAGAACTTCAAACTCTAGAAAGGGCCAACGGACAAGTCAAAAGTACCGGAACCTGGTAGGTTCTGATCAGCAAATGCAAAGGCTTGAAAAAACTGAACTCAGTAAGGCTGACCGTACGGTTGGGGTTAACTATATGCAAATTTTGCCAGAAACTCCCTCTCAAATGTACAAAGCTGGTGAAAGTGGGAATATTTTTGGAACTTGATACCTTACCCTCATACCCAGTGCATTTTGGTATAATTGAAGGCCTGGTTACCTCTTTATGCCAGACTTCCAAGCTTGCCAAGTGTATTTACACTATTGGCACTTGCTTATGCAATGTGTAACTGAACAATTATTGTCTAACATTTCAATAAAAGTTGAAAGACTAGGAATGTTCATTAACATGTATGAGCCTATAGGGAATGGAGTAGAAATGTCATTTTAGACTGGCATAATTTGAGCATTATACCTCCAGTCAAGCATAATTTGGAGCATAATACCCTGGTTTCACGGGTGATGCCCGAAAGCATTATACTCTATTTTTCAAGCACAATCTGACAGCGTGAGGCCTAATACTGGTTGGAGTCATTGCATTGTGTTCTTGGGAAAGACACTTAAATTAAGGACTTTACTCTTAGTGCCTCTCTCCACCCAGGTATATATATTGGTTATTGACCAAGAGTGAGGCCAAGATGGCTGAATATTGGCCAAGTTCTTTATTTGCCTGTTTATGGACCAAGACAGAGTCAAGGTCCATAAACTCACAAAAAAAGAACAAGGCCAATATCCAGCCATCTTGACCAAAAAAAGCTTGGTCAATAAGGGATTTATTATTTGGCTTTTGGGTAAATTTTTCTTGTGGGACACAGTGGGTAGTCCCAAGCGGCAAGATAATTCCATGCATCTTACCCGCTTGGGTAGCCAATCACAGCACATGATTTGGTTCATCTTGGTTCATGGAGCTAGCCTTATGAATTATAAAGATGGTTACCAGTGAATTTAATGCTGAGGGGTAGCCCTGTGGTAGACTAGCATCCCATCCAGATGGGAGTGGAAATACTCTTAGTCACTTCATGACCTTCATGCAACAGAAACCAGAGATAAGAGTTAGTCTGATGGCCAACTGGCTTGTATGCAGACTTAACTTTCATAATAGAATTAAAAATATAACTTGGGAACTTCATATTAACATTTGGTAAAGTGCTTTACTTATTTGGGACATTGTTTTTCTTTGCTTCTATGCGTTGTTTATACTGTTTATTAGCTTTGAATTTAAATAACCCACCCCACCCCACCCTTGAAGGTTTACAACTTATCAGATGGCGGGCGGGCCAATATCACGATCAAATCTGTAGAGTCGTAGGTCTGCTAGGATTGTGTTAAACAATTGGAGAATACTATACATGGTAGGTTTTGAAACCATACATTACAAATTAATTCAAAAATACATGCACCTACTGGCCTTAATATTATTAAAGAATTATTGGGAACTTTCCTATACTAAACCTATTAGCATAAAAGCTGAGGCCGGTGTTCAGGATTCGCTCCCGAAACCGTGAGAGAGAGATCTTCAAATCTGCGAAAATTAAGCTGCCAAAAACCAGGTTTTTTTCACACGTTTTGTACACCTACATGCAGAAGTTGCATTTTCAACGGTAACATACCTGTCCGCGACTCCATCGCAAAAAGAGATGGAGTTCAGTGCCTTGCCTCCCTTTTGTTCTTTGCATGTAAGGCGGAAAATGCGAAGAAAGCATCGATGGAGACTGGGCTCGAAC
This sequence comes from Catalaphyllia jardinei, assembly GCA_022496165.2. Taxonomy (NCBI): domain Eukaryota; kingdom Metazoa; phylum Cnidaria; class Anthozoa; order Scleractinia; family Caryophylliidae; genus Catalaphyllia; species Catalaphyllia jardinei. Next base: position 18,270,815 of record CM042758.1, on the reverse strand, counting down.
TGTCACGCAAGAAATATCACACTGTGATTAATATCACACTATGAATAATATTTACTTGAGTGGCCCCTTTCATACCTTTCAAGTCTCGTCTGGTCGATCATTCGGTCCATTCGCCTCTCTTGCTCGCCGATTTTTTTATTTTGGGAATGTATCAAACCCATCTCACAGATATGATGCTCAATATAGTTTAGGAGACAAGAGGTCGACTTTGAACTCTGAAAGATATTTCAACATAATCCACTTCACGCTTTCTTCTTTCTTCACGCTTGACCTTAGTCACATGCAAATCAGTGTACATGCGCTGTCCACAAGGGAACAGCGACAAAAAGATTTGCAATTATAATACTTTAACACGGTTGAACGAAGCGTGATCACACCACCTTTTGAGTTAATCGAGCGAGCGGGAATATTCTTCACTCAGCCAGAAAAGTTCCATTAGCTGAAGAGTAAAGATTCTTGGATGAGTATGACCTTAGCAGGTAAGTAAACAACTAACACTCCACACTAGCGTGCGCCATGTAGGTCTGGCATGTCATGCAAAACTGCCGTGAAATTCAAAGCGATTTTTCGTCTGGAATATTCAACTACTTCGAGGGCCCATTCACGATCTAATGACCATTTTGCGCCTATTTCTCGCCTTGTAGAATCACACAACTTAATGTAATTAGTGGTTACTTGCGAGCAAGTACGATACAGGACACTCCTTTCTCCAGACGGAAAGAAGCTAAACCCTTGCGACCCGGTATTCCCATCTTTTATTGTTTAATCGAGACATCAATTATACTATGCATGAGAATATATTCATAAATGCACAAAAACAGATTCGTTTCTCGTCATAACCTTTGCTTCGGTAATTGAAAGTCGTTTCTCTTGTAGAAACAGCTGCTTCAAGCTGCTGGGTTCAACAACATGTATTATTCAAGACGTATGAACTTTGTCGGCTAATGGCGCTCCCAGGACCAGTTCACTAGACGCAGCGAGTATCTAATTATTATGTTTGTTTTTCTTTCCGTTCCAGAATTTGCGGCGTACTTCGTCAAAGGTATTTTAAGGCTCCAATCGACACCAGTGGTTGTATTCTACCTTGGAATTGTAGCTCTCTCGCCACTTTGGATCCGCAATGTGCGCGCTCTTGAATTTCGCAAGGTGAAAAGCAGTCATGCATGCAACAATAGCTTTTGTAATGTCAATATTCCAGTCTCTTAACTCTCACTCTCTCCCCTGGGGAAGAGGGCTACTTGACCCATGTCTGGGTGTAGGTAAGGGGTACGCCGAGGGTTAAACAAACAACCATACCCCGTTTAGGACATAGCAGGACTGTTTAGGACAGAAGCAAGTATATAACTCTATACCTTGATCAGGACGTCGAGGCCAAAAAAAGAACATGTCCCCATAAAAGTCAAATGACTTAGTACCCCCTTCAGACTTCTCCACTCTATTAACCGCTAGATAAAACTCTGGGGGAGGGGAGAGTTCAAGGACGGAACAGCTACTCGTTCCCAGTTCCCATCTTACCGCCTCTTTGAGCGAGGGAGCGGAGGTTAGATGAGAGATCGTGGGAACGAGATTGATTTTAGAGCGGAAATATTAATAAACGCCGACCATGAATAAACTCTGCATCATGATGCGGCGTTTATTTGAATAGCAAACTCAAAAAGCAAATGCAGTAACAATCAAGTTTGAGCAAGCTTAAAAATTATTTTCCTTGATTGTTACAATGTTTGAAAATCAGCGGTACATTCGAAGCTCAAAGACACAGAACCAGTATACGGTAGTTCAACTTAATCAAACTTTGGAATTTTGTTCTCATTGATAACGATATTTCCAGTTCGAAATGAATGTACTTTAATGCTCTTTCAATTTTCTTACAATACTATTGTTCGCGAGAAGTAACTTGGATTTTAAATAAAGGCCGCCCCCGGCCGCGGCGTGTAATCGAGTAAATACGGTATCTCGGTGGATAGCGTTATACTCCCTTTGAGCAACTGAGACCAAAACTGATTCTTGTCGCGTCGACAACCGTCTTCATAAGATAAATTATCTGCAGTATGTGCGATACTTGATGCTGACCAAAAGGAGTGCGGACTCTAGGGTCGAAAAATGGTGTCCGTCATTGTCGTGCCCAGTACAGCTCGTTTTAGTCGTTACGAGAATGGTTGTCCACATGACTGCAATTATGCTGGCGCAATTTTACGAGGTTTAATGTTTTAACCTTTTTTCTTCTTTTGCGCAGGTTCTTGTGGTGTACAACTTTGCATGTAGTCTGGTCAGTTTGTATTCCGTAGTTATTGTCGTCTATGGACTAGCGAGAAACTGGCCTCACTCACTTTTTAGTGTTAAAGAAGATCCGCTTATAGGTCATGCTATCTGGGTGTATTACATGACGAAGTATGTCGAGCTTCTCGACACGGTCTTCATGATTCTCAGACACAGGCAGCGCCAAATATCTTTTCTTCATGTAAGTAGCCTGAAAATACTCTTTTCAAGTACAGAGTAGTCAGTAATATGCTACCAAGGCTGACTAAGTGACTGACCGACACAGCGACTGACCAAAGTACCAATAAGACAACCTTCAGACCGACTGACTAACTGACTGACCGACCGACAAACCAAGTGACCAACTGACCGACAGACCGCACTGCCAATCTGGCAATGGACAGACTAACCGACCGACCATTAGACAAGGAAGTAGACCTTTGACACTTTAATAAAGTTTGTGTATGTATGTATGTACTATGCTAAAGAAAGAACTGTAGACCAAATTATCCTTATAATTAAGATGTTTTTCGAAAACGCTTGAGAGGAAATGTACTCGCACTTTACTTAGAAGAATTTGCTGGTAGCTTAGCCTTTGATGCTAGGTGACCTGATGGTTCATAAGCTGGTCTCCGGATCTAGTTGTCAAGGTTCGGGCCATGGCCCGGCTCGGTCACTCGGTCACTGCGTTGTCTTCTTGGGCAAAACACTTCGCCTCCCTATGCCTCAACTCAAATCAGAGTTTAGATGCAATGGTGCCGCCGGAGGTAATCTTGCCATGGACTATCATTCATCCAGGATGGAGTCGAAATATTTCTAGCAACTTCAATTTAAGTCAAGTGTAGTCCCCCTTTCTCTTAGTTTGTCGAGCGTGATATTCTGGAGGAGAGAAGAGGGCTCTTTAGTCCTCCTGCGGCACACATGACGAACTAAATGAAAGAGGGACAAGTTTCGGCCCAAATTATGGCCTACATTTTACTCTATTGAAAGTTTTTCATCTGTCCAACGACGGTACATCGTGAAAATTTACTCCAGAATGTTTAAGTTTTCTGAGATTAATTTTCATGTTAAATTCACCTACAGGTGTATCATCATCCCAGCATTCTGATGGTGAGTGAATACGCCTACATGTACGGACGGTGGCCAGCAGTCTCTGTAACACTTGGCATGAACGGAATAATTCACGTGTTTCTGTATTACTACTACGCCATGTGTGCCCTGCAGCCCGGAAAGAGACCCGCCTGGAAGAAACAGCTTACCCAGCTTCAACTAATTCAGTTCATGGTTGGACTGTGTCACTTGACCGTAGGATATCTTCATCATGGGTGGTGTATTTATGGAATCTGGTACGAACTGACCATGATCTGGCTATTTTCGCATTTTTATTATCAAGCCTACATCAAAGAAAGGGTCAGCGTCAAAAAATTAGAGTGAATTCTCTTTTACCCACTAATGGATGTAAACGCGTTTTATTTGTATTGCGGTACGAACTGACCATGATCTGACTATTTTCGCATTTTTATTATCAATCCTACATCAAAGAAAGGATCAGCCTCCAAAACTTGGAGTGAATTCTCTTTTACACACCAATGGATGTAAACGCTTTTTACTTGTCTCTCGGCAACGCAGGTTCCCTCTCTTCTTGCGAAGAAATCGTGTTAATTTCCATTCGCTGACAAGAATTTGTGGTTTTCAAAAAAACAAATTGTTTGAATTAAAATTTTGAGCGCAATTCCATAAAGGAAGTGTTTAATACCAGAGGATTTGAATTAGTTAATTAAATATAAAGTTATCTGTTTCATTTACAAGACTGCAAACTGAAATAACGCTACAATAAATTGAAAGAAATGTCAATGAGCTTTTTAACTGTATTTGAAACGTAACTTGTTACAGTGCGACTTCTCGAACCGGACCACCTGGAGAAGAGTAAACCAGTCATGACGTAACTTAAAAGATAGTTTTCATATTTCGGAAAAATCCCAGACGATCGGAGAGTTCACTTTTTGTCGAACATCCCAGATTTTACCGATGTATCAGATACTCGCCAGAGGTCTCTCCCAGACTTTTCCGATCATGAATTTGGCGGTAAATAGAAAGTGCGCCAATAATCGAAACTTGAACACAAATGTAACAGCATTTCAGGATTCTCAGCAATTTAGGGGATTGGTAATGAGCAAAATCCATCGCCGACGAACACCAACGTCCCCGACGGTACAAATTTGAGTTTTCATTTGTCGGGAATGAACGCCGATCATTGGCCGAATTTATATTAGACACGAATGATCCGTCTGAGACGAATTACATGTCTGAGACAGGTAATTCGTCCGCCTAGGACGGATACCTCGTTTAGGTATAAATCCGATGTTTAGACGAATTATGTGGCTAAATTCGTCTTCAACTGATTCGTCTGTCAACGCTTCTCCAAGACATGCTGACAGACGAATCAAATAAAGTTTGGCCATATAATTCGTCTAAACACCGCATTTATACCTAGACGAGTTATCTTTCCCAGGAGGCTAAATTGTCTTCTAATATAAATTCGACGTCGGATAATTCGTTTCTAGTATAAATTCAGAAATTGCAGAAATCTGAGACGCGTCGAGAAAATAGAAACCATCCCGAGGCGATCGAGGATATTCTACGATATCTACGATTTTCTTCCCGCCCCCTGTAGGGGCTGAACCCGGGCGTGCGAAAAGAGAGTCGCCCGCCCAGGTTTGGACCCTATAGGGCGCGGAAAGATAGGAGATTTTAGGGAATTGACTAAGGTTTCATTAGTCGGCAAAATCTGGGACGGTCGGGAAACAATGATCAATTCAAACTCCCAGACCGTCATGAAAACCAAGCTTTATAGAACAAAGGATAATGACCTTTTTTCTCAAATAAACCAATACCATTGAAGCATAAAAAACAGATCTTAATAAGTATGGGTAATCATACGGTTTCGAGTTCAATTTGGAATTATTTTGCACGAGTGAGTTTTTCAAAAAGCTGAAATTCCATGAGCCGCTTCGGCGAGTGCAATTTCGGCTTTTTGAAAAACTCACAAGTGCAAATTAATTTCAAATTGAACGAGAAAAACCGTACGACTACTTAACATGGAAAAATTCACGCGAAAAAAGTGCCGGAAGATGCTTCTTGAAGCCATTTTTCGCATTCGAGAAAACTTTTTTCAGAGTTACCGTACAAATATTTTGTTATTGCTTTTTTTATACATGATATCATTGGCCTAGAAAATTTATCATTATCTTTCTGCCAATCTTAATCCAGAATTACGATTTGCAATTTGCACCGATGTTACACTTTTTTGCATTGGTGTTACAATTGAACTGCACTGCTCTTAGCCAATCAGAATCAAATATATATTTTTTTTCACGTGTATCATTATAATGAAAACCCAACAAAGTGCAGTGTTTCGAACCTCTCTGGAAACTGAAATTTGTCCTTTCACTTTATGACGGTTTCAGTTTATTTAGTTTGCATAAAATGGTCTCTTGGTTTTTAAGCGAAATTTCTCGAGCGAGATTTATAATTATGATAATTCATCGGTCATGTACCGGATCTCTTTGAGTGTGAAAGCGTTATTTTAACGTCAAACAGACCGCGGTTACTTGCCGCCACGAGAAGTAATATGTAATATGTTTCTTTCTTCTTTTTTTTTTGGGGGGGGGGGGAGGAGGGGGTAGGGGGTGCAACATTTTCTTGCAAAAAAAATGCCTTTTGTAGCACACAAAATTACGCGATCAAATTACATCAATCGGGAACAGAAACTATACAGAAACAGAGACTGATGTCGCCCGGTACGGCTCAAGTTTGGTGATCTTTTGCTTTTGCAACCAAACAGTCCCCTATTTTTTTCGTCATCTTGGTCTCTTGATGCGAGCGAAACTGAAAAGAGCACAAAATGCCCGTGGGTCGGGGTGGTGAAGGACACGGTGGGT
>CM042758.1:18247359-18253497 GCA_022496165.2 Catalaphyllia jardinei | reverse complement strand
ATTGCTTAAATTGGAAAATTTACTGCGAGGATCATACTTCACTTGCAGAAGAAGAATGTGTTGTATTTCATTTGTGATTCTACGATGTAGCTAGTGAACCAATTGATCAAACCAAAATATAGTGAAGAAGGTTAGTGTTACTTTTAAGACCATTGGAAATCTTGGAAAATAATAATTTGCTAAGTTTTTTTAAAAAAAGAAAAACCAAATCAAACCAGACAAAGAACAAGTGGTTAATATTTGCATGATGTTTGGTCCAGCAACTTCCAAAGTATGCAGAATTAATTATTTGAAAGTTGCTTGAAAGTTGGAAGTTAAATTTAAAATAACTATTCTGTATGAATTAAGTGATTTTCAGGCATCTAAAGCCCCTGCTTTATTAAACTGTATGGAAAATTTCTTATTAAGTTTTTTAAAGATCTTCAAAACCATAAAAATTAAAATCCTTTGGTGTGTTGAGTTCAGATTCAGATCTTTTTGACTAATTTATTGAATAATATTATGAATTTTATAGGTTCAGAAACTCATTTCAAGGTGGTAGTTGTGTCTTCAAACTTTAATGATAAGCCTTTGATTCAGGTGGGGAGTCAATATTTTTCATTATTATATGGAGGAGAGTGTTTTACTGGGAACTAAACCACTCGTAGATTCCATACGCCACTTCATCCGGGACCGAGTGGCGTATTTTCCGTATGTCACCTTTGTGAGTGTCGTTTTGTTCAATGACGTCACGATTCCCGCCTTTTGCTTTTGTTGAATTGGTTTCTCGTGTCACGTTTGCTGTTTAGAATAAAAGTCTCCATATAATAAAAAGAACATTACACTTTGGCTCGAAGATATGAATTTTATGTTCTCGTGGCAAGAACAATATCTCACTCATTCGCTTCGCTCACTCGTGAGATATTGTTCTTGCCACTCGAACATAAGATTCATATCTTCTTGCCACCGTGTAATATCCTCTATATATTTTGTAAACTGAAATTTTATAATGTTTATCAAGTCAAGAATCAATTCTCTTATTATGATTTAAATTTTAGCCTAAAATAGGCCAACACGTAGCCTTTATGAATAAATATCCATGTGTACATTTATAATTGATGTAACTTAGTGCTCCTAGTCTTGGGAGTAAACGATTACTGGTACTTTATTTCAACATTTGTGTGTTTAATGAAAAATCCCATTCATGTTATTCTGGGAATAGTTTTGTGGCCTGTTCACTCAATTTTGCAGCACTGGCCACTGACAAAACTCCTGCAAGTCCTCAACCTCTAGCCAGGCATTTCAGTGGTGGGACAAATCTGTACAGGTCTAACCTCCTGTTACGCAGTCTCCATCTCTGTCTGCTGGGTTCCAACAGAGGGCTTGCTGGGCAGTTATAAGGTTGTTTTATTCCACAATCTATTGCTGCACTTAGTTTGTCTACTTTGCACTCAAGGATATAAAATAATATGACATTTTTGTAAAATTTAATTATTCAACAGAGACACAGAATGGTCAATGAAATTCTTAAAGATGAGTTAGCAAGTGGTGTTCATGCCTTGTCAATACAGGTACAGTACTAATTCAATCTAGGCACCAATTGTTTTGTGTCACATTCTGTGTTAGTAATGTCAGAAAACAACAGATTCTTATTATAAACTGGTGTTACAGTAGTTTATTCTGTATCTAGTAGACAACTTGCCAAGCTAACTTTAACTGCAGTGTCCATAAATCACCGTAACCATGGTTCACCACTTTTCCAGGGTGTAATGTTAGTCCATCACACTCAGCTTTGTCCCCTCCCCCCTTATAGTTGCCATGACGTGAATAATTTTCTACTACCCATTGAAACCCCAGGGTGGAGACCTTGAAAGCATGCACTTACTAAACTTATCTGTCAACATATGTGTATGCCTTTACTTTGAGATATTTTACTGAACGCAATACTTATTTGACAGAATTGTGTGTGCTCTGGTGACTTTTCACTAATGAGGACACTTTGTGATGCTTATCATAAGGAATTTCCATTTCATTTCCATTTCCATTTATGTCCATAAACCACACAAAAGATAAAAAAAATAAAAATAAATAAATAACGTAATACACTAGAAATTTGAATTTGAATCTCCTTAGCATTCAATCCTGGACATATCTGATTTTTCTTCACGAAAGGAAGCAATGTACATGGAAGCATGTATGATCAAGCGTGGAGCATGAGAGCAGCTGTGAAACTTTCGCCTGCCATCTTGATGAACTCAACACAAAATAGAGGGTCTGCAGACAGACTAGTATTAACTTTATTTTTTTTAACAATTTCAGGCCAAGACACCAGAACAGTGGGAAAGTAGTGCAAAGACTGTTCCAAAGTCTCCGCCTTGTTTAGGTGGAAGTGCTAGATAGCAGATAGCTGTGATAACTGATTTGATGTACTTTTGAAAATTGATGTGACAACCAAAGCACTGATTTCTCCAAACAAACGGAATGGAAAGTGTTTTGGGTGTCAGTGTCAAACCTGTTGGCTGTAAGATTGCAGCCATCTCCCTTAGTTGCTCACTGCTGTAAGAGAGCCTTGGACCAGAGGAAGGAGACAACTGAATTCAGTTTAAGTCAAATCAAGGCATTTTGGCCACAGCTACATGTACATAAGTGCTTTGTATGTCTGGCCGCATGGTACAGCATTGCCCCCAGCTGGACTGTAGAAAACATGCAACAATAAATTAAATTAATTTAATAAACTTGTTACAGAAAGTCTCATTTTATGCCTTGACTGCAGTCAGAGTAATGTACCAGTCAATTCCAAAACCGCCCATCCCCCCAGGCAATCCCCGGGCATTTGACTCGTGTTAAGCTCCGTACAGTGGAGAATTTGACCGCCCATCCCCCCAGGCAATCCCCGGGCATTTGACTCGCGTTAAGCTCCGTACAGTGGAGAATTTGACCCAAAACGAGGCCCGCCCGGTGGGGCATTTGACTTTCGTGTCAAAACATCTGTCAGCGGTCGGAAGCAAAAGGATTTCGCAATTCTTTGATTCAGCACGTGAGCCGTGTTCACGGGTCATTGCTCTAGTCGATTCCACGCGGATTTTTCTGTTGTTGTCGTTTTATATAGTTATATCGTGGAATATTCCTTTGTTTAAAGTGTGGGGCGAAGACAAGCTAAACAAGAAATTCGTACTGGCTGAAAATTTTGCAGAACTTGTTTCCACAGTGTCTTTAACATGCCTGGAGGGTGGGGGGTTTGACCCTCTTTAAGCTCTAACGGGTGGGGCATTTGACCGTCTAAACTGGCAACATAGAGGGGAATTTGACCAAAATTTTTCAAAAAAGTCAGATGCCCCGGGGTTTGCCCGGAGGGGGGGGGGAGGAGGGCATGGGCGGTTTTGGAATTGACCGGTACATAATTAGGCATATGTACCATGTGAGTTTGGCTGGTGTTCGTTGGGCCTATTGTCAGTCAATCACTTTGTGTTAATTTCCCTCACTTAAGCTGTGTTCACACTACAGTAGGCCTAAACATGTTTAGGGTGATCACGAAATGTGTTTCACCGTTCACATCAGGCGGTGCGTTGGGTGAATCATGATTACATCTTGTTTGTTCTCACTGATCATGATTGAAACTTCAGCATGAACACTGCAGTTCAAATTTGGGGCTATGATAAAGCAAACATGTTGGCTAAAATGTGTGCAGAAATTTGTTTTGTCGGAATTGATAACGTGATTCATCTGAATATTCATCAGTGACGCTTCTCCTGTTCCGAGTCCAACCGGTTTTTATTAGCGAAATGTTAATAAAACTTGGTGCCGTATATATATCTTATTAACTAAGCGCGAGGGCCGTACTGGGAGAATAGCGGCCCGAGGTCTTGACAGTACGGACCGAGCACAGCGAGGTCCGTACAAAAAAGACCGAGGGCCGATATTCTCCCAGTACGGTCCCGAGCAAGCTTGGTTAATAAGAGATTTATTACACGACTGCATGAAGAAGCTTTGAAAGTTTTTCAAAAGTGCGGGATCATTCGGGACAATGCCCGGTTCAATACTTAGAGAACATTAGACCGGCAATAGAGCATTTTGATTGGTTGATTTTAGTTATTGGCCTTCTGAGTGCCCGAGTCGTGTAATAAGTTGAATAATACATAGCTTACAAGAATCACTCTAAACGATAAATAAACAAAAGCCTATGCTACTTTGGTCACTGAGAACATTTTAGTTTAAATATTTACTGTTATATTTCTTTTCTCTTTTTACACTGTAATTGATGCAATTTCTGTGAAATACTGTTTAAGTTAAATGTTTTGTAAATAGTGCAAAATAATAACAAATCTGAAATCTGAATCTTGACGTGCTTCGGTACTAGTGTGAACGCAGTTTTAGTAACAGTGGCGGATCTAGGGGAGGGGCCCGGGGGGGGCTGCCCCCCCCCCCCAGTTATTTTGGGTGAAAAAAGAAGAAATAACTGAAGGGAGAAAAGCCGACTGGGCAAGTAAATTAAAGCCGGGTCCCCTCCTTAGCTCAAAGTCTGGGTCTGCTACTGAGTAAATTTAAATATAAACATTCTCTTGGTATTCTTTTATTGAACCATGTACTATTTTGCGCTCATGCACTATGTATGAATTACGTAACCAACACGTTTCTATTGGTTAGTTCCTCAGTGCGGAGTAAACAACTATTGTGTTTTGTGCAGGCTCAAGGCCAAAAAAGCGAACAAAAACATACAACAAAGGACTTTATCGAGTTCCATAACCATTTCCCTCTATTAACTATGGTTAAAGGGTATCACTGAAAATTATAGTGTCTAGTATAGAGACGCCATGTTGGAGCCCTTCTGAGGGACTCCAACATGGCGGCCGGAAGCTAGTGGAAACATCTGGAGTTTACTTTGGCTCTCTCAAAACGTTTATTCTCTCCGTTACATTTGAAAACAGTCGCATAGGCACTTTTCTTAACATATTTATTACTCAGAACTCGAAAACATAAAGCGAATCGATATTTTCGTGCAAGTAACATGTTACTCAGAAACAATCCGATGTCACGCATTGCGAAAAAACCGTGTTCTATTTTCAAAACAAAGCGTTCTACCGAGCTGAAGACAGGCCAGCAGATATATGTTTAAAAATGACTTTAACCTGATGAAGGTAAAAACTTAAAATTTTTAACTTTAGTTTTTTTCTGACGTCACGTGAAAAACAAGATTTGGAAACAGCGTTTCAGGATGAATCTGAAAACCTAACATTCAGGTGCCGGTCATTTTGGATTTGTGCTTGAGAAAAATGATTAATTAATGCAACTCCATGGTTTTTAAGGACTTCGCGCGAAAATTTTCCAGTCGATAATATTTTTAAAATTTTTTATAGCAGGCAGACAATGAGTTACTTGTTCCAGAAATGCAAAAAAAATTGGGGGTCACCGTCTTCGTTCAGAGATGAAGCGTGCGGTAAACTATACTGATTTCGAAAAATTTTCCCATATAACTGATCACGGTCTACACGGGTTTGAAGTTAAAAATATAGAGGTGAGTGAACGGAGGCAAACGATCTTAGTCATATTTTGTAGAAGTGGGTCTGTTGCGTAAATAATTCCAAATGTTGCTAACGTTTTCACAAAGTTTAACCCTTTAAGAGGCATTTGAAACCGCTGCACAGATGCACGAAGAGCTAATAAGAACGGAATTCGATGGTGCATTTTGCCAAAAATTCAAACTTCTAGTCGATAGATTTTCTTTATTTTTTCCCTAAACGTAGAAAATCAGTAAAGAAAATGATACATCGAAAGAAAAATTGAGGTCACCGAACGTCCAAGATCGTTAAATCCAGGCAAAGCTCTAGCAATGGCCATCTGCCCTATCATTTGTTTATTTTATGACTTGGGCGCGCGCGCTCATGCATGACGTGACATGTGAATTTGCGTGATTTGCGTGCGCAGTAAGGATGCGCAGAAACAATTAGCGCGAACGTCCTTAAGGAGGCTCGAAAGGAGGGCGCTTATACGTAGGGCGGTGAAACGAGCGGGTCCGAGCAAAAAAGGTGTGATGCAGTAGACTGGGGTCTACTAAAACAAGGAGATTCCACTTACTTACACTCGAACTTAGATTTCTAAAGAAATTACACGAAACTCCCTTCTTTGTGAATCAGCAACTTTTTTTACTGCATTTTTTGTTCT
>CM042758.1:18227359-18242359 GCA_022496165.2 Catalaphyllia jardinei | reverse complement strand
TTCTCGCTAACCCTGGGTTAGCTTAATCGGGCTTTGAACAACCCGGCCCTGTACCTTTGCAGTGAGGTTTTCTGTTTTGAGTTTTATAAACACAAAACAAAGCAGAAAAAAACATTTGTATAAAGAAAACGTTATAATTCGGATAAATTTTAATCCTAGGCTAGCGTTAGCCGACTTCCGAACAATCCTGAACTGTTTCCAACAAGTTAACCTGACATGATCCAATCGAAAACCAGCATTTGGTCAGCAGTCAACTTCAAAAAACACGTGACCTCGATGAGTTGTAGACTTAAGCCCGCGATATGGTCACGCGATACTGGTCAGCAGATACCGTGTTTTGACAGGTGTCAATTGCTCATAACATGGATGTCCAATATCAAAGAGGTGCACGGTAAACCAAGGCTGCATGTCTCTATCAACCTATTATTTGGAGTATGGCCGCCATGTTGCACGACTCCGTCGTCGTCGTCGTCTTGCGTACGCGCCAACGAGCAATACCGCTGCCTATGATAACCATGAGAAAATCAATACATGGGTTTCTTTTTCCTATATGGTTATTGGGCTCCGCTTGGCGGCCCTTTGGGCCGTCGGAGCTCCGCTATAATTGTTTTGCTTTTGGTTTTACGACACGCAATTCAGAAAACCGCTTGATACATTATTTCAAACTGATGACCAAAGCATGCGAAGAAAATGTTTGATCTCTGTTCATTTAAATTCGCATGAAACCCGCGTCTTCTGTTTGCTTAAATCAGATAGCTTGGGAGTTCAAGAAAATGGTGTCTTCTATTGTCTCAAAGAAAGCCTCCACATGTCAAATTACTTTTTAATAACCTGGATTTGCAAAGCCATCTATGTTTTTGCAAATGCCAGAGCATGAAGATACGGGCTACCAATTCAGTGTGCATACATGAAGAATTTAACGGTGGAAATGACGCCGAAAGAAACGTAGAAAGAACAAGACAAAGATATAAAGCATTAGGTGGTAATAAGGCGCCGGGAAAACTGAAAAGAAAGAGAATGAGATCTCCACAGTTATAATACCACTGCACAAATTGTAACTAGGCCTAAAACGATGATTTAGTCGGTTTTCAACTGAAATATTCAGTTCTCATGGATTATTCTTTTCCTGAATGAAGATCCATGGGGCAGACAGCAAACAGTATTTGCTAAATTTGTCACCTATCAATTGGAAGGCAAAGTTGCTCTTGCACCTGATCAAAGCAAAATCTTGCCAAAATGTGAAATAGTTGTGTAGTGTAAACAGGTCTTGCGCCTTGTTTCACACTGCATTGTTAGCGCATTTAGATTCTTGAAGCAAGCAACGTCGTAAATACATGCATCGTCTGCTAGTTTCCACGAATTTAACAAACTCCAATTTTTTGTTTACAACATTTGCGTTACAAGCGTAAAGGTCGACACACAAAAGGGGAGTGGTCCCTGCGACTAGTCCCTGCAGCAAGTCGCGAGGAAAAGTCTCATCGTGTGGACTGGCCGCTTTGCTTCAAAATTTAGTCACAGGGACCAACTTTGGTCCCTGTGACTAGTCGCACGAATTTCAACTAGTTTGAATTTTTGGGACACGTCCCTACGACTTGTTCCTCAAAACGCTTCTTGTGAATTGTTCGTGGGATAAGTCCCTGCGACCACTCCCTTTGTGTAAACTCTTCAGGGGACTAGTTGCAGGAACTAGTCCTCTCGTGTGTACCGACCTTAAAGCGTACCAGTTTTTGATAGAGGTAAAAAATATCACCACTAAATACTGTAAGGGCGTGGCACGGTTAACTGTTTCAAGGAACTTTAGCCTGCTGCAGTGAATACCTTTCGAGCAACGTTTTAAAAACTCCAAATTTTTGTACCTTGATTAGACCGTAACTTCCGCGGAATTACTGTTTGGAGACCGTTCCTAGCTGTTAAGGCGTGGGGCGAGCGCTTGGGGTGGCGGTGCACTGAGGCATATCAATCCTGGGCAGTGGCAGGATCTCCGGGTTGCACGAATAAAAGCAGCTCTAAAAAATGAGTCTGTTTAAAAGTTTTCCGGGCTCAGATAAATATACTTAATGGACAATAGTCAAGATGCCTGACCGTTGAAAATTCATTTATTTCGCGCTACAGATGCTTTCAGTCTTTCGTCCACTGGAGAGATTTACTCACAGGTCAGCAGTTAGTACACAAGGGGAATAGTTTCTCTGAATTACACTTTTTAGACGCTGCAGTAAGAAGTGCTGAGTTGATCTTACTCGATGTAACTGACTTACTTTTGACATGACCTTTCCAGTTGACTGGCCAATCAAAAACAAGTCACGTGGAGATAAAGAACACGTGCGCTTGTCGGGCCTTTAATTGGCTGAGGAGAATGAAAACACAACAAAAAGATGTAAAAAAGTTTGTTATACCTCCTAACTTAAATACCTTTTCCGACTGGAAGGAAACGTGTCACGTGCCGTGGGTCAAAACACACTAACTCCCTAGCGAAACAACATCAACTTTGGACTTGCACGTGATCAGGTCGCTCTCCTTGAAAACACGGCACGTTTATAAGCCAGCAGGCGTAAAGCAAACGATTTTCTCGCAGTTTTCTAGGTTTGAGTTGGGAGGTATAACAAAATACTTAATGACTGTCCCGGGGGAAACAGTGCGTATTGTTTCCCCTCGACCTCAGTGTTACCTGAGGAAAATGAGGGTCACAGGAAAACAAAGCCCATTGTTTCCCTTGGGGCCAGTCATTAAGCACTCAAGGAACAAAGTCATCGAGTAGCCAGAGAAAAACTATCAAGACTGTTAACAACGTCCATCTTTGTCCATGACTCGGTCATGCGGCGACACAGGACTGAAGAGACTCTCCTTACTCTCTCACAGTCCATCATATCAAGGAATCGCAAATAATAAAGTCCTTGTCTCGTACAAATTTGTCTAGAGATCCCCGCGCTGCATGGCTTGCCCGTAAGCACTTTCCTCCTTTTTCTCTGGACTCAGCTTGATCATGTCATCAATACGAAGTATTGTGATTGCTGCTTCTGTGGCGAATTTCAGACACTTGATTTTACTGATGCATGGTTCTAAAACACCCGCTTTCTTGTTGTCACGAACTTTGCCTTCGATCAGATCCAAGCCGATCCTGGAAAAGCAGAAAAACTCTACTGTGAACAGAAAGCCTCCAGTAAATGAAAGTTTAGTTAGACACGTGACGATAAGAATAATTCTTCCAGGTTTAAATTTCTAAATTTACTTATTATAACATTTGAGAACGGTCCATATCAACTACAAACTTGTAGCGGTGTTAAAGTGCTTCCAAGTTTGAAGTCAATGGATGAAACTCTAGTAGTTCCAAGTTTCAAGTCTTTAGACCAAACCCTAGTGTGTGACCATTCAAATGAAAGCTATTGAGCAGTACTTTTCATGTGGTACTGTTTATTTATGCTGTGCAAGGTGGTTCTAGCTTTTATGTCTGTGGATGAAACCCTACAGTGTGTGACCACGAAAGCAATTGAGCAGTACTTCATGTGTCAACTGCACTGGTTGTAATAGGTGTTAGTATATACCATCATTTAATAGTACTTTTCGCGCGCGCTGATTGGCTAGCTCGGACGTGATTAGCCAAGTACTATTCACCTCCGAGCAGCCGAAGAAAAACAAAACGGCTTGACGGTATATTGTCGCAAATAAAGTTGCTTTTTGGGCCGCTAGTTATTCAGCTTGGTCGGTGAAAGTGGTGGATATTTACCTCGCTGCTTCGCGGCTCGGTGAATATCCACCATTGTTCACCTCTACTTCGGTGAATTGTTAATTATTGGAGCTGAGCCTTCTGTCAAATATTCCTTTGTTTAGAAGGGCATACAAACGAGGCGAAAGGGTCAATACAGACCAGAATTAACCCTTTTGCCTCGCTTGCCTTAGACTGCGAGCAGTCTCTCTTTTCCTCGAAAATCAGTGGGAAAGAACGCAAAACAAGTGTGCGTGCGAACGTGAATGTGACGTGTGAGCCGGCGTGACATGGGAGAGGTGATGCTGCGAGCCGCTAGTAGCGTGGGTGCAATGCCCACGCTACTAGCGGCTCGCGGCATCGCCGCTCCCACGTCACGCTCACAGTCACACTCACACACTTACTTGTTTTGCGTTCTTTCCCACGGAATTTCGAGGAAAAGAGAGACTGCTCGCAGTCTACGCTTGCCTCGCTGTTAACTACAGAGAAATCCAGCCGTTGTGACAATTTGCCACTCAATGTGGAAATAGACCAATTTCGATATATTAAAATTCAACCTAAAACAAAAAACCTCAGAACGAGGCTCTGGGGAATAAACCCCACAAACTCCGTAGCTACTCCCCAGAGCCTCGCATTGAGATCTATTGTTTTAGCCTGATTTTTAATATATCGAAATTGGTCTATTACATACCACTTAAGAGAAGACCTCTCGGTGTTGATCTGCGACGTGTTGTGATAAGCACGTAGTTTTGCCACAAGGTCGGCTGAATCCTGAGCTGCGTTCACTGCCAGAGTTTTAGGGATGACAAGCAGTGAATTGGCGAATTCGGCAATTGCCAACTGTTCTCTAGATCCCTGGTGATGAAGATAAAATGTTGGGGAACTAAACTAACAAAAAAGAAAGAAAAATAAAATTAAACATTTCACTCACCAGTGAGGTAGCAAAGTTCTCCAAATAAATCGACAAAGCAGCTTCCACAGCCCCACCCCCTGGAACAACAGTCTTGGACTCAAGCACTCTCTTCACCACACAGATAGCGTCGTGCATGGAACGCTCCATTTCGTCTAACATGAAGTCATTTGCACCTCTCAGGATTATGGAAGAGGCAGAACGCGCTTTTGGTCTACAAAAAAAAAATAAACAACAATACAAGAAGTGAAGTAAAAAGGCATAAGTTCAATAAAAAACTGCCAAATGGAACAATTTTTTTTTTACAAAAAAAAAGGCCAAAATTCAGCATGTTTAAAATGGTGCTACGACCAAAAAAAAATTCTTTTTTTCTTTGGGTTTCAAAACTACGTTAAGACCCAAGTTTTAAGTTCTGATTTTAAAAAGGCACCTGTTTATTTTAACTGGAATTTTCTTATTTATTGGTCCGCCATTACTTATTTTAAAATCTTGAGAGAGCTGGGTCGAGAAGAAAATGACGTCAAAGACTCACCAGTTTGAGAATGAAATGCGTGTGTACGCGGCTTAATAAATATGCAGCACGGGAGTTTTGCGCTTTCAGACCTTTAAACCCGTGTTTTGCATATATAATATAAATTCCGTTTACACGCTGAAATGTTAAGCTAGTGATTAAATGACGTCATTTTCTCTAGATCCAACCCTCTGATGTCCTATCGGTCAGTTTTGAACGTGAGTAATGGCGGCCCGTCAATCCAAAACGTACACTCAAAATAAACAGCCTTCGGATCAAACTCAAAGCTCGAAATTTTGCCAGCTAGGTGTTAAGCAAACACGCTTTCAAAATCGGAAGAAAAAAAAGGAAATGATCTTTTGATCATAGTAGCACTTTAAGGGTAGGTAGGGGTGAATATTAAAGTCTTTTCCGTGTCAAACTTCAAAAATATAGTTTCAATTCATTGCAATTTGTGAGGTATTTCCATGTAATTTAACATCAATCTTGACTATTTAGTGGTACAAAAGTGGAGACTACAGGTATATATATCTATCCCCTGGCTGATGACTTTCCTTATTCCCCTTACCTCTTTGCTCAAAAATGTATCATCATTGTATGGAGAAAAAAGGCTTTGATGACTCTTTCACAAAAGAAGGTGGACCTTACTTTTGGTTTTGGTGTTTTGGGTAAAAACATAAGCCTGTCCATTGAATGAAAACTTTTGGTCAAAGAGTAAATAACCATGATTTTGAACAGCTGTTTTCCAGAGTGTTTATGATTTGTTTCATCTATCATTTCAAAGGAACAAAATTAATCAAGCTTTGTGCTATAATATAAGAGGGAGTGTTATTCGACCTTCATACATGCAGGGAAAAAAGACGGCAGCCGTACATTTTACCACAATACCTTAGCAGAAGATAGCCTTGTTTTTGCTGTATTTTTTCCTGTGTTAATGACATTGTGTTTGCTACGTTTAAACATTTTAGAACTGTTCTGGATGTTTTTATGTGCTTTTTTAGGGCTTTTGTGTACTAAAAATTACTGCAAATTGTATTAGTCGGAGGACTGACTCAAATGGTAAAAAACGGTGATGTCATAGATAACAGCACAATCACAATCTACAGTAATAAAATGTACAACTCACCGTTTGATGACGATTAACTCGTCATCACAGATGCGTTCTTGTACCACCTCATCAGCCTGACCCAGCATACTGGCATCAAAACTCTCCTCACCTTCCAGATTTGCCAACGTCAATGCCATTGTTGCTGCAGAACAACAAACCAAACATCAAATTAGCAGGGAAAAAAAAATGACAACATGGTTGTTCACACAAGGACACTGGCTGTGTCAACAGGGTACAAAGACAACTAATTTTCATGCTGGCACTTTGGGCATGCTCTAACTATGATGTACTAGCTGAAAAGACATTCCCACTAGACCCCACCCCCACCCAAAAATCCAACATGTACATGTAGTTTAAATTTCCCAACATGTTTTTCAAAGAAACTTCACCTACCCAAACAGAATCCACTAGTCAGGCAGGAAAATCCCCTAGCCCCAGGCACATGCCTTTCTTTGCATGCTGGGAGCAGGGAGGATAGGTACAGGGGATGTGTATACTTTAGCCATATGTAGCAGGGACAACTTCAAACTTGAATACCCACAAAAAAACACAGCACTTTTTGCAGTGGCATGCCCACTTGGGTGGTAATACTTCAAAGTATGTGCAAGGAATGTTTTGAGGGATTTTTCTTCCACAAGTTGAACAGCACTTTACTCATTGAACATCCAGGGGCGCCATATTGTGGGGACACAACTTTGTTGGCACGCAATATCAACTCACATGGACTTTACATTATCTTGCTGCTGCCAGCTACATGCTGCTGCAACATGTCACTGCAACCCTAAACTGTAAGTGGGCACTTTATATTAAAGACAAGAAAGGAGAATATAGAATGGTTGTAAAGAAAGTTTTTCTACTGAGTCAGCTTACCTCCAGTGGCTCTTGCAATTCTCTTGAGGTCAGCTTTTTTACATCTCCTCACACCCATAGCACCAGCTTCCACAAAATATTTGAGGCAGAGATCATCAATGCCACCACTGACTAACACAACATTGGCTCCAGCTCCCAATATCTTTTGTATACGCTCTTTAGTGATATCTGCCTCCCTGTATGTAATATAAAATGCATTATAAACCCAACTCCCTTTTGTTTGTTTAGAGGATACAAGTTTCCCTTCATGATGGCCTCCCGGTTAGTACTTTCAACTCTGGATTAAGTAGTGTGGGGTTCAGCCCTGGCTAGGGCCATGTGCTTGTGCTTGTGCAAGACACTTGACTCTAAAAGTAACTCTATTCACCTTGGTGTATAAATGCACACTGGCAAATTTAAGTTTAGTGCATAGCTTAAGAGGTGTACTGTGTCCAAGAGATATGGTACATTGGGTTTAAACTAATAGATATGCAAGCCCCTAAAATCATAGAGTCAGTTATCAAACTATACCAAGATGTGAGACACCTCTAAAGGTACATGTATATGGTAACCTTATGATAGACTAGCATCCCATCCAGGGGGAGTAGGCTGAAATACTCCCACTTTAATCATGCTGCAGAGAAACCAGAGATAGGCACTGGCTTGATGGGCCACTGGACTTGTATGCAGACTGAATCTTTAGCCTTACCTTTTTCTAATGGCTTCTAACTGTTCAGGATCTTCTACTACAACACTCACTCCGAGGTGCATTTTGGCCTTCTGAAGGCTGAAATCCAGACAAGCAATTCTGGCATTTTCTACCCGTTTTGGCATGGCTGTGATAAAAAAGAAACAAGCCTAAGGAAAAAAAATGTTTAGAAACCATTTCCTTTCCACAGTGTTGAAGATAACAGTTGGCTGGCTTTAGTTCCTTGCTCCTCGGTGGGGGATAGAGCCAGAAAAGGTCACAGTTAGTTAGTTGTCAGAAATTGTCCCACCAAATTTGGGCAATTTTCCAACCAATGATTTGTATCAATTGGACATTGTGACTAAGCACAACAATGACTTAAAGGAGAAGTCACTCCAAAAAGCATTTATTTTTCTTCGTCACCAATAAGAAGTTTATATTGAGTTGTTACTCACTAAAGTTTCAGCTGCTAAAGTGCATTCTATCCCAAGAAATTTGTCTCCAAAGAAGCCTAAAATTTGGCATCGGCAGCTGCCATTTTGAAACAATTGCTTAGCTTCAGGGCCGGGCTAGACTGCTAAGTGTGACGTCATCTTGTTCAAGAGATTTTGTCTTGGAAGTGTGTTTGTACACTGATCTTCAACCTTCTGTCTTGAGCCAGAATGTGTTCCTCATCCTGAGGATAGGGAAAGCAAAAACGAAGAAGTAAACGCTCGGTTTGAAGGCACATTTTGGTGTTCTTGAAAGCGATGTCAAATCATGCCAATGCCGAGAACAACCAGAGAACAACTTGTTGCCGAGAACAACCAGAGGACGAAAACAAAATTGAAGGAAGAATTTTGAGCTTATACCGCATTGGTTGCAGTAAATGAAAAAACAATTTTCTTTGTAAATTGCTTTAGACATTAAAAGTCAGTTTAATAAAGCCGTAGGCAGTTATTTTTTTACGTCAACTGTTTGCATTTTTATTTTACTTCTTGGCAGTGACACGAAGGGATTTCTTGTATCACTGCAAACAAGAATTTTCGATGGTTTAAACCGAGCAGTGCCAGGAACTTTGGAATATTAATTTTTGGAACAGCATCTTGTTTTAGTCTCATCTTTCCTGATCTTCGCACCCAGCATTTCGTATCTGTAACTAGCCGACTTCATAACAATCCTCTATGAAGGGTTCATTAGAAACGTAGACATTCTTAAAGTGCCCATGTCACCAATTTGTTTTATTTTTCCATTCAAAAGGCCACATCAAAAAAGGAACTTCTGCGAAAAAATTTTTCGATTTGAACAAAACGCGAATTTTTTATGATTTTTTTAATCCTACTTTTGTTTGGTGCATCCCTTCCGCTGATCGACAAAGTACGGGCTCATCTTTGACGTCATATGACGTAGTTTCAGGAACGCTTGTTGCCGTGGCTCCTGTGTTTACTATAAACGAAAGGCGAACGAAAGAGGTTATCAAAGTTATTTTCATCGAATAGAAACCGATTTGGTAATGTCTTCTTTAGAGAGTGATTCTGAAACAGAAAGCGACCGATATAGCAGTGGAAACGAATATCAAATCGAAGTTGAAGCGAGTGATTGCGTTTTGGAACTCGACGAGTCGCCAACAATAGATAATTCGCTAGAACCTTATGCGGATGAACCCTTGGCGGATGAAGAGTGGCTTGCCAACTACAACAAAGAGAAAGAGGAAAAAGATCAGCTAGAAAATGAGCTGAACCAACGCTTGGAAAATGCTGTACGTGTTCAAGACTGGTAAGTAACTTCTATTATTAGTAACTTGGTCTCGCTTTGTCGTCGTGGGCGTAAGTCTTACAAGACAAGGAGTAACCACATGTGAATTTCTTCACTTTTAGGTGTACCTGTGGTAATTGTAGCCTCGAATTTGCAAAAAACATTAGCGAATGCTACTGCTGCAAAGAAATTGAAGGCTGCTGTGAGGCGCTGTCAAGTGAAATTGTTCTGGATGATCTTGAAGAGGGACAAGAGCTGAATTGTGTCACCGAACATCCGGGATTTAGGCCAGTTTGCTTGGAGAAGTGGAGCCTTCGATTAGCGAGTGGCAAATATCGAACCAAAGCGAAGCAAGCCTACAAAAAAACTGGATCTGAAGAAAGGTGCGGTGGATCTTTTCTTTTAAGTTTTCACATCTTTGTTTCCTTGTTTGAGGTCGTGAACAATGTTAGATGTCTGATTCAGATGCAACTATGGACGTACTGTTACACATCTAGTACCATGACTGGAATTGAATTTTGTCCAGGCACAATCCAAGGCAGACAAGTTCTGAATTTTTGTTGATTCCTGTGTGTATGCTTTTTGTTATTTATAATTTACTATTTTAATATAAATTAAGATAGGACCCTGTGCACGCTCTGACTGGTCCAAACAAAACCCATGAAGAGGCCAAATCTGTATCTTAGACTATGACAAAGCACTCACATTCGAGAACATTTGGGAAACATTTTCTACATTTCCTTCATGTTCTCAAATGCCCGTCTTGTTTTATCAGTGTAATACAGGCTTAGGCTTCTCTATTTGTTAACTAGTAAGGCCGCTGACCACTTGCTGAGAGTCTCGGCACAGATGGAGAGAAAGTATTCGCAAAATATTGTAATAGAGTTAGGACCCTGCATGCACTCCGATTGGTCGAAAAACCCATGTTTTATCAGAGTATAAGACAGAAAAAGTGTGCTTTATTGTCTTGCATGCATAAAATCTGTGCCATAAAGCAATTGAAGAAGCCTAAGCTGTGTATTACACTGTGATAAAACACTCCATACATTTGAGAACACTCAAGAAATGTAGAAAACACTCGCCTGCAGCTTGTGTTTTCTACATTTCCCATGTGTTATTAAATGCCTGCATGTTTAAATCACAGTGCACTGCATGGCTTATGCTTTATTTGTGAAATAGTAGTATCATCTGAAAATGATGCTAGTCATTGATATCTTGGTGAGTCAGGATATTTTCTTTAGAAATTTTAGTCATATGTACCTATTGTTGTGCATGTTTTTTGAAGTTGATTGAAGTTCATGTACATATTCTATTTTTGAAATTCAATAGTATTTTTTGTTCTCTCCTTTTCTAGGTATCTCAGAGCAATAGCCTACAGAGAATTTACCAGGCTTGTATATGGCTACTTGGGCAAGAAAAGAATTCCTCTTCCTGCTTGTGCATACTCTGCCATTAGAAAGACATTTAAAACTGATGAGGATGAGGAGTCAGCTGGCTTCCAACTAGGAGAGTTTGACTGATAGTTATGTCAAGTTTTATTTTGAACAATTTATTTTTAGATGTGATTATATTCACTGTAGTGATGTAGTAACTGCTGTATGTTAACACATTGTGTGATTCCACAACATGTGCACACACTCTCCCACAGAAAGAACCCATGGCTACTGGAATACTGAAATGTTCATTACAGTGGTTTTCAATACACCCTAACCCCAAAACTTTCGCGTATCTATTTTCCCTGGAAATTCGAATTCAGAGTGTTAACTAGAGGAGCAGTTCATTTTTCAAAAGTACCACGTAGATCATTCAAGTGATCAAACAGTAAACCCTCTTGAAAAGTCTGATTTCACCAGAAAAGTAAACAGTTTCGTCTTAGTCCGCAACCCCCAACTCCTTGGAATTTCTGAGCCCCCTTGGTGGGATGGAGATCTGCATATATTCTGGAATCTCACATTTTTACTATAAATGAGCTTAAGTCTTCTGCTTTATTTCATAATTAGAAAACAACTTATTGCTAAGGTAAATTGTTGATTCAAAAGATAGAAATTAAACCATAATAAACAACTGATTCCAATTCAAAAATTTGGTAAGCATTGAGTAATTTGTAGATTCCTTCAAAGTGCTACTGCAGGTGTACAACAAAAAAAAAATTCTTTTTTTTTCCTTTGGATTTCTAAACTGTAACTAAACAGTAACTGAGCCCAGTTTTAAGTTCTGATTTTAAAAAGACACCTGTTTATCTTAACTGGAATTTTCTCACTTATGGGTCTGCCATTACTAACTTTAAAATCTTGAGAGAACTGGGTCAAGGAGAAAATGATGTCAAAGATTCACTAGTTTAAGAATGCAGTGCATGTGTACACAGCTGAATTAACATGCAACACTGGAGTTTTGGGCTTTCAGACTTTCAAGCCCGTGTTTTGTATGCACAATAAATTGCTAGTGAGTAAATGACATCATTTTCGCTGGATCCAACCCTCTCAGTTTTGAATGTAATGGCAGACCCTGAAATCCAAAACGTACACTCAAAAGAAACACCCTTTGAATAAAACTCAAAGCTCAAATCTTTGCCAGTTGGGCATTAAGTGAACACCCGTGTAAAATCTGAAGGAAAAAAGGAAAAAAATTTCCAGTACCACTTTCAAAACACTAAAAACAAAACAAGCTACTTAGCAAGGGGAAAAAATCTAAAAAACACTCTCCATTTGAAAAGCATTTGCATTTCTATTTTCTATTTCGGGGACAGTCAGTCACAGATTTGTGACCTCTCATTGGGTTCCTGCAGGCAGAACACAGTGGACGTGCTCTTGTTGGTTGCTCTGTCCTTTCAGTTGTTACTTGATCTGACACTGCAATAACAATAATAACAATACTTGTTTTCTATATTGTTTGATTTGTAAAATTGTTTCGCCTCTGTATATTTAATGTAAATGCAATTACACCTGTCACTCCTATCATTATACAGTAGGTTAAGGACTACTTCACTCAAAATGAAAGAGGTGTTATGAAATATTAAACATCTTGTGTGTGGAAGATCATAGTTATCACATCTTTTCAATAATGAGGTTGGGATATAACAAGATAGTCGTGAAGTAAAGTAAAACTCTTAAAGATGATTTCCAGTCCGTTCTGTGCCCTCTTGAGAGTTTGTTTACGACTTTTGTTTTGTTTCATGTAAGACGTCAGAAAATGAGGCATTTCGCATCTGTTTACATGGAGTAGATTTTGCCTCCGCATCTAATGTCTTTAATCGAGCCTTGGCAGATCTCACTAACTGCGAAGGGAAATGCATAAGCAGCGGTAATAAACCAGTAAAATTAACCGCACATTTATTTTCCAAGAAAGGCTTAAAAAGGAAAACGTCTTATTTGACAATGGACACTGACAACACCTGGAGGCTCGAGAAATTCCACACATAAATAAAACTCACCATTCGCCTTTCCCGCTTAGAAGGGAGTTCTTCCACTTCTGTACCAGCGTGGATCGAAGGGTACACACAAATCCCAACTTCGTCACACTTTAACGATCGTTTCATTTTTGAGTCCAAACGAAACTGAAAATCTTCCTCTTTGAAGTGTGTCGAACACAATGAAGACGTTTTTCCTGGCTCCCAATTCTTCCTCTTCGCCAGGAGGAAGTCGATCCATTTTTTCCTTCGTCTCTGTGCAACAGGGTTTTCAGAGTTCAGAAAAGGAATTCTATGCATACTAATTCCTTTTGCGGGATCTGCTATGTTGTCGCATCGTGCAGCAACACATCTTTCGGGCATTTTTGACCTTTTTAACCAGTCACTCGATGAATTCTCGGTCAAATCTCTCTCAAGTTCACTTGCATCTTAAGTCACGTGTTCCTTAACCTACGTCACAAGTCTCATCTGACCGTGAGAGGACTAACACGAGTAGCGTGCCAAAATGGCGGTCAATTACAGCGTTTTCAAAAAATCATAAAAAATTCGCGTTTTGTTCAAATCGAAAAATTTTTTCGCAGAAGTTCCTTTTTTGATGTGGCCTTTTGAATGGAAAAATAAAACAAATTGGTGACATGGGCACTTTAAGTCTTTTGTCATAAAACATGCGGTGCCAACGAAGCTGGTGCAGCCACATTTTTGCCAACATTTTGTTTCTAAACAGCAAATTTTGGATCTTCACCCGGTCGATTTGAACAACCAGGGGCAGAACACAACAGCATTTTCACACAAGGAACCAGATAAGAAAAGCATGATAGGTTACTACTGAGCAAGCTGCACTTCAAGCTTCCTGCCAAATTCAAGTTGGCCACGTCACGCTTAGCGGCTTGGCCGCTGAGCATTTGTTTCAAAATGGCGGCTGCAGATGCCAAATTTTGGGCTTCTTTGGAGACTAATTTCTCTGGATAGCATGCACTTTAGAAGCTGAAACTTTGGTGAGTAATTTAACTCAATATAAACTTTTTATTTGTGATGACAAACAAAAACACGCTTTTTCGAGTGACCTCCTTTAACTTTTAGTCATGAATAGCTTGTTAGTATACAGAATGTTTGCTTTTAATTGAGACAAGTTGAAAATCACAAATTATACAGATCTGTGGTTTATTTGGTTTAATAGTTTCTTTATGCCTGCATAAAACATGAGAACTCTCCCATACTGTTTTGCTAAGCATACTTACTACCTCATGTAACACTACAGAATGAATCATCATATGATAGAACACTCAGTTGTATCTGTGTACATACAAATTACATGCTTGTTTATGTCAAAGCAATTTGAAAAAACATTGAACCAAAAAATTAGAGATTTGAAAGAATGCACACCCTGCTCCATGCAAAAGAGAAACAAACTTTTCCCAGAGTTTTCTTAAGTATGGTTTGCATATCTTTCATAAATGAATGATGTTTGAGAATGTTGAAACACAGCTCCAAAACTTAGTATTTTGAAAGAAAATTAAAACAAAATTGCAACTGAAGGGAAATTTTAATAAATTACTTTATTTGCACTCTACCTTGAGAAGCTATGGTGCAGTTCAGAGCATACCCATCTACAAGAACACTCTCCTTCAAGCTGCCACCATGTGCCTTTAACACATTAATTGCCTTTATTGGATATTTTGCTTCACCCTTGTTTCCTGCACGCTTGACGGCCATAACAGCATTGACCACCATCTCACTGAAGAAATCTGACACTTGGCCAATTAACTTTGAGGACATTGATGTCTTAGCTACATTAACAATACTTTCTCTTCCAAGCTCATCAACATTGATTGTTAAATGTTCTTGGATGTACTTGCAGGCTTCCCTGAAAAACAGAAAATCATCTTATTTGTATGTAAAATGAAAATATTCTATAATCAAAGTGGCTATGAGCCACTCAACTTGGAAAATGGATAGTTTCTAACAGTGACAATTTTGATGCCACCAACTCGAGGTTTTACTCTGAAGGTTAAGTTAAAGTTAAAGCCCACTGGCATTGTTAAGAAATAGTGCAAAACCCAACGGTAAGAGAGTACATGAGGAGATGTAACACTG